>CM076569.1:470955638-471671802 GCA_034641835.2 Pinus albicaulis
CGCAAATTCCTTATAATCAACTTGCTCAACCACTTGGACAATTTGGTTACACCCAAGTCTAACAACCTGTTCAAGGTGTACTTAAAATTAACCCAAAAGAATCTATACCAAGTAGTTAGCAAGCTAGTCTGAGTACTCCCAATACTCCTATCGAATCTATTTTTCAAAAATATATTCAACAACCAAGCACACCCATCCCAGGAGTTTCCAAAGTTTTTGTTTCTATGACCCCTCAAATGTCAGTAACAATTGTTACACAAGCTATTCCTTGAACTAATAACCATCAAATCAGACCTACAGTCCAGTTGATTCCTCAAGCATCTTTGGGAAAACCTGGAACAACATGTATACAAACAAGTCAACCTTTCGTAGGTGAACCTATTCAAGGGCAACCCCTAATAGGTCAACCTGTTCAGGGGCAACTCTTTGCAGGTCAACCTCTTCAGGGGCAACCCTTGGTAGGTCAACCTCTCCAAGGCCAATTTGTTCAAGGTCAGCCATTTTAGGGTCAATTTCAATATGGAAAATTGGGACAAAATCCATCTTTCTAGAGTCATCCATACGCTAGTTATACATTTCAGAAACCAGCTCAACCCCATTTTCGTAAGGCTACCCCTTGATATCCTGGAGGTGTGTCAATTCCAACTACTCAAGCTATCCCAAGTTTTCCTAAATACCCTACTCTAGGTACTGGAATTATCCCTCGGGGTTACCAATTCGCTCAGCAATATCCTAATAGGTAGTTACCTTTTATATCAACTTTATATTTACCATACTTGTCTCGGCTAACGAATGACACGATTTATTATCTTCTTTTTTGGCCAACCATTCCTACTAAGTTGCCTAGTGACATTCCGAAGTTTGAAGGAAATCCCTGAGAGGACCCCTCAAACCATGTTATTACTTACCATCTGTAGTGTGCATCCAACTCTTTGATCGATGATTCCATTCGTTTAAGAATTTTTCAAATAACTTTGATCAGCTTAGACACAAAGTGGTACATTGAGTTACCACGAGGCTCTTTCAACCTTTCCAATGTCTTAACAATTGCTTTTATTACTCGTTTTCAATTACCAGTCCATTATGATAATTGCACGAAACTTTTTACTTCACTTAAACAAAGTACATCTACGTACATTTCATATCACGTCCACGAATGGTGACGTAGATGTCGTTTAGTCAAAGTTTTCATCCTGGATCAAATTCTGGCTGAATGGTTTATCAAATCAATTAGGGGAATTCTGAGGTCTAAAATAGGCCTCCTAAGAAAAATGTACATTAAAAATAAAATTTATAGGAACCAATAGGATTCCAGATGATGATGTTTACAATGGGGGATGATTCACCATTTTAAAGTAAAAGGGTAAAAAGATTAAAAAATAATAAAATAATAAAAGTACTTTTTCAACTCATATTTTCAACTTATCTCCCAATTTTTTTACTCAAATTTCAAGCAAGAGTACTCGTTGGATGAAAAATTTAATTCCTCATCCAAGGATTACCCATGTTTCATACTTTTGATGGACCCTGCTACACGGAAAATGAGAAATACATAAAACAACATGATTGCAATCACGTTTTTCATGTATTTCTCATTTTTTTTGTAGCAGGACCCTTCGAAAGTATGCAACATGGTTATTCCTTGGATGAGGAAATAAATTTTACATCCAATGAGTACTCCCGCTTGAAATTTGAGTAAAAACTTTGGGAGGTAAGTTATAAATATGAGTTGAAAAAATAGTTTTTTCTTTTTTTCCTCTAAACTTTGATGATTTAATCAAATCTTGTTTTATTATTTCCACTATTGTTTTATAATTTCCTTAGGAGGCCCATTTTAGACCTCAAAATTCCCCTAATTATTACTCCCTAAGATTAATGAAGATGTAGCTAAAGGAGGCTTTGTAACAGAAGAACAGGTTATTGCTCAAGCCCAGTATCTAGACCTTGTTTGCACACAATCTGGTACTTTGTATGAAAATTTTATTGATTTACCTCATCAAGGTCAACTTACTGCAACTCCTTATGGTTCTCATGCTGCAGATGGTGTAATCAGTATAGCTAGTACATAAAAGAGTAAAAATAAACAATCCAAATATACTACTCCAATCATAACTTACCTGATTCACCCAAAGGAGACTCTTCTCTAGAGACTTCTGCCAAAATACATGTCGTAGATTAATATACTACCAAAACCAAATCATCCTGGAGTAAGAATAAAGGGAAGGGTAAAAAAAACAAAACAATTCTCCAAAAGAGAAAGCAGAAAAAATTGAACCATCTGACGAAAAAATGAAACCTTGCTATCCTTTTCTTATCTGTGACGAGGATCACTAAATAAAGGAGTTCCTACATTGGGCCAAGGTATCTAAATTTTTCAAAGGTTTACCTATACCCATTTTTCTTAAAGATCCTTTTCCATCACAAGACAACAAAATGATCGGATCTTCTTCCATTTCATCGGCAAATATCCTGATGATGTCCTCCCAGGTCATGGTTGCAACATGATCTCAAGATTATGGATCTAAGAGCCTTGTAACTAGAAACGAAACTGAATCATCCAGTCAACCTCTGGTATCAACTCCTCCTATTTCCTAATCATTACACATCGAGAAACCTAGTCCTAATTTAGTAATTAAATTTCTTGCCAAAGGTGTACTTCGAAAATCGGCTTTCAATCCACATGCAAGAGCCACTCAGAACTACAACATTGTTGAATATCTGGCCATGTCACCCTCAGCAATGTCAACCCTTGAAGTGTTGCAGTCTTGTCCAGCTCATAGCAAGTTACTATTATCAAGTATTGGAATGAATGACCCTCAATAATCTAATCTTATCATCTTTGATCTTGATAACTTTGTACCTAGACTCCCACACCAAATGGATTTTCAAATACTTGCTCTAGTTAAATATAGGCGATTTTTTCGCATAGTGATTGATGAGGAAGCAACTACGTGCATTATGTCTTTAGCTTGTTGGAAAAGTCTTGGTTATCCACCAATCAATCAGTCACGGACGATTTTGAAATCCTTTGATGGAAGAGATTTTCGTCCCTTTGGAATACTCCAGGATTTACCCATAGAGGTAGAAGGTAAAACCGTCACGCTTGAGGTGGAAATTGTTGATGCCCCTTTTGACTACAACCTTCTGTTAGGTCGAAGTTAGTCTAATGCTATGACTGTTGTTGTTTCATCAATCTTTCGACTAATCATGTTTCCTCATAAAGGAAACATTATCAAAATTTATTAGTTGTCTTGCTACACTTCCGATCATGCCTCTATAGATAGTAACCAACATGTTGGAAAGACGATTATCCCTTATGAAGATGTTGGGGTAGGACTAGTTAAGGATTATGATCTTATGGGAACTTTCGCTATACCTCCTCCTAACGTGCCTCGAACTATTGCCAATATCAACTTCATTACATCAAGCACAATGCCATTTGATGACCCATGGATTGTGCCTTTAGAATCTGAATTGAACTACTATGGCAATGAAATTCCTTTGAATGCATATGAATTGGCATATGTAATGGTGCAATCGCTTTTCGACATTTCATCAACCGACATTGATCAAGTGAATGTCGTTGATGATGAGTCTTCTTCTCTACCAAGTTCAACCACAACATCTTTTTCTGCTCCTTTTCAACAAATATTTTCGAGTGATGAAAATATTCGGGAAATTTTGTCATTGGATGACTTACCTTGGGATGATCTTCATCATCGATCCTCTTTTCCACCAAACCTTGATAGAGTTGAAAATTAGTTTTCAACGATCTTTCCGATTGAGTATGTTAAGGAACCTCAAAATCCAATGTCAATCCTTCATTCAGATTCTGAGACGAATTTAGGAAATATTTGTGCAACAATTCCAATTGACATATCAATAAAACCAGGAATAACTGAAAACATTCATATACGTGCTTCGTCCTCAATTGACGAAATTAACATATACAAAGCCCTATTTCAATAATTCTGAGACATTTTTGCCTGGTCTTACGAATTACTTCCAGGAATTGATCCTAAGATTGTGATTCACAAATTAAGATATACCTGGATGCTAAACCTATTAGACAAAGATTATGTCTGATACATCCGCGAAAAGCTATTGCTTTTAAAGCAGAAGTTGAAAAACTACTCCGTGCAGGATTCATTTATCCTATTCCATTGACAGATTGGGTATCTACATAGTTCTAGTAACCAAGAAACAGGGAACTATCATAGTATGTGTCGATTATAGGGATATTAATAAAGCTTGTCCAAAAGACAATTATGTCACCCCTTACATCAAAAAATTGTTGATTATTGTGCCGGAAATGAAATCTTTTCATTCATGGATGGATTCTCTGGTTACAATCAAATAAACATACTCCCTGCTGATCAACCCAAAACAACATTTATCTGTCTATGGGGCACATTTTCATATTGTAAATTACATTTTGGATTGAATAAAATTGAGGCCACTTTTCAAATGGAAATGTCCTACACATTTTATGACATCAAACATATTTTGAAACCCTACTTGGATGACTTACCTACTCATTATATGCGCAGGCAAGATCATCCTACACATTTACGTGCCATTTTTATGCGATGTAGGCACTATATTCCTTTGAAGCCACACAAATGTGTATTTTCTGTATAATCAGGATGATTACTTGATTTCATTGTTTCTAAAGAAGTCATTAATGTCGACCCTTTGAAGGTTGAGGCCATTGTCAATCTACCTCCTCCTTCCACTCTTCGCAAACTCTAGAGTTTGCAAGGGAAAGCAAACTTTCTATGTTGTTTTATCCCTAACTATGTGGAGTTAAATAAAGGTTTCACTCAGTTATTAAAACCAGGTGTTCCTTTTATTTGGTACAAGCTTGTCGATAAACCTTTCGATACACTCAAAAACACATTGACCCATGCACCGTTGTTGCATCCACCTGGTTATCACCGAGATTACTTTTTGTATTTAGCTATGTATGATTCCAACATTGGAATGGTTTTATTTCAAGAGGATGGCTCCAACAATGAACATGTGATTTATTAATTAAGTCGTAACCTTACACCGATAGAGGTCAAGTATTTTCATGTGGAGAAATTAGCCTTGGCAGCCGTTCAAGTTGTCCAAAGGTTCTGTCACTACATACTGCTATGCAAAACAACCGTGATATATGACTGCAACCCTATGATGTACATTTTGATGAATAAATTTCTCCAGGGAAAATACTCTAAGTGGATAGTTATCCTACAAGAGTTCGATTTGGAATTTGAAAAGTCCAAATCCAAGAAATCAATAGTCTTTGTTGAACTTATGTGTGACTTTCCCTACACTGAATCTGAAAATGTGGCAGAAGACCATCTTCCCAATGAATCTGTGTTTTTTAACAGCACATTGGATCCTTGGTATGGATTTATCATTATATATCTTCAAACCCAAACCTTTCGGCCTGAAATTTCACGCTCTAATCGACGTAGGATTCGATACCAGTCTCAACAATACAATATTGTTGGCGACATTCTTTACCGTCGTGGTGTCGATTCTATTTTTCAACATTGTTTAACTCATGAAGAAGCTGAAATAGTTTTAAATGACTGCCATTCTGGAGCATGCGGTGGTCATATGATTGGGTTTTCCACAGGCCAAAATATATTGCGCGCTGGCTATTTCTAGTCGTCACTCTTCAAATATTGTATCCTTGCAGTTAGAAAATGTCACAATTGGCATATTTTTTATTGAAAGATATGTGCACCTCCCGCTCCTCTTCACCCAATCATAACTGTCGGTCCATTTTCAAAATCGGGTGTTGATTTCATTACATGTAACCCTCACTCGGACAGGGGGCATGGGTATATTATTATCGCTATATATTACTTTACCAAATGGGCTGAGGCGATGCCTACATTTAAGGCTGGCAGTGAAACTGCAGCTATTTTCATATTCAATCATGTGATTTCTATGTTCGGTGTCCCTCAAGCCATCGTTACGGACCATGGTAGCCACTTTTGAAGCATTATGGTGACTGAACTTTTCGCTCAACTCGGCCTATGCCATGATACTTCCACACCATATTACCCACGGGCCAATGGCCAAGTTGAGGTTGTAAACAAAGTTTTAACCAATATGATTAAACAGATTGTAGGAAGTCATAAATCGAATTGGCACACCATGCTTTTTTTTGCACTGTGGGCATACCATACCTCCGCAAAAACGTCTACAGGGTTTACTCATTTTCAACTCGTCTATGGTTTGGAAGTTGTTCTACCCATTGAATGTGAAATTTCTTCGCTCAAACTAGCCATTGATTTATTACCAACTACCTTTGAAGAGAAAAAACTCTTCTTATACTTAGCAAAGTTAGATGAGATGCGTCACACCATTGCATTAGATGTTGAAGCTCATAAAGAATGTGTTAAGGCACAATATGATCAAAGCATTAACCCTCATATCTATTCAGAAGGTGACCTAGTCTTAGTATACGACCAAGCTCATGATAAATTAGGCGCTGGTAAATTTGAACCAATGTGGCATGGCCCTTATATTGTTAAGCATGTGCTTGCAAAAAGGGCCTATGAATTAGTTGATTATGACAGTGTCTTTTTAGATAAGCCACGAAATGGTATTTATTTGAAGAGATATTATGCATGATTTATCTTGTGGAGATATTACATTTTTAGGAAAAGTGTGCCTTAGATTAGTCATTTTTCTTGGCGAGTTTCTACTACTTTTGTTGCTTATCTTGATTACTCTCGATATTGCAGATGTCGACATTCCCTCAGACTTACATTTTCTTTGCTAACGGCGCTTGTCATAGTACACATAACCTATCTTCTGATGCTTAGGTTATCTATTCACCTACTTATGAGTTAGTTTCTATCATGGTATTTTCCTCGGTCAAACAACCAAAAATATTGGAGAATATAGCACAGTCATTAAGCTATTATTTGATGCAATTGAATTTGGCACTCGGCATTTGATTGTTAGGTTAGATTCACAACTCATTGTATTACATTTGAACAATGTTTATGCAATCATAAATCCATTATTGTTAAGAATGTTTTTAAGGGTTCATCTCTTGGAAAGACAGTTTGATTACAATGAATATCAACACATTTCAAGAAAGTTAAACATGTTAGTTGATACATTAGCTAATAAAGTTTTAAATAGACATTTGCAACGTTGAATGTAAATCAAAACAATATTCAATCCATATTGAACAAGATACTCATAGAACAAAAGTAGCAATCATCATTAGATCAAAATAGTTATTTATCACAGTGTGTCAAAAAATATACATCATCTATGATCATAGGTCTCAAACACCTTATGATCTAAATGTACTGATACAAAAAACAAAAACTCCATCTAAAATGACCATCATCTATCCATGATGATGATCATGATAGCAGAGTATAGCACGCACCACTAAGCGCAGGTATCGCCTAAATGGACCTGGAACCCCAGTCACATGCATCTGGTATCTGAGAGGTAAATCATTTGTCCCAAACTCAAGAATATCTATGGTCAACCTATCCAGGTTGTGTTCCAACTCTATGAGGGCCTCGATTGCATCAATCTATGGTGGAGTTGTTGTTGTAGGTTGTGCTTCTTGTCTATCAAAATGATGAAGCATTGTTGGTCGTGTTGGGCCAACGTCTGCCTTAACATGTTTTTTATTATCAGTATTGGATGATAAAAAAATCAAATAAAAATTATAAAACATAAAAACTCAAAATGAGACTTTTTACCTGACACATCCCACTATGCTCCAGGTGGGAGTGTTGTGTCAGGGCCACCCCTGAAATCAACCCCTCCATAAGGGAAGTCCTCAATCATGAAGATTTGGATTCTAATCCATACAAAAAATTGAGGTGTTTACTGGATAATAGGACCGCCATCGCCACCATGGTGAGTCATCGACGAAACCCATCGCAACATGCGAGGATCCCTTGGTCCCGTCAAATCCACTAACAGCTGCTGAGGTACAAGGAGTGGGATTCTTTCTAAGGCAAAAGATATGATAATGGCACCATATCTAAAATTCTTCAACTTACCATTCTTTGCTCACGTGAGTTGTCCTTTCATATTGACTAGTAATCCTTCCCACCAGTTGAATATTGTTCCCTCAGAACACTCAACGACTATTTGCATCTGTGCTTTGGTAGCCACATGAGGAGTTTTGCTTCCACATAATCTAGTGACTATGAAAGCAATGATTTTGAGGTCAATTCGTTCGATGGTATTTATCTCGATTCAATCATCCTTCAACTGTGAATCCTGCGTGCAATATTACACCATATAGGAAGCGGTAGGAAATCCTCCTGGTTGTGTTCCAAATAAGGAAACATCTCTTCCCCTTCGGGGAAAATCGGTCAGGAAATAAATATCCTCTACATCAATCATGAGCCTATGATCCTCGATGATGAAACATTTATCCCGGACATCCTAGGCGTTAACCAATCAGGTCATTAGCTCCACTTGGGCCATCATTCCTTGTATACACCAAAAATTGTATGGGCCACAATTATTTAACACTCGAAGTGTTGTTGGGCTATCAATGGCCTCATTATCATGTGATTGATGCTCATGTTCTCTCCATTCAAGCATGGTTGTTTCAAATTTCCTGCAAACAATCATTTAAAAACATTAGAAAAATTTTGGGAGAACTTAGAGAAATTTTTATGGAAAGAAAGGCATTTTTTGAAAACCCCACGATGCATGTGCGGTTTTCATTTGTAGATAGTGCATTTTTTCGCACAATCTATATATAAAAACAGCGGCGAAACGATGATTTTTTGTTTTAAAAAATCATCGGGGTGCACAGGTTCGAACATGAAAACCTGCGCACCCCCGAGGGTGGTTTCTAAAAACAAATTTTCTCCAAAAAAATAATTTGAAAGCCTAAAATGAAAAATTAAATGGATGGAATGAAAGATAATGAAGAGATTAAATACCTGGAACTGACGGTTCGTGAAATGGTTTTTCAGTCCTCCCGATATCAGCTTCAGAAGATCTATGGTAAAAACTCATTTTTACTACTCTAGAAATCAAAAGGTAAAAATGACTTGTTCTTTCCATGTTTTCTAGGTTTTCATGAATAAAGTAATATTCTTCTATTTTTTTTGACACTTAGAAGTTCAAATTTTAAATATTTTTACCATGATTAAGAACATATTATTATAATTTTTGAGTTTTTTGTGCAGAGAACAGGTTGTGATTAAAAATGAATAATTTTGAAGATAGAGTAAACTTTATCACTTTTTCAAACTTTCAAAAAATACGAAAAAGCGCAACCATGGAGTCCTCTTTTAAGCCCTTTTCAGACTCTCTAAACATGAAAATATTTTTTAGCACTTGTCTACTCAAACTCGTTAAAATAAATTAACAGTCGTCTATTACTAATTACGAAAAAGGCATATGTTGACTAAACATGGTCAATGGATTTCTCTCCTACATAATTTTATCCTTTTTAGGTTCGAGAGACTAAACTTACAAAAAAGAACACTATGGAATTTACTTATGTTTTTCTTCTAACTCCCTAAAACTGAAAACACCGAGTTAATCCTATGTTTAGACTTGTTAAAATTAAACAGTGTAGGATCCATCAATTACAATTGGACCGAACCACTCCTTCTTAGGGTTCACTAAAATTACTGAGATGGAATAATTTGAAGGGTGAGCTTACACAACAAGAAAATTCTATCCTCCTTGAGCTTGAAAAAAATAAAGAGGTACTTGCCAGTAATGGTGGGGGGGGATTTGATAAAAAGAATCCATCTTTTATACGTGTTTTAAAAGCAGCATGTCACTCTTGAACACTAAACTTTGTCGCACTCATGTCTGGGTTGGGTAATCCTTTTGTCTTACAGTTAATAAAACCTCATTGAAAGTCTTCAGCTGGTTTTGGGTATTATCTTTAAGTCAAATGCTGCCAAGTCATTTATAGTGTCATTATGTGTTCAAGAGAAAGTTCTACTTCAATTCATTATTCATTGAAAATATTTTTCTCCGTTCGTGTTGACCATCCCTAAGTTAATCCTTGCAAAATATTTCTTTAAAACTTGACATAATGGTTTCATTTTGTAGACCATCTTGCGAAAGATCACTTCCTATCGACTTCAGCTCATTATCTAGGAAGTTGGTCTAGAAATCCTATCAATACATTGAAATATGCATGCCTTAATGGTAGGTTTCTCGCATTTGACGACATGTTTTTATCATTGGCCTTCGATCGAATGACTCTATGAGTGTTCGACTGCAAATCATTCATTGACTCTATGAGTGTTCGACTGCAAATCATTCATTCAAGTTTCATAGATTGTATTGAGGTACTTTCAGATCCATTGTCATTATTGGTGGTTTATATCACACTTGTTAACGGTTTTCATCATTGAACGGTAATCAAGTGGTTTATACCATGTTCGACTTTGAAACAATCAATCGCATGGATAGATTCATACTAGCTTGAGAAGCGGAATTCAAGACCCTGGATCTAGTTTCAACCATCCAGGCTTCAAGGAGTTATGTATTCATGTTTCAGTAGACTAATTCATAACAGATGGTTGCGTCCATACTGTGTCTACCATGGATGTAATTCTAGGTCACATCTATACCAGAACATATAGTTAGTTTTTCTCTGAGTATGGGAATGGCTACCTCAGTGATGATTATATATTTTCATTGAATGTTTCTTACAGGTTTTCAACCAGTGTCTTTGATCCAATCCTTGGAATGATAAAGCACTTCACTCTCTTGAATTTTTTTCTCAGACTTTGCACTTTAGGGGGAAACCTATTACACGTCATTTTGTCACCATGACATTTGTTTGTCAATATGGATTTATCACCATCCATACTCATGCTTCCTTAGAATTCAAAACACTTATATTCCTTAACCAAGTCTTGGAAACTGGAAAAAAACTCTTAAATACTCTTAAAGGTTGCATGTGCACTTTTTGCGGTCACTTCCTGCGCATGTGCTAATATTCTTAACCTTAACTGCAGACATTTGCGGTATGTTTTCCCATAAAAATTGTGCACCACATTTAAAAGAAATTAAAAGAAAAAAGTAACTTCTAGAAGCATAGTTGGGCGCATATTCTTCCAACTAAAATCCTCTTGAGTCGCGCCAGTTCGAACTATATCCCTCCAATCATGGAACTTATCCCCTTGGATGAAGGAACCCTAATTCCTTCATTAGAGGATCGCATCCCTCTATTGATGGATCTAAATCCTCCTCAATTTCTCCTATAAATTGAGCCTAAACTTTAGGGTTAGGGTTAGATTGTAAATTGTATATTGTACATATGTACACATAATAGTTCATTGAAGATAAATCTATGTTGGTCATTCTAGAGAGGAAAGCTTGTCAAACCAAGGAGCAAGATTGTGAAGGCATACAGGAGAAATTTGTATGACATCAAGGCTCAGGTTGTAAGATTTCTCTTTATATTCTTGATAATGCACATGGATACTTTTTCTCATTTTGTTGTTTTTAGATTCGTTAAAACAATGACAATTCTTAATCTCCTTGATCATTAATTTAAACTGGAGTTTGGATGATTATATACTGCATATGCTTTTGATTTTTTGCATGTTTGTGATTGCAGGTTCTTCTCAGCATTGAAGAGCTTCTTCGGGACAAAAGGAAAGGTCTACATCAAACATCTCGTTGAAAGGTAGGAGCATTACCTTCTCTTTTCTAAGTTTTGATAATCTGAATACTAATAGTTTAGGGAAAGATATATTCATATGGTTGGTTGTTTCTAGTTATCTGTTGGGATACTAGGGAGATATCTCTTCTTTGTAAGAGAGATTTATCCATAAAACACCCACCTTCCTTTTATGTATAAGGGAATATTATATAGAAAAATTTAAAGAAGAAAAATTTGAAGCAACAAAGCTATAGTACCTCAAATTTGGAGAGCTTGAGTACTATATATATGACTCAAAGAGTATTACCACCCAACATTACGGGAGAATAAAATACAGTTGGGCATATAATCTAGTTACTTGGGTAGATGAAGAGAAAGTAAAGAATTTCATGCCACAAAGTAATTTGAAGCAACTCAAGGGATATGTACCTCCAAGCCTACATATAATCCTGATCACTCAAATGAAGAGTCACAAGAGAGCATAGAATTAGAGGAAAATAGAGCTATGCTAAAGAGAAAACATGAGTAAGAGGCAAAGAAGGAAAGGTTGAAGAAACACGGAGATGAATGTAAATCTAAGAAACATGTTGAAAAGGAGACTAAGAAAAAGCAAGCCGAGGAGGAAGTCAGAAAGAATCATGTCAAAGAAGAGGTGAGAAAAAGGAGCAATGAAGACAAGATGAAGAAAATGGAAGAGGAATAAAGGAAAAATCAAGACGCACTAAAAAATAAAAAGGAAGAAGCAGCGAAGAAGAGGAAAGAGGAAGAAGCTAGAAAGAAAAGAGAGGAAGAAGACAATAAGGAGTAGGAAAGGAATAATAAAATAAAAGAAGAGGAAGCAAAGAAAAGAGATGAAGAGTTGGCCAAACAACTCAATGAATAATTAATTGCTAAAGAACTAGTTGATAAAGCAAAAAAAGAGGCCATGTTGAATGACTTTAAAATGAGATATCCTCCCCTGAACTATATTGAGGTATGTTGGTTAATTTTATGTTTTGGTTTAGCTGAAATGATATACTTGCAGGAATAAGAAGATCAAATATGACTAGCAAAATGATGGATTATAGCTCATGAAATTCTCCATATCATATCAAATGAGCAGCATGGTGATGAGTACTCCCCTCGCATTGCAGAAACTTTGAGAAGTTTGAAGGTAGAAATAAGGAGTTGTAAAGAAGATAATGGAAAAATCATTTAGTCACAAGAGAGACTTTCTAGGGAATAGGAGAAACAACTTTAGAGCTTGTCATATTTGTAGAGATAGGGACCGCTCAGAATCAGTCATGAATAGGATGACAAGACTAGTGGAGCATATGGTAGTAGGTCTCATGGTGGGCACAAGTCATATGGAGATGAAATGGTCAGAGATGGAAGGTTCTTGGATACACCTGATAGATGAAGAAGTGGACATGGACTTTACTCTAGGTCTGGTTTAGACGGGTACCACTGTCATCGTTGCTATCATCCTTACATGAGGAGTGACATGGGATATTTTCTGGATGAGTTTAAGAAATAAAAGCCACCTACATTTGATGGATAAATGAACAAGTCACAAGATGCAGAAGCATGGTTTATTGGGATGGATAAGTTCTTCATATTACATGATTACTGAGATAACATAAAGGCTAGAATAGCTACGTTCAACCTTAAAGGTAAAGTAGAAATTTTGCAAGAGGACATGAAGAATGTTAGAGGTATTTATGCAAAGGAGTTGACTTGGTGTGAGTTAGAGAGACGTTTCAGGAAGAAGTATATATCTAAGTGTTATGTAGCCAACACACAAAATAGAAGAGGTCAACGACTTAGAAATCAGCCTCTTCTATGGGGAAACCTCCTTTACATTATGTTATCACTCTAATAATTTTCAAAAGTTGTGAGATTTTTTATTTTAGTTTTAAAGAATATCATAGATAACCACAAACCTACTTTTAAGCCTTAGGATCTAGCCTTCCTAATTCTCATAGAGGGCTCTCTTTATATTATCGTATCCCATTGGGAAAATGGAGTCAATGTGTCAAGCAGTCAGATCATGATCAAGGTCTAAAGGTAAATGTTTACAGGGCAAGATAGCTGAGTTACTTCAGATCTTCAAAGCTGATGGTGAAATGGTTTTGATTGGGATAAAAGAGAAATTAAGGGTTTTTAAATCCGGATTAGGAGTGAAAAGGCAGAGGTCAATCGAAATCAAGGAGCAAATAAGGGTTCCCTAATCTGGATATCAGTTGAAAACATATCAATGATTAGTAGTCAAAACAAAGTGCTTTAACAAATTCTGAAATAATAATTCCTGATTTATCATTAAGATTAATAACATATTCATGAATAGATGGAAAACATAAGAAAATTAACAAGATAACAAGTGAAATACTTCACTGCAGTGGCCCAACACATGAATCGTGTAATATGATGCTTTGTTTCCTGTGATCCATTCTGCTGACTTGAAATTGATACAAAAACCCTTAGGTTCAGAATAGTATAACTACATAAATGTTCAACAATTAATCACCCTCAATACTTCAAATGATGAAGTATTTAAATAAAAACATATACAAAATATCCTAGAATAAACTTAGGAATTTTTCATGGAAAAGAAATATCTTCATGCAAGAAGATAGTGACAGCTCCTTAACTAATGTTAGTTGTCCTTTTTATTGAAATAAAATAGCATGTTGTTTTGATTTTATCATTGCTTTCTCTCTTTTTTGTTTGATGAAGGCTGCAGCTAGACATTGAGGTGTCCTTTACACTGGCATATTCATCTTTACTCTGATTTTTTCTTCAACCTTTCATCTGATACACTTTCATCTTGATACTCTTTTATTGCAGAAAACTATCAATGTTGGTGTAAAAACAACAAACTTTGTATTTTTACTTTCACTGCTCTGTGTTCACTGTAATATGATCTTACAGTAGATCAGTTAACTTTAATTCATCTTCTAGCAATTTAATCTTCATAAGCCTTCTAAATTTTTCATCAGCTTCAGTGTATTTTGAAAATGTTGGTTTGTTCACAAATAGGTGTTTTACTTCATGCTGCAAGTAAAATAGATTTTCAAAATTGTTATATAATACCTTCCCTATTGGGATTCCTTACAAAGCTGATTTATTTAACTATTCTTTGGCAAACTCACTTATCTTTTGGTCATAATCCTCATGTTTCATTAATCTATCATTGATCACCATAGGATTGGGAAGGTCTTTTTGCCTTAAAACATCAATTTTGATCATAGATCTTGTGATTACCATTTCCATGTTTTGGAAATTTTCTTATAATTGCGTCATCAAGTTTTTTTTGGATATTACCTTCGTAACTTCTAGGATGGTTTCAGTTCTATTAGTAATTCCAATTTCATCCAGTTCTTGTTTATTTTTGGAATTGAGAAATTTTTATAATTTCTAGCGCTTCTTTGGGCTTTTTACCTAGCTCTTCTTTTGTTTTCCGTATTGCTTCTTTTGCTGACTTCAATAAATCTTTCTACTCATAGATTACCTGTATGGATGGACAAGTATCATTGAGTATCATTGACTTCTTCAATGATATTGGACCATAATTGATGCTTAACATGTGCCATAGGTTCTTTCAAAGTTAATTCTTTTTCCAACTTCTTGAGTTGTTCATTCAACCTATTAGCTTTTTGTTCTTCATTCTTGGCAATAATTTGTGCAAGTTTCTTAGCATATTCAAGATTTTTTATCTATTCCTTTAACCTGTTTATATCATTTGTCTGGATAGACATATCTTTCATTGCCTTTACTAATTTACTTGCCTCATCTGATTGTTGTGCTGTTGTGGTTGAGGATTCAGTCGCTGAAGTTGTTGATGAAGTAACTAGAACTGTTGTAGCCATTGGAACATTAGGAGCCAGTGTTTCTGACAGATTAGATGGTACAACTGTTGTAACTATAAGAATCACAGTGGCAGGGACTTCCTGTTCTTTTTTGGCTTCTTTCTCTTGGCCCAATTTTTCCATTTCAATTTCCATTTCTTTAATCTGGGCTGTTAGCTGTAAAATGAGACTTTTCATCTCATATTTTTTATTAGAATCCTGTAAAACCACCTTGGCCTGAGGATGCTCTATAGGGGGCAGCTTCAATTGTTTTTTAAGTGCAACAATATCAGCATTCTTATTTTTGATCAATTTCTCTAAAAAATTTATATTCTGACGATCATATCCTACCTCAATCACTAGCTCCTGCAAGGATTTGATTCTAGTATCATTTTCATATGATGATTCTTTCTCTAGTTTGAGTTGATCTCTTACATTTATCAAAGTATTTTGAAGCTTCTGTGCACTCATAGCCTTAGTATTCATTGTGGAGTAAATCATCTCTCCTACCTTTTTATGGAATTCAATTTGGTCCAGAGGATGAATATCCTAGACTGGAACTTCAAAATCAATATTTTTATAATCAGAGGATGATTTAGGAGCTGGCACTGTGGGCTGAAGAACTGTCATCAACATTTTTTTGTTCTTGTAGTCAAAGGCTGAAAGCAACATGTTCTGTATGCTGGGAGTTTGCTTTAGGTACTGAGAGTATATTTCATTTTTGATTTATTCATTTTTAGCTTTAATTTCCTTGTACCTTTCCTTGATGTTCATGTCCTTTTCTTCTGCTTTCTTGGATGATGACAATTCTATATTGGGTTGTCTATGAATTAATTATGTATTAGAGTGGTTGGTTGTTCCTCTTCAATGATTATAGGAGGTACAATAGCTTTCTCTGGAATCTCTTTGTCAATGACCTCTATTGTCTCCTTTTCTTTACTGGCAGGATTAATCTTTGGCTTTTTGTTGTATCTTAGTTTGAATTTTGTTTCTGTAGTAGTCTCAGCTGTATAAGACCCTTCCTCCCAGTTTCTTTTCATACTTTTGTCTTACTGGGCTGGAGTTTGCAAAGTTTAACTAGCATCACTTTTCTTCTCAGCCTCTACCAATGTATTCTCTAACCATTCAGATTGGTTTGAGAAATTTTCAATATCAGGCTTCTTTTCATGTATGTATGGAGTTAATTTACATTTAACTCTCATTTTGCTGATAATACCAAGGGGATCATAATACCAAAGAAAACTATGACTGAACTTGAATTCTTGCAACTTCTTTTCTGCCTCTGGACCTGCTTCTATGTTATTACATATGAATGGACCAACCTGGTTCTTTAGTTTGAATTGTGTCTTCTTCTTTGCAATCAAGAAATTTACAGCATCTAAATTTAAAATCTGCCTTATATACTCTAGAGAAAATAACCTCATAGGGAGGTATTTTGGAAATTTATAAGGAATGAGGCTTGACCCATAGACTCTGATTTCAGTGTGGTTTTGGTATAAGTACCAATAACCTGTCCTACTGTGTTCAGATAATTGTAAACCTTTCTTGATTTCATTGCTAATCCTAGGGTGCACACTGTTATTTAACAAATTGACCAAGGGATGGATGAAAGAATCTGTGAACTCTGAATAAGTAATCTCATCTGAATTCTTCCTTATCAAGGAAGTCCAGAATATGACAGATTGTAGATTTCCTTCCACATCAAGCTTCTGAAGGCTTATAGGAAACTTTTCAGATTGAAAATATAAAAACATGTGGAATAGGAATGAAGAATACCTAAACACACCTTCAGAAGGCAATTTGACTAGTTATTCATGTATGTTGTCAGCAATATATTGGGCAAAGTTAAAGATAACTGCAGGAGCTTGACCAGGCACAAAAATGGACAAGAAACCAAATACTTCTACATCAGCATGTTCATCAGTGAAATATCCAAGGATAAAAGATAACATAGAAATAATATGTCTAGTTCTTTCTGAGAATTTTGTAGAGAAGTATGGAGGATTGAGTTTGGGAATTTCCACATAGGATGGAATGAAGGTTTGAAAATTTTGGAATCCCTTAGGAAAATCCAACTCCAAATAGAACTTAGTGAGGGCTTCAATAGGTAAAGGAACTTCATTTGGCCCAGGCTATAACTGAAGCATTTGGTTGATAGACTCAGCTATAATGGTAAAAAAAAACTTCCTTTTCAAGGTTCACAATGGCTCTTTGATTAGGAGAATAGCATGATTGGCATGATCTAATTGCTTCTAGGAATTGGTGAGTATGGGGAACAACATATTTAGGAAAATTTGATTCCTAGATGAATACTTCATCAGCTTGATCTAGGGATTTATCTTGGCTCCAGTAGTGGAGCTCAAGAAGGTTGAATTCAGTTACAGTATCATTGATTTTGAAGTCTACATCTGCCAGGGGAATATGCTCTACATCTACAACAGGGGGTTGTAGAGGGTTGATCAAAAGAGTGCTTTTGGAAGCCATATATTTGTTTGATTTATCAATTTAAATACTTTTGACCTTTAAAATAATGATTTAGGCCTATAAAACACTTCTATAAGTTTAAACAGTTCGTAGAAGGTTTTTAGATATGACAGGGGTTCTATCTTTTGTCTGCAAAGGGATAATTCTATTCAATTTAATTAAAACTATAATTTCTTTATCAAAAGAGTAACTTCATGACCTTATAACCCCCGCAAATGATATCTAGGGTTTACAGTGGACATTTTGTGATAAAAAAAAATCTTTAAACATCAATTTTTATGTAGAAGGATGATTGAATACTGTAGGAAAGTTTTTGAAGGTCTCAGATGGCTTTCTCAGGTCTTCAGATGGTCAAATTTAATCCAAGTTTCTGTTTGAAAACAGTTCAAGGCTTCAGAGCCTGTGACAAAATACTCAGTGTTTACAGAATCAAAGGATTTATGAAGCATCAGGATTTCTTTCAGGTATACAGGATTTTAACTGGTTCAGTTAACTGTAAAACTCTTTTAAATTTGATGAATGAGTCTTTTTCCTTTGAATAATACCTAGGAAATTTGGGAATTCCCTGTGAAGAAGAGTTTCTGGGGTTGGAAATCTTTCAGAAGCTTTTCTGGTCTTTATAGGCACTCTGATAGCTTCTGTAGTGATTGTAGTAGTCAATTTGATGAGTTATGTTTCATTCATGCTAGAAAATAGAGGTGACAGCGGTCTTTTTGGTCTGGAATGCTCTTTCTGTGCGGAAAAATAGTAACAGAAGGATAAACAATGCTTTCGGGTAGTTTATAAGAAATTTCAGTGAACAGTGAATGCATTCAATGCATGTCAATTCAAATAAGAGCGTGTTTTGGGCACGGGGGAGGGAATAACTGCCAAGTGGTTTTCACACAGTTGAAAGGTGGTAAGCGGATTTGAATCAATCGGTGCGATCGAATGAAATTTAAATTCATGGAAGTGAGAGAAAACCCGAAAACTGCATTTATCACAAGCTTTGAGTTTGTTTAACGTTTGCGCAATGAAATGTGCGATGAGGATTTGTTACCATTGGATCTGGCGGAGCTAGATCGAACGAAGCGGATCATGTGATAAAGCTGCATGGTCAAATGACGTGGGGCCTGGGATTTCTATGCGGTGGGAGGTGGAAAATGTATTTAAACAAAGGTTTAATACATAGTTTGGAATGAAATATGATAGGCGGATGAATGTTTTATTAACAAATGAAATGCATATAAGTGTAACTTTAGCATTAGCGAGGTTATTATATAGTGGGACCGATATAATTAATAGTTTTAACCTATGGGGTGAGGGGTTTATATATCACGTGGAGAAAATAAACCATAGGTTAAATTAAAAAATATGGGTGGGAAATAATAATAAAAGGAATTAATATAATACGGGTTGAAAGGTGACTAAAGGATTTAATATATAAATTAATGTTTAGTAATGAATGAAATGAGGGAGATGAAAAACATTATGCCTTAGTGTAAAACATCATATAGGGATGAATTCCTTAGTTGTGGGTCCTGATATAATGTTTTTACACTTAGGATAAAAGTATTTTTTTGGGTTTTTGTGTATTTTTGGGCAAAAGGGGAATTACTTAAAGGGTTTTACTTTCCTTAAGTATAATGAGTTTTATACTTAGGAAAAGGGGATTTTTGCAAGTGAAACTGAATGATAATGGGAAAAAAGGAAAAATGAAGGGGAAAGAATGAAAATGGAGGGGATGAATTATTTTTTACAAGGGGTTGATTTTTGAAGGAATTTAGCGACTGGAATGACCATACTTCTACTTTCCATGATTGTAAAAATTGCTTCTCCCTACCCATATGCTACCCTAACATTTTTTCTTCATTTACCTGGGTGCATTTGAGCTTGCAAACCCTTGTTATTCTTCTTTTAAAACAGAAAACAAACTAATTCTATCCTTATTTCTTCCAAGGGCTCAGATTAAGCTGTTGAGCTCCTTATTATTTCTCTACCTAACTACTAATCTACCAAGATTAAACTGTTTGGCTAGATCTTTATTCTCTATCTAATAACATGAAATTTAAAACATGAGAGGTTAAGATTAAGCTATTTAACCTTCATGGATTGTGGCATTGTAACAAGCTGCACATAATCTTTATTTTGCAGAAAAAGTAAATAGTAGTGGCATTTGTATTTGCATCACTTTCATGTTTTATTTTTATCTCTTTTTTGTTTGGGGTCCATTTTCTTTTTTTTTTTATATTTTTTCTTTTAAGCCCTTTGATTTTTCTTTTAGGACTTTTACCCTCTTTACATATTTTATTTTATTTTTATGCTATGGGAAAACAATTTGCAAAAAGAAAAGTATGTACGTATTACAAAACTAATCAAAGTAAATTCAAAAATTATGAATCCTATTATTATAGGACCCTAACACATTACATAAATGAACAATTCTTGGATTATTCAAATGAAAAAACCTAATTTATATATATATATATGAGTCTAAGGGGTCACAATATAATCATAGCCAACATAAAAATAATAATGTAAGGGCACAACAATAACAATAGTGGGCTTCTATGGGGAACAATAATAACAATATGGGGACTACATGGGTATAACAATAAAAATAAGGTGGATACACTAACAATAACAATAAGGGGATGCATTAGTCTTATAAGGACCTAACATTCCCTTCTCCTTAAAAAAAGTGTTGTCCTCAACGCTTGAGTAGTCCTGGATGCTTCTATATAAAATTCTCGTCCTCCCATGAGGAACCTTCAGTGGGTAAGTTGATCGATTTTGTAGCTATCGAGTTCTTGTTTCCATGAATGCTTCAGGTTCCAATATGATTTTTCCTTCCTCGTCAAGTTCTGGCAATATTGTTTGAAATGGGAGCTTGTCAGCTATAACCTTCTTTAAGCATGAAACATGGAAAACTAGCTACACTCGGGAAGATGTCGGAAGCTCCAATTTGTATACCATAGTACCAATATTTAGCAACACCTTGTACGGCCCATAATACTTTGGTGATATATTATTATCCTTCTTAGCTTTCTTGAGGGAAATTTTTTTGTATGGTTGTAGCTATAAAAATACCCAGTCACCTACATCAGAAATTCTATCGCTGCAATGTTGATATGCCTGTTTTTTCATTCGATTATGCGCCAAAGTGAGGTTATCATTTAAGAGTTGGAGAACTTGTTGTTGATGCTCGATGTGATCTTACACTGCTTGAACCTTAGAATTTTCTCTTAAAGATAATGTGATGGATGGTGGATGATATCCATAAATTTCCATAAATGGGGTCATTTTTTTTGCAGTATGGAAGGAAGCGTTATACCACCATTCAAAGATAGTTTGTAGAAAATATATCAACAAGATTCAATCTGATCTTGTAATGTACGAAAACAAAACATTGAATCCTTCTACAATTTGTGGAAACAAAACATGATCGCACAATCACATAACAAGTAGGAGAAAGAAACAATCAATCACACAACACAAGATGTATATGGGGAAAGCACATTGCTCAAAACCTTGTTATCTGTATATTGTATAAGTCAAGATCATGAAACAATACAATTTTTTTCTCTCACTGAGAAACTCCTACACTTTGCCAATTGTCTCACTCTGATCTAGGAAAAATAAGTAAAATACGTAACCAATTCTAATCCTCTGCTAGACCAGCCTTTCTCACACATTCCTAGAGGAATTTTCACCCTATTAAATAGTAAATTCCTTGGAATTGATTGAGCAATGCATCAAAGGCTTCCTCATGACTCTATAACTGATCTGTAAAATTTTCTAATTATACAACTAATAGTTATCATCCCTTTAACCTCAGTATCAACTGGGCCTTCCTTAGAAATGACATGCAACAACTATTTATAGCGAATTATCAGTTAACTTATTGATCACCACTTGTGAATTAAATCATATTTAATTCACTGGACCTCTCACTAGGTCATCTCTCAGTTAGAACTAGTTAAACTGATTTTAACTCAATTTCTTGATTTAACTAATTACAACTCACAAATAACTATAAATGTACCCCCTAAAAATAGGAAAATCCTCTACATGCATCCCCTTTGACCCTCAACTCGAATTTTCTAAGCTAACTCAACCATTATGACTTAGTTAACTAATACAAGTTGTCATGAGATGAAATTACAAATTCTATTCCAATTTAACTAAGGGAAAATTAAATCAAAATCCCCCTTTGGGGTGTCATTTCAACTCTCTCTCAACAAGAAAGAGATTATCTTCTACCTTGATCCTGTCTCTATGGAATTTGAATTTGCTTCTTTCCAGTGCCTTCGTCAATATGTCTGCATCCTTCTCCTTTGTGGGAATGTACTCTAATGACATAATCTTCCTTTGAACACAATCTTTGAGATGGTGATACCTAATATTAATATTCTTGGACCTATCATGAAAAACTGGATTAACCGAGAGTTTGATGCAACTTTTGTTATCACAATGTATCACCGTCAGATCCATCTATCGACCAAACAAACCAACAAGTATCTTCCTCATCCAGATGGTCTCACATGCTACCTGACTGGCCGCCATGTTCTCTGCCTCTGCTTAACTGAATGCAATTGATTTCTGTTTCATGATGTACCAAGAAATTGTTGTTGATCCTATGCTAAATATGCCCCCTAACACGCTCTTCCTATTGGATGGACTCCTTGCCCAATCTGCATTGGTGAAGCCTTGAAGTTTCACTCTCTCTATCTGTCTGTACCATAATCCATACTCCATAGTGCCTCTGAGGTATCTCAACACATGATTTCTTGCCTTCCAAAATATCTTGGTAGGCTTAACCATAGCTTGGATCATCCGGTTAACTGCATAGCATATGTTTGGTCATGTGTTCACCAAATACATGAGTGAACCCAAAAGTTTCCTATAAGCAATAGCATCCACTACTTCACCCAAAGTAGCATCCTCCTTCCTCCAGTTTCCTGCTAGAGGAGTCTCCATGGGTTTGATTCCCTCCATGTGGAACTTCCTCAGAATCTCCTTGGCATACATTCCCTGAGATACAAATATCTCCCATTCTCTTTGCCATATTTCCAATGCCAGGAAAAACTGCAAAAGCCCCATGTCCTTCATCTCAAATTCTCTTGCAAGATCTGCTTTGCAAGACTTGATGAGTTTCTCATAACCTGTCAATATTAGATCATCGACATAAAGTACAATAATCAAAATCTTACCATCAACCACAATATGATATAGCTTCGCATCCAATTCACTCTTGGTGAAGCCCAACCCGATGAAATAGTTGTTGATATTTGTGTACCAAGCAGGAGGTGATTGATTCAGCCCATACAATTCTCTCTTGATTCTGCACACAAGCAACTCTCTGTCTAAGGTCTCAAAACCTTCCAACTACTCAATGTATACCTCTTCCTCAATAACTCCATTTAGAAAGGTTATATTTACATCCATATGATGTATCTTCCATCCCATATACGTTGAGAGTGAAAGGATGGATCTAATAGATGAGTACCTTGTGACTGGTGCAAAAGTCTCATTATAGTCAATCCCCTCCACCTAAGAGAATGATCTAGCCAGAAATTTTGTGTTCTGCTTCTCCACACTCCCATCTGCTACCTGCTTCACCTTGTAGACCCACCTGGATCCTACAAATGACTTCCCCATTAGTCTTGGGACAACTTCCCATAAACTGTTTCTGATAATGGAGTCATACTCCTCAACCATGGCATCAACCCACACTGGATGTTGCACTACTTCCTCAAAAGAGGATGGTTCTATCTAAATTCCTTCGCTCATAAGCTTCATGTATCCAGTGTACTGCTCTAGGGACCTTCTTTGCCTATGTTGTGATGTGGATGCTCCCACATTCTCTCTCACATATAGAAACAATCTGTCAGCCTCTCTGGTGTGCTTCCTTCCATATTTGGTGGATGGCTATGCATGAGTGGTTTCTACCACTCTACGGTTCCTCTGCTTGTGGCTGCTCCACATCCCTAGGTTCATCCTTTGGAGCCAAGAGCTCCTCAACTGCATGAAACTCAAGCTCCCTCTCAAGGGAAGTTCACATGACTTTCTCTTCATCAAATGGCACATCTCTTCTTACCACTATCATCTTGTGTGTTGGAAAGTACACATATAGTTGTGAGTTGTATTAGTGTACCATAAAAATATCCCCAAATTTGTTGTTGACTCTAGCTTTTTCCTGACATCTTTGTTCACATGGAAATAAAAAGATGAACCAAAAATTTTAAAATACGATACATACAGTCTCTTACTAGAAAAATTCTCCTTTGGTGTACTCATCCCAAGTATCTGATGAGGACTCCTATTCTACACAAATATTGTTGTAATGCATGCTTCCACCCACATATGCAATTATAGGCCCTGAACATGCAACATAGCCCGTGCTACTTCCATATTTATGTTTTTCTTTCTGAAACCCCATTATGTTGTGGGTTATGAGGTGCTACTAATTCTCTTCGAATTCCTTCTGAGGCACAAAATTTCTTGAATTCATTAGAGATGTATTCTCCACCATAGTCACTCCTCAGACCCTTCACCTTCTTCCTTGTATCTTTCTCGACAAGTGCCTTGAACTCACAAAACTTGGAGAACGTTTGATTTTTCTTCTGCATGAAGAAAATCCAACACTTTCTTGAAAAATCATCAACAAAAATCACATAATACCTATAATTTGTTCTAGAAGCTCTCGAGAATGTTCCACACATGTCTGAGTGAACTCTCTCAAGGATCGCCTTGCCTCGTCTTTCCTTATCATGAAAGAAGGATTTGGTATACTTACCAAATTTACACCCTTTGCATGTATCTCTCTACACAAGTGCACCCTTTGGAAGTCCTGTAGAAATCTGTTGCATGATCTTCAAATAATTATGGTGTAGATGGCCCAACCTCCTTTGCCATAACTCGTCGATGTCTCGGCTCTCCACCTTCTCTAATTTCGTGGTCAAGGAAACATAGTATTCTACATCCAATTTGTAGAGGTTATTTACTCGTAACCTAATATTTTTCACATGCCTCGTGGCTTTGTGATGAAGGAACACCTTTCCTTCATTGAAGATCACATCATAACCATGATCTTCCAACATAGCAACAAAAACCAAATTCTTCTTTAAACTAGTAACATACATGACATCTTTTAATGTGAGTGGATTACCTGACTTCCTCTGAATGGTAACTGTACTTACACCGATAACATTATACCTCCCATCATCACCCATCTCGATGTGCATCTAGAGATCCTTCTCCTCCAAGCTACTAAAGAATTCTTTGTTGCCGATCATATGGAATGAAGCTCCATTATCTAAGTACCACACAGAACCCATCACCGATGAAACCATGCATGCAATGAGAGTGAAATCCAACTCAAATTGTGAAGCAAGTGCTTCTCCTGAGGCCTTCTTGTTGGTCTTATTTTGTGGACAATTTTGTGGAATAGTGTCAATGCTCATGACAGTTGAAACATTTTACCTTTGACAAGTCTCGCTTCTTTCCTATTATTAGCACTGGTTTTGATTCCTTTTAAAGCTTCCCTCTCCGTCATTTTTTTTGGCCTCTATATCCTTATGATTCAATTCTTTCGAAACCGTTTTTTAACTATTAAAATTCAATTTTTATAGGTAAAAAGCAACTTCGCCCACCCACTAACAACCATATCATATTTCAAGTTTTTTGGGGCCTCAAGTCAAAACTGAAAGTGTTCTTTACTACAAGCATTATTAACACTTAACCTTACCTTTCGCCTTTTGCAATATCAAATGGCGCATCGCAAAACATACTACTTCGCAGATCGGCATTTCGTACGTTGCAACTTCGGCGATTATAACATATCGCACTTCGCCAACCTTTAATCCTTGCGATCGCCGCAATATCTTATCACATGTGATGTGCGTGTGATATTTATCGCATCGCACAGATCTTAATTTATCGCTCTTCACATCACATCCCCGAACCACATCTTATCGCATCGCAACTTTACTTGTTTAACCATATTGCAAGCTTATATCCTTTACCGAATGTGATATACGAAGGAACCTATGGCCGACACGTGGCCACTTCGTCACTTACCCAACTTATCTTGCGAAGAAATCTGGGTCATCAATCTTCGCTTCGGACTTTGCAAATTAATCTGCATCATCCATGGTTCTGCTTCTGGAAATCTTCTTAAGGGTTTTATGCCTTAATATTTTCTCTGCTTTCGCCTGTCACCGCTTTTGTTAAAATTTCTTCGCATTGGCGGTTCTATTAGAGAATGATGGAATAACCAAATGATGCAGATGATCCAGTATTTATCTCCATTGTTATTGGACATGTTCAACGTTTTGATGAAGTTACTAAGGGTTTTAGAAGAAGTTTTCATTGTGAACCCCAAGGGAACTAGTTACGAGGATGATGCTTGGAGATATCATACATTTAGAGACATGCCATTTGTAGAGTACTTTTGCAGTGCATGGGTAGTGATAAATTTGTGGCCATTTGGAAAAGGATTTTAGTGAGGAAAAAGGGAATAATTGGTTCAGGCAGTAGTCAGTTCCACATTTCTTGCAGCAGTGAAGACAGTTAGGGCAGGTGGCAGAAAGAAACTTATGTGGCAGTCAAACAGTTTCATGCTTCAGATTTCTAAGCCTTGAATCATTCAGTAGTTCTAAATTTATGTAACAGTTTTATTTGTTTACTATTTTTAGTTGGTTTTATTTAATTTCATTCCTAAAATTTAGCAGTAGTTTGTTTTGTGCAACTCTATTTAAGAGTTGAGTTTTATGTAATAGAGGATCTGGTTGGTGGCACAGGGCCGAGTGCCCTGTTGATGATTCTCATGACATTCCTGAACAGTGTATTTCTGAACACGTAATATATTCCAGCTACACTCTTGAGGATTCACAAAAGCATATGGTGTGTGTATTGTTTTCCCTTCTATTTTTACATACTTTATCTGTCTTTCCAGGTTTATCATAAAAGTTCTATCTTATGTTCTTATAAGTCTTGTGAACCTCCAAGTCATATGGATTTGTTTTTGTAAGTCTTGTTCCAAGCTTTCTAGATTGAATATGAATTGAATATTGTTCATATAATTCATTGAGGTGGAATTAAACCCTGTTTCATGTTTTTATAAGTCTTTTGATCTAGCATGCATGTTAATCTGTTTCTGTTTGTCTTGATTCACCAAGAATTCCTAATTCATGAGGTCATGTTAGTCAAATGTAATGGGATTCTTTAAATGTAAAGTGAGATTCTTGTATGTCTTTTAAAAGCATTCTTTCACTATACATTTCAGATCTAGAATTTGTGTCATTTTTCCTCCCAGCAGTGGATTTTTGTCTTATAGACCCACTACCTTTCTCCCATTCTTCTAATCATTGAACTAAAAAAAATTCTACCACATCATATATATGAGTGCCCTCATATGTGTCAGATATTTTTTATCTGTTCAACGTTCCTTTCAAAGTGCTTGAGATCCAACCACTTTCCAAAAAACCCAATCAAATCATAAGAAATTTCCTTAGAGATTAGGATGTGTCTGTTCTAGCACTTGAAGTAGTCCAAATGTTGATTCCAGTGCTAACATATTTTGGTGCGTCTGCCGGGAGACAAAGGCCTTGAAACGAAGTATTCTCCCAAGTCTCTTGTTTTAATTGTTGAATATCAATTCTTGAAGATGAATAGGAATTGATATGGTTTTTAAACTTCTGTGGTTGTTGTTAATTGCAAAATCTGGATTATCCACAGTATCATAAAACAGTGGTCGACGTTTCGAATCCCAACGGGGATCCATCTTCAGGACAAGAAGTGAATAAAGAATTGATAACTTGAAGAGGACTGTAGTTTTTCACCTGGCGACTCCATTGTTCTCGATCCAGTGGTGACTTCACAAGGATGCAGAGATCAGATTTTCAGAGGAAGTTTTGGAGCAGCAGCTACACCTTTCGGAATTCTGAAAGGGACATCATTGCAGAGGTAACATTTATTTTTTTTTCCTCAGTCAATAGATGATGATTTGGAGTCTTCTTATAATGCAGACATTCAATGCTTTATGAATATCCTGCATTGTGATTATTTTCATCATGAGATGCACTATGTCATGATATGGCTTCTTTCAGTTCTACTTTTAAAATTTAGAATCCATATGAGAGTTCTTTCAGCTATTTGAATGGTTGTACGACAAGTTCCATATTGCATGAAGATTATCATTAAAATCAGATTAGAAGAAGGAGAATGAACAAGCTCGTTGTTTTGAGCATTTTTTATTAGAGCTCAGTTTTCAGTTTGACTCCAGTTTCAGTTTGAAGAAATAAGTTGCAGAATTGAAATGATGCTTTGACTCCATTACCCAATGGCTATGAATGCTGGTATTTATTTCATTAAATGAGAAAAATTGCAGGTTGAAGAAATAAGAGCTGGATAAGGCACTGGAACTATGGTTCTTGATAGCCCGCAGGGGACATGTCATCCCCAATTAGAGACACTATTAGCACATGTTTTGATTCCTTTCAAAGCTGCCCTCTCTGTCATTTTTTTTGCCTCTAGCTCCTTACGATTCAATTCTTTCTAAACACCTTTTTAAATATTAAAATTCAATTTTGATAGTTAAAAAGAAACTCCTCCCACCCACTAACAGCCATATCATATTTCAGGTTTTGTGGGGCCTCAAGTCAAAACCCAAAGTGTTCTTTACTACAAGCACAATTAACACTTAACCTTACCTTTCTCCTTTCGCAATATTAAATTGCGCATCGCAAAACATAATACTTTGCAAAGCGACATTTCGCACGTCGCAACTTCGGCGATTATAACATATCGCACTTCACCAACCTTTAATCCTTGTGATTGCCGCAATATCTTATCACATGTGATGTGTGATATTTACCACATCGCACAGATCTTAATTTATCTCTCTTCGCATCGCATCCCCGAACCACATCTTATCGCATCACAACTTTACTTGTTTAACCATATTGCAAACTTATATCCTTTACCGAATGCGATATGCGATGGAACCTATGGCTGACACGTGGCCACTTCGGCACTTACCCAACTTATCTTGTGAAGCAATCAGGGTCGTTGATCTTCGCTTTGGAATTTGCAACTTAATCTGCATCATCCATGGTTATCCTTCCGAAAATATTCTTAAGGGTTTTCTTCCTTAATCTTTTCTCTGCTTTCGACTGTCACCACTTTGTTCGAATTTCTTCACATTGGCGGATCTATTAGAGAATGGTGGAATAACCAAAGGATGCAGTTGATCCAGTATTCATCTCCTTTATTATTGGCCACATTCGATGTTTTAATGAAGTTAATAAGGGTTTCAGAAGTAGTTTTCATTGTGACCCCCAAGGGAACTGGCGACGAGGATGATGCTTGCAGATATCATACTTTTAGAGACATGCCATTTGGAGAGTACTTTTGCAGTGCATTGGTAGTGATAAATATGTGGCCATTTGGAAAAGGATTTTAATGAGGAAAAAGGGAATAATTGGTGCAGGCAGTAGTCAGTTCCACATTTATTGCTGTAGTGAAGACAGTTAGGTCAGGTGGCAGAAAGAAGCATATGTGGCAGTCAAATAGTTTCATGCTTCAGGTTTCTAAGCCTCGAATCATTCAGCAGTTCTAAATTTATGCAACAGTTCGATTTGTTTACTATGTTTAGTTTGTTTTATTTAATTTCATTCCTAAAATTTAGCAACAGTTTGTTTTGTGCAACTCTATTTAAGAGTTGTGTTTTATGTATTAGAGGAGATGGTTGGTGGCAGAGGGCCGAGTGCCCTGTTGCTGATTCTCATGAAATTCCTGAACAGTGTATTGTCGAACACATAATATATTCCAATTACACTCTTGAGGATTCACAAAATCATATGGTGTGTGCATTGTTTTCCCTTCTGTTTTTACATAATTTATTTGTCTTTCCATATTTATCATAAAATTTCTATCTTATGTTTTTATAAGCCTTGTGAACCTCCAAGTCATATGGATCTATTTTTGTAAGTCTGGTTCCAAGCTTTCCTGATTCAGTATGAATTGAAGATTGTTCATAAGCATTCCTTAAGGTGGAATTAAACCATGTTTCATGTTTTTACAAGTCTTTTGATCTAGCATGCATGTTAATATGTTTTTTTCAGTCTTGGTTCACCAAGCATTCCTGATTCATGAGGTCATATTAGTCAGAATCATTCCTTGTAATGGGATTCTTTAAATGTAAAGTGAGATTCTTGTAAGCCTTTTAAAAGAATTCTTTCACTATACATTTCAGATCTGGAATTTGTGTCATTTTTCCTCCCAACAGTGGATTTTTGTCTTACAGACCCACTGTCTTTCTCCCATTCTTATAATAATTCAACTACAAATTTTTCTACCACATCATATAAACGAGTTTCCTCATATGTGTCAGAGATGTTTTATCTATTCAACATTCCTTTCAGAGTGCTTGAGATCCAACCACTTTCCAAAAAAACCAATCAAATCATAAGAAATTGCCTTATAGCTTAGGATGTGTCTAGTCAGGCACTTGAAGCAGTCCAAGTGTTGATTCCAGCGCTAACACCTTCCTTGATGGAATCCGATTTTGAATGGGATGCCTTCCCTTTCCCTTTCTTCGCCTTTCCAGCCAAGCCACAATTCTCATCATCATTAGTCTTTGATTAGGATCCATATCTAGTGCTCCGCCGAATTTATTCTTGTACCAAATCGGACCATAGTCGCTCCCAGACTAGTAGCTTCTCCCTCCCATTCACAGATTCCTAGTAGCTATGCCAGCTCTTGGGAAGGCCTAAATGAGATAGGCTTACTAAATCATCTTATGCAACAATTATCCCAACACTTCAAAGCTCATCTCGACACTTAGTGAACTTCGTCGAGTATTTTTGGATCGTGTCGCATTTTGATCTTCCTGAGTTTTTCTTTTAGTGCCAGCTTCTTGTGGTTGTTGATATTCTGAAACAGAATTTTCAAGGCCTTCCACATTTCATATGGAGTCGTCTTCCCATGGAGACTCAAGACAATATGATCTTGAACTCCCTATAACAAAATCCTTCTTGCCTTTGCTACATTCTTCTTCCACGCATCAAGTTGTTGAACATCTACTGCTACAGGCTGAGGAATATCACTATCTATGAAATCCTTGAGTCTGTTGTCCTCAAGCATTGCCTTCATCATGTTCTTCCATTCTATGTAATTTTACTTTCCTTCAAGGGAATATTTGAATCTCAAGCCATTGAAAGACATATTGATCTGTTGCTGGGTCCTGAAGAATAAATCTACAAATTCAAACCTTTTCAAAAAAAACTGTGTTCTTCTCTTCTATTGTGATTCCTGGCGATCTGATACCATGTAGAAATTATATCAACGGGATTCAATCTGATCATGTAATGTACTAAAACAAAATACTTAATCCTTCTACAATTTGCGGAAACAAAACATGATGGCGCAATCACATAACAAGTAAGAGAAAGAAACAATCAATCACACAACACAAGATTTATATGGGCAAATCACACTACTCGTGATCTACGTGGATATTGGTGGCCACCCATCTATTCCATTTGGACCCCCACCATCGGTTCTTTCAGTTTTTCACTTTTAGCACATCTTATTATTTTTAACAGGTTTTTGGGTCTTGAACTTTCGGAGCCGTTTTGGGGCCATAATGATGCAGGCGGATATTGGTGGCCACCCACCTATTCTATTTTAATCTCCACCATTATTTATTTCATTTTTTCAGTTGCAGCACAACTTACTATTTTTAGCAATTTTTCGGGTCCTGAACTTCCGGAGCCGTTTTGAGGCACTAAACGACGGTTTTTGGGAAAACCGAGAGAAACACTGGTCCATGGACGGATGTTCATCACACAAAAATTTGTACTGCTCGGATAGATATTTCTAACGAGGTATGATGCGTGTCAAACAAAGTTGTGTCTTTGGGAAGTTGAAACACCAATTCACCCAAATGGGGCCGATAGTTTTGGCGCTTCATCTCCTGCGATTAGGTTTTTGGATGTTTAGGGTTTTACATTGCCTCTCAACAATAAATAGGCCTTCGAGCCTCATTGTAACACAGTTCAGAGGCATGTAGCCACCACATCTCTTCTCAAAGATAAGTTACCATTACCCTAGCTAGTTTATTTCCATTTTGTCTGTAAACATATTTCTGTTACTTGATATTAATGAAATGAATTATTATTTCCGTAACATCTCTATGTTTATGTCAATTTCTGTATTTTATTATGTTCCTACATAAATATGGATCAGTGATATCAGAGCATTCTGCTCTTTTTTTTTTTTTCTTTGCATGTCCCCAACAAGGTCAAGGTATAAGGAGTTAGGGCTTGATCTGGTTGAACCCTTGCAAGATCAACCTCACAAACCCCGACGACCTCCCATGGTAGAAGAAAAGAAAGACGAGGGAGCAGGAGATCCTATCAAAATGTTACTCGAGGAGGCCCTCGAGAAACAAAGGAACGTGATGATGGATAACTTTGCTCAGATCCTTCATCGACTGCCCACCTACGACGCATCTGCATCAAACAAGCACTCTGAAGGCGCCAGTCCCTTCAAGGTACAGGTAAAATTTGGAATTCCTGTATTTGAAGGCTAGATAGATGCAGATGTTGTAGATAGATGGTTGAATTTTCTAGAAGGGTATTTCTTGGTCCATGATTTCTACGACCGAGAAAAGATTATTTTTGTACTTCTCAAAGCTGTCCCCATGTCAAAGACTAGTGGGAAACCTATTGTGAGCAAAAGTATGAGGATGAACACTCTTTGTTCTCGGTCGCACCGACTTGGAATTCATTTTGAGATGGAATCAAGGAACAATACTACCTCATGTGGAGCTATGAGGACAAGTACATCCAATGGACCACGCTATCGCAGCAAAGGGGTCAAGATGTGCACGAAATGGTGAATTTGTTCCATACCCTGCGCACAAAGTTGGGTAATAAAGATTCGGAAGACTTTTGGTGCTCAAGTACCGCACTGTCTACATAGACACATTCAAGAGGAAATGGACTTCCTCAACATTACGTCGCTTGGCACGGCATATCGCCATGCTTTCAAGATTGAGCAGAAATTTAAGCAGAAGAAGGGAGACTTTGACTCCACAAATTCAAATCTAGGGAAAGGCGCCCCCGAACCACAGAACAAGGGGCAAAGCCAAAGCAGGGCGAATTAAAACACCACCACAAATCCAAAGAAGGACATGGGGAAATGGTGTGAATTGCATAACATCCCCACTCACAGCACAACAGATTGTCAGGCGAAATAGTTACTAGTGGCCGAACTGAAGGCACCCAAATCAGATGCATGTTATAATCCTAAGCCAGAACCAGACAATGGAGATGAAAAAGGGAAGTAGATAATTAATGTGGACCCCAGTGCCATTTTTTCCACCATCAAGCTCTAGAGGGAGGATCCCTAGTATCCAGAGGAGGGGGAGCACCTCTTCCATTCACAGATGTGGGTGAACAGTTCTCCACTGCAATTTCTTGTCGATAGAAGAAGCCAAAAGAACCTCATTTTAGTAGAGATCATGAAGCGGCTCGGCCTACCAACCATAGCACACCTGCAGCCATATACCATTTGATGGCTTCACCCAGGGAGATATCTGTGCATCCACCAACAATGTCACCTTCCATATAGCATCAAGCCATTCACGGATGAGGTATTGTGTGATATTTCTCCTCTTGTTGTAGCTAATGTATTATATATTGGGCCAACCATACTTGTGGAGGAGATATGCTATGTATGAGTATATGCCTTGTGCTATTATTATTACTTTGGGAAATAACTTGTACAGGATACAGGAGGTAGTACCGCCTCCTGTCATCTCTTTAACTACTGCAAAACAACGCAGCAAGATTGTTTCCCAAACCAAGAAATTTATTCTTCGTAAAACTCGCTCAGAGGGAAAGAATAATATTGTGACCACAACCTCAAAAAACAGCTCCCCTGCACGGTTGCAGTAGATGGACAAAGTCATGGAGGAATACAAGGACATTTTCTCCTCACTCACAGAGGTTCCTCTACACTATCAGGACAAGCTCTCCATTGAGCTGACCCCCGACGCACCACCGCTTGATGTTTCCATACCACATGCGACTACACAGACAAAATACACACATGTACTGTCTAAGGTTGATAAATAAACCAAATTTATTGAATGCATCCAACATGTCCGCCTGCAGGTCCATGACATCTTCAACAAATCTAATACCAGTTCAACAAAATTTACCTCATCTCATGGAGGATCTCAACGCAATGGGGACCATTGCTTCCTAAGGGGGGAGGAATGATCCAAGTGGATATTGGTGGCCACCCATCTATTCCATTTGGGCCCCCACCATCGGTTCTTTCAGTTTTACACTTTCAACACATCTTCCTATTTTTAGCAAGTTTTTGGGTCTTGAACATTCTGAGTTGTTTTGGGGCCCTAATGATGCAGGTCGATATTGGTGGCCACCCACCTATTCCATTTGAAATGCCACCATCATTTCTTTCAGTTTTAGCACAACTTACTATTTTTAGCAGTTTTTCAGGTCCCGAACTTCTGGAGCCGTTTTGAGGCCCTAAACGACGTTTTTGGGGAAAACTAGGAGAAATATAGGTCCATGCACCCATGTTGCTCACACCAAAATTTTTACTCCTCAGATAGATCTTTCTAACGAGGTATGATGTGCGTCAAACAAAGTTATGTCCCTGGGAAGTTGAAACACCAATTTACCTAAACATGGCCCATAGTTTTGGCGCTTCATGTCCTACGATTATGTTTTTGGATGTTTATGGTTTTGCATTATTTCTCAACAATAAGTAGGCCTTCGAGCCTCATTGTAACACAGTTCAAAGGCATGTAGCTGCCACATCTCTTCTGAGAGATAAGCTACCATCGCCCTAGCTAGTTTATTTCCATTTTGTCTGTAAAATTATTTCAGTTATTTGATATTAATGAAATGAAGTGTTATTTCTGCTACATCTCTGTGTTTATGTCTATTTCTATATTTTATTGCGTTCCTGCATAAATATGGATGAGCTCAAAACACCGCTATCTGTATATTGTATAAAGTCAAGATCATGAAACAATAAAATGCTTTTCTGTCACTAAGAAACTCGTGCACTCTACCAACTGTCTCACTCTAATCTAGGAAAAATCAGTCAAATACTTAACCAATTCTTAGCCTCTTCTAGACCAGCCTTGCTCACACATGCCTGGAGGAATTGTCTCCCTATTAAATAGGAAATTCCTTGGAATTTATTGTGCAATGCATCATAGGCTTCCTCATGAACATATAACTGACTTATACAATTTTCTAATTATATAACTGATAGTCGTCATCCCGTTAACCTTAGTCTCAACTGGGCCTTCCTTATAATTGACATGCGACAACTATTTATAATGAATTATCAGTTAACTAATTGATCACTACTTGTGAATTAAATCAAATTTAATTCACTCAACCTCTTACTAGCTCATCTCTCTGTTATAACTAGTTAAACTGATTTTAACTCAATTTATTGTGTTAACTAATTACAACTCACAAATAACTATAATTGGACCCCCTAAAAATAGGAAAATCCTCTACAGGCCTCCTCTCTAACCCTCAACTTGAATTTCCTAAGAAAACTTAGTCATTCTAACTTAGTTAACTAATATAAGTTGTCATGAGATGAAATTACAATTTCTCTTCCAATTTAATTAAGGGAAAATTAAATCAGAAGCCCCCTTTGGGGTGTCATTTCAACAAAGGTAACCACTTGACCCATTTTTTTTGTTTACCAAATACAAAGCAACGAATATATCCTTCCAAACATTTGTTCACTATCTCAGTTTTCCCATCAAATTGAGGATGACAAGATGAGCTATGAGCTAATTGATTACCCACACAAGAAAATAATTATGTCCAAAAATTTCCAGTGAAAATGGGATCTCTTTTGCTTACAACAACCTTTGGGTTTCCATGTAACTTTTGAATTGTTTCCATAAGTTCAATAGCAACTGTATTGACTTTAAATGGATGCGATAATGCACAAAAGTGTGGATACTTGGTAATTTTATCAACTACCACCATGATGACACTCTTTCCTTCGAACTTGGGTAAACCTGTGATAAAATCCATTGAAACATCCTCCCAACATTGACTTGGAATGGATAAAGGTTGGAATGGACCCAGGGTCTTCGTTGTCTCGACTTTATTTTTTTGGAAAACCAAACATTTTGCCAAAAACTTTTGAATATCATATTTAAGGCCATCCCAAAAAAATTCCTTCTGACCCATATGGTAAGTTTTTAAGATTCCTGAGTGCCCTCCTAAGGAAGAGGTGTGCAATTCCAAAAGAATATTTTGTTTGAGTTGAGAATTATTACAAAGATATAAGTGATCTTTGTAACATAGTGAATCATTTTTCTAGCTAAATGTATCAAATGTATTGGGATCATGATGAAACTTTTGAATGAGTTCCCACACTTCTTCTTCATTCTTCCATTCATCCCTTGCTTTGGTTATCCAATCTAGTTGGATAATATAAATGGCACAAATAAATGCTTCCACATCCTCATCCTTTCTTGAGAGTGCATCTGCAACAACATTTTTCTTCCCATTTTTTTCTATGATTTCAAAGTTATAACCCAACATCTTTGTGACCCATTTTTGCTGCTCTTCTGAAGATAATATGTGTTCTGAAAATTATTTAAGACTATCATGATATATTTTTACCTTGAAATGTCTTCCCATTAGGTAAGGTCTCCATTTCTTAAGTGCATGTAGTATGCCAACATTTCCTTGTGCTAAATAGGTTTTTGTAAATACTTTCTTTTAATTGGACAACTTTCAAAAGAAATGGGTCTTCCTTCTTGCATTAAAATAGTAACAATTCCATTTCCTAAGGCATCACATTCCATAATAAAGGTTTTTGTGAAGTCTGGCATAGCTAAGACCAGTGCTTGACACATTGCCCCTTTAAGATGTTCAAAGGCCTTCGTTGCTTATGGAGTCCAAGAAAATGCATCTTTCTTCAGTAATGTTGTTATAGGTGTTGTTATTCTCCCATAATTCTTAACAAACTTGTGATAATACCCTGTTAACCCAAGCAATCCTCGCAGATTCTTTGTGGTTGTGGGGATTTTCCATTCCTTAATGGCTTCAATTTTGTTAGGGTCTACCTTAACACCCTCATGAGATACAATATGACCCAGATATTCCACCTCCTATACTCCAAAGAAAATTTTGGAGGATTTTGCATATAATTGTTTCTCCTCCAATAGTTTGAGCATCCTGTCAACATATTGAACATGATCCTTCCAAGACTTGTTGTAGATTAGTATATCATCAAAAATTACTAACACAAATTTTATAAGGAAGGGTTTTAAAATGGAATTCATCAAACTTTGAAATGTATAAGGTGCATTTGTAAGGAAAAAAGGAATGACCAAAAATTCATAATGACCTTCATGAGTTATAAATGTTTGTTTTGGAATGTCTTCAGTCTTCATTCTTATTTGATGACATCCTGAATGAAGGTCCAACTTGGTGAAGTAAATTGCTCCATGTAATTCATCAAATAATTCATTAATGACCGGAATGTGAAATTTATCTTTAATAATGAGCTTTTTGATCTCCCTATAATCCGGACACATGTGCCATGATCCATCCTTCTTGTGTACCAATACTACTGGAGCAGAGAAAGAACTTTGACTAGGTTGAATTATACCGACCTCTAGCATTTCTGCAACCATACATCCAATCTCACTCTTTTGGGCATAAGGATATCTGTGAGGCCTGATGTTTGGAGTAACACTTCCTGGAATCAAATGAGTAGCATGATCATGATCAAGAATAGGTGGGACGCCTTTGGGAGTCTCAAACACTTTGGAATGATTGTTCAAGACTTTTTGGAGATCTGGAGAAATAGATGATTTCGATGTTTGAACATGTAGTGAGCATAATTGTGAAATTACGCCTCATTTTTCTTTCTTCAGAAGCTTTTTCATGACATTAGAGCTTATTATATTTCATGGTTTCTCTACGATACCCCATAATTCAACTTACTTTCCTTCCCAAAAAATTTTAATGTTCATCATGTGTTTGACGAAATGTCTATCTTGGTTGGAAGGGGTCAAGTCAAGTCCTTGTTCATGTTTTTGGATTAGAATCTTTGTTTCTATGTTATTCATAATTTCTAAAAGTATCATTGAGTTTTAGGTAGGTTCTTGAGTCCCAACCCTAAAAACGTGGCTTAGAATTTGGGCTCGTTGGCATAGAACTCACTAGAAAATTCCGTAGTTGTTGGGAAGCAGGCCTAAGGGAGTGAATGGAGGGTTACATTTGCTAAGAGGCCTTAACAAGGGAGAGGCTAAGGCTTTAGGTTAGAGAAAAAGAGAGTTAACTTAGGGGTTGGACACCTGTAGGGGTTGGGTAGCTCCTGTTGGTCATGTAGCACCCGAGGGAGGTTCGTAAAGTCTTAAGTTGTCCACTCCATTTCATTAAGGTAATATAGGAGGTTGAGTCTTATCATAGTAACCCTCAGCTCATGTTTACCTTGTGAAAACTGATGAAAGTGGGTAAATGTGGGAGGAACCAGTTACGCAAGGGATTCTATCTCAACCCACAATCATAGAGAACCCAATTTGTTATAGGGCTCTATAGAACTATCGTCTCAACCCATAACCTTCCAGGGAACCCAAGATTTTCAAGGGCTCCAGAGATTCTATCGCAACCCACAACCATAGGGAACCAAAAAACTAGTCAAAAAATCCAAAAGGGGAACCCATTACATCATGGTTATCCAGGAAATGACAAGGCAAGGCTGAAACAACTGTCAATCCAAGAAAACATAAATGCCAATGAAATCACATAACCAAGGAACCACATGCATGTATCATGCATCCATAAACTAGCAAGGAAATCGCACATGCAACTTGTTACCTGCAAAGTATTTCCATTGTAGCTACTGATCCAACCTTATCTTTTGTTTCCCACCAATTCCTTGCTTTTCCTTTGCTTGCTTTCTCGAATTAAAGTGAATGCTAGAAAGCTCCAATATTTCTCTAAGTGTGCAACAGTGAATAAGAGTGTAAGGAGAGAACCAAAACTGAACTGGAATATATATATATATATATATATATATATATATATATATATATATATATATATATATATATATTAAAAATTAAAAAAAAATTATAAAAAAAAAAAAAATTTCTATAATGACCAAAAAAATGTGAACTGTTTCTTTGACACCTTTTTATCATTGAGGTTTCATTTTCTTTCATTTTCCTTCATTTTCCCTCTAATTTCTCTCGCATGCAAATTTGTGTATCTTCAGCTACCTTTTCTCCTATTTTCCTTTATTTATCATAATTAAATGCCAATTATTGGATCTTTTCCTTTTCCAATGCCTTTTCCAATTTCCATAGCCATTAAAACCACAAGTGATGCCCACTATAATGTTTTCCCACCATTCAGCTAAGAATATGTGCCCCATGAACTTGTTTCTTATTTTATCTACATGGAAAATCAACAAGGGGTTGTTACACAAACCACTATAAAATGTCACTGGGAAGTATCTTTTTCCTTAAGTAGGTGGTTGCACACAAGATATGGATCATAGGCCTTTAACCTAAAATGATTTTTTGAGGGCCCTAGTCCTTGAACTAGGCCTTGAACCACCATACATACTCGTATTATTGGCCTCTTTATGGGATATGCACATTATTAGAAGATTTTATGTAATTGGCATATGTATTAGGGCCTTAACCATGGTTAATGAAGGAAATAAAGGGTCGTATGATCAAAATTACTCTTCTTGGGCTCATAATATTTGGTCTATAAATGAGATATGGACACTATTAGAAATTTTTATAAACAATGGATGGATCTCAAGAATCCGACCACTATTGTGGGAAAAAATAAAGGATCTTAGGACTTAAACAAATATTTAAAGGCTCATGAACCATGAGAAATTTCTTGAACCTCTATAAAGGCCATTTAAAAGGGATATTTAGCCTTTTATATGTATTTGGGTTCCACTACAAGGTTTTGTGCACCAAGGTTGGGTTTTGGGTCTTAGTCATGGTAAGGTGAGGAAATAAAGGGCCTCAAGTCATATATAATTATTGTAAGGACCCGATCTATAAAAATTGACTCAAAAGAAACACATAGACCCCTTTAGACATTATCTTTGACTTTTGAGTAGGATATGGGTTCCTACAGGAGGTTTTTATAGTATGTAAGGATCTTGAGAATTTGTTCATAATGGTTAAGAAGGGAAAGATGGGCCATATGACCTAAATGAATACTCCAAGGCTCATGGCACAAAATTAGGTATTGAACCATTACATATTCTCTTTAAATGAGATATTTAACCACCAAGTTGGATACATACACCATTAGGATATTTTGAATCTGTTGGGTGTGGAGCCTGATTTTCATCCTGATTCAGAGATCCTTGTTTTAGCTAGATGTATAACCCAGGAAAACTGTACACCCTTGCAGCGGGGGGGTGCGGGGGGGACTTATCCCCCCCGCGGGGTCTGGGGGGACCGTCCCCCTGGCTAGAGGGTTCGGGGGCTAGCGGTCCCCCGGCGGGGGTTTCGGCGGTAGCGCCCCCGAAGCTAAAAACAGATGTAAAATTGCCTTGTAAAAGTATAGTAATTTCTAGTCAATCTAGGCCGTTCATTAGGCAAATGATCTGATGGTAGAAGTTATGTTTAGTTTAAGATTTTTTGCCCTAGAAGGCAACCCCTCACTTTTATGAGGGTATTGTATTGCGGATGTGTATTACATGTGTATTCTCGGAGCGAGAAACAGAGAGGGAGACTGTGAGAGAGAACAGAGGATATTGCAGCGGATCTGTTGTAGGTTTTCTCTCTTCATTTTGCTGGATAATAGAAAGGAAGGACTGGTTGTTCGGGGTGGACGTAGCCCAAACTGGGTGAACCACGTATATTTGTGTCTCTATGGTTTTATATGTTTTGTGTGCTTGTATTTTCCGCATATTTTATGTGTTGCATTGCTCTGTAATATTTAATTTTCTAACAACTAGTATCAGAGCCAAAGGTATATTTGGCTGATAAACTCGTAGGAAAGAAGGGTTCCTGGTTCGAGTGGGAGCAATGGCGGAAGATGCTAAGTTCAGGGTAGAGAAATTTAACGGCCAAAACTTCCCGCTATGGAAGATGCAGATGGAAGATTATCTGTATCAAAAATATTTGTACCTACCATTGAGCAGAAAAGCAAAGAAGCCGGCGGCCATGACAGACGCGGAATGGAACATTCTCGATAGAAAGGCACTCGGAACAGTACGGTTGTGCCTTGCGGCGTCAGTCGCCTTCAATATTTCGAAGGAAACAACAACAGAGGGTTTGATGCAGACGTTGGCGAAACTATATGAAAAACCCTCGGCCTTAAACAAGGTATTTCTTATGAAACGACTATTTAATATGAAGATGTCGGAAGGTGGATCTGTTGCAGACCATTTAAATGAATTTAATACAGTTACTAGTTAGTTAAGTTCTGTAGGGGTAAACTTTGATGATGAAGTTAGAGCTCTGTTATTCTTGTGCTCATTTCCAGAGAGTTGGAATGGTTTAGTAATGGCCATTAATAACTCTGTCTTTGGATCTAGTACTTTAAAGTTTGATGATGTTGTTGGTGCTATCCTTAGCGAGGAAATGCGACGAAAAAGCTCTGGTGAGACATCGGGTAATGCTTTGAGTGCAGAGTCTAGGGGAAGAAGAATGGAAAGAGAAAAGAGCTCGGGATATCACAGTAAATCAAAGAAAGGTAGATCCAAGTCCAGATCGGGGATAGTGTGCTGGAAATGCGGAAAGAAAGGACACCTAAAGAAAGACTGTAGAATTCGGAAGGGAAAAGAAGGAGACACACAGCAAGAAAACAATCATGAAGCAAATGTGACAGGTGATGTGTTACAAGATGCTTTGATTCTTTCTTTTGAAAATGTTACTGATTCTTGGGTTGTAGATTCAGGGGCTTCATTCCATGCCACACCCGATAAGAAATATTTTCATGACTATGTTCAAGGAGATTTTGGACAAGTTCGTTTGGGTGATGATAAACCCTGTAAAATTGTTGGAATGGGTAAAGTTCTTGTAAAACAACAGAATGGAAACCAATGGCTACTAAAGGAGGTAAGGCATGTTCCAGATCTGAAGAAAAATCTTATTTCAACAGGGCAGTTAGGCAGTGAAGGTTGTGTGACAACTTTCACAGATAAAACTTGGAAGGTCACCAAAGGAGCCCTGGTAATAGCAAAAGGCGAAAAGGTTGGTACATTGTATTTATGCAATGGTATTTCTAACTCTGTTAATACTTTAACTTCCAAAGGAGCAGATGCAACATTATGGCATCATAGGCTCAGACACATGAGTGAGAAGGGGATGAAGATTCTTCACTCAAGAAATTTTTTGCCAAGTTTGAAGAATGTTCATTTGGATTTCTGTGAAAATTGCATTTATGGAAAACAAAAGAGAGTCAGATTTCTCAGAGTTGGGAAATAAAGGAAGAGCGAAAAATTGGAGCTTGTGCATACAGATGTATGGGGACCTGCTCAGGTATCATCTCTCGGTGGCTCTCGCTATTATGTTACGTTTATTGATGATGCAACTAGAAAAACTTGGATTTATTGTATTCAGAATAAATCTGATGTATTTGATACTTTTAAGAAATGGAAAGATTTGGTTGAGATTGAGACAGGAAAGAAGTTAAAGTGTCTCAGATCAGAAAATGGAGGTGAATATTGCAGTAAAGAGTTTGATAGGTATTGTTCAGAGCATGGAATTCGTAGAGAGAAGACAGTTCCAAGAACACCACAAGAAAATGGTGTGTCAGAAAGGATGAACAGAACAATCATGGAGCGTGCAAGATGCATGAGATTGCATGCAGGATGCCTTTAAAATTTTGGGCAGATGTTGTAGATATTGTTGTTTATCTAATAAATAGAAGGCCTTCAAGTTCCTTGGATGTTGGTATTCCAGAGGAAGCATGGACATGTAAAAAGGTAAACTACTCTTTTTTAAAGCCTTTTGGTTGTGAGGCATTTGTCCATATTAATAAAGAAAATAGAACAAAGCTTGAGGCAAAATCAAAGAAATGTACCTTTATTGGATATGGTGTTAATGATTTTGGTTATCTCTTATATGATTATGAAAATCACAAAATCATTAGGAGCAAAGATGTAATATTCAATGAAAAGGTCTTGTATAAGAATCAGTTGCAGGAAAAGAAACAGGAAAAAGAAAGCAAGGAATACACAGTTCTTGATGAGATAACTGAAAAAGTAAAGGTGCCTGAAAATAATAATAATCAACAACCACAACAGCAGCAACCACCACAACAGCAACAGGCACCTCAAACACCTGAAAGTGGTGTTAGAAGATCTACCAAGATAAGTAGACCCCCTGAACGATACTCTCCTTCATTATATTATTTATTGTTGACTGATTCTGGTGAACCTGAATGTTATGAAGAAGCAATGCAGGTTGAAAGCAAGAAGAAGTGGGAGCTAGCCATGGAAGAAGAGATGGACTCCTTAATGCATAACCAGACTTGGGACTTAGTCAAGTTGCCTGCAGGTAAAACTACATTGCAGAATAAATGGGTTTACAGGCCGAAGGAAGAAGATGGAGGAAAACAGAGGTACAAAGCTAGACTTGTGGTGAAGGGGTTTGCACAGAAGAAAGGTATTGATTTTGATGAAATATTTTCTCCTGTTGTTAAGATGACTTCAATTAGAACTATCTTAAGTCTTGTAGCAGCGGAAGATTTACATCTTGAACAGTTAGATGTAAAGACAACATTTCTCCATGGAGATTTGAAGGAAGAGATATACATGCAGCAACCAGAAGGATATGAGGTAAAAGGGAAAGAAAAATTGGTGTGCAGGTTAAAGAAGAGCTTGTATGGCTTAAAACAGGCTCCAAGGCAGTGGTATCTAAAATTTGACAAGTTTATGTCTGAACAAGGTTATACTAGATGTCACTCTGATCATTGTGTTTATATGAAAAAGAAAAATGATGGCAGCTATATTATATTGTTATTGTATGTAGATGACATGCTTGTTGCAGGGTCTAACATGCAGGAAATAAATGTGCTCAAATAAAAATTGGCAAATTCATTTGCAATGAAGGATTTGGGAGCTGCAAAACAGATCCTTGGTATGAGAATAACCAGAGATAGAAAAAATCGAAAATTAACATTGTCTCAGAATGAGTACGTAGAAAACGTGTTGAAAAGATTTAATATGCACAATGCAAAACCAGTTAGTACACCTTTTTCTAGCCATTTCAAACTTAGTAAGGAGATTTACCCAAAGACCCAAGAAGATATGGATTATATGTCTAAAGTTCCATATGCATCAGCAGTTGGAAGCTTAATGTATGCAATGCTCTGCACAAGGCCTGATATTGCACATGCAGTGAGAGTTGTAAGTAGGTACATGAACAATCCAGGAAAAGAACATTGGATGGTAGTAAAATGGATTCTCAAATATTTGAGAGGTACCACAAATCAAGCATTATAAGCCAGTGGTTCAAACTTTTCTCACAGGATACATGTTGATGGTGATATATAAAGCATGAGAGATAACAAGGGAGAGTACCACAGAGGTGTATATTTATTGTAGGTGGAACAGCTGTCAGTTGGGTTTCAAAAATCCAAAGTGTTGTTGCACTTTCAACAACAGAAGCAGAGTATGTTGCTGCTACAGAGGCTAGTAAAGAAATGATTTGGTTACAAAGGTTTATAGATGAATTGGGTAAGAAGCATGATATGGGCACGCTATACAGTGATAGCCAAAGTGCCATTCATCTTGCAAAGAACTCAGCATTTCATTCCAGGACTAAACACATACATCTCAAGTACCATTTCATACGGTCAGTATTGGAAGATGGAAAAGATACACACTAGCCAGAATCCTGCAGATATGCTAACAAAAATTGTAACCAGGGAGAAACTGAAAATGTGCTCATTTTCAATTGGTCTTCAAGGATGATGATGAAGATGAGGAACAGCCAGGTCCAAAGAGGAGTCATTTTCCAACAAATGAAGTAGCGATGGAGTTGCTACAATCAGTCTCCAAGTGGGATATTGTTGGTTGTGGAGCTTTATTTTCTTCCTGATTCAGAGATCCTTGTTTTAGTTGGATGTATACCCCAGAAAATTGTACACCCTTGCACGCGGGGTGGGGGGGGTGCGGGGGACTGAGCCCCTCGGCGGGTCCTGGGGACCGTCCCCCTACCGGGGTCCGAGGCAGCGCCCCTGCAGAGGGCCGGCGCCCCCGAAGCTAAAAACAGATGTAAAATTGCCTTGTAAAAGTATAGTAATTTCTAGTCAATCTGGGTCGTTCATTAGGCAAATGATCTAACGGTAGAAGTTATGTTTAGTTTAGGGTTTTTTTGCCCTAGAAGGCAACCCCTCGCTTTTATGAGGGTATTGTATTGCGGCTATGTATTACATGTGTATTCTCGGAGCGAGAAACAGAGAGGGAGACTGTGAGAGAGAACAGAGGATATTGCAGCAGATCTGCTGTAGGTTTTGTCTCTTCATTTTGCTGGATAATAGAAAGGAAGGACTCGTTGTTCGAGGTGGACGTAGCCCAAACTGGGTGAACCACATATATCTGTGTCTCTCTGGTTTTATGTGTTTTCTGTGCTTGTATTTTCCGCATATTATATGTGTTGCATTACTCCATAATATATAATTTTCTAACGGAATCTCAAGACCTTATCCATGGTCATATGGAAACCATTATGAGGTTTTCCACACTAGAAGGTTCTTGAGACACTACTCATGGTCCAATGATAAAATATAATGTCTTGGGGACTAAAATATACTTTTATGGTTCTTAGAACATGCATAGTGTTTGAAAGCACTACACAAGCATTGTGTGAAAAATCGATAACAATATCACTTATTGCAATCAACCGGTAATTATCCAATAAATTTAATTATGAGAAAAATGATTAAAATACAAATAATAAATAAAAACATGATTGCAATATTCACAAAAATGAACTGTGGAAAATATGAAAAGAAACCAATCATAAAATGGAAACATTATTTTCGGACAAAACGTCCTCAGAAAAAATCCTGAAGCAAAAATTGATTCTTCATATTTGAGAGTTTTATTAATGTTCAAAAAAATTTGCAATTGATGAATATTATAATAATTCTTTCCAAACACTGACAAAGCTCTGGAAAAATATTTCCTCATCTCCACAGGTGGATCTTACCACTAAAAGGCTCATGGCCTCCCCCTGCAACCTAACACAACATCTCCTAGAAAATACGACATGTACAACCTCACATTTGTGGCTCCTCTAACTCTTAAATGCTCATGACCTAGATTGAATTAGCCTCTTGGATATGCTGACAACTTGTACAACCATCTTGGAATTTTTTATGACCTCCTCCTGGAAATCTCAACCTCCACAAGGAATCTCAACCTCTCTTAGAGAAAACACAACCTCTCCTAGAACCCTCGCGGCTTGAATCACTCGACCTCCCTGTCTACAAAAAAAATCCAAGAGAAATCCTCCTTTGGATATTAGAAACTAGAAGAATATTTATGAAAGAAACCTCGGGAAATATTAACTACTTCAACTGCTATTGAAACCATTACCAATGTCAAACCCCACACTGTCATTGCACCCTCTTCACTACAATGAATGATCTTCAATACTGCCCATCGTTTTCCTTTATAATCTTCTACTGATAAATCAATGACCAAGATCTAGAATTGAAATGATCCAATCAATGGCTAACATCACTTAGAGACTTTTCTAGAATTCTCTATTGGAAAACAACCATATCATAGTTATTATTAATTAATTAGTCTATTTCCCTAAGTTAAAACTTACAAAAATAATTAAAAATTGAATAATTAATTTAATTAATACATTTACATTCGAAAGAATAACTTGGACTTGGATATATTTTCCACTCTTATGTTCTTAGCCTCACTAATACCACCTGAGACTAGAACACATGTTTGAGCTACATCAACCAACACTCACTCTTAGTAAGGAAGGTGTTCTATGTTGTACGCCATCATGCACCATTCTCACATCTATAACACTTGTCATATTGAGTAGCTCATGGCCCATTCCACTATGCCATAACTCTCTTGCACTACTACTACAAGCAATGAGTGAAAACTCATCCACTATCGATCTAGAAAGCTCATATGTGACAGTCATTATCTACTTCTCGCCATTCTTGTGTCATTTCTTCTTGTCTGAGAAATTGCTACGGTAATGGATAAACTCATGATAAACATATCACTTGATCTTTGACGTGTCCTTCATGTTTTCCTCCTTGGAGTTGGACCCTTCATTGAATCCTTTCTTCATTTTACCCTTGCTCACAAGAGAAACATTCTTGTTGCCATCTCCCTTCTACATGGAACAATTGCTAGTACCATTGTTTCATTTCACAAGGCTCATTCAAAGCTCCTCTTGTGTGAAGTCGTTCCACAAGAAATCCCAAGTAGGAAAATTAGATCTTCCACTGACCACTTGCATGAAAACATCCCACTACTTTTGAAACCTATTCAGGGTTATTATCACAATCTCTTCATCATCGACCTTCTCTCCAACGGATACTATCTCATCTATGACTATCCTTATGCGGGTGAAATAACTGATAACATTCTCTCCCTTATTTTGTCTAGTGCTTTTGAGCTTATCTCTTAGGATCATTTTCCGATTCATATTTTTATCCTGGAAAATGTTGTTGATGAAATCCCACATCTTCTTGGTAGTATCTTCTTCCTCTAAATATGGCACTATGTGGTTCTTTACCCCATCTAAAATAATACTCTTGGCCTTGGCATCATCTTTTTGGTACTCATACAACATGATAGGATCTGTTGGTACAACAATAAGTGTCATATCAAACTCCTTTAGTCCATGGTCTTCTAAAATAAGAAGGAAACAAATTTTATAGACACCGAAGTTTGATGCACAATCCAACCTATCTTTATCCCTAAATCTTGTTGAAGCCATTATTGAAGTCCTCGAGAGAAAATAAAAATAATATCTCTTATACCATCTAACAAAAATATCTGGAAAACCTCATAGTCTTCCTCTACAATGATCTCAACTACTACTCGAAAATCTGCACTTCCTCTATGAACTCACACTGCCCACTAGAACTGCGCATTGGCCCTCCCAGAAACTCACACTCCATCCATGAAATCGATCTAGCAACAAGAAAATGAAACTATGTCTCGAGCAACATGCACTGGTAAACTGACATATCACATTGGTTAATTCAACCTCTCTCTTATAGAAAAAAAAAACAATGGTATAATTCCTCCAAGTAAATCTGTAAATCGATCTGGGTATTAATCCCTTAGATTCAATTTCCAAACTCTTGCGTTGATCTACTCTTTTAAACCTCTTCACTTCAGATCCACTCTGATACCACGTGAAAATTTGATAAAAATATATCTTATTGCAATCAACCGATAATTATCCAATTTATTTAATTTTGAGAAAAAATATTAAATAAAAAATACTGAATAAAAACATGATTGTAATATTAAAAAAATAAACCATAGAAATTATGAGAAGAAATCAATGACAAAATGGACAGGGTATTTTTAGAAAAAATGTCCCTAGGAAAAACCCCGAAGGAAAAGCCAGTTATTTAGATCTGAAATTTTTATTAATCTTCAACAAATTTTGCATTTGATGAATATTACAATACTCTTTCCAAACCTCGAAAAATATTTGGAAAAATATTTCTTCACCTTCACAAGTTGATATGACCATTAGAGGGCTCATGACCTCCCTTAGAAACTCGACATGACCTCTCCTAGAAAATGTGGCTTGTACGACCTCAGATGTGTGGCTCATATAGCCCTCTGATGCTCATGACCTGGACGAAATTAGCCTCTTGGATATGCTAGCAACTTGCATAACCCTCTTGCAAGCCTTTATTTCCTCCTCCTCGAAATCTCAACCTCCACAAGGAATCTCAACCTCTCTCAGAGAAAACTCATCCTCTCCTAGAACCCTCATGACTTCAATAACTCAACCTCCTCGTCTCCATAAAAATTTTGAGAGAATTCCTCCTTTGAGTCTCGTAAATTACAAGAATTATAATGAAAGAAACCTCCATAAATATTCATTGCTTCAACTGTTGTTGAAACCCTCACTGGTGTCAAACCCTGTGCTATCATTCCACCCTCTTCATTGTAATGAATTATCCACAAGGCAGCCCATCGATTTCCTTTATAATATTTTGTTGAGAAATCGACAACCATGTCTCAATTATTACTAATAAATTAATCGTTTTCCCTAAGTTAAAACATAGGAAAATAACTAAAAACTGATTAATTAATTTAATTAATACAATTTCATTCAAAAGAATAACTTGGGATTGGATATATTTTCTGCTCTTGTGTTCTTAGCCTCACTAATACCACCTGAGGCTAGAACAACTATTTGAGATACATCAACCAATACTCCCTCTTACATAAGAATGTTTTCTACGTTGCACACCATCATGCTTTATACTCAAATTTGGAACACGTGTCATCTTGAGTACCCCATGGCGCACTCTACTATGCCACAACTCTCCTAGACTACTCCTATAAGCGATGAGTGAAAAATCGTCCTCTATATATCTATAAAGCTCATATGTGAATTCCATTGTCTGCTTCTCGCCTTTTTTGTCACCCTTCTTCTTGTGTGGGAAATTACTATGGTAATGGTCAAACTCATGAAATCATAGCACTTGGTATTCAACATTTCCTTCTTCTTTCCTCCTTGGATTTAGACCCTTAAATACATTATTCTCTCTTCCCATTCTCACAAGAGAAACATTCTTGTTTTCATCTCCCTTCTGCTCAGAACTATTGCTAGTACCACTATTTCTTTTGAAGGATCAGTTGAAGTTTCTCCTATGTGAATTCATTCCACAAGCAGTCCCACGTAGGAAAAATAGATCTTCCACTAACCACTTGCATAGAAACATTCCATTGTTTCTTAAATCCATTAAGGGTTTTTCTCATTATCTATTCATCAATGACCTTCTCTCCAATGCATGCTAGCTCATCTCTGACTATCTTGATGCAGGTGAGATAACTAACAACATTATCTCCCTTATTGTTTTTAGTGCTTCTGAGCTTCTCCCTTAGGATCACTTTCTGATTCATATTTTTATCCTAGAAAAGTGTGTTGATGGCATCCCACATTTTCTTGGTTGCATCTTCCACTAAATGTGGAACTATGTGGTCCTTGACCCTATCTAGAAGTGGCATGCCCAACCTTGGCATCAATTTTTTGGTACTCACGCAACATGATATAATGTGTTAGTATAATGATATGTTATGTAGAAAAATCCTTCAATACCTTCTCTTCTACCGAATTTTATAGACATCAATGTTCAATGCACCATCTAACCTATCTTGATCCCTCATTCTTGTTGAAGCCATTACTGAAGCCCTAGAGAGAAAATACAAATAATATCTCTTCTACCAGCTAAAAAAAGTATCTGGAAAACCTCATGGTATTCCTTTGCAATGATCTCGGATACTACTAGGAAATTCACACTTCCCAATGGAACTGTGCACTGGGCCTCCCAGAAACTTGTACTCTCTCAAGGAAATCACTCTGACAAATTTCTCTACATCCAAAAACTAGATAAATCCACTTGCATTACCTCCTGGAAATTTATTTGGCAACTAGAAAATGAAACTAGTAAACTGACAAATCACACTGGTTACTTTGGCCTCCCTTTTGCAAAAAAATAACCTTGGTAAAATTCCTCCAAGTAAATTTGGAAATTGATCTAAGTATTAAACCCTTGACTTCCTCTTCCAAACCCCTACATTGATCTACTCCAGTAAACCTTTGTGCTTCATATCCACTTTGATACCATGTGAAAATTTGATAAAAATATCACTTATTTCAATTAATAGGTAATTATCCAATGTATTTAATTTTTAGAAAAAATGTTAAAATGAAAATAATAAACAACAATATGTCTACAATATTCTCAAAAACAAACTACATAAACTCTGAGAAGAAACCAATCACAAAATGGACACAATATTTTCAGGCAAAACAACCATGGAAAAAACCCTGAAGGGAAAACGAGTTCTTCAAATCTGAGAGCTTTATTAATCTTCAACAAATCATGTAATTGATGAATATTACAATACTTATTTCCAAGCCCCAATAAAGATTCAAAAAATATTTCTTCACCTCCACAAGTCAATCTAACTAGTAGAAGGCTCACGATATCCCTTTACAACCTGACACAACTTCTCATGGAAAATACAACATGTATGACCTCACACATGTGGCTCCTATAGCTCTCTAATGCTCACTACCTGGACAAAATTAGCCTCTTGACTATGTTGGTAACTCATATGTCCCTCTTCACAATCTATACGACCTTCTCTTGGAAATATTTGCCTCCACAAGGAATCTTAGCCTCTCTCAAAGAAAATGCATCCTCTCCTAGAACCCTCATGGCCTCAATAACTCGAGCTCCCTATCTGTGGAAAAATGTTGGGAGAATTCCTCCTTCATATCACAAAAAATTTAAGAATATTGATGAAAGAAACCTTGGGAAATATTCACTAATTCAAATGCCGTCGAAACCATCACTGGTGTCAAACCCCATGCTATCATTATTCCCTCTTCACTGCAATGACCGATCTTCGAGACTTCCCATTAATTTCCTTTATAATCTCTTGTTGAAAAATCAACAACCAAGATCTAGGTCTAAAATGTTCTAATTGATGGTTAAGATCGCTTAGAAACTTTTCTAGAAGTCTCTAGAGGAAAATAAACCATGTCTGAATTATTACTAATTAATTAATCGGTTTTTCTAAGTTAAAACAATGAATTTAATTAATACACTTACATTCAAAAGAATAACTTGGGCTTGGATATATTTTCCGCTCTACTGTTCCTAGCCTCACTGACACCGGGTGATGCTAGAAAACATGTCTGAGCTACATCAATGAACACAATGGAATATATATCGTATAATTATAATTTCGACACCATTATATAGATTTACATGCTTTGTATTTGTATTAAAGGGCAATCACTAGCATCATAGGGACAAACACATAACATTTTCTTAATCGATCAATATAATATTGATTAAAGGATTAAACTATGCCAATTAAGGATACTTTTACAATAAAAAAACTAAAACCTTAATCTCTTAATCTATGTATGTATTGTGCAAGGAGAAGGTGAAAATTCCTACAAATAAGTCATCCATATTTCTAAGTGGTTAGGATGTTAACAACATTGTCAACACTTGGAATGATAGTGTTAAACACAAAGGAGGCACATGTGACCATGAAGCTTAAAAATATCTTTTAGGCCTTACTGTTTGTCCTTATACCACGGTCAAGGCCCCAGTATCGATCCCCAATGTGCTAAACCTCTTAATGGTGTCCATATCATATGTGTGGGGTAAATATTTCATTTACAAAGATTGTGTGGTTGTTGCATACCCTATGTATGGTCCATGAACCATAAATACATCTTTTAGTACCTAAGGCATTGTTTTTACCCTTGGAGAATTGATTGTGCCTTGAGAACCATCTAATGTAACAAAACCTTGTAATGGTTCTCATATGACCATGATTAAGGCCTTGGGACACATCCTTGCTAAACAAGATGTCCTAATGGAGTATGTATCTGACTTCATGGCTAAAGATCCCCTTTAAATGGCACATGTAGTGATCAACACCAATTCATAGAATCTTAATAATAAAAAAAGCTCCCAGAACGATCAAAGTAGCTCCTACCAAAGGTATTTCTAAATAGTTTGGATCTAATACCATCCCACTTTAGGTAAAAGCATTTGCAAAATATTTAGTCTTCCCACGTTGATTACTAGGATTGGAATAGTTTATTACCTCATGTTGACAACTTCCCTTCCATAATATTTTTTAATATTCTTCCTTCATCATTTGTCTATTCAACATGTCTTCATGCATAGGTAAGATGTAGTTATACTATAAACCTAAGTATATCAATCAAGAGAAATAAACTATCTCCTCTTCCTCCATCCTCTCCTCCTATCATGTATGTTATGTCAATGATCCCACATCTTATACCTAAACATTCTCATATGATTTCATTTTTCATTAACCTTGATCATCCTTGAGCATCTATGGCCCCTATTAAGATATCCTTATATCATTTTTTGAGATTCATGAATTTGAGCTGGAAAATATAAACTAATTGTTGTTTTATGAAGAAATACTCCAAGCTTACATTTCTTGTAACTTTAGGTATATAATATAAATCCATATTGTTTTGTTGTACTATTACTACATAGGGATTGGAGAAAAAATCCAAAGAAAAAATCCCTTCCGATGGCAGTGTCTCATAACAGGTAAAGAAACAAAAAACAAACCAATGAACCAACATAAGATGCATGGCAAGGAAGCATGAAGAAGAGGATTACAATTGATCTTAATATGGAAAAACTAGTTTTGTTGTGCTAGCTTCCTCATCGGTATAAATTAAAAGTGTGCTTAAGGATCATCTCAAATAGAAATTTATGAGTGTTTATGTAACAAGTTTGTGTGTTTTTTATGAGAAATTCATGAAGTAAATTAGCTTTTAAAAACACATAACAACAAGTAAATTTCATAGAATACAATACACAACAAACACATAACACAGAGCTGATAACGAAGTTCACCCCTCCTGGGCTACATCTCCATGGAACTGCTTCAGTGGCTTGGCCCTCTTTGGATAATGATAAATTATCTTATTACATGCACCTACAGTGATCCAATGGCTCTGCAAACTGCTCCATTGGATTCAGAAGACCCAAAAACCCCTAAGTAGCCTCTTCTGGCTCTACAAATGGTCTTCATGTGAACTAGACTCTGGCCTCCTCTCCTGGTGGCCCTGGGCATCTTTAATCTTCAAAGTGGAAAAAACACTTACGAAAGTGCTCCTATGCGTATGCAACCTGCACCATCATGCTCAGAGCATCCATATCATCTAGGATAGACTCTTTCTTAGCCTAATTTGGTCGAAATATGCCAAAGTTATGGCCTCTTTAGTTTCTCCTAGAATAACTCCACTAAAAATGGAGTAACTCCAGTTAACCCCGACAAAACTGGAGGTCCCGCCGAGCGAACTCCGCCAAACTAACCACTAAGTTAAGCACGGGTTAATTAGTGGACAAGCGCACATTAAATAAGCGTTAGGCATGTTAATCGCAATTAACATAATTGCGCATTAAGAAAACGGATTAGTGCTTAAACCTGGTTTAAGGGTTAAATTAACCCACATTAGTGGTAATCCTCTACCATTTATGAATAGGAATCCACCTGATCACAGGTGCATGGTAAGGGGTTGGCCCTCGCTTTACCCTTGCCGAAATTACATTCGAATTCAAATATATATGAACTGCAATGTATGTTAAGGCATATTGCGTAGTGTAGTTGGTATGCATGTTGAGTGTTGCGGGCAAGGTCACAGGGTCGACCCCGACCTCCGCTGGTCCTCCCCATAAAATTTTGCTCCATCAAGCTATATGAAATTCGACCTTTACATAACCAAATTTTCGGCCTTTGAGAGGCATGTGGCAACCTCTGGGCTAGCCACGTGTCGAGACCCCATTGGTCCTCCAACATCCATCCACAAACTGACATGTGCCCAGAAACTCGAGCCAATCACAGACTGACACTTGTCAGCACACCATTGGCCAGAGGAAAACCAAAAATTTGACCCATTTGACCCTGTTTGACCTTTTTTTTAAATTCGCATGTTTGGCAAAGCGGACAACAAACTCCAACTTTCACATACTGAGTCAGTTTATGATGAAACGAAGTGTGCCCGAATCAAGGCGACGAGCACTTCGTTATCGTTCTTGTTTCGTGCGATTCCGAAAACTTTGAATTTTTAGCAAATTTTTTCCCCAATTCAATTTCTGATCAACAGTGGCAAGGATTCCAATTGTCGAACCCTCATCCCGTTCAATGCAAGAGCCTGCTCAATTCTTAATATTTTTTAATGCATAATATTTTTTGGTTTATTACAATTTTTACATAATATTATTTTCTATCATAATTTTTATGATCTCTTAGTTATGGATTTTAATTAGATGATTTATGATTTGTTTAATATATATGATATTTTATGATATAGTTTAAATTGTTAAAAAACATAAAAACATATTATTATAAATTTTATAAAAGTATAAAACTTTAAATGTTTTTGCTTAAAATTACTTGTAGAATTAATATAATAATGATGACAAACATTTCCTTTTAAAATATTGATTTATAAACCTATTCAATAAAGTTTTCAAAAGATTGGTAATAAATTAAGCTTTATTGATCCATGAAAAAGATATATATATTTTAAGAAAAGAAAACACAATACAATATAAAGTAATAATGAGATGTAAAATTAAAATTAATCATAATTAATAATCTATAAATTAAATATTAAATAAATAATACTTAAAAAACCATAATTAATTAATAATATTAAAAAAACACTTTTTAAACCCTAATTACACCGAAGGTGTTTTTTTTAAGGGGAGAGTGAACCTCGTTGTTGAAATCGAATCAAAATAAGACAGATTGTATTGAATTTTCTATGGTTCTAACAATTTATGTCTTTGCTAGAGGCGACGTCAGAAGGACGAAGTGGAGAAAGATATCAGGTGGGTCATAGAAAGTGAGTGTGGCATTGAGCTTAAGATGAAAGCTTTACGGTAGAAGACCTTAGCGAGTGCAGTTAGCAGTTTCCTCTTTCTTAAGGTTGGCAATGGCGTTAATATTGCCAACCATAAAACTGGGCGAAGTCCCTTCACTCTTTGCTTTTTCATAAATATTCTTATCCAACGAGGTTCCTAGATGCAGACTCTAAGAAACTCGGATACATCCCCAATTGTAATCAAAACCACTATTACAACCAATGTTTATATAACGATAACATTCTAGCTAGTGCTATGGTCCAGAGAGATTGAATTTCATTGCAAAAGAGATTTTAGCTTATAAATAAAATATAAATGGTACATTGCTCGAGCATAAGGGGCCACAGAGGATCCTATAACAAGCACACCGGAGATTAACAATTGAGATGGTAGATGGGAGCATGAGAAGCATAATTATATAAAGTATAAGGGAGGGAGGCGGAGACAGATGGTGTAGTTCCATGTACATGTTACTTTAAATCAAAGCCTCTCTAATGTGGATGTATTTGCTACAGTGATTTACCATGTGTCATAAATCAGAGCAACTAAGGAAAACCTCCAAAATTTCGTCAAGATTACATTAAAATTATATATGATAACATAATATAATACATTAAAACATTAAAATAAATCGTGCTAACCAATATATGACAACAGTTATAATACAATACACTTATTACTATTTTTTTTTAATTTAAACCTTCAACTTTTAAGATAAAATACATCTTTTTAACAATTAATCTTTTATAAATATATTGAAAAATATTAATTTATTTAAATATATATTAATATAAAATTTAATATATTAATTAATTTTTATATCTATTTTAAATATAACAATATATATATATATATATATATATATATATATATATATATATGAATTAATAGAAAGTGAATTAATAAACCAATTTCACATGTAATTTTTTTTTTTATAAAATATTGTTAAAAACTATTTGTGTTTTAAATTAACCAATAGTTTATTAAAATATTCTTCAAAAACTATTTTTTTTAAATTAATTAGTACTTTATAAAAATCATTATTATATTTAAAAATAATATAAAATACATTAATAAAGTATTTTTGTTTATTCATGCATGTAATACGCTCACTGAATAATAAATATATTGAATGGTTGGGTATGAATAAGTGATAAACATAAATATTTATCTTTCTAAAATTAACTAATAAATATTGTTTATGGTCAACCATAAAATTATAGGAAAAGGGAAAAAGTGCTAAATATTAGTTTCATTTAACACAATTAGAAGACAATTATTCTTCTTACTAGAGATAAATAATCTTAGTTGGGAAAAGTGAGCCAAGAGGGTGAGAGGGAAGAAAACCTAACACAACCTTGTGAACTTGGAACCTAGTTAGAGGAGGTCCAAGGGAGGAGAATGAAGGAAGTTGTAAGCTTGTGACCCTCAAATATGACGAGAGGTAGAACGTTGACAAGTAAGAGATTCTTGAGTTGGTTGGCTAGTGGAATCCAAAGTGAAGCCTATCTACTCAGTTTTAGCCCTAAGACTAGACCTAGTGGGGTGAGAGAATGTCTAGGGTTAGACTTGCTATGATCATTGTTCAAATAACTATTATGGAATTGAAACTAGCTTGGGGGGTTTTGGTAGTGGATACAGTACTCATTGGTTGGGTGGGGCACTCATTTTCTTAGTGATTTTATGGTTGGTCCATAAAGTTAAGGAAACAAATAAATCATACTCATTGGTTGGGTGGGGCACTCATTTTCTTAGTGATTTTATGGTTGGTCTAGAAAGTTAAGGAAACAAATAAATCAAAACTACTCTCAGTTACTATATTAGTTTTTGTTTTTCCTTGAATGGTTATATAGTGTGTAATTTATTGAGGAATTTTGTTCTACGATTGTGTGTATAACTGTGTAATTTATTGAGAAACATTGTTCCACAGTTATGTATAAGACTGTAACTTGTTGAGAAAGTGGTCAACCAACCTCTAACAATCCTAACCAATCATAACCATATAAATTAAATCTGGAGAGAAAAGATAGGTTCTGGAAATAGATCTCATATAAATCCCAAGTGTGATATAAGAATGGGTTTTATATTAATATATTAGAATCTTTAATAAATTAGATAAAATAAATAGTTAAAGAAAATGAAGAATTAAAAAAATGAAAATCATATTAAAATTTATAATTAGGTTCTGGAAATAGATCACATATAAATATCAAGTCTGATATAAGAATGAGATTTATATTTTTCAGAATCTTTAATAAATTAGATAAAATAAATAAAGAAAGAAAAATTAAAAATTAAAAAAATGATAATCATATTAAAATAAATAAAAGTACCTATTACTATTTATTTTTATGGGATATTTATTCTTATTTCATTTAATTTACAATTAATTAAAATCAATCTAGACCCTCTTAAATTCATATCTAACCAGCATCAACCAAAAGGCATTAACTATGGAATTGAGATAGATAACCATATTTTAAAAAAAAGGAAAAATTGAAAAAATGATAATCATATTAAAAAAAATGAAAATTTAAAAAATTTATAATTATAAGAATAGGATTTATATGGGATCACTTAAAGTTTTGTCATCAAGTTTTTCAAGGTTTTTGCACTACTCATTCACAGATCTAGGAATTGTTTTCACACCTTTGTTTACACGAAAAAGGAAAAAGTACTAAATGAGAGTTTCATTTAACAGACAATTATTCCTCCCACTAGACGTAAATAATCTTAGTTGGGAAAAGTAAGCCAAGAGGGTGAGAGGGAAGAAAACCTAACACAACCTTGTGAACTTGGAACCTGGTTAGAGGAGGTCCAAGAGAGGAGAATGAAGTTGTAAGCTTATGACCCTCAAATATGACGTTATTGAGGGAGGTAGAACATTGACAAGCAAGAGATCCTTGAGCTGGTTGGCCAATGGAATCTAAACTTAAGTCTATCTGCTCAGTTTTAGCCCTAAGACTAGACCTAGTGGGGTCAAAGAATTTCTAGGGTTAGACATGTTATAATAATTGTTCAAAAAACTATTATGGAAGTGAAAATAGCTTGGGGGGGTTCTAGTAGTGAATTACTTACGCATTGGTGTGGTGGAGCACTCATTTTCTTGGTGATTTTATGGTTGGTCCAGAAATTAAAGGAAATAAATAAGTCACAACTACTCTAAGTATCTATACTACTTTTTGTTTTTCCTTGAATGGTTATATAGTTTGTAATTTATTGAGGAATTTTGTTCTACAGTTCTCTGTAAAACTATGTAATTTATTGAGGAACATTCTTCCACAATCCTGTATAAGACTGCAGTTGTTGAGAAATCATGTGTGTTGTTTTCTATGTAAGAGTAAGAATGGGAATTTAGGTTAGTTCCAGGCTAGGGCGGACAATGGTCAGCCAACCCGTAACAATCCTAACCATATAAATTAAATATGTAGAGAAAAGATAGATTCTGGAAATATATCTCATATAAATACCAACTATGAAATAAGAATGGGTTTTATATTAATATATTAGAATCTTTAATAAATTAGATAAAATAAATAGTTAAAGAAAAATCAAGAATTAAAAAAATGATACTCATATTAAAAATGATAATCAGGTTTCTCGAAATAGATCCCATATAAATCCCAAGTCTAATATAAGAATGTGATTTATATTCTTCGGAATCTTTAATAAATTATATAAAATAAATAAAGAAAGAAAAATTAAAAATTAAAAAAAATGATAATCATATTAAAATAAATAAAAAAATTTATTATTATTTATTTTTATGAGATATTTATTCTTATTTCATTTAATTTACGATTAATTAAAATCAATATAGATCTATCTTAAATCAATATCTACCAAACATTAACCGAAAGGAATTAACTATGGAATTGAGATGGATAACCATATTAAAAAAAATGAAGAATTGAAAAAATGATAATCATATTAAAAAAATAATAATCATAAGAATTGGATTTATATGGAATCACTTAAATTTTTGTCATCAATTTTTTAAAGTTTTTTGCATTACTCATTCTAATATGATTATTGGAAGATAATTCTTCCATACTCATATTAGAATTAATTGCAGATCTGTAGGTGGATGTTGAGAGAATATCTCAACCTCCCTATTCATATTTAGAAGTGGTTGGATCTCAGCAGCACTATAAATATTGTGATGTATTCGTTTGATTAAATATAGAGAGCAATAGATATATTTTGTTTTGTGTGTTAATATTGTGCAATGGCTGCTCTCTCTAATTTTAATTTGGTATCAGAGCCTCTACTAGCTTAAATCTCTCACGGGATGGCCAGGAAGATGTGAGAGCAATGATTTTCAAACCACTGTTGTAGGAGAGTAGATAGAAGAAGAAGAAATGGCGGACCAAATTGATTTTTCCAGAATGGAAGGCGCTACGAGAAGAAGGATATTGGTTGCAGTGGACAGAAGTGAAGAGAGCATGTATGCCTTGAAATGGGCTGTTGATTTTCTGCATCTTGATTCCACCGACACACTCATCTTGTGCTATTATCGGAAAGCTTATGAGGGGCTCGGAGGTCCTGGGTTCGTACCCACACCGGACGTTTTAATAACTTTGGAGAAATATCAAGACCGGGTTGGTGAGGCCGTTATGCAAAAGGCCAGAGATATCTGTAGCAGGAGCCCGACTAACGTGGAGGAGAAGATTGTAAAAGGAGATTTTCTTGTTATTGGAAGCCATGGCTATGGCACTTTCAAAAGAACATTTCTGGGGAGCATCAGCGACTATTGTGTACACCATGCAAAGTGTCCTGTAATGATCGTAAAGAAGCCTCACGTCGGATCTCAAGCATAACTAGTAGAGCATTGTGTATCGCCTCTGCTTTCTGTAAAATAAATCGATTCAATGGCCCAGCGTTACCTGGCCAAGCCGGAAAATTCCGCCAAATTCTTCCGCGTGATCCCATGGCTCTTTCGGCGGGCGAAATTCTTGGGCAACGTAATGTCAAAGTATCATGCCTCTGCTTTCATGGGTGTATGAACATGGCCAGAATTGCCGATGTATTCCAGTATTCCTCACGAATCGACCAAGGCGTGCAGTGTGGCAGGATACCCAATTCCTGCGAAAGCAAGGGTCATAGTCAACGTGTGGGCAATTGGTGCATGGGGAGAGGACGCTTTGGCGTTCAAGCCGGAGAAGTTTATGGAGGTGAATGGCAACTACAGATCGGTGTTTGAAGTTCATTGTTTTTGTGGAGTGTGTAGCTTGTTCATATGTAGAATTGTGGATTTGTTTTTGTGAGATTTGTTTAGTGCAGAAGAAATTATTGAACAATTTAGCATCATTTAAATTAGTCGTTCTCGATGTTCTTCAGTGCTGAGAGAACAATTGGCTAATTTTATTGTGTGAATTTGTTATATGCTGATGGGTCTTGTTGTGCTTCGGGCTTCAAGAGCATCGGTTACAGGTTATACAATGAGATCCTTGTGTGTAAAGGTCACTTTGTATGATTGATTGTTGATCATATTCTATACCTAGAATATTTTCCTATACGACTGTTGAAATTTATTCTTTGGGGTTATTTCACAGATGGAAATATTTCAATAGGGTAGTTCAGTGTCGAGACTCTTCTTCGGGGGTGTCAAGATTTTTTAATCTTACAAATTCAGCATTGCTGGTCAGAAGTAGATTTACTTTAAATGCATTGGAAGGTAAGCTCGAAGATGTGAAGAAAGAAAGAGCGGAATCCAGAACACTGCAGAGTGAGTAGAGTTGCTAATGAATACTAGTGAGACAAAGATAATTTTTATTGTTATGATATGTATGTAAGAATTAAGAGGGAGTATTGGAATATAATTCTTCCATACTCATATTAGAATTAGTTGCAGATCTGTAGGTGGATGTTGAGAGAATATCTCAACCTCCCTATTCATATTTAGAAGTGGTTGGATCTCAGCAGCACTATAAATATTGTGATGTATTCGTTTGATTAAATATAGAGAGTATTAGATATATTTTGTTTTGTGTGTTAATATTGTGCAATGGATGCTCTCTCTAATTTTAATTATCTAGGAATTGTTTTCACACCTTTGTTTACAGGAAAAAGGAAAAAGTGTTAAATGAGAATTTCACTTAACAGACAATTAGAAGACAATTATTCCTCCCACTAGAGATAAATAATCTTAGTTGGGAAAAGTGAGTTAAGACTCTGAAAGGGAAGAAAACCTAACGAGATTCTTGAGCTAATTGGTTGGCCAGTGGAATCCAAAGTGAAGCCCATCTGCTCAGTTTTAGCCCTAAGACTAGACCTAGTGGGGTGAGAGAATGTTTAGGGTTAGAACTATTATGATCATTGTTCAAATAGCTGCTATGGAAGCGAAACTAGCTTGGGAGAATTCTGGTAGTGGATACAGTACTTATTGGTTGGTTGGGGCACTCATTTTGTTGGTGATTTTATGGTTTGTCTAGAAAGTTAAGGAAACAAATCTTGGTGATTTTATGGTTTGTCCAGAAAGTTAAGGAAACAAATCTTGGTGATTTTATGGTTTGTTTTTCCATGAATGGTCATATAGTGTGTAAATTTTGAGGAAATAATATGTTCTACATACTAGCTTGGCGGAGTTATGGTAGTGGATATAGTACTTAATGGTTGGGTGGGGCACTCATTTTGTTGGTGATTTTATGGTTTGTCCAGAAAGTTAAGGTAACAAATCTTGGTGATTTTATGGTTTTTTTTTTTTCCGTGAATGGTCATAAAGTGTGTAATTTTTTTAGGATGGTCATATAGTGTGTAATTTTTTGAGGAATTATGTTCTACATTTCTGTGTATAACTAGGTAATTTATTGAGGAACATTGTTCCATAGTTCTGTATAAGGTTGTGTAGGTTGTTGAGAAATCATGTGTGTTGTTTTCCATGTAAGAGTAAGAATGGAGGGTTTAGGTTAGTTTCAGGCTGGGGGAAATCATTTATGTTGTTTTCTTTGTAATAGTGAGAATGGGGGGTTTAGGTTAGTTCTAGGCTAGGGCGAACAGTGGTCAGTCAACCAACCTGTAACAATCCTAACCATATAAATTAAATTTGTAGAGAAAAGATAGGTTCTGGAAATAGATCTCATATAAATCCCAAGTGTGATATAAGAATGGGTTTTATATTAATATATTAGAATCTTTAATAAATTAGATAAAATAAATTGTTAAAGAAAAATGATAATCATGTTAAAATGATAACCAAGTTCTCAAAATAAATCCCAAGTTTAATATAAGAATGAGATTTATATTCTTCTGAATCTTTAATAAATTAGATAAAATCAATCAAGAAAGAAAATTAAAAATTAAAAAAATGATAATCAAATTATAATAAATAAAAATATCTATTATTATTTATTTTTATGGGATATTTATTCTTATTTCATTTAATTTACAATTAATTAAAATCAATCTAGATCCATCTTAAATCCATATCTACCACTTATCAACAGAAAGGGATTAACTATGAAATTGAGATGTATAACCATATTAAAAAGAAAATGAAGAATTGAAAAAATATAATCATATTTTTTTAAAAATGATAATCATAAGAATAAGATTTATATGGTATCACTTAAAGTCTTTTCATTAAGTTTTTCAAGGTTTTTGCACTACTCATTCACATATTTAAGAATTGTTTTCACACCTTTATTTACAACTTTAATATTATCCATAGTTAAGTCTTCAATAACTTTTAATATTATTCATATCTACTCTTCAATACAATGAATTATAATTTGATGTTGTGAAATGTTATCACCAAAAATGACTTGAGAAACCACACATTGTCAAATTATAATGTACAATAATTACTCTTGCTCTTTTAGTATGATTATCATATTTTTTTTAATTTTTTACTTTTAATTTGTTTGCTTTTTAATTAATTTCCGCATTTTATTTAATTTATTATTAAATTTAATATCTCTTTTTAGTATGAATATTATATTTTTTGTTTGATTTTTAATTGATTTTTGCTTTTTATTTCATTTATTATTAGATATTAGTTAAAAATAATAGGAATCTTATAATTTCAAACTATATATTTTTAAAATTATGGAAGTGATGTTGTAAAACATTATGTAAGGCATAATGTAATGTAGTGTCATGTTGAATTGGTCAATATTAAAATTAAAAATTAACATTAATGTTTTACTTAGTCATTTGAACAACTGTGATTTACAAGCCCGTGGCATTACATAGCCCATGGTATTTTTTAGGATTAAGCTTATTTAAAGGGTTGAGGAAATCCATTATGGAATGCAAGAGTATTAGATTAGATCCATCTCAACTCCATACTTGATCCCTCTTGGTAGATTTAGATTTAAGATGGATCTAGATTGTTTTTAATAAAATGTCAATTAAATGAAATAAGAATAAACTAGCAATTGCACCTAATGTTGCGAAGGAAACGCCGTAAGGAAGATGGTAGAATGAGAGTAGTTGTAATTGTTTTCATATATTATATGTCGTTGGAGATAAAAGTTATATTATAATGTCATTGGAGATATGTATATAGAATGTATAATGTTTGAAATGGAGATTGTTTTTTAATGATTGAAAAGAAATATGGCAATTTATTTCTATTACGTGAAATTTGTAGAATGTACAATGTTTGAAATGTAATTTTGAAGAGTTTGCAATTGTAGAAATGTACATTGCATGTTAGTATTTTGCAATGAAAGTGTAATTTTTGTAAAAGAGTACAAGTATATCATGAAGAGGATGATTGATGCTGAGGTTGGTGACGAGGCAGGAGATACGCTGATGTAGTAAGGAACCTGCAAAGAAATTTATTTTTTTTGAGAAATTAGAGGAATATATATTTATTTGAAAATGTAGAATAACTTGTTCAAGTTGACTTCAATGAGGTTTTGTGTGAATTCTATTGTAGAGAAATTATATTGATTGAAATTGAAGTTACCTGTAATATATCAATGGAAACGTTCAGTCGTAGATGCAGGTCGATCGATGGCAGACTGAACACCATTGGAGATTTATTCGGAATTGCAGATGCCTATTTCTTGATTGCCATTCTGCTCTTGCTTTTCTCAATTTATCTGGTTCGTGTATGTGGATTATACGTTTGATAGTGGATTTTATTTTAATTAATAAATCCATCGTTGGTTGCAGTCTGTATAGTGGGACATTTGGATTTCAGACTGGCGGGCATCTTTTCTGTATCTCCTGCAATGAATGAATTGTTGCATCTATTTCTGTGATGTAGTTATGTAGTTGCGATATGAGGGAGTCCATCTGTTCTGTTTCAAAACAAAGAAACTGTTAGATGCAAATAGGTAAGCATTATATCAAGAACGTATATTTTAAATCATTTATTAACAATTAGTAAATTAGGTTAATGTTAGTAGGTAGAAATGTTGTGTGTTTAAAAATTTATAGAGTTGATAATATTTGGAAACCTTTTAGAGATGCTATATATGGAATGCAGTGGTTTTGTAGCTGTGATATCTTTGAGTCGATATGTTCTGTGTCAAAAGATAGAAAATGTTAGAAGCAAATAGTTAAGAAATATAAAACAGATGTAATAATGTAAAATATGTATTGATAATGACTGAATTAAGTTTTGGTAATAGGTAGAAATGATACGCTATGAAAGAAATATGGAGTTGATGATATGGAAACCTTTTGGAGATGTTAACATATGGAATGGAGTTGGTTGTCTGTAGGAGACATTGAACGGAGACGTTCTTCTGCTTGTTTTCTGCGAGCAATATTTTTGTTGTCTTTCAGTTTCATGAAACGGTCGAAACTGAATGCAGGGCAAATTCGGAGATTCTGTAGTGAAGGGACTCTTGAAATTGTTGTAAATGTGAGGCCTTGTCGTTCAGTTTTTCCAATGTCTATCGTTGCTTGTGGCAGAGTCATACCTTGAGATTTATGTATAGTTAAAGCCCAAGCCATTTTGAGTGGAATTTGTGTGCGGCCATTTCTTTTTATTGCAGGAATCGGCAAGTGAGTGGGGTTTGTTTCATCCCAAGCAGGGCCGATGTATTTTGGAAATTCAACGACTACAAATGTTGGAAGCTGTGGAGGTGAAGTTTCTTCTTTGTAGAAGATGGATATGATTTCCCCGAGGGAACCATTAACAAGCCCTGCTGAAACCCAAAGGTTGGAAGTCAACATTACTTTTTGTCCTTTGCAAAGGTATACAATTCGCTGTAATTGCTCTTCTTCTGAAGAGAATGTGGAGTATGTGTTGTCGTCCTCTGCGATTGATCTTGCAACTGGAGTGTTTAAAGATTTGATCATTTGCTTGTTGTGGTCCAATGTTTGAGCCTTTGTTGGAAATAGATGTATAGAATCATGGAAGGACTGTATTTCAGCTGCAGACAAGAAAGAGTTTGTTCGCGTCATAAGGATGTTGTAGTCCTCAATTGTTGGATTTGCATTTCTAATGTTTTGGAGGACGTTTCTGAAAAGAACCTGAGCACTGCTTTAACCTTGTTGACAAAATATTTTTTCCAATGTGATGACTGTTGTGAATGTGTTCCACAATGCGGTTCCATGACTTGTCCCTGCATATAGTGGTATGTCTTGGACGGGTGGTAACTGGCCGAGATCACCAACTAATATAATCGAGCAACCGCCGAATGGTAAGTTTCTTTTTAATGGAAATGCCTCACGAAGCCATTGATCAACCTTGTGAAGAAGCTTAGGTCCGATGAAGCTCATTTCATCGATTAATATGTACCTAATATGCTTAAGCTCTTCTTGAAATTTTGCAAGAGCACTGCCTTGTAATGGTGTAAGATCTTTTATTGGAAGATGGAGAGCAGAATGGATTGTCGATGCTTGTATGTTGAATGCTGCAACACCTGTAGGGGCTAGGAGCATGATTGGTGAAGGTTTTGAACCAGCAAGTGCTATGAGCATTTCTCTGATGCAATTTATAAGAAGGGATTTCCCAGTTCCAGCAGTGCCTTGTATTATCATTCGTAGAGAAGGTAAGATATCCTTCTTAATGGAGTGAGCACGAATAATATCCAGAGCTTTTTTTTGCATTGAAGATAATGAGCTGAGGGACAGTAGAGTATCTGTATTTTTTTGAACAATGCGATGGACACAGCGAGTATTCTCAATGAATTGTGCGCCTATTTCTTGGAGATGCAATGGAATAGTTGTATCATTCCAGTTATGGCTATCATCCAAACCACGAAGACCAAGCATTCGAATGTCATTTATGAGTAGTTCATCTGTAGGGTACAATTGAGAGAGTAATTCCCATTCGTTTAGGTCCATCATTTCTGGAGGATGGAATTCTTTAGTAGTTGTGTTTTCAATTGCAGGAGGATCGATATCAGATAGTGTCCGGTGTTGATGCCACGGTTTGTAAAATGGATGAAATGCTTCCCAATTTCTGATAAATTCTTCAGCAGAATTTCCTATGTCAGTCGCGATATGGCGAAATGGTTTGTAAAGCATAAGTTCAACTCTACAGAAGTCAGCATAAGAAGAGTTGGTCGTTGATGGAATTGAGGAATAGCGTGGTATGATACGAAGAATTGCTTGTTGGGGTCTTTGTTTCCATTTGTTTGTCTTACGACGGGGATCATATGACCATGATCTTGTTGTTTCTATAAGTGATGTGGATTCTAAGGGAGATGGTCGATGGATGTATGTATCTATGAAGTGTGGTGATGGAGGAGCGGTGGTGTTATTCTCTGGGAGGCGCATATAGATTTGTTGGCTTACATTTAAAGGGAAGAAGGAGCGACTGCACAATGTTAGTGGTAATTTCTGTATCATATGACATGTTTCTTGTGCTCCTATGTCACGATCGACAAGAGTTTCTGCAAGGAATTTTCGGAATGAAGATGTTGCTGGGTCAAGATTGGGTGAAGCGAGTACAATTCTACGTAGCATGTCATGGAATGTTTCGGATTTTTTTTTCTGCTTTGGATGCATATTTCGCAATATATTTCTGAACAGCGTGGATTGAGAGTACTGGTTGGCAATCAATGTTCGCACGCCAGATAGATAGGATGGTAGGGTTATGGGTATTTAGTCGATCATCATTGCGAGCGGGAGTGTATGTTTTTTGGCCATTGGAGTCAATGAACAAGGAAGAATGTGCATGTAATTCCCAAGGTGCTTTATATCGGCATTCGAATGAGGAGCCTTTTTTCCTCAAGCATGTGTTTTCGGTGCATTTTGTGTGCCTTTCAATGCAATTGATAAGTTGGACATAATCATTGAAAGGATTGTTTCTAAGAATATCTTACGTAGACAATAAGCAAGGGTCTTCTACATTTGTTTGAGAAAATGATTGGCTGGAAATTGTAGAAAGCCGAGGGTTCCAAGCTGATATGTATTTGTCGAAGAATTGTTTAGCACAATCAACTGCTTCTATGTTATCCCAATTAATAGTCTCCATATCAGGTGCATTTTGTATCCAGAGGAAGCCATGGATGTGCGTTGATCCTCTATGTTGCCATTCATACCTGCGAAGGATGTTTTTTTTTTAGAAAATTTTGAAATAGAAGGAGCTTGATGTATAGGGAACTATGGAAGTCATGTGGTAAAGTGGATACCTTTACCAGTAGTCTTTTGTTTGCAAGTGTTTCTCCAATATAACTTCACGAAATATTGTGAATATGTGGTGCATATATAGCGATGTTAAGTGGGGGTTAGAGATAATGTTATCATTTCTCCATTTGTGTTGTACTGAAACATTAGGAGGTGGAATCCCAGGCATGATTGCATGAAGATCTGGCCATTTTGTATCAGTTGCACTTAATGTGAAGAATAACGTTGGGCAACCGAGTTGAGATATCATGTTTGTTAGTTTATTTTTAGCTTTGTGCCAAAAAAATCTTGTGCCACGTAGAGAGATACGAAGCACATCACTTGTTCTGCCAATTTGTCGTCTAGAAATTGTTGTAATCGGATGTTCAATTCTTGGATTGATGTTGGGAATCCATCTCCATTTTTTTTTTTTACAAAGAAGGATGTTGTTGCTTAACTGCGATGACACATCATCAGATTCTATATGTAGTAGCGGAAGCGAGGGTGCTTTCCGAATCTGTTATCGTGGTAATGCAGTAGATGAAGTGCGTATTCATGTAATTGCACTGTCTTTATTCTTGGTTGATTAGGTAGTGCAATTCCTGTGGGGAATAGTGTTGGGAAAGCCATAGAGAGTAGACCTTCTGTGTTGTATTCATTGATTGGAGATAAGCTTATTGGTGGCCATTAGATTGTAGTAGCAGAATGGTGGTTGTATGATTGTAAATAATGCCGTATTTCTTGGATTTCTGTATTTCTATTAGGTATAGTTGGAATGAATGATGATGTATGGTGTGGGTATTGGTCTATGGAATCTTCAGTAAGGGAAATTGGTGTTTCGATTGACAGTTGGGAAGTTGGATCTGTGGTATTGGAATGGTGAAGGGAGGAGGAGATATCGGTTGGGAGTTCTGGTAAGGATGATAGTGCATTGTTTTCAATGCAAGCATTCCTATAGTAAGGATCATTTTTCAATTTGTATTCTAATGCGGCGAGAACTCGATGTCTACTTACAATGCAGTCATAAGCTTGACGGTCATTACTTTGACGGGTAACGATTAAAATATCCAAGTCTTCAACACGGCGTGGGAACATGCATGTTATTTCTGTAATGTCTTGCGGAAAGCAAATTGTGTGGCCAGTGTATTTATACTAGCCACCACGTGCATGTGTTACTTGGAGGATAGGGTTAACCCTAGCAATAAGCATTTCTTCTATTTGTGAAAGAGCAGCCAGGACAGGTGGTTGAGGACCAGGGTCCATGTTGTTTGCTAATGAGAAACGGTGAATTTTTTTTTCAACCATGCATCTATAGCAACAATATATTTGGTTTGACATGCGGATATGGATTCCAGGATAGGATTCAAGACAAATGGAGCATGCTGATTTTTGTGCAACCCTATCAATTCTTGCACGGAATTCACGTTGTGTAGCAATATTATGAATGTTGTTGAAAGCATGTGCAATGGATGGAGGGGTTGAATGAGGTATGGATGAATTTGTTTGAACATCATTATCATGAGCGTCGTTGAAAGCATGTGTAATAGAGGCTGGTGGCGAATGATGTTTGGATGAATTTGGTGGAGTGGTTTGCTGAGAAGATGGTCGATTTGTAAAATGGGAAAGAGAATTGCTTTCGGAGTGAGAATGGTTTGATGGTAATTGTGAATTTCCATCGTATGTTGTTGATGATAAATTTTGACTTTTCTTTTGCCTTTTGTTTGTTTCAAAATCTTTGAGGGCTTTCTTAGCATGGTAAGCTGCACGTCGACGTGCATTTATTTGTTCTTTATTTGCTACATAGTATCTTCGCGCACGTTCATCATTAGAAGTAGTAGACATTCCGATAAGTTAATGCACCTACAGGAAAGAGAGATGGAGTGACGATGTTAGTTGGCAAGACAATAACCATGCTATTTTATGGAAGGGGAAAAAAGAAATTGAAGTTTGAAATGAAGTTTTAGTAATTTCTAGCTGTAGAGGGAGATAATAAGATGTGTAACGAGTTGATAACAATATGTTTCGGATTATATTTAAGTATTTTAAAGATGCATATGAATGTAATTGGACATGTAATGTGTAAAGTTGGTTGATTTGTTAATAGGGAAGAAGTTAAAGTATGGTGAATTACCTTAAATGAAATTATATACAATTAGATGTTTTGTTCGAAGATATATGAGTAAACAGTAAGAGATATGTTTGGAAAGGCATATGAAAGAATATTCTTTATAAACGTACTTTTAGAATAAGATAATACAAATTATAAATAAGGCAAGAGTACTTGTAATCATATTTATCTATGATATTGAGATTTTATTGATTGCTTGAATGATGTTGTTGCATTCTGTTGAGAATTGCAAGCTCTCTTCTTTGATGATAACACATTTCAAGCATGGTATGTCTCTAAATGTTTCTGTCTTCACTGATAGTGTGAAGATGTGGTCTGTCCACATTGCTTTGGAGACAATTTCCTTTATTACATCAGGATCCTCAGATAACAAATAGAATTCCTTTGCATTAACTCCAAGAATTGTAGATGTTGCCTCTTCAAAAGCAACTGTTGAAAGCAACTGACCAGTGTGATCTTGTACATCTATCTTTAGTAAGTATCTGTAATCACAGTTAGTTACTTCGGTGTTGCATTTAGGGCAATACCATGTCTTTGCATTCTTTGGAATAAGTTTCTTCATGCATTTTTTGTTATCAACAATAGATGGGCATGATAGGTAGTACAAATTGTCCATGTATACTTTTGTTATTGTCCCCTTGACTTGGTAGAATGCAGGTATATCTGAGGGGATGATATTGTGAATATCCGCAATCGTTATTTTCTTCGGTTGATGGCCAAAATAGGGTGAATATTTTTTTGTCAGTGGTGTAGAAATTGTACTGGAACCTTCTTTTCTAAACCATGACTTTAGGATATTAGCCTCTTCGATGTCAGGATCTACAAGAATAATTGATCTTGTTGTAGTACCGACATTTTTGCCATTGAATTCAACAACACGAGCGGACTTGATTACTATGATGGGATTATTTCCTGTAGCACATAAGTTGGAAATTTCTTTTGATACTCCATCAAAATTATCTCCCCAAAATATTGCATCCATGTTATATCCAGACATGTCTTCAAGATTTACTGTTTGTTTCATAACTTCTGAGCCGTCTTTTCTATGTATGGTGCATGGATTGGAAATGCTAGTAACAATACCAAGAACATCAACAATTGAGTTGACGTTTGTTGTTCTGATATCATTGATTGATTTTATATTGAAATGCACCATTGGCTTGGATCTTCTTTCATTCGCAACATGATCAACTGTAGATGTAGCATTTAAAAAAATTTCCCACTCATTGTTTAAGTGGTTGTATTGTTTATTAGCCATTTTCACATTGCCTTTTGAGACAATGTACATATTTCCAACTTGGATCTTATCAAAGAAAGAATCAACAACATTGTTGAAACATGTAATGTGTATTTCCCCACCTTCTGCATCGTAGAGGTCGAAGCCAAACACTTTACCAGGACCATATTGATTTTGGAATTGTCGAAGAGTTGTCTTTCTTTGAACATATCCTTTTATGCACCAGTTTGAATGGTAAGGGTTTATTGCTTTGATTGGAATTTGGACTGGTGTAATGGATGCAGTAGGAATGTCTGAAACGGTGCAGTGCCTTTTCGACGAAGGTTGTTGTTTCGATGACGACGGATCTTCTTCTTTCGAAGTGATGGGGATACTCAGATTTTTTGGAATACCAAATAAAGGTGCAGATGTAGTACAAATTTCAAAGTCTAGTAGCGTTATAGACCTACATGGTAAATGATAGTAATAAGAGGAATTGTTAGAGTGAAAATTAATATGAAGGAAATATGTAAAGTTTAATTAAAAATTTTGTAATAAACTTACATTGATGGACCAATAGTTGACGTAGTCCAATTTTTGACATGTATAATTGAACCTTTCTGAAGCAAGCTTCTTTCAACGAGGTCATTGTAAGTTATTGGAAGCATAAGGTGCTTCATATGTGTGCCATCAGAGATGGCAGTGCGGTATCGTACTGTTGAACTTTGCATTGATGCAATACGTTCAAGTTCAACGATTTGTAAAAATGGTTGAATATCAGTTTTCCCCGAGAGCATGGAGGAAATAGCATTTTCAGTAAGATTCGTTGCCATTTTCTGAAAATGAATATAAAAGAATAATTAAAATTGTTTATATGTTGTTTTTAGTTAGATGTATAATTACGATTCCTATAGAACTACATGAGAAGTTAAAGAGAGCCGAAGTGGACCATTATTAGGTAGATGTAAGTTAAAAATTAATAATGTATGTGATTTAAGAAAATATGCCTATATGTAAAACTAATGTTTTTCCTAGAAATCATGGATGAAGCTATAGTTATTGCTTGAAAAGTTAGTTTCTGTAAATTAATCTAAATTTTAATATATAAAAATTATGGATAATTTGTATATAAATATTAGTTAAATTAAAACTAATGATTATGTTGAATATAAAAACTAAATCATAAAAATGTTGATGGTGTTAGAAAGAATGTTGTACAATACATAGGTAAATAGTATTTCTTCAGTTTATTAATATGAAACTGTAATTATTATTGAAACTGTCAAAATAAAATTTAGATTAAGTAATTCAACTAACAATGGACCTTAAGGATAACCTAAAACTTAATCCAAATCTTAAGTTGTAATAAAGATAATGATTGTGTTAGAAAGAATGTTGTACAATACATAGGAAAATAATTTTTCTTCAGTTTATTAATATGAAACTGTAAATATTATTCAAAGTCTCAAAATAAAATTTAGATTAAGTAATTCAACTAACAATGGACCTTAAGGATAACCTAAAACTTAATCCAAATCTTAAGCTGTAATAAAGATAATGTTAAAAAAGCTCGCCACGAGGCGTAGAACGCAAGGACAGGTGCCAGCATTGCAGGCACACAGCTCTGCAAGATCACTTGGGTTGACTTGAGTGAGTCTAGGAATAGTCTAAACTAGCAAAAAAAAAGATAATGTTAAAGCTATATTTTAAAATGATAGCTTATTTTCTAAATTTGGCATATAAAATGCTGAAACAATGAAAACAAAACTTAGGTTTCTGACATTATAAAAATGTATGAAATTGATGTTTTGTCATCAATTGATGTAATACTGAAAATTCATACCAACTATCATGTCTATATATAAAATTGAATTTTTGACCAAACTATCATAATCTTTCTCTGAAATATAGTATTCTCTCTAATGTAGTAATGGTTATTTAAGGATGGCTGTAGGCAGCCAATTTTTCTTCAGTTTATTAATATGAAACTGTAAATATTATTCAAAGTCTCAAAATAAAATTTAGATTAAGTAATTCAACTAACAATGGACCTTAAGGATAACCTAAAACTTAATCCAAATCTTACGCTGTAATAAAGATAATGTTAAAGCTATATTTTAAAATGATAGCTTATTTTCTGAATTTGGCATATAAAATGTTGAAACAATGAAAACAAAACTTAGGTTTTTGACATTATAAAAATGTGAAATTGATGTTTTGTATCAATTCATGTAATACGAAATGTCATACCAGTTATCATGTCTATATATAAATTTGAAATTAAACTTGGAACAGTATAAATCATGACTCTCGGAACACAATTAATCATGACTCTCTCTCTCTCTCTGGGCATCCATCTCTCTATGTATATATAACCTTAGAGGTATTATAAGGGCCTCTTGTGCTTTAAGATTATGCTCATGCAATGTGTGGAGTATACAAGACAAAAAAAGAAGGCTGAAAAAAACTTCCATTAAAAGAAAATAATAGAATTATTAAAGCTAAGATGACAATAATTATCATGTTTAGTTCGCCACTAATTATCAGTGTGCCACTAGTCGGTAGACTGATTTTGTTCAAAACACCCCGAATAGGAAATTTGAAAAAAATGGTTAAAGTTGCAAGCAAAGAGTCCATTTCATATTGATGAGTTTCCATGGAATAAATTGTTATTTGAGATTTTTATTTTTTTAATAATTTTGTGAGTAGGGGAGCCCCCCTTATCCTCGGGACCCTGAAATCTTTGTCTCCTTAGATTTCCCCAAATTTGGGAGTGTTTACACCTAACATCCCCCATGTGCATTTCCATACTCTACTGTCCTAGAAACTTTAAATACTTATAAATCATGACTCTCGGAACACAATTAATCATGACTCTCTCTCGCTCTCTGGGCATCCAACTCTCTATGTATATATAACCTTAGAGGTATTACAAGGGCCTATTGTGCTTTAAGATTATGCTCATGCAATGTGTGGAGTATACAAGACAATCCATTTTTGCATGGAAAGTAGCAAGTTTTGCCATAGCTAAAACTGCAGAGAGCCAGAGTCCAGTGCCTCTGTCTAAATTTCCATTTCCATTAAACTTATTTTACATATCATTCATATATTCATATTATCTCCATATTATGTTCAATGGAATTAAAAATATATTGGAGATTTGTTTAGAAGATCGAAATGTATTGCATAGGTATGCTCATGAAATCTATGAGCTAGAAAAGGAGAAACTTAAGGCAGGGCAACAGCTACAGGCATTAGCACTCCAGATAGTATGCCTAGAAATATGGAAAGCAGAGGATATGAATGATGGTTTCTATATAATACTTCTGAGGTGTGTTTTTAATTTTTTAGTTGAAATTTTATTTTATTTTTATAAATTTGAGGATGAAACTGATTTGACCCTCAATTATCGATGATCCATCGATGTACGAGGCATTCTAACTTTGTTATTGTCACTCAAGGCATTCTAAACTAGAAACTAAATTTTCTAAGCAGTTCTCATTCCCCATAAGAATTGGTAAATTTATTGCAAAGGCATTTGTCCCTCGAATGAGAATTGTAACTCAATAGTAGAGCCCAAGAAATAAGCTATGAGGGCCATGAAGATGTAGTCTACATGAATCTAATCTTAAAATAACCATACATCTCATTCACCTATGTGCTTTCCAAGCAAGTCTAGAAAGAATTGGAAGGACTCACAAGTTTGATATCATATGTCAAGGAACCTCTATTACAGAGGCCTTAAAAAATTGCCACGAGAACAAATAATCAAAAGCCTTCAAAGCCTTGCCCCTCACCATCACATGGGGAGTCTGGATCGTAAGACATGCAAAAATATTTGAAAACAAGGACACTCTATCCTTCAAATATGCATTGCAATGTTTGAACATCATGATAGCTTTCCCTCAATTATCAGTAGTCCCTCAATGTGCAAGGCATTCTAACCTGTTATTGTCACTCAAAGGCATTCATAACCAGAAACTCTGTTTTCTAAACAGTTTCTCATTCCCACTTAAGAATTTATAAATTTATTGCAAAGGCATTTGTCCTAAACTGGACAGCTGTAACTTGAAATGGAGGGAAGTAAAGGCTACTTGTCAAAAACCAGAAACTCTGTTTTCTAAATAGTTTTCAGGCACAATAACTTGGTTTAAATGACACTCCTTTAACTAACGCAATTTCATAGATCAACACTTCCTAATAACTTGGTTTAAAAGAATTGATCCGATTCACTACTGTCTTAATGTTCAATTACATGAACCTCAGAAGAATATTGTTTACCTTGCATACATCTCATTCACCTATGTGCTTTCAATCTAATCTTAAAATAACCATACATCTCATTCACCTATGTGCTTTCCAAGCAAGTCTAGAAAGAATTGGAAGGACTCACAAGTTTGATATCATATGTCAAGGAACCTCTATTACAGAGGCCTTAAAAAATTGCCACGAGAACAAATAATCAAAAGCCTTCAAAGCCTTGCCCCTCACCATCACATGGGGAGTCAGGATCGTAAGACATGCAAAAATATTTGAAAACAAGGACACTCTATCCTTCAAATATACATTGCAATGTTTGAACATGATGATAGCTTTCCCTCAATTATCTGTAGTCCATTAATGTGCAAGGCATTCTAACCTGTTATTGTCACTCAAAGGCATTCTAAACCAGAAACTCTATTTTATAAACAGTTTCTCATTCCCACTTAAGAATTTATAAATTTATTGCAAAGGCATTTGTCCTAAACTGGACAGCTGTTAAGTAATTCAACTAACAATGGACCTTAAGGATAACCTAAAACTTAATCCAAATCTTAAGTTGTAATAAAGATAATGTTAAAGCTATATTTTAAAATGATAGCTTATTTTCTGAATTTGGCATATAAAATGTTGAAACAATGAAAACAAAACTTAGGTTTTTGACATTATAAAAATGTATGAAATTGATGTTTTGTCATCAATTCATGTAATACTGAAATGTCATACCAACTATCATGTCTATATATAAAATTGAAATTAAACTTGGAACACTATAAATCATGACTCTCGGAACAAAATTAATCATGACTCTCTCTCGCTCTCTGGGCATCCATCTCTCTATGTATATATAACCTTAGAGGTATTACAAGGGCCTCTTGTGCTTTAAGATTATGCTCATGCAATGTGTGGAGTATACAAGACAAAAAAAGAAAGCTGAAAAAAACTTCCATTAAAAGAAAATAATAGAATTATTAAAGCTAAGATGACAATAATTATCATGTTTAGTTGGCCACTAATTATCAGTGTTCCCACTAGTCAGCCGGAGCCCGTGATTTTTGTTCAAAACACCCAAACAGGAAATTTGAAAAAAAAATGGTTAAAAAGATTGCAAGCAAAGAGTCCATTTCATATTGATGAGTTTCCATGGAGTAAATTGTTCTGTTGAGATTTTTATTTTTTTAATAATTTTGGAGATGAGGCCCCCTTATGGTAGGGACCCTGAAATATCTGTCTCCTTGAATTTCCCTAAATTTGGGGAGTGTCTCCACACAACATCCCCCATGTGCATTTTCACACTCTCATCCTAGAAACTTTGAAAACACTATATCCATTTTTTCATGGAAAGTAGCAAGTTTTGCAATAGCTGAAACTGTAGAGAGCCAGAGTCCAGTGTCTCTGTCTAAATTTCCATTTCCATTAAAATTATTTTACATATCATTCATATATTCATATTATCTCGATATTATGTTCAATGGAATTAAAAATATATTGGAGATTTGTTCAGAAGATCGAAATGTATTGCATAGGTATGCTCATGCAATCTCTGAGCTAGCAAAGGAGAAACTTAAGGCAGGGCAACAGCTACAGGCATTGGCACTACAGATAGTATGCCTAGCAATATGGAAAGTAGAGGATATGAATGATGGTTTCTATATAATACTTCTGAGGTGTGTTTTTAATTATTTAGTTGAAATCTTATTTTTATTTTTATAAATTTGAGGAGGAGACAGATTTGACCCTCAATTATCAGTAGTCCATCAATGTGCAAGGCATTCTAACCTGTTATTGTCACTCAAAGGCATTCTAAACCAGAAACTCTATTTTCTAAACAGTTTCTCATTCCCACTTAAGAATTTATAAATTTATTGCAAAGGCATTTGTCCTAAACTGGACAGCTGTAACTCAATAGTAGAGCCCTTGCCTAGGACACATCAAGAAATAAGCTATGAGCGCCATGAAGATGTAGTCTACATGAATCTAATCTTAAAATAACCATACATCTCATTCACCTATGTGCTTTCCAAGCAAGTCTAGAAAGAATTGGAAGGACTCACAAGTTTGATATCATATGTCAAGGAACCTCTATTACAGAGGCCTTAAAAAATTTCCACGAGAACAAATAATCAAAAGCCTTCAAAGCCTTGCCCCTTACCATCACATGGGGAGTCTGGATCGTAAGACATGCAAAAATATTTGAAAACAAGGACACTCTATCCTTCAAATATACATTGCAATGTTTGAACATCATGATAGTTTTCCCTCAATTATCAGTAGTCCATCAATGTGCAAGGCATTCTAACCTGTTATTGTCACTCAAAGGCATTCAAAACCAGAAACTCTGTTTTCTAAACAGTTTCTCATTCCCACTTAAGAATTTATAAATTTATTGCAAAGGCATTTGTCCTAAACTGGACAGTTGTAACTCGAAATGGAGGGAAGTAAAGGCTACTTGTCAAAAACCAGAAACTCTGTCTTCTAAATAGTTTTCAGGCACAATAACTTGGTTTAAATGACACTCCTTTAACTAACGCAATTTCATAGATCAACACTTCCTAATAACTTGGTTTAAAATAATTGATCCGATTCACTACTGTCTTAATGTTCACTTACATGAACCTCAGAAGAATATTGTTTACATTTCATACATCTCATTCACCTATGTGCTTTCAATCTAATCTTAAAATAACCATACATCTCATTCACGTATGTGCTTTCCAAGCAAGTCTAGAAAGAATTGGAAGGACTCACAAGTTTGATATCATATGTCAAGGAACCTCTATTACAGAGGCCTTAAAAAATTGCCACGAGAACAAATAATCAAAAGCCTTCAAAGCCTTGCCCCTCACCATCACATGGGGAGTCTGGATCGTAAGACATGCAAAAATATTTGAAAACAGGGACACTCTATCCTTCAAATATGCATTGCAATGTTTGAACATCATGATAGCTTTCCCTCAATTATCAGTAGTCCATCAATGTGAAAGGCATTCTAACCTGTTATTGTCACTGAAAGGCATTCTAAACCAGAAACTCTGTTTTCTAAACAGTTTCTCATTCCCACTTAAGAATTTATAAATTTATTACAAAGGCATTTGTCCTAAACTGGACAGATGTAACTCAATAGTAGAGCCCTTGCCTAGGATTCACATCTGTTATTGTCACTCAAAGGCATTCTAAACAGAAACTCTGTTTTCTAAACAGTTTTCAGGCACAATAACTTGGTTTAAATGACACTCCTTTCATACTGTTTTTTCACAAATTTAACTAACACAATTTCATAGATCAGCACTTCCTAATAACTTGGTTTAAAAGAATTGATCCGATTCACTACTGTCTTAATGTTCAATTACATGAACCTCAGAAGAATATTGTTTACCTTGCATACATCTCATTCACCTATGTGCTTTCAATCTAATCTTAAAATAACCATATATCTCATTCACCTATGTGCTTTCCAAGCAAGTCTAGAAAGAATTGGAAGGACTCACAAGTTTGATATCATATGTCAAGGAACCTCTATTACAGAGGCCTTAAAAAATTTCCACGAGAACAAATAATCAAAAGCCTTCAAAGCCTTGCCCCTCACCATCACATGGGGAGTCTGGATCGTAAGACATGCAAAAATATTTGAAAACAAGGACACTCTATCCTTCAAATATACATTGCAATGTTTGAACATCATGATAGCTTTCCCTCAATTATTAGTAGTCCATCAATGTGCAAGGCATTCTAACCTGTTATTGTCACTCAAACCCCCCGAGCCTTTTTTGATGGAGCATCACAACGAAACCCACCCAAAGGAGCTCATGTTTACAAGGAAAACAACAAAGAAGCTAATATGCTGTACAATGACAGCTTCGAATTTCAATAAGGCAACTGGGAGCTCCAAGAGTCCCAATAGGGCCACATTTCTACTTATCTTCATGAATCTTGACTTTAAAATCCTATTTGTCTCAAATATGCGTTTTTCAAAGACTCATTTTCTGAAGGCAACCTCTGAAAGTTTTTGGAATTCTTTAGGGAAAAAGGTTAAAGAAGTTATGCCCTCATCTGAATACATCTAGTTATGGGCTATGGTTCTGAACGGGATACATGGGACCCTCTGTTGTGTAATGATGTGATCACAAATGACACTCTTTTCATACTGTTTTTTCACAAATTTAACTAAGTAGAGCCCTTGCCTAGGATTCACATCTGTTATTGTCAATCAAAGGCATTCTAAACCAGAAACTCTGTTTTCTAAACAGTTTTCAGGCACAATAACTTGGTTTAAATGACACTCGTTTCATACTGTTTTTTCACAAATTTAACTAACGCAATTTCATAGATCAGCACTTCCTAATAAGTTGGTTTAAAAGAATTGATCCGATTCACTACTGTCTTAATGTTCAATTACATGAACCTCAGAAGAATATTGTTTACCTTGCATACATCTCATTCACCTATGTGCTTTCAATCTAATCTTAAAATAACCATACATCTCATTCACGTATGTGCTTTCCAAGCAAGTCTAGAAAGAATTGGAAGGACTCACAAGTTTGATATCATATGTCAAGGAACCTCTATTACAGAGGCCTTAAAAAATTGCCACGAGAACAAATAATCAAAAGCCTTGAAAAGCCTTTCCCCTCACCATCACATGGGAGTACGGATGCGTAAGACATGCAAAAATATTTGAAAACAAGGACATTTATCCTTTCCAAATATACATTGCACGCGTTTGAACATCATGATAGCTTTCCTCAATTATCGTGTGGTCCATCGATGTACGAGGCATTCTAACATTATTGTCACTCAAATCCCCCGGGCCTTTTTTTGGAGCATCTGCGAAACCCACCCAAAGGAGCTCATGTTTACAAGGAAAACAACAAAGAAGCTAATATGTTGTACAATGACAGCTTCGAATTTCAATAAGGAAACTGGGAGCTCCAAGAGTCCCAATAGGGCCACATTTCTACTTATCTTCATGAATCTTGACTTTAAAATCCTATTTGTCTCAAAGATGCGTTTTTCAAAGACTCATTTTCTGAAGGCAACCTCTGAAAGTTTTTGGAATTCTTCAGGGAAAAAGGTTAAAGAAGTTATGCCCTCATCTGAATACATCTAGTTATGGGCTATGGTTCTGAACGGGATACATGGGACCCTCTGTTGTGTAATGATGTGATCACAAATGACACTCCTTTCATACTGTTTTTTCACAAATTTAACTAAGTAGAGCCCTTGCCTAGGATTCACATCTGTTATTGTCACTCAAAGGCATTCTAAACCAGAAACTCTGTTTTCTAAACAGTTTTCAGGCACAATAACTTGGTTTAAATGACACTCGTTTCATACTGTTTTTTCACAAATTTAACTAACGCAATTTCATAGATCAGCACTTCCTAATAAGTTGGTTTAAAAGAATTGATCCGATTCACTACTGTCTTAATGTTCAATTACATGAACCTCAGAAGAATATTGTTTACCTTGCATACATCTCATTCACCTATGTGCTTTCAATCTAATCTTAAAATAACCATACATCTCATTCACGTATGTGCTTTCCAAGCAAGTCTAGAAAGAATTGGAAGGACTCACAAGTTTGATATCATATGTCAAGGAACCTCTATTACAGAGGCCTTAAAAAATTGCCACGAGAACAAATAATCAAAAGCCTTCAAAGCCTTGCCCCTCACCATCACATGGGGAGTCTGGATCGTAAGACATGCAAAAATATTTGAAAACAAGGACACTCTATCCTTCAAATATACATTGCAATGTTTGAACATCATGATAGCTTTCCCTCAATTATCAGTAGTCCATCAATGTGCAAGGCATTCTAACCTGTTATTGTCACTCAAACCCCCCGGGCCTTTTTTGATGGAGCATCACAACGAAACCCACCCAAAGGAGCTCATGTTTACAAGGAAAACAACAAAGAAGCTAATATGCTGTACAATGACAGCTTCGAATTTCAATAAGGCAACCGGGAGCTCCAAGAGTCCCAATAGGGCCACATTTCTACTTATCTTCATGAATCTTGACTTTAAAATCCTATTTGTCTCAAAGATGCGTTTTTCAAGGACTCATTTTCTGAAGGCAACCTCTGAAAGTTTTTGGAATTCTTCAGGGAAAAAGGTTAAAGAAGTTATGCCCTCATCTGAATACATCTAGTTATGGGCTATGGTTCTGAACGGGATACATGGGACCCTCTGTTGTGTAATGATGTGGTCACAAATGACACTCCTTTCATACTATTTTTTCACAAATTTAACTAACACAATTGCATAGATCAACACTTCCTAATAACTTGGTTTAAAAGAATTGATCCGATTCACTACTATCTTAATGTTCAATTACATGAACCTCAGAAGAATATTGTTTACCTTGCATACATCTCATTCACCTATGTGCTTTCAATCTAATCTTAAAATAACCATACATCTGCCTCTGGAAGCATGTCAAGCATGTGGCATCATGCAAGATGCAGACTGCCTCGCAAAACGACCTTTGCTCATGTTTACAAGGAAAACAACAAATAAGCTGTCAAGCATGCGGCATCATGCAAGATGCAGACTGCCTCGCAAAACGACCTTTGCTCATGTTTACAAGGAAAACAACAAAGAAGCTAATATGATGTACAATGACAGCTTCGAATTTTAATAAGGAAACTGGGAGCTCCAAGAGTCCAAATAGGGCCACATTTCTACTTATCTTCATGAATCTTGACTTTAAAATCCTATTTGTCTCAAAGATGCATTTTTGAAAGACTCATTTTCTGAAGGCAACCTCTGAAAGTTTTTGGAATTCTTCAGGGAAAAAGGTTAAAGAAGTTATGCCCTCATCTGAATACATCTAGTTATGGGCTATGGTTCTAAACGGGATACAAACTGCATTAACGAACAGATGATATGAACACCATACCTAGCAGCGGTGACCACCAGTAGAGGGAAACTGCAGCAGTCGGCAGCACTCACAGTCACAGGCAACGCAGCAGTCAGCAGCACTCAAAGGCAAGGCAGCTCCAAGAGTCCCAATAGGGCCACATTTCTACTTATCTTCATGAATCTTGACTTTAAAATCCTATTTGTCTCAAAGATGCGTTTTTCAAAGACTCATTTTCTGAAGGCAACCTCTGAAAGTTTTTGGAATTCTTCAGGGAAAAAGGTTAAAGAAGTTATGCCCTCATCTGAATACATCTAGTTATGGGCTATGGTTCTGAACGGGATACATGGGACCCTCTGTTGTGTAATGATGCGATCACAAATGACACTCCTTTCATACTGTTTTTTCACAAATTTAACTAACGCAATTTCATAGATCAGCACTTCCTAATAACTTGGTTTAAAAGAATTGATCCGATTCACTACTGTCTTAATGTTCAATTACATGAACCTCAGAAGAATATTTTTTACCTTGCATACATCTCATTCACCTATGTGCTTTCAATCTAATCTTAAAATAACCATACATCTGCCTCTGGAAGCATGTCAAGCATGCGGCATCATGCAAGATGTAGACTGCCTTGCAAAACGACCTTTGCTCATGTTTACAAGGAAAACAACAAAGAAGCTGTCAAGCATGCGACATCATGCAAGATGCAGACTGCCTCGTAAAACGACCTTTGCTCATGTTTACAAGGAAAACAAAAAAGAAGCTAATATGATGTACAATGACAGCTTCGAATTTCAATAAGGCAACTAGGAGCTCCAAGAGTCCCAATAGGGCCACATTTCTACTTATCTTCATGAATCTTGACTTTAAAATCCTATTTGTCTCAAAGATGCGTTTTTGAAAGACTCATTTTCTGAAGGCAACCTCTGAAAGTTTTTGGAATTCTTCAGGGAAAAAGGTTAAAGAAGTTATGCCCTCATCTGAATAGATCTAGTTGTGGGCTATGGTTCTGAACGGGATACAAACTGCATTAACGAACATATGATATGAACGCCATACCTAGCAGCGGTGACCACCCGTAGAGGGAAACTGCAGCAGTCGGCAGCACTCACAGTCACAGGCAACGCAACAGTCAGCAGCACTCAGAAGCAAGGCAGCAGCACTCGCTCAGCAGCAAGTTTCTTCACTTCAGTTCTTCACTGTAACAGACAACAGGAAATCAGATAGATAATAATGAATAAACTAAAGATATTTAAAAGACAATCTGAAAACTACCAGAACAAACTAATAACTACCACTATTGCTGGTTCTTCCAACTGCAGCTGCAGCTCTCCCTCCCCATTCTTCTAGCTGCCCCTTCTCTGCAGCAAATGCGGCTCTGCAGCGAATGACTGACTGATTAAGGTTTTGGGTTATGTTTGTTTTTTTAACTGTTTTATATCCACGACTCATCTTCCTTCAATCGTCTAACAACACATCTGACGATCACCAATTGTACACATAGGCAGGTAGCAAAGTTGATTTCAAATAAATACGCCTTACGGCGTAACTAATGTGAGTGCAAAGGGACCCACATACAACAAAGTAGTCCATAAGGCATCAAGGAAAAAATAAGCATGGGATATCCAACTCAAGTCCATCAATAAATGATTTGTTAAAATATTTTTTGATGACACTGTTAACACTGGAAAATCGTACAGTAAAAGATGACATCATTTAATGTCGAGCCTAAGGATTTACAGGGAAGGAACACATTATGGAATTAAGAAGTATTTAAAATCTCTAAGGTTTTGAGAAAATTAGATTTGAACTAGTCATAAATGATGAATTACGTGCTTTATCCTTCGAGAAGAGCACCTTCTGTGCGCCTTTTGGCCCGATAAGCACGCATTCCTGGAAATGGAAAAAATTCGCTTTCCGGGACCACACCAAGCAAAGGACAGTTACTCCTTGTGTGAAAGCCGCCTAAGGACAGCCACCAGCGCCTCCTTAGACAACATGTGAGCACACAAAAGAATATTTGAGCACACAATGGAATCACACCTCTCCCTTGGGTCACTATCAATCATGTACCAAGGGAGGGAAGGAGGATTTGAAACTCACCTATATAAACCCACCAAGAGATGAAGAAATGGTGATCACATTGTTATGCTGGCCAAAGTTGCTCAAGCATCACCAGCATTATGTGTGACCCGGAGCTGGAGCTAAAGAGGACTCGATAGTTGGCCGCCCAACATCTTAGTCCACCACAGCAGAGAGAGAGAGGGAGACTACATCAGAGGCAGAGCTTGGAAGGCAACATCCTTGCATCGGGACCTAGAGCCATTGCCTAGGGGTCCTTTGGCAAGTGGGTAAAATTTCTTCTCCGTTCAAACATTTAATAAGAAGAGGCCATCGAGCCATCGTTTGCATTATTATTGTGTTGACTCTCTATATAGCTTCTGTATATTTGTGTTTTAGTTTTTAGTTTAACCAGAGCATACTTTAGCATACTATTTCCATTAATTTTTATGGTTTTGAGCTCCCCCACTTTCTGCATGTTACCAATAGTTTAAAGAGTAAACCACACTCTTTAAGCTGGTGCGATTTCGTACACCTGTGAAACTAATCCACCACAATAGACACCATTCAAATACTCATTACTTTTCCATACTCCAAAAGCCTATGTAACACCTACCTTGGAGAGTGTGTCTACCTCATAGCTCTGCTCCCTGTAAATATGTAGACAAGAAATATAATTAAAATATCATTTGAGATGAAGAACCTCCTCAAGAATGAGACTCAATGTGTGAATGTGACATCGATGTAGCTCATTAAACCAGTTTACAATGACTATTGAATCACCAAAAGTATGCAAGGTATGAATACATTTTTCAATTGCAAAAGGAGTTTAAGGTTGAGAAGTTTCGCATAATTGTTTGTACCCCTCCCTAAAATGCTTTGAAGTTCAAAAGAGTGGTTTTATTGAATATAAAGTACTAGCCCTCCTGCAAACTTTCCATTTTCATAAGCTTCTCCATTGAAAAAGGCTCAGGGAATATATTTTTCCACCTCCTCAGCAACTATAATACGAGGAGTATGAGATCCTTCATCTATAGGAAAGAGTTCAAAATATGATATTACCTTTGCTATGACTTGATCTAGAATAGAAGATTTTTCCTTGAAATTTTCTCAATTTTTATCATTCTAAATACCCCAGCAAACAAGAGAAGGCATATTCCTGAATTGCTTTGGATTTACCTACTCCCACCAATCCTTCCAAAATTCTTGGAAATATACTCCTTGCCAATTCATGACACCTCCCATTTGATTCTAGATCACATTCTGTTGAGAGGGAAAAATGCCTTGCCAACAGTAAAGGGATCTCCCCGGTATAAAGTCCCAACTAGACTCTAGACCATTTGTGATAGGGATCCCGTCCGGGATGTAGGTCTGACTACCATTGAATATGCCTTTCTCGGATGGAGGTGTAGTTCAAGAACAAGAGGATGCATGGCTACTTGAATGATACAAAACAAATGGTCAACAGGATCTCCTAAAAATGAAACATTATAAATAGAAAAGTGAGATTCAAAGCATGCAGCCAAAGGAAGTATTGTTAGCAACACATCGTTAGGGTCATGCTCATAAAGAGGCTTGTTTAACTAGAAGAGAAACAGTTCATTATGATTGAAACACCCTTCAATTCCTTAAGCGCATTTCCAAAAGATGAAGGCAACATCAACAACTAAGTTATTAACATATCCCTGTGCTAAACATCCACATATCATTAATAATCCAAAGATCTTAAACGTATAAATGATGCATGACCAGAAACATAGATAAATCAATTATAAAAGATAGAAGATATATAAAGACACAATATTCATAATGTTAACACACATGAGTTTCCATAAGATCCAATAGTGGAGTAAAAACATTGGTTTGTATTCATTCTCGGAATCATGCATTCAATGTTGTACAATTATCTCTCCTCTCTGTGGAGTCCAAAAAAGTTCCTCTACATTATCTCCTAAGGAGTACTTATAGAACCAAAATGACCTTTGGGCTGCCCTACCCTTTCAGTTTCCCGACTGTTTGCATGGTTTGCAACCTGGGGAGATTTGCAACCTGTAACCTGCCTGAGTTTGTGACCTGCGACTGGGTACCATTCGCGACCTGCAACCTACCTGTGTCTGCTACTTGTAACATCAAATCTTTTCAAGGGAGAAGTTGTGTGATGGAAAGGTCTGGGGTCTCTACTTGTAGTTGTTCTTTAAGATAGGTCTGCCATGCCAGGTAGTCAACAACTACTGAGTAACGTGAGGCATGTCCTCTCACAGCCTATGAAAGCACTCTAGGGCGTTCAGGACTAAAGTGCACCTCTTCACGGTGATCTAGTTGGATAGAGAGGCCAGCTTAGTGTAGATCCAGAACGGTGTGACGATGTACTGGTCGATGTTCTCTTTAGAAGTTGGGAGGATCTTAGAAGTGGTTGCTTATCTGATGGGTCCTATGAATGCTTGGATGTTTTGGGCCACCTCTTCCCTCATCTTTTGTGTGACTAATTTCCCTAAGGAAGGGATGTGATGTACCTCCGCCATCGAATCTATGCCACTGATTAGGTTTTCATAGGCATACATTACCTTCTCTACGTCTTTTATGAGCTTCTCCCTAGATTGCAACTTCATCCGTATTTGTACCTTATCGTTCTGAGTGCAGATCTAGTCCTTCTTTGGCAAGGTGTCGAGAGCCTTTGGGTACCTTTCGGACCATTCAAGTATGTTGTCCAATGCTGTGGAGGCTTCCTTAAGCTGTGTAGCTCTTTTCCTAGTTTATGCCTAGGCCCCTAACAAAGGAGAGATTGTCTGTTTTATGGTTAACATCTCCTCATATACCTGATTCATGGCATTCTCTAAGGTATCCAACTCTCCCTAAATGGCAGTTTTTAGCCCACTGGCCTGAGTGACCATGAGTTGGAGCCTTTGATTTTCTGCTTCTAGGGTCTTCTTTTCAGTTTTTGCCTGAGTTGCCCTTTGCTCAGATGCTTGGAGTCTGCTCTACAGAAACAAGATCTCCTTGCTCATCTTGCTAACATTTTATTTTGTAGCTACTGCAAAGGAATTTCTTGTCGATGTGTTGAAGCCTCGAAAATCGCTGCAACAACATTGGGGGATAACCACCCGGTCCGGACCTTAAAGCAGCTCCTTTTCCGTTTGGTGTGGTGGCTCCGACTGGTTTAACTAGGTCCAGTTACCTTCTCCCTATTTGCTATTGGTTTATAATGTATCTTTAACTACCAATAGACAGGGATATCAGATCACTTCTTCTTGCTGATCAGGCAAGAGAATGACCCTTAAGCTGATTTGGGTTCAGCCAAGCCACAACTAAAATTTTGCCTCTTTAAGGAGAGGACTTAAAAGAATGTAGAATTTACTCTAAATGCAAGTTTATTCTATAATGTAAGCAAAAGAAACTAATCTAAATCCTATCTCAATTAGGTAGATGAAAATCTAACCCAACTAAGAGCAAGATGATTAAATAATGAGAATTAAAATATGTCTGGTTTTAAATTAATGTTAAGCTAACGAAGAAATTCAATTAGCTCACATTTGTGAGTACCAAACACATTCTATTGAGACCATTTGACTAAAATAATAAATCAACAACACTCCGGAAGAAATTCACAAAAATGATATCGATTATCATATCAGTCAAAATAATAATTAAACAATAACATGTGGAAGAAATTCACAACACATTACTATTTAATAAATCAGTGTTATAAGACATATTTCTGAGTAATGGTTACTCAGAAATCAGAGTTTAATTCATAAGAGCAGAGATACTTAACAATTTAAGACAAATTATCCATATCAACAGAAATGCCAAAACATGAATAAAATGAAACAACAATTTTATTAACATAAAAATGAACCTGGTATTTGATACAGAAATGCCAAAAATACCAGTTAATTGAATCTGCTTCTCTGATCCTGGTCTCTAACAGTACTTTACATTACTTGAATTTCTGCTTTCAAGACTAGAGCTGCAGAAATGCAAACTCTGCTCACCATGCATAATTCAAGATATAAAGAATAAACTCTCATTAATGTTCAGATCTAAAACATTCTCTCCTCCCCATCTACAACTCTAAATTCCTATAACAGAAATGCTTTTAGAAATCTGGAATTGCAGAGGAGAGCCCCCCTATTACATTTTGCAATCTGCAATTTATAATTCCTCCCAAAACTATTTTTAGAAGAGAGTTTGTTTGAAGAAAAATCTGCCCAATCCAACTTTAATTGCTCAAAAATTCCAATCTTTAATTGCTGGAGTCTTCTCATTGATTGAAATCTTTTTCCTCAATATCTCTTCTATTGTTTTTCCTGCAAAAAGAAATTAAAAAATCATTTAAGAAGCAAAAATAAAATCCAGATATTATTTCTATCATTAAAACAAATCCAATCAAATTCTATTTAAATAAATGAAATTTGAGCTTCTTATTGATACTCATAATGATTTTAATTAAACAAGGATATTATTGATGCATGAATCTGCAATTAGAAGAGGATGGACAAATAAAAATGAAGAAAACAAAGCTCAGAAAATTGATTTCTTTTTAGAAATTCGGAGCTTGATCTTCTGCCTGATTTTTGACTCAATAAATGACCAAATCTGTTAGTGAAACCTCCTCAGAAATATTCTCCTTGATTTTCTTTCCAATGAGTCGTCTGGTCTCATTTGGCTGGCAACCAATCATGAGAGCCTCCAAAGTTGAGTAAGTCAAATCTCGATATAATTCTCGAAATCTGGCTGCTCCTCGTGACTTAATCGGATTCTGGAAGTTTTGAACATTGACTTAATCGCATCGGAAGATTTGAACATTGACCTCATCGCATCGCATAAGTTCAATGTGACTTAATCGGATCGGAAGTAATGAGCTCAATCGCATCGGGGCTGACAAGCTTAATCGGATCGGAGGTAATGAGCTCAATCGCATCGGATGAAACTAATGAGCCTCAATCGCATCGGGAAAAATCATTGCATCGGGGTTTTTTAAAAGGATGTTCACATGAATATTTCCGATGCGAGGTGTTTTATGCAAAAATTTAATTTAATTTTTTGTTTTTTATATATTTATTTTTAATATAAAATTTTAATTAAATTAAATTATCTATATTAATATAATAATTAATTTAATTAATTCAAAATTTTATTTAAAAATTATTTTTTTTGTTTTTTGATCTTATTTTAGAGATGTTAAATTAGACTACGAAAAAATGATGATTTAGCTAAAACAACCATTTTGACAATTTGGATTTTTTCGAGATTAATAATTTATTTGAAAATTGGAAAATTGGAATAAATGACTGAAATCCCGATGCTTTATGATTTGGCCGTATAAGTAAAAATAAAAATTGTTAGTAATAATTAATCTAGGGGTTAATATTTAAACTAAATGCATTATTAAAATCCGCAATTTTTTAACCCAGGTGACATAATTGATTAGACTTCAAAGGAGTGCTATTTACAAACTGGTTGACCAAATGAGACGAAACAAGCGTCAACAGGAAGCTTATAAAAAAACGATTTCAACCAAGCAATCAAAACAAGAATCTAAAGAAAATGAAAAATTAACAAAATCCTAAGATAATTGACTTAATAAAATCATAAAAGGTGTTTAGATAAAAAATTTATATAAAGGGTCCCCATTATTTGATGTGAACAAGTTAAAAATGGGGGGTTGTTGTACCGTACAACAATTGGCGATTCACTGGAAGAAACAGTTATCTCTGTTTGATAAAAATGAAATTTTCCTAAAATTAAAGTAAAAATAATTAAAGAAGAGAAAATTATTTTTGGAATGTTTGACTAGGTTCATTAATCTGAATAAAAGCAACAATCATCTTACTGTAATTTTCTTAAAATTCCTCATAAATTAAAATATTTCATAACTCTATATCAGTTATTAATTAGTTGTAGAGATAAAGCAAGGGTCACTTTACAGCTTAGCTTTTAAAATGTACTCATTTGTCACAGGTAGAGCCACTGCTGCCAGCAAACATCTATAGTCTCGACAGGGTTACCTTTTAATCATCAATGATTCAGAATCCTATCTATTTAAGAATTATTGACCTAGAGATAAATCCATTTATATATGCTTATTTTTTATTTTTTTATTTTTTTTAAAAGCCATTGTCCTGGTTTGGTAGCCAGATAGTTGACAATGCCATTCACTGGTTATAATTGGACTGAACAAGCTGGCTCGTGATGAGACCCCTTGTCTTACAATTGTTTGAAATTATAAGTCATTACCCTGGTTTGTTTAGCAGTGTTGGTAATGTCAGCCTATTTTTTCCCTATGATCATGGTAAGCAGGCTCGTGATGAGACCTCTTATCTTTTAAGTTTTAAATATATTTTTGGATTACACTCTAGAAAAATAAAACTCTTTTTAAATAGGGAGAATCATTAACTCCTTAAGAGTTCAGAATGACAATTTCAGAGTTAAAAGTGCTTTGCTGTAAAGTGTCTTTACTTGGTTAAAAATAACTTTTCTTGACTGATAATAGAATTTTGAAATATCTTAATAAGGTATTGAAATCTCAAAATAATTACAATTTTGATGAAAAAGAAATTTCTCAGATTTCACGATACTTCGTCAAATTTTCTTGTTTTGTAATCTCTTCCTTAAGTATGTCTACCTTTATAATAAGAAAAACAAATTTTGCTAAGAGATTTTAAGAAAAAGCTAATAGGAGACTATTAACAATTTTCCCATGTATGCCAACCATTGCTAAGTAACAAAAACCTTCCATATAAATCATAACAAAGTTACCAAAATCAAAATTGAAAACCAAAGGAAAATAATTCTTAAACTAAAGTGAGAAAAGAAATCAGCAAACAAAATTAGAATGAAGCAAAAAGTGGAAAAGAAAAAAAAATCCAAGCTTTTGAAATACAAACTCTAACAAAAAAAAATGTTTATACCAATGTCTCAACAACATGAAGTAAAATAAAATAATCATGTAATCATTTCTTCTTATGTCGAGATCCATAAAATTTATACCTTGCAAGGTTGTAAATGCTTTAGGTTTCAGATAGCAGTGGTGATAAAATTCAGCCACAATGAAAATTTTATGTTTGATGTCAATCTTGTCATTTTCAAAGCATTATCTTAATCATTTTCTAATAAAAAAATGCTTTAAAGAAATAGATTAAAGGTTCAGAAATTTCCTAATGTAGCTGTTTCAATGAAGACTATCGTTGCTTCTTGAAAATAAAACCAGGAAAAGAGCAATAGGGCTTCCAAAATATGATTTGGCAGATGATGGAAAGATTTTATGAAGAGCTGCAAAACAGATTCAAATATCAAAACAAAACTGAAACTAAAGTAATGAAATGGAAATTAATGAAAGTGGGTACATGAATCTTACCATTGGATGATTGCATTTGATCTTACCTGAAGGTATCAATTTCTCCAATACTAGCTGACTTATTCTTTTAGTTTGACATTAAAAATATGAAGAAGGAAAACTAACCAAAATCCCATAACCAATCATTATTTATTTTACTTGCACTAGAGTAAGCAGTAAATGAAAAAAAAGAATGCTTAGTGCTCAAGGGAGTTGAAATAATAACAAATGCATCAAAAATGAAATGAGAATTTACGATAATGATTGTTTCTCAAAAATATTATAAGTTTCATATAAATTCCATGATTTTATAAATTGTCGAATCAACACCAAATCCAGGATAATAAGAATTTAAATATGAAGATAGAGGTCTCGAATTCCATTTTAATTAGCAGATTTATGTATTTAACTTAAATGTATGAAATCAAAATGGTTTAAATATCTTGCAAATTGGTCATTAATTGCTTTCTTACCGCAGTAGTTTTTAAGCACAAGCTTTTAAAAGACAACATTCTTAGTATTCAGATAATTAGCCTCATATGTTTCTTCCTGCATGCTTTGATTTAATGCAATGAAGACTTCACCTTTGTTGCTATGCCATATATTGATTAAATATTAATGGCTTCGAGGCATGCATTGGAAGTTATCGCATCGGATGTCGCAATGGCAAATTGCCGATATGAACATGTGCAATGAAATGAAGCGATCGCATCATTAAAGAAATATTATATCGGGGATCGGAAAATATTTACATTGTGCTTCCCGTATCGCAAAACGCACATCGTAGATTCAGAGAAGTGACATGAGCAAAAAAAAATTTGATGAAATGATTGCACCATCGGCGATGCGATGGATGACGTAGCTAATCGGCAATCAGCAAACTTTGGGTACCCGATGTAACACAATATATTTTTTTGCGATGCCGATATGCGATGAAGAGCGGACCCGATAACTTTTTATAATGGGATTTCAATAACATATCTGATCCGAGACATCAACCCTTTTACAGTTTTGCTCCTACCATTATTGCGATTGAGCGGACGCGATATTTTTTATGAATTTGATTTGAATTTCATATCGGGTCCGGAATCATGTGTTCATTGCAATATCGGTAAAGTCGATTATCAGAAGTCGGCGATTCATGATATTGGAAGTATACTTCAACTGCAAAGCTCCGATATGCGAAATGAGATATGGCATATGAGTAAGATAATACACCGGAGGTATTTTATGAATAATTTGTTATCAAAAGAAATGCTAAGAACTACTTCCGATGAAATCTTATGATGCGAATGGTCTTATGATATTCCTTGAAATTTCAATTGGGTTTTCTAAGTGAATAAAAGCAATGTTAAAGAATGTTCAAATTCTAATGAATAAAAAAATAAAATTTCCCTGAACCTGTTGCAAATTTGAAATGGGTTTATTGCTTATTTTATGTTTTGAAAAGAAATAAAAACCTGAAAATAAAACAGAACACAAATCAAAAATAAACTAAGGAAAAGATGAACTAATAATGGATGAGAATAAAGTTGTAAATGCGTACCTGAAAGGAATTTGTCTGTAAATTGTACCTCATAAATCTTCAAATTATTCCTTTGATTAAAATCATCTCATTATTTATTTTAAATCTAAGTGTGCAATCAGCCTGAATGAAATCAATCATTCATGTTCATAAAACATAAAATTTACCAGAAATAAATATAAAAATAGACTCTCTTTTTGAATTGAAACAACAATTTATTATCTCTGCTTATTCTGAATAACTTGAGAAGAATCCGTATTGTTATAGCGAATATTCAATAATGTCTTTAGTGAATGAATATGATGCGTATTGCAGCATCAAATAATAAACTAAAGATTAGAATGGGATAAAGCCACTAATTGTAGAAAAATATCAAAACAGATTTGAATGTGTGCACTCAGCAAAATTGACATCCTTAAGATTAGCTTTAGCAAATTCCGAGGAAGATAATATGAACTTCATATGATTATTGTGAAAGGTTAGACTGACTACTAATGATGAAGTCAGAATTAAGCTTATCATAGACAATCATACATTTCATGGGATAATGAGATCATGAAGCTCTTACATCTTCAACCTTTATTATATAAATTCCAAAAGAAAATCTTAGAAGGAAATCTCGAAATGAAGAAAAGTGGCTTTGAGGCGATCGATGCTAAGTGCAACCTCAATTGAATTTAATCAAGACATTATTCAAAATAAGCAGAGTAGATGTATTGATGCAAGAAATTTTAAAAAGGAAAGCAAGAATTAAAACTTTCTGATAAGGAGAAAATGTTTCAGTGAACATGCATGAGAAGGCTGATTGCTTTGTTTTATTTTTTAATCTACAAAACTGTTAAAACAAATTAACTATAGAAAACAAACAAACTAAATTAATTCTACTCCTATTCTAACCATATACATGAAAATGACTAAGTATAGTCATATTTCCAGTGTAGCCATTTTTTAATTTTAATTTCTGCATGTATGTACAGTTCAAATGTTAGTAATAAAAATACAAATCTAACTAAACTGAGGAAAATAAATCTGAAATCAGAATGTACAGTTATTGTTAGCAACTTAATTAAAATCTCTTTCTCTTGAAATTTCCTTTCTAATTGGATATCAATTGGATCATAGAAATCTGGATGGATTTCTATTAAAAATTGGAAAATGTTCAAAGGAAGAGATAACAAGCCAAATTGTGAAGATGAGCTTTTAAATTCATAGGCCTGGAAAGAATTGTTAGTATTATGTACAAATGTTAAATTATTAACAATCTCCTTTGAGAGAAAAATTTCCAAATATTTTTCAAATGAATTAATGAAAAATGGATGGAAATCTTTCAAATGAAATGGAAAATTATTAATTGAATTGAATTGCTGGCCAGATTGCAAAAATACATTCTCTTGTCGACACTGCCTTTGAAAAAATAGAAGCTTTTGATGAAACATTAGCATTGATTGAAATTGAAATATTAATATCTTTTGATGTTCATGATTATAATATGAAACTTTAATTTCCCAATCGGGCAATGCATCAATTGAGTGTTTGATAGTAAGGTGTTCAATATGCCAGCGAAAAGTATGAAAATTTTGCAGAATAAAATCAAAAATAAATCTAAATTTAAACAAAATAACTGTGAAAGAAAAACTAAAATGAAATCACTATTTTTACAACTAATGTTACAACACAATTGGGATCGTTTTGAAATAATTTCATTTTCACAAGGATTGGCCAGAATTATGGAATTTGGGTAATTTTGAATTCCAACTTGTGAATTAGAAAATGAATTATGATTATGAGTAGGAATGAGAGCTTGATCACGATACGAATCATCAATTGGAAAGTTTTCTCGAATAATGAAATCATGAAGATAATTTGCTGCTCTAAAATGAGGATTGGTTGGGATAATTTCTAAATTGAAGCGTTCTTCATTCTCATATGTTATTTGAATTTTATCATGAGGATTCTTTTGAGAAAAATTGAAATCAACATCCTCAATATCAGAGTAATCATCATAAATGACCTCACAAGATTCTCTAGAATTCCCTTCAATCTCATCCAATATATCCAAACAAGGAGGAACAAGAATTTCATGTTCATTAATGGCGAAAGAATGATCGTTAATTGCTTCTCTATCTTGATAAAAACTTAATAGTAATTCATTTAGATCAGCCTCTGTATTTTCTGAAATATCATTAATATCAAGAGGGGAAAATTTACCATCATTAAAAATATCAGGATAAAGGGAAAAATGTGAACCTGAAACAATGCATTTAAAACTGTCTCTGTTTGAGAACTCTTGTGCATTATGCTCATTGTAAATCTCAGATTCTAAATCATTCCTTTGTATGCTCATGCTTTCTTGAAGAAGGCTGCTTTGTTGCTGTGATTTCGGCATTTGCTCATCATGGAGGAATTCAGAAATTTGTACAGCAGTTTGTATTTTATTATTTACTTTGATTGCTACTTGTACTTGTTGATTTGCGATCTGATTTTCTGAATTGACCGCAGAGTAATTTTCAGATTCCAAAGAAGTTCTTTCTCCAAAATTGCTGTTGTTGTCTTCTTGCATTTGATTAGAAATATTTTCCAAGCTTTGTGAAACCACTTCATCACAATTTATTTGCACATCCAAAGTGGGATTCTCATTTATATTGTAATGGGATGGAACAAAGCTTGAATTAATTTCATATGGATTGGGAATGGGTGGAAGAGAACAAATATATTCAAACCAATCTAATGATTCTTCTTCAGTAGGTTTATCTTCGTCTTTAAATCTTAAGCAATTTAAATGAAATCGAATATTAAAATCATTAATAGACTCATTTTCAAACCTTCGTAAGTATTCAATTTCTTCACATACCTGTTCATAATCATAGCCGTCAAATTTACAAATGAAAATTGTAACAAATTGATCCCAGCTGTGGATTGAAGCAACTGGAAGAGTTCTACACCAGCTTCTGGCTTTTGCCGCAAATGTGAGAGTAAAAATTCTGCATAAAATGCCTTTATCAATCCCTTGAAAATCATAATTTGAAACATTTTGAATAAATTGAAAGACATGATTAAAAGCAGAAGAATTTCTCTTACCATTGAATTTTACCTGAGACAAGAGACTTACCACTTCGGGTGGAGTGTTGGAAGATGCACGTCCATGGATGCAACTCCAAATTGGAAGCTTAAGAGGAGCCATCGTGATTTAAACAAAATGTTAAAATTGAAAAGACTCCAATAGACAAAAAAAATCTCAGGCCCTCCTTCTAGCGCCAAAAATGTTGAAGCCTCGAAAATCGCTGCAACAACATTGGGGGATAACCACCCGGTCCGGACCTTAAAGCAGCTCCTTTTCCGTTTGGTGTGGTGGCTCCGACTGGTTTAACTAGGTACAGTTACCTTCTCCCTATTTGCTATTGGTTTATAATGTATCTTTAACTACCAATAGACAGGGATATCAGATCACTTCTTCTTGCTGATCAGGCAAGAGAATGACCCTTAAGCTGATTTGGGTTCAGCCAAGCCACAACTAAAATTTTGCCTCTTTGAGAAGAGGACTTAAGAGAATGTAAATTTAATTTAATTGCAAACTTATTCTATAGTGCAAGAAAAAGAAACTAATCTAAATCCTATCTTAATTAGGTAGATGAAAATCTAACCCAACTAAGACCAAGATGTTTAAATAATGAGAATTAAAATATGTCTGGTTTTAAATTAATGTTAAGCTAACGAAGAAATTCAATTAGCTCACATTTGTGAGTACCAAAACACATTCTATTGAGACCATTTGACTGAAATAATAAATCAACAACATTCAGGAAGAAATTCACAAAAATTGATATCAATTATCATATCAGTCAAACTAATAATTAAACAATAACATGTGGAAGAAATTCACAACACATTACTATTTAATAAATCAATGTTATAAGACAGATTTCTGAGTAATGGTTACTCAGAAATCAGAGTTTAATTCATAAGAGCAGAGATACTTAACAATTTGAGACAAATTATCCATATCAACAGAAATGCCAAAACATGAATAAAATGAAACAACAATTTTATTAAAATAAAAATGAAGCTGGTATTTGATACAGAAATGCCAAAAATACCAGTTAATTGAATCTGTTTCTCTGATCCTGGTCTCTAACAGCACTTTACATTACTTGAATTTCTACTTTCAAGACTAGAGCTGCAGAAATGCAAGCTCTGCCCATCATGCATAATTCAAGATATAAAGAATAAACCCTCATTAATGTTCAGATCTGAAACTTTCTCTCCTCCCCATATACAACTCTAAATTCCTATAACAGAAATTCTTTTAGAAGTATGGAATTGCAGAGGAGAGCAGCCTCTTTTACATTTTGCAATCTGCAATTTATAATCATCCCAAAAGTATTTTTAGAAGAGAGTTTGTTGAAGAAAAATATGCCCAATCCAACTTTAATTGCTCAAAAATTCCAACTTTTAATTGTTGGAGTCTTCTCATTGATTGAAATCTTTTTTCTCAATATCCCTTCTATTGTTTTTTCCTGCAAAAAGAAATTAAAATGAATTAAGATGCAACAATAAAATCCAAATATTATTTCTAACATTTAAAACAAATCCAATCAAATTCTATTTAAATAAATAAAAAGGAAATTTGAGCTTCTTATTGATATTCATAACGATCTTAATTAACCAAGGATAATATTGATGCATGAATCTGCAATTAGAAGAGGCTGGGCAAATGAAAATGAAGAAAACAAAACTCAGAAAATTGATTTTATTTTTAGAAATTCGGAGCTTGATCTTCTGCCTGATTATTGACTTAATAAATGACCAAATCTGTTAGTGAAACCTCCTCATAAGCATTCTCCTTGATTTTCTCTTTCCAATGAGCCATCCTAGGCCTCATTTGGCCAAGTAAAACTCAATCTATGAGCCTCCAAAGTTGATGAGTCAAATCTGATATAGTGCAGGTTAGGTTGCTCATTGACTCAATCGGATCGGAGGATTTTGAACATTGACTTAATATCGCATCGAGGAAGATTTGAACATTATCACTCCTTCATATCATAAGTTCAATGTGACTTCATCGGATCGGAAGTAATAAGCTCAATCGCATCGTGACAAGCTTTTTCAGGATCAGGTAATGAACTTAATGCTTTGTCGGATATATGTAATGAGCCTCAATCGCATCGGAAAAAATCATTGCATCGGGGTTTTTAAAAGGATGTTCACATGAATATTTCCGATGCGATGTGTTTTATGCAAAAATTTAATTTAATTTTTTGTTTTTTATATATTTGTTTTTAATATAAAATTTTAATTAAATTAAATTAATTATATTTAATATAATAATTAATTTAATTAATTCAAAATTTTATGTTAAAAATTAATTTTTTTGTTTTTTGATCTTATTTTAGAGATGTTAAATTAGACTACGAATTTATCTAAAATGATGATTTACCTAAAACAACCATTTTGACATTTTGGATTTTTTCGAAATTAGAAATTTATTTGAAAATTGGAAAATTGGAATAAATGACTGAAATCCCGATGCTTTATGATTTGGCTGTATAAGTAAAAATAAAAATTGTTAGTAATAATTAATCTAGGGGTTAGTATTTAAACTAAATGCATTATTAAAATCCGCATTTTTTAACCCAAGCGACATAATTGATTAGACTTCAAAGGAGTGCTATTTACAAACCAGTTGACCAAATGAGTCGAAACAAGCGTCAACAGGAAGCTTATAAAAAAAACGATTTCAACCAAGCAATCAAAACAAGAATCTAAAGAAAATGAAAAATTAACAAAATCGTAAGATAATTGACTTAATAAAATCATAAAAGGTGTTTTAGCTAAAATTTTTATAGAAAGGGTCCCCATTATTTGATGTGAACAAGTTAAAAATGGGGGGTTGTTGTACCGTACAACAATTGGCGATTCACTGGAAGAAACAGTTATCTCTGTTTGATAAAAATGAAATTTTCCTAAAATTAAAGTAAAAATAATTAAAGAAGAGAAAATTGTTTTTGGAATGCTTGACTAGGTTCATTAATCTGAATAAAAGCAATAATCATTTTACTGTAATTTTCTTAAAATTCCTCATAAATTAAAATATTTCATAACTCTATATCAGTTATTAATTAGTTGTAGAGATAAAGCAGGGGTCACTTTACAGCTTAGCTTTTAAAATGTACTCATTTGTCACAGGTAGAGCCACTGCTGCCAGCAAACATCTATAGTCTCGACAGGGTTACCTTTTAATCATCAATGATTCAGAATCCTATCTATTTAAGAATTATTGACCTAGAGATAAATCCATTTATATATGCTTATTTTTTATTTTTTATTCTTAAAATCCATTGTCTTGGTTTGGTAGCCAGATAGTTGACAAAGCCATTCACTGGTTATAATCGGACTGAACAAGCTGGCTCGTGATGAGACCCCTTGTCTTACAATTGTTTGAAATTATAAGCCATTACCCTGGTTTGTTTAGCAGTGTTGGTAATGTCAGCCTATTTTTCCCCTCTGATCATGGTAAGCAGGCTCGTGATGAGACCTCTTATCTTTTAAGTTTTAAATATATTTTTGGATTACACTCTAGAAAAATAAAACTCTTTTTAAATGGGGAGAATCATTAACTCCTTAAGAGTTCAGAATGACAATTTCAGAGTTAAAAGTGCTTTGTTGTAAACTGTCTTTACTTGGTAAAAAAATAACTTTTCTTGACTGATAATAGAATCTTGAAAGATCTTAATAAAGTATTGAAATCTCAAAATAATTACAATTTTGATGAAAAAGAAATTTCTCAGATTTCATGATACTTCATCGTATTTTCTTGTTTTGTAATCTCTTCCTTAAGTATGTCTACCTTTATAATAAGAAAAACAAATTTTGCTAAGAAATTTTAAGAAAAAGCTAATAGGAGACTATTAACAATTTTCCCATGTATGCCAACCATTGCTAAGTAACAAAAACCTTCCATATAAATCATAACAAAGTTACCAAAATCAAAATTGAAAACCAAAGGAAAAGAATTCTTAAACTAAAGTGAGAAAAGAAATCAGCAAACAAAATTAAAATGAAGCAAAAAAGTGGAAAAGAAAAATCCAAGCTTTTGAAATACAAACTCTAACAAAAAATGTTTATACCAATGTCTCAACAACATGAAATAAAATAAAATAGTCATGTAATCATTTCTTCTTATGTCGAGATCCATAAAATTTATACCTTGCAAGGTTGTAAATGCTTTAGGTTTCAGATAGCAGTGATGATAAAATTCAGCCACAATGAAAAATTTCTGTTTGATGTCAATCTTGTCATTTTCAAAGCATTATCTTAATCATTTTCTAAAAAAAAATGCTTTAAAGAAATAGATTAAAGGTTCAGAAACTTCCCAGTGCAGCTGTTTCAATGAAGACTATCGTTGCTTCCTGAAAATAAAACCAGGAAAAGAGCATAGGGCTTCCAAAATATGATTTAGCAGATGATTGAAAGTTTTTATGAAGAGCTGCAAAATAGATTCAAATATCAACATAATTTTAAAAAACAAAACTGAAACTAAAGTAATGAAATGGAAATTAATGAAAGTGGGTACATGAATCTTACCATTGGATGATTGCATTTGATCTTACCTGAAGGTATCAATTTCTCCAATACTAGCTGACTTATTCTTTTAGTTTGACATTAAAAATATGAAGAAGGAAAACTAACCAAAATCCCATAACCCAAAATCATTATTTATTTTACTTGCACTAGAGTAAGAAGTAAATGAAAAAATAGAATGCTTAGTGCTCAAGGGAGTTGAAATTAAAACAAATACATCAAAAATGAGAATGAGAATTTGCAGTAATGATTGTTTCTCAAAATATTATAAGTTTCATATAAATTCCATGATTTTATAAATTGTCCAGAATCAAGACCAAATCCAGGATAATAAAATTTAAATATGAAGATAGAGAGGTCTCGAATTCCATTTTTAATTATGGAATTATATATTTAAAACTTAAATGTATGAGAAATCAAAATGGTTTAAATATGCTGCAAATTGGTCATTAATTGCTTTCTTACCATAGTGGTTACCCAAGCTCGTTTTTTAAAACAACACATCACCGTATCAGATAATTCGCCTCATATGTTTCTTCACAATGCTTTGAGTTTAATCAGCAAGACTTCACCTTTGTTGCTATGCCATATATTGATTAAATCTTAATGGCTTCGAGGCATGCATTGGAAGTTATCGCATCGGATGTTGCAATGGCAAATTGCCGATATGAGCATGTGAAATGAAATGAAGCGATCGCATCATTAAAGAAATATTATATCGGGGATTGGAAAATATTTACATTGTGCTTTCCGTATCGCAAAACGCACATCGTAGATTCAGAGAAGTGACGTGAGCATAAAAAATGTGATGAAATGATTACACTATCGGCGATGCGATGGATGACGTAGCTAATCGGCAATCGGCAAACTTTGGGTACTCGATGTAACACAATATATTTTTTGCGATGCCGATATGCGATGAAGAGCGGACCAGATAACTTTTTATAATGGGATTTCAATAACATATCGGATCCGAGATATCAACCCTTTTACAGTTTTGCTCCTACCATTATTGCGATTGAGCGAACGCGATATTTTTTTATGAATTTGATTTGAATTTCATATCGGGTCCGGAATCATGTGTTCATTGCAATATCGGTAAAGTCGATTATCGGAGGTCGGCGATTCATGATATTGGAAGTATACTTCAACTGCAAAGCTCCGATATGCGAAATGAGATATGGCATATGAGTAAGATAATACATCGGAGGTATTTTATGAATAATTTGTTATCAAAATAAATGCTAAGAACTACTTCCGATGAAATCTTATGATGCAAATGGTCTTATGATATTCCTTGAAATTTCAATTGGGTTTTCTAAGTGAATAAAAGCAATGTTAAAGAATGTTCAAATTCTAATGAATAACAAAATAAAATTTCCCTGAACCTGTTGCAAATTTGAAATGGGTTTACTGCTTATTTTATGTTTTGAAAAGAAATAAAAACCTGCAAATAAAACACAACACAAAAAATAAAAAAATAAACTAAGGAAAAGATGAACTAATAATGGATGAGAATAAAGTTGTAAATGCGTACCTGAAAGGAATTTGTCTATAAATTTTACCTCATAAATCTTCAAATTCTTCCTTTGATTAAAATCATCTCATTATTTATTTTAAATCTAAGTGTGCAATCAGCCTGAATGAAATCAATCATTCATGTTCATAAAACATAAAATTTACCAGAAATAAATATAAAAATAGACTCTCCTTTTGAATTGAAACAACAATTTATTATCTCTGCTTATTCTGAATAACTTGAGAAGAATCCGTATTGTTATAGTGAATGTTCAATAATGTCTTTAGTGAATGAATATGATGCGTATTGCAGCATCAAATAATAAAATAAAGATTAGAATGAGATAAAGCCACTAATTGTAGAAAAATAATTAAGCTTATCATAGACAGTCATACATTTCATGGGATAATGAGATCATGAAGCTCTTACATCTTCAACCTTTATTATATAAATTCCAAAAGAAAATCTTAGAAGGAAATCTCCAAATGAAGAAAAGTGGCTTTGAGGCGATCGATGCTAAGTGCAACCTCAATTGAATTTAATCAAGACATTATTCAAAATAAGCAGAGTAGAGGTATTGATGCAAGAAATTTTAAAAAGGAAAGCAAGAATTAAAACTTTCTGATAAGGAGAAAATGTTTCAGTGAACATGCATGAGAAGGCTTATTGCTTTGTTTTATTTTTTAATCTACAAAACTGTTAAAACAAATTAACTATACAAAACAAACAAACTAAATTAATTCTACTCCTATTCTAACCATATACACGAAAATGACTAGGTATAGTCATATTTCCAGTGTAGCCATTTTTTCATTTTAATTGCTGCATGTATGTACAGTTCAAATGTTAGTAATAAAAATACAAATCTAACTAAAATGAGGAAAATAAATCTGAAATCAGAATGTACAGTTATTGTTAGCAACTTAATTAAAATCTCTTTCTCTTGAAATTTCCTTTCTAATTGGATATCAATTGGATCATAGAAATCTGGATGGATTTCTATTAAAAATTGGAAAATGTTCAAAGGAAGAGATAACAGGCCAAATTGTGAAGATGAGCTTTTAAATTCAAAGGCCTGGAAAGAATTGTTAGTATTATGTACAAATGTTAAATTATTAACAATCTCCTTTGAGAGAAAAAATTCCAAATATTTTTCAAATGAATTAATGAAAAATGGATGGAAATCTTTCAAATGAAATGGAAAATTATTAATTGAATTGAATCGCTGGCCAGATTGCAAAAATACATTCTCTTGTCGACATTGCCTTTGAAAAAATAGAAGCTTTTGATAAAACATTAGCATTGGTTGAAATTGAAATTGAGATAGCTTTTGATGCTCATGATTATAATATGAAACTTCAATTTCCCAATATGGAAATGCATCAATTGAGTGTTCACTATTAAAGCGCTCAATATGCCAGCGTAGAGTGTCAAAATTTTGAAAAATAAAATCAGAAAACAAATCTAAATTTGAAAGAAAAAATAAAATGAAATCCTTATTGGTACAACTAATGCTACAGCACAATTGGGATTGTTTTGAAATAATTTCTTTTTCACAAGGATTGGCGAGAATAATAGAATTTGAATAATTGCCAATTCCAACTTGTGAATTAGAAAGAGAATTATGATTATGAGCAGGAATGAGAGTTTTATCATGATATGAATCATAAATTGGAATGTTTTCCTGAATGGTGAAATTATGAAGATAATTTGCTACTTTAAAATGAGGATTGGTTGGGATAATTTCTAAATTGAAGCGTTCTTCATTCTCAGATGTTATTTGAATTTTATCATGAGGATTCTTTTGAGAAAAATTGAAATCAACATCCTCAATATCAGAGTAATCATCATAAATGACCTCACAAGATTCTCTAGAATTCCCTTCAATCTCATCCAATATATCCAAACAAGGAGGAACAAGAATTTCATGTTCATTAATGGCAAAAGAATGATCGTTAATTGCTTCTCTATCTTGATAAAAACTTAATATTAATTCATTTAGATCAGCCTCTGTATTTTCTGAAATATCATTAATATCAAGAGGGGAAAAATTACCATCATTAAAAATATCAGGATAAAGGGAAAAATGTGAACCTGAAACAATGCATTTAAAACTGTCTCTGTTTGAGAACTCTTGTGCATTATGCTCATTGTAAATCTCATATTCTAAATCATTCCTTTGTATGCTCATGCTTTCTTGAAGAAGGCTGCTTTGTTGCTGTGATTTCGGCATTTGCTCATCATGGAGCAATTCAGAAATTTGTACAGCAGTTTGTATTTTATTATTTACTTCGATTGCTACTTGTACTTGTTGATTTGCGATATGATTTTCTGAATTGACCGCAGAGTAATTTTCAAATTCCAAAGAAGTTCTTTCTCCAAAATTGCTGTTGTTGTCTTCTTGCATTGGATTAGAAATATTTTCCACTTCATCACAATTTATTTGCACATCCAAATTGGGATTCTCATTTATATTGTAATGGGATGGAACAAAGCTTGAATTAATTTCATATGGATTAGGAATGGGTGGAAGAGAACAAACATATTCAAACCAATCTAATGATTCTTCTTCCGTAGTTTTATCTTCGTCTTTAAATCTTAAGCAATTTAAATGAAATCGAATATTAAAATCATTAACAGACTCATTTTCAAACCTTCGTAAATATTCAATTTCTTCACATACTTGTTCATAATCATAGCCGTCAAATTTACAAATGAAAATTGTAACAAATTGATCCCAGCTGTGGATTGAAGCAACTGGAAGAGTTCTACACCAGCTTCTGGCTTTTGCCGCAAATGTGAGAGTAAAAATTCTGCATAAAATGCCTTCATCAATCTCTTGAAAATCATAATTTGAAACATTTTGAATAAATTGAAGGACATGATTAAAGGCAGAAGAATTTTTCTTACCATTGAATTTTACCTGAGACAAGAGTCTTACCACTTCGGGTGGAGTATTGGAAGATGCACGTCCATGGATACAACTCCAAATTGGAAGTTTAAGAGGAGCCATCGTGATTAAATAAAATGTTAAAATTTAAAAAAAACTCCAACAGAAAACAAGTTTCAGGCCCTCCTTCTAGCGCCAAAAATGTTGAGGCCTCGAAAATCGCTGCAACAACATTGGGGGATAACCACCCGGTCCGGACCTTAAAGCAGCTCCTTTTCCGTTTGGTGTGGTGGCTCCGACTGGTTTAACTAGGTCCAGTTACCTTCTCCCTATTTGCTATTGGTTTAAAATGTATCTTTAACTACCAATAGACAGGGATATCAGATCACTTCTTCTTGCTGATCAGGCAAGAGAATGACCCTTAAGCTGATTTGGGTTCAGCCAAGCCACAACTAAAATTTTGCCTCTTTAAGGAGAGGACTTAAAAGAATGTAGAATTTACTCTAAATGCAAACTTATTCTATAATGTAAGCAAAAGAAACTAATCTAAATCCTATCTCAATTAGGTAGATGAAAATCTAACCCAACTAAGAGCAAGATGATTAAATAATGAGAATTAAAATATGTCTGGTTTTAAATTAATGTTAAGCTAACGAAAAAATTCAATTAGCTCACATTTGTGAGTACCAAAACACATTCTATTGAGACCATTTGACTGAAATAATAAATCAACAACATTCCGGAAGAAATTCACAAAAATTGATATCAATTATCATATCAGTCAAACTAATAATTAAACAATAACATGTGGAAGAAATTCACAACACATTACTATTTAATAAATCAGTGTTATAAGACAGATTTCTGAGTAATGGTTACTCAGAAATTAGAATTTAATTCATAAGAGCAGAGATACTTAACAATTTAAGACAAATTATCCATATCAACAGAAATGCCAAAACATGAATAAAATGAAACAACAATTTTATTAACATAAAAATGAAACTGGTATTTGATACAGAAATGCCAAAAATACCAGTTAATTGAATCTGCTTCTCTGATCCTGGTCTCTAACAATACTTTACATTACTTGAATTTCTGCTTTCAAAACTAGAGCTGCAGAAATGCAAACTCTGCCCATCATGCATAATAAAAGACATAAAGCATAAACCCTCAATAATGTTCAGATCTGAAACTTTCTCTCCTCCCCATCTACAATTCTAAATTCCTATTACAGAAATGCTTCTAGAAGTCTGGAATTACAGAGGAGAGCAGCCCTTTTTACATTTTGCAATCTGCAATTTATAATTCCTCCCAAAACTATTTTTAGAAGAGAGTTTGTTTGGAGAAAAATCTGCCCAATCCAACTTTAATTACTCAAAAATTCCAATCTTTAATTGCTGGAGTCTTCTCATTGATTGAAATCTTTTTCCTCAATATCTCTTCTATTGTTTTTCCTGCAAAAAGAAATTAAAAATCATTTAAGAAGCAAAAATAAAATCCATATATTATTTCTAAAACAAATCCAATCAAATTCTATTTAAATAAAAAAAAAAGGAAATTTGAGCTTCTTATTGATATTCATAACGATCTTAATTAACCAAGGATAATATTGATGCATGAATATGCAATTAGAAGAGGCTGGGCAAATGAAAATGAAGAAAACAAAACTCAGAAAATTGATTTTATTTTTAGAAATTCGGAGCTTGATCTTCTGCCTGATTTTTGACCCAATAAATGATCAAATCTGTTATTGAAACCTCCTCAGAAATATTCTCCTTGATTTTCTCTTTCCAATGAGCCGTCCTGGGCCTCATTTGGCCAAGTAAAACTCAATCTATGAGCCTCCAAAGTTGATAAGTCAAATCTGATATAATTCTGGAAATTCAGTTGCTCTTCGTGACTCAATCGGATCGGAAGTTTTGAACATTGACTTAATCGCATCGGAAGATTTGAACATTGACCTCATCGCATCGCATAAGTTCAATGTGACTCAATCGGATCGGAAGTAATGAGCTCAATCGCATCGGGGCTGACAAGCTTAATCGGATCGGAGGTAATGAGCTCAATCGCATCGGGGCTGACAAGCTTAATCGGATCGGAGGTAATGAACTCAATCGCATCGGATGAAACTAATGAGCCTCAATCGCATCGGGAAAAATCATTGCATCGGGGTTTTTAAAAGGATGTTCGCATGAATATTTCCGATGCGATGTGTTTTATGCACAAATTTAATTTAATTTTTTGTTTTTTATATATTTGTTTTTAATATAAAATTTTAATTAAATTAAATTAATTATATTTAATATAATAATTAATTTAATTAATTCAAAATTTTATGTTAAAAATTATTTTTTTTGTTTTTTGATCTTATTTTAGAGATTTTAAATTAGACTACGAATTTATCTAAAATGATGATTTACCTAAAACAACCATTTTGACATTTTGGATTTTTTTCGAGATTAGAAATTTATTTAAAAATTGGAATAAATGACTGAAATCCCGATGCTTGGCTGTATAAAAATAAAAATTGTTAGTAATAATTAATCTAGGGGTTAATATTTAAACTAAATGCATTATTAAAATCCGCAATTTTTTAACCCAGGTGACATAATTGATTAGACTTCAAAGGAGTGCTATTTACAAACCGATTGACCAAATGAGACGAAACAAGCGTCAACAGGAAGCTCATAAAAAAAACGATTTCAACCAAGCAATCAAAACAAGAATCTAAAGAAAAATTAACAAAATCCTATTGACTTAATAAAATCATAAAAGGTGTTTTAGATAAAAAATTTATAGAAAGGGTCCCCATTATTTGATGTGAACAAGTTAAAAATGGGGGGTTGTTGTACCGTACAACAATTGGCGATTCACTGGAAGAAACAGTTATCTCTGTTTGATAAAAATGAAATTTTCCTAAAATTAAAGTAAAAATAATTAAAGAAGAGAAAATTGTTTTTGGAATGTTTGACTAGGTTCATTAATCTGAATAAAAGCAACAATCATCTTACTGTAATTTTCTTGAAATTCCTCATAAATTAAAATATCTCATAACTCTATATCAGTCCTTAATTAGTTCTAGAGATAAAGCAGGGGTCACTTTACAGCCGAGCTTTTAAAGTGTACTCATTTGTCACAGGTAGAGCCACTGCTGTCAGCAAACATCTATAGTCTCGACAGGGTTACCTTTTAATCATCAATGATTCAGAATTCTATCTATTTAAGAATTATTGACCTAGAGATAAATCCATTTATATATGCTTATTTTTTATTTTTAATTCTTAAAAGCCATTGTCCTGGTTTGGTAGCCAGATAGTTGACAATGCCATTCACTGGTTATAATTGGACTGAACAAGCTGGCTCGTGATGAGACCCCTTGTCTTACAATTGTTTGCAATTATAAGCCATTACCCTGGTTTGTTTAGCAGTGTTGGTAATGTCAGCCTATTTTTCCCCTATGATCATGGTAATAAGGCTCATGATGAGACCTCTTATCTTTTAAGTTTTAAATATTTTTTGGATTACACTCTAGAAAAATAAAACTCTTTTTAAATAGGGAGAATCATTAACTCCTTAAGAGTTCAGAATGACAATTTCAGAGTTAAAAGTGCTTTGTTGTAAAGTGTCTTTACTTGGTTAAAAATAACTTTTCTTGACTGATAATAGAATCTTGAAAGATCTTAATAAACTATTGAAATCTCAAAATAATTACAATTTTGATGAAAAAAAAAAAAAAAATTCTCAGATTTCACGATACTTCGTCAACTTTTCTTGTTTTGTAATCTCTTCCTTAAGTATGTCTACCTTTATAATAAGAAAAACAAATTTTGCTAAGAGATTTTAAGAAAAAGCTAATAGGAGACTATTAACAATTTTTCCTATGTATGCCAACCATTGTTAAGTAATAAAAAACCTTCCATATAAAACATAACAAAGTTACCAAAATCAAAATTGAAAACCAAAGGAAAAGAATTCTTAAACTAAAGTGAGAAAAGAAATCAGCAAACAAAATTAGAATGAAGCAAAAAAAATGGAAAAGAAAAATCCAAGCTTTTGAAATACAAACTCTAACAAAAAAATGTTTATACCAATGTCTCAACAACATGAAGTAAAATAAAATAATCATGTAATCATTTCTTCTTATGTCGAGATCCATAAAATTTATACCTTGCAAGGTTGTAAATGCTTTAGGTTTCAGATAGCAGTGGTGATAAAATTCAGCCACAATGAAAAATTTCTGTTTGATATCAATCTTGTCATTTTCAAAGCATTATCTTAATCATTTTCTAATAAAAAAAATGCTTTAAAGAAATAGATTAAAGGTTCAGAAACTTCCTAGTGTAGCTGTTTCAATGAAGACTATCGTTGCTTCTTGAAAATAAAACCAGGAAAAGAGCAATAGGGCTTCCAAAATATGATTTGGCAGATGATGGAAAGCTTTTATGAAGAGCTGCAAAATAGATTCAAATATCAAAACAAAACTGAAACTAAAGTAATGAAATGGAAATTAATGAAAGTGGGTACATGAATCTTACCATTGGATGATTGCATTTGATCTTACCTGAAGGTATCAATTTCTCCAATACTAGCTGACTTCTTATTTTAGTTTGACATTAAAAATATGAAGAGAAAAACTAAGCAAAAATCCCATAACCCAAAAATCATTATTTATTTTACTTGCACTAGAGTAAGCAGTAAATGAAAAAAAAGAATGCTTAGTGCTCAAGGGAGTTGAAATTAAAACAAATACATCAAAAAATGAGAATGAGAATTTGCAGTAATGATTGCTTCTCAAAATATTATAAGTTTCATATAAATTCCATGATTTTATAAATTGTCCAGAATCAAGACCAAATCCAGGATAATAAAATTTAAATATGAAGATAGAGAGGTCTCGAATTCCATTTTTAATTATGGAATTATATATTTAAAACTTAAATGTATGAGAAATCAAAATGGCTTAAATATGCTGCAAATTGGTCATTAATTGCTTTCTTACCATAGTGGTTACCCAAGCTCGCTTTTTAAAACAACACATTGCCGTATCAGATAATTCGCCTCATATGTTTCTTCACCATGCTTTGAGTTTAATCAGCAAGACTTCACCTTTGTTGCTATGCCATATATTGATTGAATCTTAATGGCTTCGAGGCATGCATTGGAAGTTATCGCATCGGATGTCGCAATGGCAAATTGCCGATATGAACATGTGCAATGAAATGAAGCGATCGCATCATTAAAGAAATATTATATCGGGGATCGGAAAATATTTACATTGTGCTTCCCGTATCGCAAAACGCACATCGTAGATTCAGAGAAGTGACGTGAGCATAAAAAATTTGATGAAATGATTGCACCATCGGCGATGCGATGGATGACGTAGCTAATCGGCAATCAGCAAACTTTGGGTACCCGATGTAACACAATATATTTTTTGCGATGCCGATATGCGATGAAGAGCGGACCCGATAACTTTTTATAATGGGATTTCAATAACATATCGGATCCGAGACATCAACCCTTTTACAGTTTTTCTCCTACCATTATTGCGATTGAGCGGACGCGATATTTTTTATGAATTTGATTTGAATTTCATATCGGGTCCGGAATCATGTGTTCATTGCAATATCGGTAAAGTCGATTATCGGAAGTCGGCGATTCATGATATTGGAAGTATACTTCAACTGCAAAGCTCCGATATGCGAAATGAGATATGGCATATGAGTAAGATAATACATCGGAGGTATTTTATGAATAATTTATTATCAAAAGAAATGCTAAGAACTACTTCCAATGAAATCTTATGATGCGAATGGTCTTATGATATTCCTTGAAATTTCAATTGGGTTTTCTAAGTGAATAAAAGCAATGTTAAAGAATGTTCAAATTCTAATGAATAACAAAATAAAATTTCCCTGAACCTGTTGCAAATTTGAAATGGGTTTACTGCTTATTTTATGTTTTGAAAAGAAATAAAAACCTGCAAAATAAAACAGAACACAAATCAAAAATAAACTAAGGAAAAGATGAACTAATAATGGATGAGAATAAAGTTGTAAATGCGTACCTGAAAGGAATTTGTCTGTAAATTTTACCTCATAAATCTTCAAATTCTTCCTTTGATTAAAATCATCTCATTATTTATTTTAAATCTAAGTGTGCAATCAGCCCGAATGAAATCAATCATTCATGTTCATAAAACATAAAATTTACCAGAAATAAATATAAAAATAGACTCTCCTTTTGAATTGAAACAACAATTTATTATCTCTGCTTATTCTGAATAACTTGAGAAGAATCTGTATTGTTATAGTGACTGTTCAATAATGTCTTTAGTGAATGAATATGATGCGTATTGCAGCATCAAATAATAAACTAAAGATTAGAATGGGATAAAGCCACTAATTGTAGAAAAATATCAAAACAGATTTGAATGTGTGCACTCAGCAAAATTGACATCCTTAAGGTTAGCTTTAGCAAATTCCGAGGAAGATAATATGAACTTCATATGATTATTGTGAAAGGTTAGACTGACTACTAATGATTAAGTCAGAATTAAGCTTATCATAGACAGTCATACATTTCATGGGATAATGAGATCATGAAGCTCTTACATCTTCAACCTTTATTATATAAATTCCAAAAGAAAATCTTAGAAGGAAATCTCGAAATGGAGAAAAGTGGCTTTGAGGCGATCGATGCTAAGTGCAACCTCAATTGAATTTAATCAAGACATTATTCAAAATAAGCAGAGTAGAGGTATTGATGCAAGAAATTTTAAAAAGGAAAGCAAGAATTAAAACTTTCTGATAAGGAGAAAATGTTTCAGTGAACATGCATGAGAAGGCTGATTGCTTTGTTTTATTTTTTTAATCTACAAAACTGTTAAAACAAATTAACTATAGAAAACAAACAAACTAAATTAATTCTACTCCTATTCTAACCATATACATGAAAATGACTAGGTATAGTCATATTTCCAGTGTAGCCATTTTTTCATTTTAATTGCTGCATGTATGTACAGTTCAAATGTTAGTAATAAAAATACAAATCTAACTAACCTGAGGAAAATAAATCTGAAATCAGAATGTACAGTTATTGTTAGCAACTTAATTAAAATCTCTTTCTCTTGAAATTTCCTTTCTAATTGGATATCAATTGGATCATAGAAATCTGGATAGATTTCTATTAAAAATTGGAAAATGTTCAAAGGAAGAGATAACAGGCCAAATTGTGAAGATGAGCTTTTAAATTCACAGACCTGGAAAGAATTGTTAGTATTATGTACAAATGTTAAATTATTAACAATCTCCTTTGAGAGAAAAATTTCCAAATATTTTTCAAATGAATTAATGAAAAATTGATGGAAATTTTTCAAATGAAATGGAAAATTATTAATTGAATTGAATTGTTGGCCAGATTGCAAAAATACATTCTCTTGTCGACATTGCCTTTGAAAAAATAGAAGCTTTTGATGAAACATTAGCATTGATTGAAATTGAAATATTAATATCTTTTGATGTTCATGATTATAATATGAAACTTTAATTTCCCAATCGGGCAATGCATCAATTGAGTGTTTGATAGTAAGGTGTTCAATATGCCAGCGAAAAGTATGAAAATTTTGCAGAATAAAATCAAAAATAAATCTAAATTTAAACAAAATAACTGTGAAAGAAAAACTAAAATGAAATCACTATTTTTACAACTAATGTTACAACACAATTGGGATCGTTTTGAAATAATTTCATTTTCACAAGGATTGGCCAGAATTATGGAATTTGAGTAATTTTGAATTCCAACTTGTGAATTAGAAAATGAATTATGACTATGAGTAGGAATGAGAGCTTGATCATGATACGAATCATCAATTGGAAAGTTTTCTCGAATAATGAAATCATGAAGATAATTTGCTGCTCTAAAATGAGGATTGGTTGGGATAATTTCTAAATTGAAGCGTTCTTCATTCTCAGATGTTATTTGAATTTTATCATGAGGATTCTTTTGAGAAAAATTGAAATAAACATCCTCAATATCAGAGTAATCATCATAAATGACCTCACAAGATTCTCTAGAATTCCCTTCAATCTCATCCAATATATCCAAACAAGGAGGAACAAGAATTTCATGTTCATTAATGGCAAAAGAATGATCGTTAATTGCTTCTCTATCTTGATAAAAACTTAATAGTAATTCATTTAGATCGGCCTCTGTATTTTCTGAAATATCATTAATATCAAGAGGGGAAAAATTACCATCATTAAAAATATCAGGATAAAGGGAAAAATGTGAACCCGAAACAATGCATTTAAAACTGTCTCTGTTTGAGAACTCTTGTGCATTATGCTCATTGTAAATTTCAGATTCTAAATCATTCCTTTGTATGCTCATGCTTTCTTGAAGAAGGTTGCTTTGCTGCTGTGATTTCGGCATTTGCTCATCATGGAGGAATTCAGAAATTTGTACAGCAGTTTGTATTTTATTATTTACTTCGATTGCTACTTGTACTTGTTGATTTGCGATCTGATTTTCTGAATTGACCGCAGAGTAATTTTCAGATTCCAAAGAAGTTCTTTCTCCAAAATTGCTGTTTTTGTCTTCTTGCATTTGATTAGAAATATTTTCCACTTCATCACAATTTATTTGCACATCCAAATTGGGATTCTCATTTATATTGTAATGGGATGGAACAAAGCTTGAATTAATTTCATATGGATTGGGAATGGGTGGAAGAGAACAAATATATTCAAACCAATCTAATGATTCTTCTTCCGTAGGTTTATCTTCGTCTTTAAATCTTAAGAAATTTAAATGAAATCGAATATTAAAATCATTAATAGACTTATTTTCAAACCTTCGTAAATATTCAATTTCTTCACATACCTGTTCATAATCATAGCCGTCAAATTTACAAATGAAAATTGTAAAAAATTGATCCCAGCTGTGGATTGAAGCAACTGGAAGAGTTCTACACCAGCTTCTGGCTTTTGCCGCAAATGTGAGAGTAAAAATTCTGCATAAAATGCCTTCATCAATCCCTTGAAAATCATAATTTGAAACATTTTGAATAAATTGAAAGACATGATTAAAAGCAGAAGAATTTCTCTTACCATTGAATTTTACCTGAGACAAGAGACTTACCACTTCGGGTGGAGTGTTAGAAGATGCACGTCCATGGATGCAACTCCAAATTGGAAGCTTAAGAGGAGCCATCGTGATTTAAACAAAATGTTAAAATTGAAAAGACTCCAATAGACAAAAAAAATCTCAGGCCCTCCTTCTAGCGCCAAAAATGTTGAAGCCTCGAAAATCGCTGCAACAACATTGGGGGATAACCACCCGGTCCGGACCTTAAAGCAGCTCCTTTTCCGTTTGGTGTGGTGGCTCCGACTGGTTTAACTAGGTCCAGTTACCTTCTTCCTATTTGCTATTGGTTTATAATGTATCTTTAACTACCAATAGACAGGGATATCAGATCACTTCTTCTTGCTGATCAGGCAAGAGAATGACCCTTAAGCTGATTTGGGTTCAGCCAAGCCACAACTAAAATTTTGCCTCTTTAAGGAGAGGACTTAAAAGAATGTAGAATTTACTCTAAATGCAAGCCTATTCTATAATGTAAGCAAAAGAAACTAATCTAAATCCTATCTCAATTAGGTAGATGAAAATCTAACCCAACTAAGAGCAAGATGATTAAATAATGAGAATTAAAATATGTCTGGTTTTAAATTAATGTTAAGCTAACGAAGAAATTCAATTAGCTCACATTTGTGAGTACCAAAACACATTCTATTGAGACCATTTGACTGAAATAATAAATCAACAACATTTCGGAAGAAATTCACAAAAATTGATATCAATTATCATATCAGTCAAACTAATAATTAAACAATAACATGTGGAAGAAATTCACAACACATTACTATTTAATAAATCAGTGTTATAAGACAGATTTCTGAGTAATGGTTACTCAGAAATCAGAGTTTAATTCATAAGAGCAGAGATATTTAACAATTTAAGACAAATTATCCATATCAACAGAAATGCCAAAACATGAATAAAATGAAACAACAATTTTATTAACATAAAAATGAAACTGGTATTTGATACAGAAATGCCAAAAATACCAGTTAATTGAATCTGCTTCTCTGATCCTGGTCTCTAACAGTACTTTACATTACTTGAATTTCTGCTTTCAAGACTAGAACTGCAGAAATGCAAACTCTGCCCATCATGCATAATAAAAGACATAAAGCATAAACCCTCAATAATGTTCAGATCTGAAACTTTCTCTCCTCCCCATCTACAATTCTAAATTCCTATTACAGAAATGCTTCTAGAAGTCTGGAATTGCAGAGGAGAGCAACCCCTTTTACATTTTGCAATCTGCAATTTATAATTCCTCCCAAAACTATTTTTAGAAGAGAGTTTGTTTGGAGAAAAATCTGCCCAATCCAACTTTAATTGCTCAAAAATTCCAATCTTTAATTGCTGGAGTCTTCTCATTGATTGAAATCTTTTTCCTCAATATCTCTTCTATTGTTTTTCCTGCAAAAAGAAATTAAAAATCATTTAAGAAGCAAAAATAAAATCCATATATTATTTCTATCATTAAAACAAATCCAATCAAATTCTATTTAAATAAATGAAATTTGAGCTTCTTATTGATACTCATAATGATTTTAATTAAACAAGGATATTATTGATGCATGAATCTGCAATTAGAAGAGGCTGGACAAATAAAAATGAAGAAAACAAAGCTCAGAAAATTGATTTCTTTTAGAAATTCGGAGCTTGATCTTCTGCCTGATTTTTGACTCAATAAATGACCAAATCTGTTAGTGAGACCTCCTCAGAAATATTCTCCTTGATTTTCTCTTTCCAATGAGCCGTCCTGGGCCTCATTTGGCCAAGTAAAACTCAATCTATGAGCCTCCAAAGTTGATAAGTCAAATCTGATATAATTCTGGAAATTCAGTTGCTCCTCGTGACTCAATCGGATCGGAAGTTTTGAACATTGACTTAATCGCATCGAAAGATTTGAACATTGACCTCATCGCATCGCATAAGTTCAATGTGACTCAATCGGATCGGAAGTAATGAGCTCAATCGCATCGGGGCTGACAAGCTTAATCGGATCGGAGGTAATGAACTCAATCGCATCGGATGAAACTAATGAGCCTCAACCGCATCGGGAAAAATCATTGCATCGGGGTTTTTAAAAGGATGTTCGCATGAATATTTCCGATGCGATGTGTTTTATGCAAAAATTTAATTTAATTTTTTTGTTTTTTATATATTTGTTTTTAATATAAAATTTTAATTAAATTAAATTAATTATATTTAATATAATAATTAATTTAATTAATTCAAAATTTTATGTTAAAAATTAATTTTTTTGTTTTTTGATCTTATTTTAGAGATGTTAAATTAGACTACTAATTTATCTAAAATGATGATTTACCTAAAACAACCATTTTGACATTTTGGATTTTTTCGAGATTAGAAATTTATTTGAAAATTGGAAAATTGGAATAAATGACTGAAATCCCGATGCTTTATGATTTGGCTGTATAAGTAAAAAAAAAAATTGTTAGTAATAATTAATCTAGGGGTTAATATTTAAACTAAATGCATTATTAAAATCCGCAATTTTTTAACCCAACTGACATAATTGATTAGACTTCAAAGGAGTGCTATTTACAAACCGGTTGACCAAATGAGACGAAACAAGCGTCAATAGGAAGCTTATAAAAAATCGATTTCAACCAAGCAATCAAAACAAGAATCTAAAGAAAATGAAAAATTAACAAAATCGTAAGATAATTGACTTAATAAAATCATAAAAGGTGTTTAGCTAAAATTTTTATAAAAAGGGTCCCCATTATTTGATGTGAACAAGTTAAAAATGGGGGGTTGTTGTACCGTACAACAGTCTGTTAATGGTGCAATCTTCCTTTCATCATATGATTACTCATAAAAGTTCAAGACTGGCATCAACATTGCAAAACCATTACTTGAAACAATTGAACGTATTGGGCCATACAATGTTGTCCAAGTCATCACTAACAACGCTACTAATTGTAAAGTAGCGGGGGCAATTATTGAGGATAAATATCTCAACATATTTTGGTTTGGGTGTTTGGTTTACACAATGAACCTTTTGATGTGTGATATAATTAAAAACGAACAACCTCAATACAAATGGATTGGTGATTTGTATAAGAGAGGCAAAAAAACGATAAAATTTATTACAAATCATAGCAATACCCATGGGCTTTTCCGCAGACACTCAAGATTGGGGAGTTGTTGAAGATTGCGAAGACTAGATTTGCTAGCTATTACCTCAGCTTCAAGCATCTTTTGAAGATAAGAGAGTCATTGGCTAGCATGATATCAAATCCACACTAGCAAGTATTAAAGAAAAGGGCTACAACAATAGTTGACAGGAAAGGTTTTGAACAGGTGGAGGACACCGCCCTTTATGGTCTGCTTTGGGAACGTGTGAGGGAAGTTTTGAATTTTGCCCAGTCCATTTATAGCATTATTCGCTTTGCGAATACAGATAAACCAGTGATTGGGGACGTGTATGAGCAGATGGATAGCATGTTGGGGCAAATAAAAGACATTGTTAAGGAAAATGATCCCAACTTGTATAAATGATTCACAATTGTGTGTGTACACGATGGAATAAACTTAATGTTCCACTACATGCCTTGGTGTATATCCTTATGCCAAAACACTACTCGCCATCTTGGTTGGGCCAACCTGCACCTAGGGGTGGGGTTAGGATCAAACCCCATTCAGATCTAGAGGTACAAGAGGGATATATGAAATCATTAGACAAGTTGGTCCCTGACAGGGATGAGTGTGCTAATCTACCTTTTGAATTAGGCATATACTTTAGTTGCACTGGTTTGTTTAGTTCTTTGCATGTAATGGAAGATAGAGATGGATTTGATGCTCTCACATGGTAGGAAGCATGTGGCGGCATGGGACTTTTGCCAAAATTGTAAAAAAAATTTCTCTCACAGGTTGTAAATACTTCTTCTACAGAGAGGTATTGGAGCACCTATCACTTCATCCATAATGTGAGAAGAAACAGAATCAATGAAAACCGAGCAGAAAGCTGGGTTTATATGCACTACAACTTGAGGTTGTTGAGTCATTATTCTGATCGAACTTATGAGGATCTATCATATAAAATTTGGGACAACAACCCAGAGGACGATAATTTTGAGGATGGCACTATCCATCTAGAAGGATTGGAAGAAAAACTTTTGGGAGATGAGGATGAAGCAACAACAGCCATGCCACCACCACCCCCACCATCCAGTAGCAGTGCCAGTGTTCGAGTTCCAGCTATTCTTCCTTTGTTGATGTCACCTCCGCCTACATCCTCACGTGGATGGCATGTGCCTTCTAGTTCTGGTCATGCTACTATGCGGGAGGAGACTTCTAGAAGGCCTCCATTACCACGATCTGCGAAAAATTTAGACATTTCTCAAGGCAAGAGGCCAAGCAATAGATAAAATAGATTTACTAGTCTTTTCTAGTTTCTAGTAGTTTTTAACATTTTATAATTGTTGAAACTTGACTCTTATATTTATTATGATATTTTTTGTAAACAATATATGAAAATTTAAGTTCTAGGTTTGAAACTTTGAAGTTGGAAGTTATAAGTTTATAACTCATTATGAATTGTGAATATGATGCTTCATTTTGTTACATTTTATAAAATTTTATTTCATGTTAGATATTCTTTGTTGTAATGGTTACATTTAGCCTACAAGTACAACTTTGCTTATTAAAGTTGATGAACGTTATATATTGAATTTTGAAAGCTTGAAAGTTTAAAATTGATGAATCATGAGACTCAAGAGTCAATATGTTGTATGTTTCTAGCTTGTGGACGTGGTTGATGAAGATTATAACTTCAAAATGATTGATGTTATATGGTTCAGTCTATGTTTTTATGTTTTTTATATCTAATTCATCATTCTACATGCTTTCGTTGACATATATGCAAAAAAATATAAGATTATATATATTATATAAATATTCGCTCCCCGATTCGTTCCCAAACTGGGAGCTTCTAAAAATGTCACTCCCATTCCCGCTCCCTGTTTTCACTCCTGCTCACAAGTGACCTTAATTTGAAGGGTCTCTTCTTTATGATCCAAGATGATTCAATCAAAGAAGAGCCTTCCGAAATTTTGGGTAATTATAACAACTCTAATGTGAAGGAAACAGAGGAAGAAGCTGCATTGAGCCATGCTACCGATATGGGGTTTTCTTCGTGTTCAAGCAATCCTCCCCTTGTTATGTCCCTATCCTGGAAATGGATGTTTGTGATGAATTTTGTTCCCCTAGTTTTGATGAAGAGCAATTTTTCCCTGCAAAACAAAGATTCATGGTTTTTTCCCTAATAATATGATGAGTCCACTTCTTGTTTTCCCAATGACCAAAATAGTATCATCCTAAATGTGTCTGAGTATTTACTCCTCGCCCTAAGGATGATAGGCCCGAGATAGTTCTTCATCAGAGATTCATATACTTGGTCGTTGACATTTACATCTCTTGGTTAGAGAATCAAATCAAATCCTCTCAACTGATGTCTATTCCTTCTTCCTGTTTTCATTTCTGTGGCATAAATAATCATGGAAGCATGCATTATTGTATCAGTCAATTGACACGCTGATTGCATTGGGTCTATGATTATACCTAATACTTCACATTGCATGTTATGCATGTTAGAGTAGGATGCATTGCATGATGATTTTTGCATTATATGATATTTATCATGATAGATGCATTTAGATTAGAACTTGAACATTCTATTTCTTGTTGGTTTTATGGGCTAACATTAAGCATGGGTGATCATAAGACACTGTGAAAAACATGATGCCCAATGGCTTTGATCTTTGACATGTGCAGATTACAGGTCTACGATGACCAAGAGATTGTTGTTCTCCTTGTGACCTCCCGTTCGAGTAGCCTCGTCCATTTCTTCAAGAGATCACGTCCGAGTTGGAGCTAGATCATAATGTGAAAATTCCATAATGGGAATCCCTACTACATCAATTTGATGTTATTTCTCCTACTTGTTAATTCTGATACAAGTTATTTACAGTGTTACACAATAAATATTGAAATAAATACAACTGCAGTCTTCACAACATAAATAATACTGCGGAAACAAGTACTAAGCAAGAAGGAAATAAACACACACATATACACCGTTATTTTTGCACAAATGTCCCCGGAAAAACCCAATGCAGGAAAATCGGTGCAGCAGGTGAGGGTTTGTATTATTAAGCAGTGGTTTCTGAATACAATCTTTGGATGCCTTACTGGCTATCCGATACAGAGAATCTGACTGGCAGAACATTAAGACAAAACAAAACAAAAAAAAAGTGAGAAATTATCTCACACTGTTACTGGTGATCCGACACTGATCCAGCCATTAAATGGCTAGCCCCATGCTACCTCTGCGCAATCACTGTGTCGGCTTTGCATCACAACTCCTAGGGACTACATCACTCCTTTTGTTGACCGGTCTGCCAATTGGAAACTAAGATCTCTATCGCTCTCAGGGCTCACACCCCCGGCTCCTGACACTGGATTTGGACTGCTCCCTAGCATATCTGTGAATCTCCTCAAAGGCTCTGCACTACCTCAGCGTAGCTCTGCCCTGCCTAGCATGCCACTATGCAGCCTCTCTGAACTTCTCTCTGCCTCCTCTAGAATGTATTCCCCGGACCAGGAAACAATTCCATCGGAAAATTATCCCTGCTGCTCACTGCAAGAAATTTCATCAATCACTCTCTGGCAACTGTTGCATTGCTCTCTTGAGAAATTCATCTCTTGATCTCTCACTCGATGTATTTTCCAAATGCCCATCGAGTCACTTCTTATAATCTTCTCGTTGAATAATTAACGACCCAGATTAAATCCTAATCAATAGCTCAGATCATCTTGACTTGATCTCCAACTTTTACTAGAGGATTCACACCTAGTTTAATTAATACCCTTTAATTATTTTAATTTCCTAAGTTTAGACTTGGGCATCCATTAAAAATAATTAATTATTTTAATTAAATTGTCTCCGAGAAGAATTTCCCAAAACAATTTATGGGTATTATGGATAGCAGACGTCTTAGCCTCTCTGCAAAATCTTGAGACTAGAGCACATCCGATGCTACAAAAATCAACAGTTACCCACCACCTCAAGGGTGATATCCCTAGGAGAAAAATTTCTCCATTATGGACCTCAGCCGACAGCCCCTCGCATCCTCCTATTAGCTCGTTCTGCTATTTCTCTGCCACCTAAGCCAACATGTGGTCCTCACCCATCTGTATTGATCATATGTTTGAAAGTGGGCCTCCCAAATGTAAAGGTATGTCTTGTCATTTAGTAATTGAGTATTGGGATTACTTATCATGGATACTTCTGGGCATGGATTGATGGGGGGATTTGGAGGAAAGAGTGCACTTAGTCTGTGCTCCTATCCCCTTGATCTCTTTTGGGTGTTACCCTTGCATCTTAGTCTCGTGGTATTTCTTTTATTGACCATCTGGTTCTAGGGTGGTACTACTTGGGAAACCCCGACTTTGGGTTCTTGGTCCCGTTCCTTCATCCGCATGTTTTACTCCCCTTCCACTCATTATACTCCCAATCATTTTTTCCGCCTGGGTCCACATAGCCCCCTTGCCCCCACATTGGGTCAGGCCTGGAATGATGCACCGGAGGTTCAAGCAGCTAAAAGAAAAAGAAAAAGAAAAAGCATAATTGGCCACACTTAAAAGGAAATTGTACCACAAAATGCAAAAGATGGTCAGGACAAAATTAATTAGCAGGTGGGAAAAAGCAAATGCATGAGATCTTCCCCTTCCACATGGCCATCACCCTGGTTCCATAGGCCTTATACGAGCCTCCTTTGTCATACAGGAACTCATGATTGTCCCATCCCCCTGGAAGGAAACGAACCGGCCTAACTTCAAAGGGGTAATCACTGTTATAACTAACACATCATGCTCTTATCCTTGAGCCCCGAGCAATTAATTAAAGAAAATTTATAGAAGGAAAAAAGAATATAAAAAAGGGTGCAAAAATCATGGTCAGGACACCTCATGTACCACGATTTCTCCCTCCTACACATTATATACCTTGGTGTGTGCTTCGCCTTATCAGGCTGCCCCTATGCATCGAAATGTGGCCCAGGATTTTCCTCTCGTTCCCTAGTCTGTTTCACTTATTTATCAATTACCACCCCCATTCAAAGGATGTACCTTGGACCTACTATCCCCTTTAAGGGCTAAAAGCACTTAATAAGGTACATGGCTAACCCCCTTTAGAGCAGGGAGACACTAGCACATGCCAAAGGCCACTACAGAAGGGCATGCCATTGTGAAGTACCCACTTTGTTATCCATGATTTGTAAGCTCTTCTACATGATTATTCTAATCAATGGTTGTACTAGAAGCCTAAGGGACACATTGGATCTTATGCAGGATTACAAGTGGTTTCCATTTGGGTTTGGTCTCCCTATACGAGATCCTAACCCCCAGAGGGCTACATTGGCACATCTAGGGTGTACATAGAGAGCCATGGGCCTCCACAGCAGTAGACAACACTCTACGGATCCTCATCGATTTTCAGAGACTACTCGTGATCCAATTTTGGGATGGATGGTGATGTGCTTGGTACATTGTGCCCAGTAGGCCCCACAAGAGCCCCACACTCTTGGCAAGTGTCCTAGGACTCATACGGTGTGATGGCAACATTCATTCCATCACTCGAGCCCTTATAGGAGATCTACAGACATCTCCAATTCATATGGAGACTCGTGGGGTCATTTATGTGCCCTTACACCCACTGAGAGCACCACATGTCTACTACTTGGAGAACAAGGGGCCACCCCTTTGTCCATCATATTCTGACGAATTTATTCCTCATTATGGCACTTGAGGACATTATTAGGCCTTTGGAGGGCCCCATGACATGTACATATTATTATTTGGCCCCCTGTGAGGTTTATTTTTCCATTTGTGAGCAAGTTTGGTGGGCTTGTCACCAATAGGGGCTTTATTTGCACATTATTTTATCATTAGAGGCTAATGTAGGCCCATAGGTTAATTCAAACACATTAGGAGGGCATAAATAGATGTTAGTTGAATTCAGTTGGATGATCACCTCACTTGAGATCTCTCTACTCTTAGAGAATTTCGCATTTCCTCTTGGGCAATTACTTTGGATAAATGGATGAATTTTGAGGTATGGATTTGGGCCATTTTATCTTGGAGCTTCCTTTTTTGCAAATATGATGCAGGTTGAATATACTCTCTAACACTGTAAGTAAATTTTAAATGATATATTCTTGTTACTGCATACACAGAGGCAAGCCTACACTCAGTACTAGAGTATGATGGTATGATGGAGAAGCGAATTTGGCTCAAACACTATGAAAACAATTCAATTCATTTGGTAAGGGCATCATGGTTCATGGTTAGCAGTCATGTATGGACATTCTTTGTGTATGGTCTAGATATGTATTTCGATATCATTTGTTTACAAACGAAGTTGTGAACCTGTAGTAGAAGCTTGAAGAAGCTTGATGATGTATGTACTTTGATTCTGAACATTTCGATGACGATCTAATAGAAGAAGAAGATTTGAAAGTTTCCCCTTGTGGGATTTTCCCCTTGTCTCTGACCAATATCGGTGTCCTATCTATGCATGCTTTTCTTCCTATGTTCTTGTATGTTCCATTGCTATTGTTCTTTCTGAATAATTGCTAATGTTTAAATGAAGCTACGGGGTGAATGTTTAGGGAATGTCTGCAATTATCTCTAAAGAAAAGAACAATATAGCACTATAAAAACATTAACATATTATCAGAGTTGGGTTGGAAGAAAAGTATATGGATCACCCAGAAGGATGAAGACTGATGAAGCAGATAGCAGAGACATAAAAGAAACCCTGGGAGAAGGTGTCATCTAAATCAGGGCACAGGATTAGGAACTCTTCAGAGGAGCAATTGTCTTGCAGCAAAATCCATGGATACAAAGGAAGATGTCACTTTCCGATCTATGGTTTGAAAAGATAAGTATCTTCAAATCATTGCATTGATGCTCTTGACAAATTTATTATTATTGGGTATTATTTTCAGAATGGTTGATTGGGTGACTAGACTCTTCATCGAGCTTGAGACAAAGGTCAAGATGCAGGGAAGAGTATGCTTCAAGAAAGAAGTTGGTCTAGAAAGGAAAGCCATTAAGAGGGAGCTTATGCAACCTGGTCAAAGGATAAGTCGAAAGCATCGAAGACTCTCTTGATGAGATTGTTAAGATTTTGTATAGTTGGTGTAGTATCGGGTGTGCTCTAGCCCTGAAATTTTGTGGAGGGGCTAAGAAATACTTGAACTCCAAAACCCAGAAAGTGTTTTGAGGAATTTCAGTTGGTGTTCAATTTATTCAAATAATTAATTATTTTAATGTATTTTCTAAGTCTAAACTTGGGCAAATTAAATAATTAAAGTGAATTAATTAACACATGTGCTGAAATGTTCTAAAATACACGAAGCAAGCAGTCTTTTAATCTCAGCTATTAATGAATTTTTGGAGGAATTTTCTGCAGCAAGGGGTAGTATTGGCTAAGGGGATGATCTGATCCCAGATCCAAGAGCCAGTAAGAGGCAGAGGAGCAGAAACGAGGACAACACGGAGAAGTAGAGCAGCAGATATGCAGGCACTACGCAAAGGCACCAAGGGGCTTTAGAAGTTACGCAGAGAGTCTCCAAGGCCAGCATAAGTCCTACGTTGGGGTTTCTAGGGCCAGATCCAGGCTGAGACTTGTAAATTCCGTTTGAGGGTATGGATCAGTCAGATATTTGGTCCTCGATCTACAAGTTAGCTGCAGATTTGATTTATTTTATTCTCTGTCGGGATTTCCAGATCTGGAACCCAGATTTACTGTTCTCGGATCTACTTAATAAATAAACCCTCATATATTTTCCACCCGTTCTCCCGCTTTGAGTTTTTCCGGGGACTTATGTCCAAAAATCCATGTGTCGCTTTTTTGGATGAGCGTATTATTCAGTAAATGATCTGCATGTGTAGACTGTAGTTGTGTTTATTTCGGTATTTTATGAATCTAATTTCTGGAAATAACTTGTAATAATTTAAATCAAGTAGGAGAAATAAACCATGATACTGCAGAAGAATTTTCACAGAGATGTAATGCAATATGCTTCTTCCATGATGTTTCGAGAAGATCAAAAATGGTCACTTCGATGATGATCTTCATCATGAGAAAGGGAACCAATTCTTGTTGACCACAATTTGAATAATGAAGACAAGGTACAGTTGGAATACTGGAACGAAGTCAAATCAGCTTATGAAACTCTTGGAGGCATTTGAGAAAGAATTGAAATCATGTAAATTTAGTAAGCAGATAATGTCAAACGATCGATTGAATCATGGTGAGCTTGGATGTACAATATAACTGATGTTGTATCTTTTAGTATGAGCCTGGATCTCATGATGAGCTAGCCATGCTATGCAGCTATGAAAAACTGATAAGGACCACGGTATGGTCCATGGACACTTTACTGGATGGTTGATGAGAACTTTGATATTGATATAGACAGGGAGCACACTTGAGCGTAGCATATCTGCCATGTTTGACCAGGGATAGCAAAATTGATGCAGGCATGATCTTCCTTGAGGTAGGACGATACAGGTTTGGTGACGACATACACATAGGCACGTTAAGTGGGCAGTTTTATTGATAAGGCATATGCTGGTATGAAAGGTGGTTGTGACACAGGCAGGCATTCCATGATGGCACAGAAGTTTGGAAGAAAGGTTGCTTCATATTGTCTCATGCCCACTTTCTGTTAGTAGCATGATGTTGCAGCTAGTTCATGGTCACAAGTTTATATTGGGCACAACCACTATATGAAATGATAGCATAGTTGTTCTATACTGGTTGACACAAGAACAGTTGGGTTGCTTAGTCGCATTGGAGAACACTGTGGCATAAGCACATCAGGCTTGTCTTTTATATCATGATCTCAAACAACTCAGAGCTAGTTGCTTTATGACTTTGGAGATCACAATGACTGCGTTGCTTCATTTTAACATAGCACCTTTGTAACTCGGACACAGATATCATCAAGCTTGGGCAGTCTCCACAATTAAGAATTATCTTTACTATAGTGTGTTCAGATCCTTGGCTCACATTAGATCATTTGACTCACCTAAAAGGCTCCGGTCTTATCATATCTGATTCTTGGCAAAAGGAGCATTGGAGCTCCAACTCAGAGATAATCTTGAGGATTCACCAGATGATTTGCTATGGCGTTGGAACAATAAGGCTTCATCATGATCGATGAACAAACTATCTATTGATTTGGTAAACTACAGCATGCTCCCTAGTCAAAAGTAAGTTTGCATATGTTTTGTACAATGATAACCCCATGTATTGAGAAGGCAAGGAGTGCAACCTATGGTTTCTCCCAGAGAGAAGGAGAAGACTATGTTGATATACCTGCCCCTATGATGCAGTACACCATCACTCCAGTTGCAAGTCAAGGATGGACCAATAAATGTGAAGAATGTCTTCTTGCATAGGCTATTGGAAGGAAGAGTATTTGTTGAGTGACCTCAAGGCGCTGAGTTATAGGTCTGGATGTCACATGCATGTGTGAATCTCTCAATTATCAGAAGCAAGACTCCTTGGCATGTTGGAGCAATATTGATCCAGAAGATACATTAGTCCAAGGTATGCTTTTCATTTTTGATATGATGATGGTTTCTATATGTCGTACAGGTACTCTTTGTGGACAAAGAAGTTAGCTCTCGGATGTTGTTCTGCCATAATATCTAGGATATGCCGAAAGCCGAAATCCGATGCTCCTTATACTGTTGAATTGGAAAGCTCCTTGAAAGAGTTGTTTGAATAGGTTATGAGCTTTGGCACATTAAGATGAGGTGTCAAATCATTTTATGGTGCAATAAGGAGTTGTGAGACTTTATCATTTCGTCAGATGGAAAGATAAGTCAACACTCTCACCATATCTTTGTCGAAAGGGACGTTCTTGATTTTTAGAGAGCAACTTGGACTTATTGATATGACCCCATGTTGGGTGTGGACTAATCTAGAACATTAAGTTGGCTCTTTCCTCCTTGTCTAAGCTCCCAAGGTAGGGAATTAAACTCGATGACTCCTGGGGTTTGTTGATCAGTGGTTTTCATTGATGTCAACCAAAGCAGCACCAGGGGCCACCCCGATCTTGCATGGTAATTTTGACCTACAAAACTACTATATTCTTGGTCAAGAATATTTTTGATGGCTTCTACTTGTCAAGATATTCCTATTGATATATGGCACACCATGTAATTCTTCACGGTTTGAGAGATATTCATGTTTGAAGTTTGTAACCCCAGTTAGTGGGCTAAAACCCCATGGGGTTGTGGCATGGATCATGGAAAACTCAATAATTAATAATTTTTAAGCTCCTAAAATCCCTCCCACATTCACTTGGTGAAGCCCCTCTAAACCTAAGCATTTATATAAATTGTGATCCTCATATCCTCCTTATGTAGGGATTTCGCTACCTGAAACAGGTCATCGTGGCATTTTCACTCTAACTTTTTTTCGACGAAGGTTTAGAAGCTGAAATTTTTATGAGGCGAAGTCGAAATCCTGAGGAAGCTCCTGTAAAAATTTCAGATCAATGTACGAAATATTTTCGGAGATATGATCTGTTGAAGTCAATGTTTTTGCAGGCTCCTGAACTTCATCTCAAAGAAGTGCCCTTGGGAAAATCGTCATAACTCTCTCTCTGAGTATCGGATTGGAATTCTGTAAAAAGTGGCAAATATTGCACAGACTGTAGTGTTCTCTATCTCAATTTTAGATCTGAATGAAGAAACAGTAACATGTGGTACGCTGTACAAGTTCGCTCTACTGAACCAATCCATAATTAGGTCATTGTGAGAGATTGGGCATAACTCTCCCTTGAAGAATCCAAATTGGGTCAGACCTGTGGCAATGGAAAGAAGACTTAGAGGACTACTAGAACCGAAAATCACATATTGGGGATCTGAAATAACAGAGATACACCAGATTAAATATCAAGCTCCTAGAAGACAAGAAAAAGCTAGATCATGTGTTGTCAAGGACCTCAAAGAACCAGACTTTCTAGGGAAGAAAAGCAAAGCAAGGTGCAACAGAGGGTAGCATGACAAGAGCAACAATCAAAGTGCAGATCAACAGCAAGAAGTTCATCACATGAAGACTTCAAGTGGGCAGCACTGCATACAGTCACTGTAAAGGTATCATTGTATTAATTCATTGTAAATACATCATTGTAAAAATTGTACTAGTGTCTATCTGCCAAGAGTTGAAGAGGCAGTGTCGGGAGGTCTAGGATCATCATTAGGTGGTTTTTTCATAGTTGGGGTTATGGTCTAGTGTGTCTTCTTCTTCTACATCATTCTATATCATTGTAAAGTGGACCATTTTCCTTGGTACGGGAGTAAGTCCCCAATAGGTTCAAGCCTGTGAAAACTTTAGGGTGGTAGGGTGGTGCTAGGGTGAGTTGTAGCTAAGTAGGTGTTGGGGCATCCATTCAATTGACTACTGAAGAATCTTGGGCATTGGAGCGTCAATCCAATGGGAGATGGAGAAGAATGATTTTTCTAGATTCTAGGAAATTGGAGCTTTATTTTCAATTGGAGTTGAATATTAAAGAATTATTAAAAAAGCATTCAGGTGGTTTTTGTCCCGGAGAGGGTTTCCACCTTAAAAAATGTGTGCATTTGTGTTCCTTTTGTTTACTGCTATCATTGTACAAACATTGATAATAATTGAAGATTAACTAATGCTCTAATTGAAAGGAACATTGATTCAGCCCCCCTCTCAGTTATTCCAATAGGGTTTAGGGACCTCTGACATATAGGGATGAGTCCACCCTAGTCAAGTATACCCCGGTTAAGCATTCCGCCCACTCTGTGGGATAATCTCTCTCATTTGGCCAATGAGTTGAGGGACTCGGGTTTGAGTGTGACGCCTACCCCTTGTTGTAGGTTGCCCTTCCCCAAGTTGGTGAATGCGTGTGTTCTAACATCAAACTCCAGTAGAGTTATGATGGACGATCATTGAAAATAGGGTAGAGCATGATGTGTATTTCCCACCTATTGTCTAGTGTTAAAATTGGAATTCAACGAAAATGGTGCACAATGCTTACGATTCAAATCAACTAGTGAAGGTTTGCCCTGCCAAGATTGAAATGTTGAATTTGGTACCGGAGGACAGGTGGTTCCCTAAGGCTTTGATCTTTGGCCTAGGGAAAAGTGTCCAAAAGAATTTAATTTTTCTCCTAAAGTGACTTTATAAAGTTATAAAGTCAAATCTAATTTAAAAGTGACTTTAAGTGATAAAGTTACTAAAGTCTAATTTTTAAGTGACTTTAATAAAGTCAATGTAAAATTAGAAAGGAAAAGTGACTTTGGAAATAAATGACTAAGTGGGTCTTTATTAAAGTGGGGTGAATTAAAAAATAGAAAGTGAGATTTAAATGAGCATTTAATCTCAGCCCTAGATCTCAATCTATCTCAGCCATTGGATTTAGGAATTCCCCAAAAGTCACTTAGGGTTAGGTTAAAGGAGGAAAAGGAGGAAAAGATCATTCATTCTTTCATGAGCAGATTGAGAGAGGAGGAGAGGGAGCTGAAGAGTAATTTCTGAGCAGAGGGAGAGTAGCAAAGGTAGCACATCAAGTCCGTACAGCAAGAGAGCACACTTCCCAAGGCTGAAAAATCCGTACAGCAGAGTTCTTTGGCACATTAACCAAGGCAGAAAGTCCGTACAGCATTTGCACGGTTTTCGAGAGAGGGGCAGCACTGTTTTCGAGAGCTGGAACAGCAGCAAGGAGCACGGTTTTCAAGGCAGATTTTTCTGGGCACGAAAATCGAGAAAGGGGGCTGCTGTCCCATCCGTACGGAATCCGTACAATCCGTACGGTCATTCCTGGCACGCTTTTCAAGGCAGCTAAGACAGCATTTAATGCTGTAATTTCTCTAAAAAAATTCTGTTTGCTGTTTGGCACGTTTTTCGAGGTGGAGGGTGGCACGAAAGTCAAGATAAGTGATTTTTGTGTTTGCTGTAATTTTCTGTGTATTACTGCTCACTGTAAAAGCATTTTTCAGAAATAAAAGAGAAGCTTCCAGACTGGTTTTCCCCAAGAGTTGTAGGGGGTTTTTCCAGGGTCATGTTGACCAAAAATATCTGTGTCAAATGTGTGAATGACTGTTTTTATGCTTGCTGATTTTTAATTCTGCATTTTCCAGCATTCTGAAAAATTTCCAGAATTTGTGTTTTCAGCAAAATTTATTTTCCAGTCTGTTAAATGTATGGCTATGGGAAAGGGCATTTAACTATTTTGGAGTAATAAGGTGAAAACTGAAAACCGGGGTGGGAAACTATAAATTTTTTACATGAAAGCGTGGGCTCATGGGGATGTCGATCCCTGTTTGGATGCATCGACAGTTCTCTCAGAATCTATATGCCAGAATCCATGTCCAGACAGAACATACCATCGGATGAGAGCGCTGGAAGTGGCATTATAACTGAGGCGTGGCATTATAACTGAGGCATACGTCTTGGAGAGAACCGTGGTTGGATTTTTGAAGAAGGCGGTGATGAGCATGGATGTGTTCCATTTGCGAAGGCTGCTGCTTTCGCTATTGGATGCGATAACTCTTCACAGGCTAGCAGAGTTTGATGTAGTTGCCTACATCGAAAAGACCAAGGGCGCCTCCCCTTATGCTTGGGATGACAAACGCGGTTTTTTGTGTGTAAAGAAGAAAAAAAAGGATGAAATATATTATTTTTTGCACAATGGACATTGAGATGGGCTATTTTTTTACAGCTGTTGGTCCTGTGTAAAATATTTATGATGAACTGTCTACCTGAAAAAGGAATCTGCCTTCTGCTACTTGTCTTTAAACCATAGGCCAAAGTTCTAGTACAAAATGGGTAGTGTCAGCCTTTTGTACATGCTTAGCATGGGTTCTGTTGCATCTCTGGTGATGTCAGTGACGATAAATAAGAATGGAAATGACAGTGAAGGCTGTGGGCAACAACAACCGCATAATTCTATGTCACTGTCATTATGACAGTGACATAGACAGTCATACATTTGTTTACAAAATTCATATAAGCAGCTTCGGGAGAGACAGAAAGCTCGTGTGTAATAGTTTATGGCAACTGAAGATGCTTTGAATAAATCTACAGAAGAAAGAAAGGTATGTGAGAAACTGATAAAACGAATGCATTGTAGTGATGATGGCGATGTGGGTTATGCACTCACTGCTGGGAACAATGTTCAAAGTGCAGGAGGCCTGAGACAGTTTGAGTATTGGTTGCAACATATATTGTAGCTATGACGATAGAGATGGTCATTATGCGCAGTAGCTGTGATAAGTTGCAGACTATGTACAGGCAGTAAGAACAACATTGACTGAGGGAATTGATGGGTTGAGTTTAAAGCAGCAATATTCTCTGTGAGATCTGCCTGGTACATCAAGGACAAAGGCCATAGGGATGTAAGTAGAGTACATCTTCAGCAAGTAAGTCATTTTATTTGTTCTTGATGTGTAGTGACATATGATTGAATCTATCGTGATCTGTGATATCTTCAGAGGCATATGGTAAAATATATAACCATGAAGTTTGATATCTTCTGATGGTTGTGATAAATAATGCTATAGCATCACTGTAATCCATGATATGACAATATATGACACCTGACAAGATGTATGACAGATATGGCTATGATTCCTGAATGGCCTGTACAGTGGGTGAGTAAGATTTAGGCCCATGATTACAAATCCCCTTCAAAGTTGGTGTCTGGGATGCCCTCATTTAAAATAGATGTCTTCTCTCACAAGAGAAGCTGGCATTAAGAGGGAGAATACAACTATATATGCTCCTGAGCTAATATCATTGCTGAAAGAAAGAAGACCCTCATGGCTCAAAGACATATGGCTTCAAGGGGGAAATTCTGGAAGAAATCCGAGCAACCATAAAAATACTAGAGGAATCTAACTGCCATGAGTACAATATGAGCCAGAATTATTTGGGAAAGCTGTAAAGCATCATGTAATATCCCAAATGGGGAATGCAGCAATTCATGAACATAAAATTGAAAGTAGCAGTGTAAATCAACTCATAAACATGGGAGACCAAAATGGAGACATTAATCCATGTATTATATCAGCAAATCCATACATAACAATGAGGCATTGATCATACACAATGAAGGAATAAGCCTCCCATAAGAAATCACTCTACAAATGAACTGCTGTCACAATACAAGAATGCTGGACACTGCTACAGCGCAGCTAAAAACACACTGCTACAAAAAAATGATGTACAAAATATGTAGGGCTGTTATAAGCCTCAAAAGATATGCTCAATACAGATCTATGCTCAATCCCAACTCCTACAAAGAACCCGAAAAGGGGTTTTCAGAAATACACTCTATACAAGATGGGATCTAAATCCCAATGGCTGAAGATACACTGCAAACTGAAGAACAAGAGTGTAGAACGCTGAAGTATGATAGATATGAAGTAGACCCCCTCAAAGGTCTCCTCCCATGAAAGGATGAATCCCTCAATCACAAGGAAACACTGCAAAGGAACCACCAGAACTTCTGTTGAAGCTACCTTCAAAAATAACGCATTCCCTAGTTGGAACAGCGCTGGAAATGATGAGAATTGTATGGCCTGATGCCAAGGATCTGAAATGTGCCCAAGAGCTCTCCAAACATATCTCCCAAGAGAAGGAAACCTTCCTCCTATGAGAAAATAGCTTTGGGGTTCTAATCCCTCCACTGCTACACCCTGCAACACAGCACAATAACCTGCAAAAACTACACTGATGAAGAAGCTGTAGCTTGGCCTGAAAACCTGAATGTGAAAATGAATACAATACTCTTCCAAGAGGCCCCTCAAGGAAAGAGGTGGGATTCCCACTCGAGAACACCCGGTGCTAAATAGCACAGCTACCCTGCTAAACAGCAAGAGGAAGCAATAGTCTAAGGAGACCAATCTCAAAATAATAATCTAAAAAAACATCTCAAATGGCTGCCATCCTCTTTCTTAAATAGAATGTGAGCTTGCTTGCCCTTGGCCCCACTCAATTAGGTCATTTCCTCCATGAGATCCATCTCCCTCCAAAACTGCATTATTCTCTAATTAATCTCCACTCCTCCTTATCAGCGCTGTTGACTTGGTCAAAGTTGACTGAATCAACATGACCCAAACCCTGTCCACACTTCGAGGAGCTTTATTTAGCTACTACAAAGTTCTCCTTTCACACTTAAAGTCTTTTTATCGCTGCTCAAGAGACTTATGGGCCTCCCCACCCATTTATTTGCCGACCTAGTGATAAAACAACTATAATATTCCATTTAGCTTGGAGCCTAAATTTTTGGAATATTACACATCAAGTCTAAAAGGATGTGATGCATGAAGAGTATGAGTTCATAATGAAGAATGATGTCTGGGATGTGGTTACAAGACCGGATGACAAAACAGTTGTCACCTCGAAATGGCTCTATAAGATCAAACATGGATTTGATGGAAGTGCTTAAAAGTTCAAGGCAAGATTCGTTGGCCGTGACTTCTCTCAAAAGGAAGGCATAGACTATGATGACATATTTGCACCTGTGACACGATATACCACCATTCGATCTATCATAGCCCTTGCTGCTACGCAAGGATGGAGTCTCCATCAGATGGATGTGAAGACCGTATTTCTGCACGGTGCGATAAAGGAAGAGGTATATGTGGAGCAACCTCTGGGGTTCGAAGTCCAGGATCAAGACACCCATGTCTGCATGTTGAAGAAAGCCCTCTATGGGTTGAAGCAAGAACCCAGAGCTTGGTACGAGAGGATAGATAGCTACCTAATGAAGCTGGGCTTCACTCGTAGTAATGTTGATCTGAACCTTTACTTCAAGGTTGATAGAGAGAAGCCTCTCATTCTGGTGTTATATATGGACAACCTTTTCCTGACAGGTGCTAACCCTCTCATTCGCCAGTGTAAGAGGGAGCTCGCTACTAAGTTCGAGATTAAGGATATAGGACTGATGCATTACTTCCTAGGCCTAGAGGTCTGGCAGAGACCTAGCGAGATTTTCCTTTCTCAAGGAAAATACATTGTTAAGCTTCTGAAAAGATTTGGTATGGTGGATTGTAAGTCCGTGTCGACACCAATGGAGCTCAACTTTAAGAAGTTGAGTGGCAGCGTTGTTGGGTCTATGTTAGCTAATCCTATTGAGTATCGTCAACTCGTAGGGGCCCTGTTGTTCTTAGTGAACACCCGCCCAAACGTATGTTTTGCAGTGAGCACTTTAAGTCAACACATGGTTGATCATAACATTCATTGGGTTGGTGCCAAGAAACTCTTGAGATATCTCTAGGGCACGATAAACCATGGGCTGAGATACACTACAGCGAGCATGACACTCCTTGGATATACTAATGCCGATTAGGCTGGCAGTGTGGTGGATCACAAGAGCACATCTGGATGTTGCTTCACACGTAGATCTACTTCGGGCAAGAAATGGAAGTCGGAAGCCTTGAGCACTGCTGAGGCCGAATACATTGCAATAAGTATGGCTTGAAGCAGTTTGGTTGCGAAAGCTCTTTAGTGAGCTGTTCGAACATGTGCTAGATACCATCGTGATACTCTGTGATAACTAAAGTGGGATTCGCTTGTCCGAGAATCCCGAGTCCCATGATTGATCCAAGCATGTTGATGGCTAGTACCACTTTATCCAGAATATGGTACAGCGAGGCGCCGTAAGGCTCGATCATATAGGAACTGATGAGCAGGTCGCAGATATTCTCACAATTCCCTTGGGGAAGGTCATGTTCCTAACCTTTTGTGAAAATCTTGGAATCATGGAACGCCCCTATTTAAAGGGTCCTGTTGGACGATGAGCTCTAGGAGCTCCAAGGGGGTTTTTGGGGATAGCTTCTCGGAGCTATAAGCAACCACAGGGCTAGGCTTGTCGAACCTAGTTGGTATGCTTCTACCCCACCGTGATGATATTGAGATGGTTTACCTCTCTCTGATCTATGCCCCATATGCATCCTACCCATGGAGTTTCGGACTCATGGGAAGTACCTCTCATTTGGCCAATGAGGTAGGAAATGTGAATAGAGACCATAGCAAGACCGATGGATGCATCGGAGATTGCCGTACTCTCTATGTCTAGGATGGCACGTGTCCAACCACTTGATCTGGGATCAAGTTTAGCGAGGTTTTAGACCTCCAACTGACTTCGAGCAGTGAAGCTAACTTCGGGTTAGTATATGACTCTCTTGAGTCCTAGTGAGGTTTCAGACCTCCAATTGACTTCGGGTCAGGTAAACCAACTTCGGGTTGGTATGAGACTCTTTGTCAGTCCTATAGAGGTTTCGGACCTCTCGAGTGAATCTGTCAGTCGGGAACGATGTCTTGGTGAATGACCCACTTCTGTTCTGAAATAAAGAAGCCAGCAAACCAAGTTACGGCAGATGATGCACAATGTTCGGATTGCACTAGTGGACAGAGTTCTCCCTAGTCGAGAGGGAGTGTTAAAATTGGACAACTAGGTCCAAACTCTGGGTTGTGCTGCTCAGATGACGATCCCAATATTTTTATTGGATTCCTCTTTCGTAGAGATGTAAGATTGATCTAAAGATCATCTCGATCGGATGAGCAGAACATGTAACTTTGAATTTATTCCACTTAAGTGCTAGGTCGGCCTGAAATATAATATAGACTTAAATGTCTTAAAGCATGTGTCACACACCCCCAAAGATAGGCGCCTATATATGGGAGAGACTTGGAGTTCATTATACACACAATGTGTGGAGGATTTTCTTCTCTTGATGGCGATGGAGTTGAGTTCTTGGTGCTGCATATTTGTGGAGTATTCTTTGTATTGGGGTTGTCTGTGACACGCTTGGCTAAATGACCTATTGGAGACTTTGTTGGTTGAAGCATCCTGTTGATCGCCATAACGCCATCATTCTTCTTCTTAGTTGACTTGTCTTCCATCGATCTATTTATCTGTTCTATCTGCTTCAGTATTTTGTGCCCTAATCTGAAATGGCATAGAACATGTTTAGAAATTAACATCTAGGGACACTAGAGTAGAGGGTGATCACTATACTTTGGGTAGTTGGTCCCACCCATTGTCCTGAATTTGTCGGGTTGCAGCATATGGCTCCCTGAGTATCTCAGGTTGTAGCACATGGCTCCCTGAAGACGCCAATATTTTGGGTGGTAGCAAAGGGCTCCCCAAAGGCATGACTGTCAGGTGGTAGTGGAAGGCTCCCTGTAGTCAAACATTCCAGGATATAGCAGATGGCTCCTCGAAGACGCAAATTCTGATTTGTAGCTCGATGGCGTAGATATCAAGTTGTAGCCTGAACCCAAGTTGTAGCCCAGTTATATGGAATCCGGGTGTTAGTTGTGGTCTCCCCGACGATATGAACTTCGGGTGGTAGTTGTAGTCTCCCCGATGACATGCGTTGGCATTCACAATAGTAGATTGACATACATTTGAATGGCATAAAATTGGCATGCAGTTAAGGCATGGGTTTATTACACAGTCAACATAGCTCACTTATTGACATAGTGTGGACAATTATTTGTGGGAGCACAATGTATATGGTAACTTGATATATGTGTATGATGGCATGATCACTGGGAGTCATAAATGTAGTATCGAAGTAGACGACTCCCCTACAATGTCTTCTTCTTCTTTAGATTCGATAAAGTTCAACATGAGACAGGCATTGATGGCATGATGGATTGACAGGTGGAATTCTCCCTAGTTGAGAGGGAGTGTTAAAATGTTGCAACTATAATCAAATTCCACCTTTGGACAACTCACCAGATGGAGATGATTGCAGCATTGGATTCCTCATCTCGCAAGGATCAAAATAGATATAAGATACATCCAATTTGGACAAAGGAAAGTGGACTTATGAATTTATGAAGTTGATCTGAAGGTCGACTTGATTAAATTAAGTAAGCCGACTTGAAATGGTCATGTCGGCTCAGCCAAAGGACATGACTCTTCACTATCTCAAACAACTATAAATACCCTAGCAATGTTCATCTTTTTGGCATCATTTTGTCTGAGGTTTTCGATGATCTCTATGATTTTCGAAAAGTCTGCAACTACAGTGTAGATATCAGGTGCGAAGTTTAAGGGTGATACTACAAAGAAGAAGTATGCAAGAAGTGTACAAGGGTTTCTCCATATTTCGGACAGGAGTATGCACCCATCATCTCTACCATCTCAGCAAAGGCCAAGGATTGTTTCAAGGGTTAATATTGTTCGGTTCAAGGATATCATCACGTGTAATAAGGTGTTGGAAGGAGGCCGAAGGGAGAAGTCAATTGGAAAATGAAGGAAGGAGATTATTGGAGGCCGAGGTTACTGTGTTAAGGATTGTTGAATAGAGACCGAGTTTCTCTAGGTGACAAGTACAAAATAGTGCAGGAAAGGAGGTGCATAATGGTGTAGAAAAGAGACATCAGCATAAGAAGCAAAGAAAGGAATAGTGACAAGGTCTTGGAGGTATACAAGAGTCAATGGTCTGTGTCATGGTCATGTCGCACTATGGACTAGACACAGGACCCTTGTACTTTGGACCAGACAATATAGATAGGGACCTCAAATAGTATGGACATGGTGGAAATATTCTATAGTTGGCAACCTATGTCTACACAATGGACAGTATACATGGCACCTGGTCAGACTATAGTGGGCTGTGTGGCTCGCTGGACAATCTACATAGTGGACAGTATTCACATGGCTCGTTGGCCAGTGTAACTACATGGTGGGCCAGGCATCCTCTTTGTACACAAACTCATTGCCTCTACACAGTACACACAATAGCAATAAATACACAGTGACATTTCTTGTTCAGTAGCACAAAGGAATTTCAGTAATCACAGTGGCTAGTGCACACAAACGTAGCTCACACAGTGGCGAATATACACAGAGGCAAGCCTACACTCAATAGTAGAATATAATGGTATGATGGAGAAGCCACTTTGGCTCAAACGCTGTGAAGACAATTCAATTCATTTGGTAAGGGCATCATGGTTCATGGTTAGCAGTCATGTATGGACATTCTTTCTGTCTGGTCTGGATATGTATTTCGGTATCATTTGTTTACAAATGAAGTTGTGAACATGTAGTAGAAGCTTGAAGAAGCTTGATGATGTATGTACTTTGATTCTGAACATTTCTATGACGATCTAATAGAAGAAGAAGATTTGAAAGGGTTTTCCCCTTGTGGGATTTTGACCTAGTCTCTGACCAATATCGGTGTCCTATTTGTGCATGCTTTTCTTCCTATGTTCTTTTATGTTCCAACTTCCACTGCTATTGTTATTTTTTAATAATTGCTAATGTTTTAATGAAGCTATGGGGTGAATGTTTAAGGAATAATGTCTGCAATTATCTCTAAAGAAAAGAAAAATATAGTCCTATAAAAAATTTAACAATTTAGGATTCATAGGTTGCAGTTTATTGATTTTCAATATATTTTGGACGCCAGTTGCGGCATTATTGTAGATCCATTTCTAGTATTTTGTACCTGCATTTTCTATATTTATAAAATAAGGCTGAGATCTTCTGCATGTTTATATTGTCTATTATTCACTTGCAGATTCTATTTTTTGTTTTTGCCGTAAATGTTGGGGTTTATATTATGTAAATTGTTTATGGTGTTGACCGCTTAAATTTCTAAAGCTATTTTACATGGAAATCTTCGATTTATGGATAGAAATTTTCTCTGAAGTTTTTGTGAGATAAAATTTCAAGAGCGTTCCAAATTTTTGGCATTTGGGACATTATAGTGGTATCAGAGACTTGGTCTTGGCTCAGCCTACGGTTTTTTCAGTTTCCAATTGCAGTGATTATTGTTGGAGGGTTTTAATTGCAAAGGTTTATTTTGGAGGTGCCAAAAGAGATTGTTTCTAGAGAAAGTAACATCGAATTTTTCTATCATCATGGATGTTAACTATTCTACAAAATCTCTTTCACAAAGTGCTAAGGGTTTAATTTGAAGGTGTCAAATTCTATTTCTCGAAGACATCATTTTGTTGCAGAAAATATATTTTTCTCAAAGAAACTACAGCATGATTTTGGCCAACTGTGGATTAAAATCAAAGTTTTCGTATGTTTGTATTGTTCTTGAAGAATAAGGGAGCCAAGTTTGTGGATTAAAATTTTTTATTTTTCCGAAGAATAATTGTTGTAGTTGTGTCAAAAAAAATTTGTTGGACCACATTTATTGTAGAGCTGGAATTATTTAGCTAGCCTGCAATTATTTTTTTGGGCCGAATTCAACTTGCTGGTCCAAAATTATTTTGCTGGGCTGAATGTATCTGTCTGGACCGAGATTATTTTATTGGGCCAAATTTATCTTCCTGGGCCAAAATTATTCTAGTGTGTTAAATTTCTCTTGATGCGTCGAAGTTATTTGTTGGGCTGAGTTTATTTGATGGAGCCCAATTTATTTTCCCAAGACAATTATATTTTCCAGAACCAGATTTATCTATTGGGGCTGAGTTTATTTGTTGGGACAAGTTTATTTGTCATAACCTAGTTTATTTTTTGGACGTTTTGTGGGAGATTTATCTCAATTGAGTCAATGATTTTGCAATGAATTTGTTGGACTGAAGTATATGAGCATTATGGTACAAATTTATCTTATTTGGAGCAATGTGCATCGTTTGGCAAAGTAGGAAACTTGCACTAAATTGGGGATTTCTGTCTCTTTTAGAATCTACCCAAGATTTTTTTTGGTTTTTCTGGGTTTGATTAGAGTTGTGATTAATTTTGCAGAATTTTCCGGGCAATATTTAGGCCAAAAATCCCCTTTTTGTTCAGCAGTACGTTTTATTATTCAATTGGTAAATGCACAAATTTTGGGTAATTCAGGGAGGTCGGAATTAACCCAAAACATTTATGGGTTTTGTCAGCCAGGGTTCAGAGAGTTGGCTCCTAATTTTGCAGAATTTTTTGGGGAGTTTGGGTGCTCCAAACATACAAAATTATTTGGTTGCTAGTGGGGAAGGAGTGAGCTGAAATTTTCGGTCCCGGGTGGCCGGTAGAATTTTTTAAAATCCTTTCTGGGTTTTTCTGGGTTTGTGGTGTAGAGCCCAAGATTATCTTGGCAAAATTTTCTGAGCACTTTTGGAGGCTCAAATAGATGTTCCTTCTAGCCAGCAGCTGCAAAATTTCCAGGGTCAACGCAGAGTTTCAGGAGAGATCATTTCCTTGCATCTAGGGAAACATTTTTCTCACCTGGGATTGTTGAGCTTGCTTTGGCAAGCCCATGGTTGAAATTTTTTTGCTGGGATGAATTCACCTTGTTGTGCAGAAATTATTTTGCTGGAGCCCAATTTATTTACTGGAGCCTAGTTTATTTTCTAGGGCCCAATTTATTTGCCAGAGCCTAATTTATTTGTCGGAGCTAGATTTATATATTGACGCAGGGTATTGTTGTGAGCACTGTGAGGTTCTATGAGTTGGCTGAATAATTATATTGGTATGTTATAGTAGCCCTGCATTGCTATGTGCGTTGTATAGTCATAGTTTGAGTATGTTGACTATTGATGCCATGTAAAGTTGAGTAGAGGTTGAGTCAACTTAACATCCTTGTTATCATTGGGCTAAACCATGGAGGAATTCCTAAACAAATTCACGAAATTAACAGTAGAAATTATTTCTGTGAACCACCATGCATCAGTAGACCAACAAACAAAAATGTACAACAGACCCTTTTCAAGAGGGATCTATACCATTCTTTAGAAAGATCAACCAAGATATTTGTAGAAGGGGGAGGGAATTGGACACAAAATCCTTGCAGTTGGAACAGATTTAAAACACATGAAGGTCACATGGAAGGTTCTTTTCAAACTTGATGAACTAGATCATAGATGAGCTCCTTTCCTAAGTGAGCCAATTAGAAAAGAAGAAACTAAGTTGGGCTCTAAAACCATCTATGCTTACTTTCATACGACATGAGTTCTTAGAAGAATCTCGTGAATGGGTTATACTTTTGGTTGCATCTTGTCTCAGTAACATCATGAGACTAACCGCACCTATAGCTCTTTATAATTATGATGTTATGGGGAGAGTTTTCAAATTGATAGTAGAAACTTTCCAGGACTTGGACAACAGTGTAGGCTCTCCCTTGGGGAAGAAGCTTGAGGTTTTAGAAGTCATGGCCATGACCAAGAATTATGAGATCATGTTTGATCTTGAGTGTGATGGCTTGATTTTCTCAATACAATATACAATCGTCTCACACTGTCATACAAAAATTGGCATATTCATGCACCAATTTACTGCCTCCTAACAGCCTGCCTCCACTGTGCAATCCCTGATGGTCAAGAACCTCTGAATGATTAATTCTAGCCTGCCTTGACTGCGCAATACTCATAGGCATCTCCAATGTGTGTGTGGTTGCATGAGTGCACCCACTAATGTCACAATAGATAGTCAAACTATCCCTTTCACCTATCTCTCAACTAGGTCTCCACTCGATCTGACATGCATGTAGTTAACAGTAGTAAATCTTCAGTTGCATGTGAGATCACTCCATGTGAGTTAATTTAATATTTAATTCACTGATCTCTCACCAGTGTATCTTTAGTTACAACTAGCACAACTGAGTTTAACTCACTTAACTGAGTTAAACTACTTTACAACTCACATAACTACACATCTAACTCTGTTACAACTTTGTATCACTGAACACAACGAAGTCCTTGCATGTCCCACCAACCAACCTTAGAACTCGAAATTCCTTCAGTCAACTGGTTTTCCACATCAGTTAACTGAAATCAAGTGCTTCAAGAGAATAGATTATTATTTATTGTCTAATTATTATTAAGAGATAATAATAATTGACATGCATTCTATTTTTAGACGTGCAATCTACGAACCGACTTCACACATGCATTCCAAAAATAGACGCCCATCCATAAATATAATTTTCTGAACCATATATAAATAGAGCCCTGCTACAAATAGACTTTGCTCAACATTCTAAAAATAGACATACACCTAAAAATAGCCTGTGTGGGCCCCACCTAGTGTAGGTGCTTAATTTTCACTAGGATCAAGGATGTTGTTTCCGAATGCCAATTTCACTATTTCTTGTTGCAAACTTCAACACTCCCTCTCAACAAGAAAGCAATGTCTTTGCATGTGACATGCAATTCCATGCATTCACCGTGCAACCTTTGCATGCAACACTTCTCTAGTGTTTCTCGCACATGCAACACTTGCATGCAACACTTACGAAACTGAATAGCCTCCAAACAGCTGAATCAATATAATCCATCTATCATCAAAGTCTTCTGACTTCTGCTGGTACCAACTACACATGTCTTCAAGAACCACTGCGTTGCTGACCTCTGCATCCATGGACTCTGCACTTGCTGTCAACTCTGATCCACGCTCCAGTATCCGACACTGTCACTTTGATTTCATGTCCTCATGACATCTGACTGCATCAATCCAACTGATCCTGATACTTCTGTACTGTGGGATCCTCATAGCCAGGTTCAATTCATGAGATCCACACCATCTCAATGAATCCTGCCCAGAAATTCCTTCTTGGGATTACTCATGCATGTCGCCCCTCCTCTCACCTGGTGGTATAGCTGCATGCACTCCCTCTGCCCATCTGGCACGAAATTTCTCTACATGAGTGGTTGCTCCCACTCCATGATCCTCATCTTGTGGTTGCTCCACATCCTAAGGTTCACTCTTACCTGCATTCAAATCTTTCTCCCTCTCAAGCGTCAATTGCATGGCTTTCTCACACTTCCCAACAGTAGGAAGCTCAGTAGAAATCCCATCTACATTAGGTCTATAGAGATTCTTAACTTGAATCCCAACCTTCTTGGCTTGTCCTGTTGCTTTGTGTCGAAGGAAATTTTTTCCTTAACTAAAGACAACATCATAGCCTCTATCCTCTAACACTGCGACTGAGACGAAAATTTTCTTCAAACCTAGAACATGCATAACATCTTTTAAATGAAAGAGTTTACCTGACGCCCTCTGAAAGTTAATGGTACTAATGCAAGTCGCACTGTATCGTCCATCGTCGCCCAACTCAATATGCATCTGGAGATCTTTCTCCTCCAAGTTACTGAAATTTTTCTTATCTCCCGTCATGTGAAAGGAAGCACCACTATCCAATTACCACCCTGATCCCAATGCACTTGACACCATGCCTGCGATCAATGAGAAGTCAAGCTCAAATTGCGAGGCAAGAACCTCACCAGGTGCAACTCCAGCAACCATCTTGTTCTTCTTCTTATGTGGACAATTTGTGGCAATATGTCCATGCTCGTGACAGTGAAGACATTTCACTTTGGACACGTTGTGCTCCTTGCCATCTTCACCAGCCTCAGATTTTGAATGAAATTTCTTCCCCTTCCCCTTCTTCACCTTGGCAGCCAAAGCACAATCATCTTCATCATCATGCTTTGATGAAGAGCCATCTCTGGTGTTCCACCTGAACTCCTCCTGCACTAGATCCGACCACAGTCGTTCCCAATCCAGCAGTTTTTCCCATCCGTTGACAAAGTCTTCATAACTGTGCTAACTCTTAGGAAGTCCCAAGAGAGCCAAGCTCTTACTCCTACACTCCCAAGCTCATCCTTGCATTGGACAAAATTTTTTAATTATACTAGAATAGTGTCGTTCTTTTCCATCTTGATCTTTCGAGTTTATCCTTCAGCGCCAATTTCCTATGGTCGTTGTTGCTTTGGAAAAGATCCATCAAAGCCTTCCACATAGCATATGGAGTGGCTTTCCCATGAAGGCTTGAGACAATGTGGTCTCATACACCTTCCAACAGAATCCTCCTCGCACTTGCTACTTTCTTTTGCAAGTCGTCAAGTAATGCAGCATCTGTCGAAGTGGCCTTAGGAACATCACTGTCGATGAATTCTTTCAAGCCATTATCTTCAAGCACCGCCTCCATCCTATCCTTCCATGCAATGTAGTTTGAGCTGCCCTCGAGTGCATACTCTAGCCACAAACCATTGAAAGCCATTTCGATGTTTACTCAACTGTCGCACCAAGAAATTCTTGCAGCAAATTCAAACTGTTTCCACCAACAAACTCAGCTACTGCTTCAATATTGCAATCTTCTTTTCTCCAATACCATGTAGAAATTTTAATACAATTGTGTATTGCCTGGATTCTCTTGATCTAACAATTATATGCCATTGTTAAATACATAATCCTTCTACTAAAATCTTTGCGGAAATTTAATCGCCAATTGCAAACACATGAAGAAAGTTCATTCACACATAACACATATGTTTTTATCGAGAAAGCATAAAGCTAAAAACCCCACTATCATATATTATGTATATATAATGGATCATGAAACAATCTCATACAAAACTCTAATCCAAGAGCTCTCAGTACAATATACAAGCGTCTCACACTGTCATACAAAAATTGGCATATTCATCCACCAATTTACTGCCTCTTGATAGCCTGCCTCCACAGCGCAATCCCTGATGGTCAAGAACCTCTGAATGATTAATTCTAGCCTGCCTTGACTGCGCAATACTCATTGGCATCTCCAATGTGTGTGTGGTTGCATGAGTGCACCCACTAATGTCACAACAAATAGTCAAACTGTGCCTTTCACCTATCTCTCAACTAGGTCTCCACTCGATCTGACATGCATCTAGTTAACAGTAGTAAATATTCAGTTGCATGTGAGATCACTCCCTATGAATTAATTTAATATTTAATTCATTGATCTCTCACTAGTGTAACTTTAGTTACAACTAGCACAACTGAGTTTAACTCACTTAACCAAGTTAAACTACTTTACAACTCACATAACTACACATCCAACTGTGTTACAACTTTGTATCACTCAGTTACAACGAAGTCCACTTGCATGTCCCACCAACCAACCTTAGAAATCGAAATTTCTTCAGTCAACTAGTTTGCCACATTAGTTAACTGAAATCAAGTGCTTCAAGAGAGTAGATTATTATTTATTGTCTAATTATTATTAAGAGATAATAATAATCAACATGCATTCTATTTTTAGACATGCAATATACGAACCGACTTCACACATGCATTCCAAAAATAGACGCCCATCCATAAATATAATTTTCTCAACCATCTATAAATAGAATCTCGCTATAAATAGACTTTGCTCAACATTCTAAAAATAGACATACACCTAAAAATACCCTGGTGGGCCCCGCCTAGTATAGGTGCTTAATTTTCACTAGGATCAAGGATGTTGTTTCCGGATGCCAATTTCACTGTTTCTTGTTGGAAACTTCAACAAAGACAAAGATTATAAAATGTATTTTGTAATGCTTGCTTCATGGGTTTCATCAGCAAGACGTTTTTATTGTAGGTTAAAGACTTCTTCTTGATGTCTTTAGGGGTTTTGTCATCTTGTCATAAAGATATAAGTTAGAGTCATGTATATGAAGAGGTGTTACACTTGTAAAGACAATTTAGTGATGTAAACATATGCTCCAAGACCTTGTAAAATATGCTCCTTGAAGTCAGCTTAGAAGTTGCCGGAAGAAGTCAGCTTCTCTCAAGAAGACATGTCAGCCTACATACAAATAGACAGGCCGGCCTAAAGAAGAGAGATTGTCCCTATATAATTAGAAGCTCTCCGGCCTCATTTGAAAAAGGGAATAATTGAGTCAGATCTCTGAGATTTCGAATAAGAAAAGAAGTGGATCAGTTCTGTGATTACTAGCATACAAGGGTAACTTTCAGCGAGGATAGAAGGACCATTCAGCGCAAGAAATAAGAATCTATATATCACTGTTTGGATAAGCATTTACCTCCCATCTCTGAGGTAGAGCAAAAGAAGATTCAAGACTGCAATTGGTGCGAAGAAGGTTTGTACTAAGGGTAGAAGGGTATGTTCTTGGGTTAAAAGTCCTGTAATAAGAACATGGTTTACAGTGTATAAAGGGAAGAAATATACCACAGTTAAGAAACTTATTTAGAAAAGGAAAGGCCGAAAGAAATAGCATCATCAAATTCTAGAAGGAAGTGCGAGGAACAAGTCTCTACATGCAAGGGCAAGGGATCGTGATCTAGAATATCAAAAGGAAGAAGATCAAATCATTAACTAGAGCTCGAGCTCAGTCCCTAGTACTGGTATAGTACTAGTGCAATACAGTGCAACCTGGTGCAGAAAAAGGAGATCAGCACAAGGAGCCAAGAAAGAGCAGAGACAAGGTCTTGGAGACATTGGTTTCAAGGGTCCAAGTCAAGGTCAAGGTACTTGTCAATTGAAGGTCTAAAGGAGAATTACTTTTGAGTTTTCCTCTCCAAGAGGGAGAGGTTTTGGCCCTGGTTTGAAGAGCCAAAATATTGTGTCTTTTGTGTTCTTATAATTGACTTGATGAAAGACCTAATAAGCTAATGAAGAGAAGTTATAAGTAAGAGAAATAAGTTCACAAGTAATTATCAAGTAAAGAATTGAATTAAACTACACCCTATCAAATTTTCAACATGGTATCAAAGCTAAGGTGCTCCAAAGGGCTATTTCGCAAGAAGACACACCAGGATCAAAAGATCTAGGATCCGTTTTCAAAAGAAGGATCTACTTTGTAAAAGTCTAGATCTAAGAAGATTTTCATTCATTCTAGAAGGAGCAGATTATAGAAATTGAAAAGTTATCTCAAGGAGATCAAAGAAACCATCACCATCAATAACTTTTGATGTTGAAATAAAATCAACATTGTTGGAGTCACCATCAAGCCATTATCATTAAGGATTTAAGGTAATTTTAGCTCTCTTGAAGAAGCCAATCAAGGAGGGAGCTCCTATTATCTTCTATGTCATCATCAACAAGGAAGCTGATAGAAGAATAAAGCATATACTCAAGTAAGTATCTTAATGTCCCCATCTAAATCTGTCAAAATGACTTTTTGCAAAGAAAGCAACAAATTGTCTGGGACTACAAACTTTCTTGCATGGAATAAAAGAACATATTTAAATTTGATCGAAAATGAAGTTATGGATTACATTAAGGTGTCAGTGACTAAAACCTCAAAATAAGACACCCAAGCTTATGCCAAATAAATGAAGTGAGACATAAGATCCCAGAGGATTCTCATTGAATCCATAAAAGACTCTCTTATTCCCTATGTATCCAAATTGGAATCATCAAAAGAAATATATGAGAAATTGGTGGAGCTATTCTCTATTATTACTGCAAGATAAGTAATATCTCTAAGACAAGAACTATATAAGTTAAAGATGTCAAGATAGGAAGGAATAACTTCATATTTTAAGAAGATTTCCGAAATGTGAAATCAACTGCAAGAAATGGGAGAAATAATGTCTGACAAAGAAATGACTACAGTGGTGTTGAATGCTCTACTAGAGGGATGGGGAAACTTCACTTCTAGTATCTATGGGAAGAAAGAAGCAACGCCATTCCAACATCTGTGGTCTCTATGTAAGATAGAAGAGACTAGACAAAAAGCCAAAACTGATACTGGAACAAATGAGGAAAATCAAGCCTATGTTGCCATGTCAAGGAAGAAAGGTAAATTTGGTAAATTTGGTCATCAAAAGAAAATAAGGAACATGAATAAGATATGATGCTATGGATGTAATGAACTTGTGCACTATAAAAAGGATTGTCCCAAATCCAAAAAGGACAGGAGGAAAAAGGAGGAAGCCCATGTGGTTGGAGAAGTAGAAGAACCTGATGCAAAGAAGCCTAAGAAAGAAGAAGTGAAAGATCTCTATTATGATTGAGATCATCCTCCTCTTTAAAATTTATCTGTTAGGTTGTAAAATAGTATGTTATGAAGCATTGTATATTAGATAGATGCATCTCTTTAGAATTGGCATCATGATGAAATCATTGGAGGAGGAGCACTCGTCATCGGAGGATGTCTAAAACATCTTTGTGACAATTATGCTATAAAAGTGGTTGTCGGGAACCTGACTGAAAAACAACATTTATAAAAGGAAGTCATCAAGATCAAAGGTCATCATTCAATAATCAATAAGGAAACAGATGCTGGCATTTTCTAATAAAGTCCTCTTTGGACTCACTATTTAGAACGAAAGCAATAGGTTTCCTTGAGAAATTCTACCTTACAAAATTATGGGATTAGAAATGATGACATATTGATGAAGTAGGTCAAGGGAATAAAACTCTTCAGCCCAAGGAAATCTGCGGTAGAATGACTCAGAGAAAGGAAACGAGGTACATATATATATTTATGTTGACACTGGATGCTATATAAATAGGTTATATGGTTGTAGATAGAAGAAGTATGATCAAAGAAAGCAGAAACTCTTCTAATGCACAGGTTGTCAATAGAAATGATCAACAATTGATGAAATCAACATAATAATTCCTCATATAGAATATGAGGTGGTTGTGTATAAACAAGGAACTGCATGCTGGAAGTTCGTGGGAATGAGACAATGTTGTGAGGAAAAAGAAAAGAAGAGATCGTGAAATGCAACTATGATAAGAGGGAATTATTATCTGGAAGCCAAGAAGACTTGACAAAGAAATCTCCTAGGAAGATATGTAGACTCTGATAAGAAGTCCGGAAAAGATGAAGACTCTTTGCAATACATATCTTTTGGAGATGTGTCAACACATACGAAGGATGTCGATGCCCACAAGAAAGATGTCATGGTGAAAGATCATCATTGAGGTAACTTTTAATTTAAGTATTCATATTTATAATTGAATAGCATCTGATGAGCTTATGCAGGGTTGCCAAATGGAAGCAGATGTCTTCCACAAATTGATAACCATATGGCAAGATGAAAGATCCTTAGAAGATATATGGTTTGAAAGAAGCATAACATGAATCTAGACCAGATGAGTGTAGAAATTTTTGAATCTTAATTCTTATGCAAAAATTATTTCTGTTAATCCGGTTAAGCTTCTCCTACTTATACAAGTTCTCAACTGAATAAATTCAAGTCAACATCAAAGAAAAACACATAACAGATCTCTACCAATTCAGATCTAGAATAAGCACATGCACACATAGACAAAGTGACACAGTTATTTCTGTACAAAATGTCCCCGAAAAACCCAATGTGGGAAAACCAGTCTCTGGCTGCTGGAGGGCTCTATTATTAAGAATATTTCTGAATACACAACTCTGGGTTCTAGATCTAGAAAACCCTACAGAGAAAACTCTAGATCTGCAGCACCTGGCTCATCTAAGACCAACAATACTGACTGATCCACACCCTCAAACGGGATTTACAGAACTCAGCCAGATCTAGGCCTAGAAACTCCAGATCTGCCCCTAAAAGACACTGCATCAGCCTCTGAAGGCCTCCAAATGCTCAGCGTTGTCCTTGTTGCTGCTGCTGCTACTACTGTCGTCTGCTGCTGCTGCTGCTACCGTCTATTGTTGTTGCTGCTGTCGTCTACTGTTGTTGCTGTTGCCATCTGCTGCTGCCGTCTGTTGCTGCTGCCTTCCTCTGTGCTGTCTTTCCTGATCTCTTCTCTGCTTCTTGTGTATTCTAGACCTTGGGATCATATCATCCCCTTGGTCTAAATTCCCCTCTCTCCAATTGAAACACTTGAGAATTCTTAGCAACCCCACCCTGGAATCTCAGCTTAGCTTCAATGCTCTGCCTCTGTGTGTGTTACAAATGACCCCAAGCCTTTCCTTTATACTTTTCTCTTTGACAAATCAACATTCAAGATTAAATCTTTAATCAATGGCTAAGATTAAAAGAAAGCTTGATCTGTGTGACTTAAGACAATTTCATCACATGTTTAATTAAATTCACTTTAATTATTTTATTTTCGTAAGTTCTAACTTAGGAAATACATTAAAATAATTAATTAATTTAATATCTCCTAAACCAGATGAAATTTCCCAAATCCATTTCTGGGTCTTGTAGATCAGGTGAACTTTATTCCTTCTTCAAAATTTGGGACCTAGAGCACAACTGATGCTACCCCAAATACACAAAATCTCAACACTCCCTCTTAGCATCAAGGGTGTGCTCTAGCAATACACTTATGCATTACATGATTTTGGGCACTAGTTTTGTGTTGCTGAAGCTTGGCCTCCTGCCACTCAACTCTGCACTGCTGCTGCCATTCTATACCGCTGCCCATGACTCTGCCACTGCCACTGCAACCACTGTACTGCAGTGCCCTCTCAATATGCTGCATCTGTGCTGCTCATAGCACTGCCACTACTGATCTACTGCACTACAACTTCAGTTGTTGAGAGAAACAACTGAATCTCCTGCCCAATCTTTGACAAACAAGTCAGATGGGCTGCATCTTCATCACTAAAGCTCCATAGGCTACAGACCTGTGTTGGCATCTAAAGAACGATGCACAGCTACAACTCTGCCTGCGTAATCAGACTCCCTCTGCATTACTGAAGTCACATCAACTCCTTGTGCTGAAATCTATCACGCTGCTGCTGCACTGCATTGTCCCTTTGAAGCTCTCTGCGCTACTGCATCTCTACACTGTGTAAGCAACACTGCTCTGTGCTGCTGAAGTCACATCAGCCTCTGCGCTGCTACTGCTGCTATGCTCTGTGCTGCTCCTCCCAGCCTCCAAATCTGCCTCTACCTCTGCCTCATCTGTGATCTATGCAGCCACTGCTCCACTTGTCCCGTTATTGTCTTAAGGCTGTCATAGCTCGCTTGTGATCCAAGAGATGAGTTGCTCAAGGATCCCGCCTTACTTCCATGTAGCTCCTCTACATATCCATGTCACCCCACTTTCAAGGTTCATGAGCACTCATGGCTACATCATCTCCTGATCCATCATCTGCCACCACTGCTTTGGAAGAAGATGCTTCCTTGTCCTTCTTCTTTTCTGAACAATGGCTGGCAAAATGTCCCATTTCGCCACACTGGAAGCACTTGATCTTAGAAAGATCCTTCTTCTTCTTCGACTGCTTTTTTAATGCCAAGGCTGCATTTTCCTCCTCTTCCTTCTTTTCTTTGCTCAACCCAGGGTTGTGTTGCTTCTTGGTGAATCTGCGTAGTTCTTCTTGCCGTAGGATTGACCACAAGTTGTCCCAATCTGGGAGGTCCACTCTGCCCAAGATACTTTGGACAAAGTTTTCCCACTCATCTATGACCGCATTTAGGGCAGTCCTGACTATCACCGCATCATCTACGGTTGCACCCTTGCAGTCAGCTGATCCCTGATTGATTGCAATCTGAAGAGGAAATGCTCGATGTCTTCTCCCTTGGTCATCATGAATGACCTCATTTGGGCCTCCAACATCTTTCTTTGGACTGATTTTCCCTCATATAGGGAAGTCAAGGCCTTCCACATCTCATTAGTTGTCCTCTTCTCAGCTGTGTGGCACAATATGATCCTTAATACTATCCATTATTAGCCGCTTGGCATGCCCAGCAGCTTCGCTATGCTTCCGTAGGAGATCTGCATCTGTCGGCGTGGCCAGGGTCTGCTCTGCATGGTCTCTTAGACCATATGCCTCAAGGACAATCAAGATCCTAGCTTTCTACATCGAAAAGTTTGAGAGGCCCTCTAGCCTATCCTGATCACGTAGTCCATGAGGAGTCATCTGCTCAGAATGTGTCAAAGCTCCTCTTCTCTATGCTAGAGATCTTGGATCTAGGGTCCTTTACGAACTGGGCACCCTCTACTCCCTCTGACACTTGATTTCCCTCCTTAGAAATCTACCAAGTCAACTATGATTCAACTTCTTCTTTAATCCTCTGACCAAACTGCAAGTTTCTTTTGGCAAGAAACTCTCTGAGAAGCTTGATCTCTTCCCAAACTTTGTCACTTGTGCTAAGGTTAAAAATCTGAAAACTTCAGAAGTTTAACCCAACCAGCGCTTCTGAATTTCTGCAACTTTTCTGCAGACTTTTTCTGGATTTGAATCACACTGGCTGGCTTCAGACCTAACCAGCGTTGTTTCTGCGCTGCCTCTGCATAGTAATTGCGTGTGCTTGCTAGGACATAGCGCTGGACAACGTCACCCTTCCCTTTGCGTGAATCTCCTCCTGAAAACTGCGTTGTCCCTTCAGATCTGCTTTTCTGCTGCCTTTCCAGCTGCTTTCTGCAGCTAGATCCTTCAAATGCTTCCGCTGGTGACCCTTCTAGATTTGCAATTGCTCTGATATGATGTAGAAATTTATGAATCTTAATTATTATGCAAAAATTATTTCTGTTAATCCGGTTAAGCTTCTCGTAGTTATACAAGTTATCAAAGAAAAAAACATCAAAGAAAAAAACATAACAGATCTCTATCAATTCAGATCTAGAATAAGCACATGCACACATAGACAAAGTGACACAGTTATTTCTGGACAAACTGTCCCTGGAAAACCCAATGTGGGAAAACCGGTCTCTAGCTTTTGGAGGGCTCTATTATTAGGAATATTTCTAAGTACACAACTCTGGGTTCCAGATCTAGAAAACCCTACAGAGAAAACTCTAGATCTACAGCACCTGACTCATCTAAGACCAACAATACTGACTGATCCACACCCTCAAACAAGATTTACAGAACTTAGCCAGATCTAGGCCTAGAAACCCTAGATCTGCCCCTGAAAGACACTGCGTCAGCCTTTGAAGGCCTCCAAATGCTCAGCGTTGTCCTTGTTGCTACTGCTGCTGCCGTCTGCTGTTGTTGTTGCTGCTGCCTTCCTCTGCGTTGTCTTTCCTGATCTCTTCTCTGCTTCTTATGTATTCTAGACCCTGGGATCAGATCATCCCCTTGGTCTAAATTCCCCTCTCTGCTACTGAAACACTTGAGAATTCTTAGCAACCCCGCCCTAGAATCTCAACTTAGCTTCAGTGCTCTGCCTCTGTGTGTCTTACAAATGACTCCAAGCCTTTCCTTTATACTTTTCTCGTTCACAAATCAACAGCCAAGATTAAATCTTTAATCAATGGCTAAGATTAAAAGAAAGCTTGATCCGTGTGACGGAGATGATGATTGCATTAAATTCCTCTTTTCGAGAGGACCACGATCGACCTAAAGATCATCAAATTTGGACAAGTGAAAATATGTTTTTGAGGTCAAGCCCACACATGGCCAAATTGTCAAAGGTCGACCACATCATCATGTAAGCTCATGAAGCCCAATGGACATGTCACTTGAGCCCCGACGACTTGTATAAATATAAGAGACCTCAAACCTCATTTGGCATCATTCATCACACACATTCTTCTCTCTCCTTCTTTGATTGTTTCATACAACATATTGGGCATATTTTTTCTCTCACACATGTAGCAATAAGGACAATTTCAAGGCAGATTACAGAGCCGAAAATTTCAAGAATTGTTGTAGGTTTGACTAGAATTGGCCGGGATCATATTGATCTCCTTTGACTGCGGTTTTCATGCCAAAAATTTGATTTTTGAAGGCTTCATTAATTGAAATAGGAACCGAGATATTCTAGGAACATTGACCGAGGTTGACTGCAAAGTTGACCATAGACTTCCAATGCAGAATTTGACCAGGTTTGACCATTGATTTAGTGATTGTTTTGGGATGACTTTGACCACTTCAAAAGGTCGAGCTTGACTGCCTTAGACCAAGCTACATGAGTATTATTTGATGTTGCGTTGACCTTTGTTGACTTTTCGGTTAGGGCAAAATTTTACTATTGTTGACTGTAGATTTGACAAAGTTGTTTTTACTGTAATTTGGCAAGTCAATTTTGATTTTTGTACTCTCTCTCTCTCTTTGTTAAACATTTGATATAATAATAAGATGAAGTGATCAATGGTTTTCCCCATCTTGGGGTTTTTCCCTGGCATCCACCAAATCTGGTGTTCTCTTGTCTTGGCTTGTCTTTTGCATTTTATCTTCCATGTTCTATCTACAAGTACCGTTAATGTGATTGTTATTGGAAAAGTAAATTGAAAATTGTCATTGGGATGCTAAAGGAACATTGAAATAATTGTGCTAAGCATAGAACATACCATTGTTAACTAAAATTAACACGGTCTCAGAGCCCAGGTGAAGACAAAGCCCAAGCAAGAGAGAGAAAATAAATCACAAAGAGAGATTTGTTGGACAAGGGCAAGCCTCAATGGCTTCTACATCTTCAAGACTGAGGATAAGCTCAATGATAAATCTGACTATCATGCATGGAAGAGCATGATGCAATGGACTATGTGCAGGGTAAAGTGGTGGAGCCTCCTTCAAATGCACCTGTTGCTGTGAAGACGAAGTATAAGAAAGGTGAGTTCAAAGTTAAGAAAATTATCATAGACTCCATTCAAAAGCATTTGGTTGCCTATAGTTATGATCTGGGAACATCTAAGGAGATGTATGATAAGTTGGTTGGGATGTTCAAAGTGAAAAATGCAAATCAAGTCCTCTTTCTCAAAAACAAGTTGAAGGATATCGAAATGAATAAAAGGGAGTCTATCTAATCCTACTTCATGAAAATAACTCAAATCAAGGATCACTTGCTATCTATTGGAGAAGTTAGTTCTGATAGGGAGCTCACCCTCATTGATCTTGGAGGTCTTCCAAGACCATATGATGTATTTGTCACCACCATTCTCAACAATGACAGGATACCTGGTTTCGATGAGTTATTAGCTAGAAGCACTGAAGAGGAGACTAGGATTATGGAGAGAGATAAGCCCTCCAATAAAAATGAACCTACTGCCTTCTCCGCTCATGAAAAGAGGAAGAATAATGTTGGTCCGAGGAGAAAGGGTCAAGGATCCAAGAAGGGATTCAAAGAAGGAAGAAAAGGAAGGTGCTACAATTGTAACAGATTTGGCCACTATGCTAGAGAATGTCCCCACAAGAAGAATTCTCCAAGGGAGGATGACAACAACAACCACAACAATTTCAAAGGCCATGGCAATCAAAGGTACAACAGGTTCAACAACAAAGGAAAGAGGAATGCTCCCGCTACTCAAAATGGAAATGGTCGGCCTCGCAAAAGGATGACAAATGCCAAGTATGATGAAAGTAATGTTGTAGTAAAACAAGATGAGTTTTATCTTATTTCCGCTCTATCTACTGCCTCTCGTTCAGATACATTGGATCATTGGTTGATTGATAATGGAGCCTCAAGATACTTCACCGGGTGCAAGGAGGCCCTCTTAAATTTGGTTGAAAAGAAGACTAATTTGAAGATCATACTTGGAGATAATGCCACCTACCCAGTAAAAGGGATAGATACTATCACTCTTCACTTGAATCAAGTCAACCATTCATCTACAAGAAGTATCGTATGTGCTCGATTTGAAGAACTTGGTGTCTATTTTTGTGATGGAAGACGTAGGCTTCAAGGTAGCATTCATTGATGGAAAGGCACGTATTTGGAAAAGAAACCTTAAAGATCCATTTACTCTTGGATTTAGGGTTGATGGTCTTTATCAAGTGGGTGGAAGTCGTTTGGGAGCTTTGGCAACCGATACTTCTCTTCAATCTGAGTTATGGCACCGTAGATTTTCCCACTTACATTACCAAACCTTGCCTGGGGTAAGGAAGATGGTCATAGGTATGCCCGAGTTCAACATGAATCACGAAGGTGTTTGTCAGGATTGTGCAGTTGGGAAACTTACAAAGGGACCATTCCCTTCTAGTGAAATAAAGACAACCGATATTCTTCAACTGGTCCATTCTGACCTGTTTGGTATGTTTCGTAGTAACATTGTTGGGAGGATACTTAGTATGCAATCTTTGTGGATGACTACTCTCATAAAACATGGATCTATTTCTTGAATAGGAAGGAAGAAGTGTTCTAATGGCTCAATTACTTCAAAGTTTTTACAGAAAATAAAACAACGAAGAAGATCAAGATATTGAGGACTAACAATGGAACCGAATATGAATCAAATGAATTCAATGACTTTTGCAGAGAGGCTAGCATTAAGAGGGAGAATTGTTCCATACACTCATAAGCAAAATGGCGTTGCTTAGAGGAAGAATCAGAAAATCATGGAAGCCACCCATGCCATGCTCCAATATCAAGATATACCAAAGTTTTTATGGGGAGAAGTTTCCAACATTTTACTGTATGTTCAAAATAGGAGCCTGCATCAAGCATTAAAATTCAAGACACCCGAGGAGGTCTTCACTGATAAGAAACCTGATGTTTCTCATTTTATAATATTTGGTTGTCCCGTGTATTGTCATGTTCCTAAAGAGAAAAAAACAAGTTGGAAGCATCTGGAAAGAAGGGTATATTCATTGGCTACAGTGAAAATTCAAAGACATATAGAATCTATGTGCCTGGTCAAAGAGATGTGGAAGTGAGCCGTGATGTTACGTTTGATGAAGACACTGCCCTTGGGAAAGCAAGAGATCTCCCTATCCCAACGAAGGACGATGATGCTGCTGCAGAAAAACAGGATGAACCTATGCCTAATGTTGATAGACCAATGGATCCTATTGATCCACCTCCTAGTGATTCCTCTACCTCAAAAAAAATATCTTTATGGCTCAAAGATACTCTCAAAGATGTTGAATGACATACTACTACAAGAGGGACATTTCGTGAAAGTAAGAAGTTGAACAAGTACCAAGCATATTTGGTTGCTATGAGTACTATTGTTCAAGTTGAACCATGCACGGTCGAAGAAGTCTTAAAGCACCAAGTATGGAAGGATGTGATGAATGAGGAATACGAATCAATCATGAAGAATGATGTCTGGGACGCGGTACCTAGACCCAAGGACAAGTCCGTAGTCACCTCAAAATGGCTTTACAAAATAAAACATGGAGTTGATGGGAGTGTTGAAAAATATAAGGCCAGGTTTGATACTGGAGGCTTTTCTCAAAAAGGAGTGGATTTGCCCCAGTTTCCCGATATCCCACTATCTGATCTATTATTGCTCTCGCTGCCACTCGAGGATAGAGCCTACATCAAATGGACATTAAGACTGCTTTCTTGCATGGCTCTCTTAAGGAGGAAGTCTACTTGGAACAACCTTAGGGAGTCGAAGGACACATGTATGCAGGTTGAAGAAAGCCCTCCATGGGTTGAGAGGATTGATAGATATCTTATGAAGCTGGGATTTACAAGGAGCTATGTTGATCCAAAAATATACTTCAAGGTTGAAAAGGAAACACCTCTTATTTTGATCCTTTATGTAGATGATCTCTTTGTGACTGGTGCAAACAGTCTCATTTAATGCAAGAGGGAGTTGAATTTTGAGTTCAATATGAAGGACCTACAGTTGATGCACTACTTCCTAGGCCTGGACGTTTGGAAAAAGCTAGGAGAGATTGTCCTTACTCGAGGAAAATAAATTGTGAAGCTGCTAGAGAGATGTGGTATGGTCGATTGCAAGTTTGTGTCTACTCCAATGGAACTCAACTTCAAGAAGCTGTGTGGAAGTGTTACTGGGCCCGAATTGGCAAACCCTTTTGAATATAGACAACTTGTGGGGGCCCTGATGTTCTTGGTAAACTTTCGAACAAACATATGATTTGCCGTGAAAATGTTGAGTCAATTTATGTTTGAGCCTCATCACATAGATTGAATTGCTGTTAAGAATCAATTAAGATATCTCTGTGGCACAATCAACTATGGGCTGAGATACACTGCCGGGAATTTGAGGCTGCATGGATATAGTAATGCTGACTAGGCTGGCAGTGTGGTGGATAGAAAGAGCACGTCAGTACATTGCTTCTCATTAGGGTTTACTTTGATTTATTGGATGAGTAGGATGCAGAAATCGGTTGCTCTAAGCACCGCCGAGACCGAATACATTGCAGCTAGTATGGCTTGTTGTGAAGTTGTCTGGTTGAGGAAGCTCTTCAGTGAGCTATTTGAGCACATAATGGATACCACCACAATCTATTGCGACAACCAGAGTGGGATTTGCCTTTCAGAGAATCCTGTGTTCCAGGACTGCTCCAAGCATATTGATATCAGGTACCACTTTATCTGGGATATGGTACAACGATGAACAGATGCGTGATGTTGAAGGTCTGATGGATCCTATAGATCCACATTCTTCAAATAAAAGAAGACCTTCATGGCTTAGAGACACTCTCGATGATGCTGAGAGACATATTTCTCCAAGGGGAACATTTCGTGAAAGTAAGAAGCCGAATAGGTACCAAGGGTACTTAGTAGCCATGAGCAACATTGTACAATCTAAGCCTGGAACGTTTGAAGAAGTCGTGAAGCATCAAGTTTGCAAGGATGCAATGAGCGAAGAATATGAGTTGATCATGAAAACTGATGTCTGAAATGTGGTCCCTAGACCAAAGGACAAATTTGTTGTCTCATCGAAATGGCTCTACAATATCAAGCATGGAGCCAATGGAAGTGCTGAAAGTTTCAAGGCAAGATTTGTTGTCTGAGGCTTATTGCAGAAAGAAGGAATAGATTATGATAAAATATTTGCACTTGTTGCTCGCTACACTACCATCCATTCGATCATTGCCCTTACTACATCGCAAGGATGGAGTCTACATCAGATGGATGTCAAGAGCTCCTTCTTACACGGATCAAGCAAGGAAGAGGTCTATGTGGAACAACCTTTGGGGTTCGGAGTTCGAGATAGAGATACACATGTATGCAGGTTGAAGAAAGCCCTCTATGGGTTGAAGCAAGCCCCCAGGGCTTGGTAATGAGAGGATCGATTGCTACTTCATGAAGCTCGACTTTACTCGAAGTGATTATGATCCAAACCTTTACTTTAAGGTTGATAATGATAAGCCTCTCATTCTGGTTTTCTATGTGGCATGGAGCCGATGGAAGTGCTGAAAAATTCAAGGCAAGATTTGTTGCCCTAGGCTTCTCGCAAAAAGAAGGAATAGATTATGATAAAATATTTGCACTTGTTTCTTGCTACACCACCATCTGTTCGATTATTGCCCTTGCTACATTGCAAGGATGGAGTCTACATCAAATGGATGTCAAGATGGCCTTCTTACATGGCTAGAGCAAGGAAGAGGTCTATGTCGAACAACCTTTGGGGTTCAGAGTTCGAGATAGAGATACACATTTATGCAGGTTGAAGAAAGCCCTCTATGGGTTGAAGTAAGCCCCCAGGGCTTGGTATGAGAGGATCGATAGCTACTTCATGAAGCTCAGCTTTACTCGAAGTGGTGATGATCCAAACCTTTACTTTAAGGTTGATAATGATAAGCCTCTCTTTCTGGTTCTCTATGTGGACGATCTCTTCCTGACAAGTGTTGACCCTCTTATTCATCAATGTAAGAGGGAGTTGGCTTATGAGTTCGAGATAAAGGACCTAGGACTGATGCACTATTTCCTAGGCCTCGAGGTCTAGCAAAAGCCAGGTGAGATTTTCCTTTCCTAAGGAAAATATATTGTGAAGCTACTGGAAAGATTTGGGATGGTGGGCTGCAAGTCCGTGACTACTCTGATGGAACTCAACTTTAAGAAGTTGTGTGGAAGTGTTGTTGGGCTCGATTTGGGAAATCCTACCGAGTATCGTCAACTTATAGGGGCCCTGGTGTTCTTAGTGAACTCACGTTCGGACATATGTTTTGCGGTGAACACATTGAGTCAATACATGGTCGGGCCTCATCACATTCACTGGATTGGTGCCAAGAATCCCTTGAGATATCTCCGAGGCACAATCAACCATGGGCTAAGATACACTACCAAGAGTACGAGGCTCCATGGAAATACCTATGTTGACTAGGCAGTCAATGTGGGGGATCATAAGAGCACATATATATGTTGCTTCACCCTAGGTTTCACTTCGATCTCTTGGATGAGCAGGAAGCAGAAATCAGTTGCTTTGAGCACCGCAGAGGCCGAATATATTGCAGCAAAAATGGTCTGTTCTGAAGTTCTTTGCTTGAGGAAGCTCTTCAGTGAGATGTTTGGGCATGTGTTGGATACCACTGTGATCCTTTGCGACAACCAAAGTGGGATTCGACTTTCAGAGAATCCCGTGTTCCACGACCGCTCCAAGATACAACGAGGCGTCGTAAGGCTCCAACACATGGGGACTAATGAGCATGTCGCAAATATTCTCACGAAACCTCTGGGGAAGGTCAAATTCTTAACCTTCCGTGAGAAGCTTGGAATTGTGGATAGACCCTCCTATGAGGGTCCCGCTTGAGTTGGACTTTGAGCTCTGGAAGCTCCAAGGGGCTTGGGGATAGCTTCATGGAGCTATAAGCAACCACAAGGATAGGTTCGCCTTACCTTGTTGGTGTGTTATTTCGCCATCATTATGATATTGAGCTAGTTCACCCTCTCTTGATCTATGCCCCACAAACATCCCATGTGGTCTAGGACTCATGGGAAGTACCTCTCGTCTAGCCAATGAGTTGGGAAATGAGAATAGAGACCATAGCATTACCGATGGACGCATCGTGTATTGCAATATTCTCTATCTCTAGGATGGGTTGTGTCCAACAACTTGATTAGGGGGATCAAGTCTGGTTGAGGTTATTACCTCTAAACTGACTTTGGGTCAGTGGAGAGTGGCAAGGTCTTGTGACTCACTCTCGATCAAATCTTCTTCATTATTTCTTCTACAACAGAGCAGAGTCGACAATGTACAGAGACAACATGATGACACAAGATGACAGGATGATATATGATAGTACATGATGGTATTGGATGACAGGATTGCACAAGTTGACAAATGGATTGACAGGTAGAGTTCTCCCTAATTGAGAGGGAGTGTTAAATTTCGCAACTAGTGCCAAACTCCACTTTGCACTGCTCGTATGATGGAGATGATATTTTTGTTGGATTCCTCTTTCGGAGAGGCGCAAGATTGATCTAGAGATAATCTTGTTTGGATGAGCAAAAGTTGGATTTTGAATTTATTTCTCACACGGGGTGGTTTTTCAAGGCTGTCAATTTCCGCAGGATTTCTTCAACAGGGTGTTAAAATTGGACAACTAGGTCCAACCATGTTGTGATGCCTTTTGTTTAAGACACCAATATTTTTATTGGGTTCCTCTTCGAAGAGGTGCAAGATCTATCTAAAGATCATCTTGATCCGATGAGCAGAACATTTATTTTGAATTTATTTTTAATACTTTCAAAATATGTGCAGGTCGGCCTTAAGGTTTTACACCCCCAGCAAATGTGTCACACACCCTCAGTGATTGATATAAATAGAGTCAACATTGGAGGACATTTCAATCATCTCATCCTCACACATCATCTCTCCTCTTCTGATTGGTTCGAGCTCCTTGGAGGCAGTTTCAGTTCAAATGTGGGAAAGAAGGACGAAGAGGAAGTTGTTGCAGCTAGGGTTTCCACACAAGTTTGACTAGTGTTGACTTTGGTCAACACATGGTCCAAAGGAGTTGATTTTTCGTGGAGACTTTGATTTGGGAAGGCCGTACATTTTGGCACAAGAATCGAGGTCAAAGGTTCACCGTAGACCGTGCTGCGTTGACTTTTACTTGTTGTTGCTGCCATTGATGTCGTTGCTACTGCTATTGCTACCCTTACTGTTGGTGTTGCTGTCGTTGCTGCTGGTGTTGCTACCGTTGGGGCAGCGTTGAATTTTCTGGGGTTGACTTTGAGTTGACCGTGTGGCTGTTTTGAGGGTTGTTGTGAAACATGCTGGGTTGGCTAACCAAGGAGACTTTGCTGGTTGAAGCATCCTGTGGACCGCCGTAACGCACCACCCCTTTTTTTGTTTCTGGTTTGTCTTCTGTAGATCCACTGGTATGTTCTATCAGCATTTTACTTGATTGTTTATGTGATTGTTGTAGTGATAAGTAAAGTTGCATCAAGCATAGAACATCTACATAAGTTTACAGAGGGGTAGTATTAGCTGAGGGGATGATCTGATCCCGGAGCCAAGAGTCACCAAGAGGAAGAGGAGTAGCTCTCAAGGACAACGCAGAGGAGCAGAGAGCAGCAACAGCAGCTGCGCAGCGCAGAGACTTCATCTACTACGCAGACCCAGGAGGGGTAGCGCTGCAGCTTCAGATAGCTTTAGAAGTTACGCAGAGGCCTCCAAAGGCAGCATAAGGACAGTGTCACCCACTCTAGAGTTATGCAGTCCCTCTCTGAGCAGCGCAGTGGCACACAGATCCTAGCAGGGCTGACGTTGGGGCTTCAGGGGCAGCGTTGGGGTTCCTAGAGCCAGATCCAGACTAATTCTTGTAAATTGTGTTTGAGGGTGTGGATCAATCAGACATTTGGTCTTGGAACATCAGGTTAGCTGCAGATTTATTTTATTCTCTATTGGGTTTTCCAGATCTGGAACCCACATTTTTTGTACTCAAATTCTACTTAATCAAATAAACCCTCATATCTGTTGCATCGGTTTTCCTGCATTAGGTTTTTCCGGGGACTTATGTCCAAAAATCAATGTGTCACTTTGTTTGAATGAGCGTAGTATTCAGTAAATGATTTGCATGTGTAGACCGTTAGTTGTGTTTACTTCGGTATATTCTGAATCTAATTTCTGAAGATATCTTGTATGATTTAATCAATTTGGGGAAGTAAACCATGATACTATAGTAGATTTTTCACAATTTCCACCCTCACCACTGCCTCTCCTCTAGACACTTTGGATAATTGCTTGATTGATAGTGGTGCCTCAAGCCACTTCACTGGATACAAGGAGGCCCTCTCAAATTTGATTGAAAAGAAGAGTAATTTGGAGATCATACTTGGAGACAATGTCACCTACCCCGTCAAAAGGATAGGGACCGTCACTCCACTTAAATAGAGGTCAAACCCTTCATCTTCAAGAATTATTGTATGTACACGATTTGAAGAAGAACTCGATGTCTATTTCTACGATGGAAGATAAAGGCTTCAAGGTAGCATTCATTGATGGAAAGGTACATATTTGGCAAAGAAACCCTAAAGATACATTTACACTTGGATTTATGGTTGAAGGTCTCTATCAAGTTGGAGGAAGTCCTTTGGGAGCTTTGACTTGCTATACTTCTCTTCAATCTAAATTATGGCACCAGAGATTTTCCCACCTTCATTACAAAGCCTTACCCAGGGTGAGGAAGATGGTCACAGGTATTCCTAAATTCAACATGGATCATCAAGGTGTTTGTCAAGGTTGTGCAGCTGGAAAAATTACAAGGGGACCATTCCCTTCAAGTTAAATTCAAACTACCGACATTCTTCAATTGGTCCATTATGATCTATCTAGTATGTTGCGTGTAACATCATTAGAAGGATACTTATATTATGCAATTTTTATGGATGACTTCTCTCGCAAAACGTGGATCTATTTCTTAAAGAAGAAGGACGAAGTGTTCAAATGGTTCCGTTCTTTCAAAGCCTTGGTTGAAAATAAAACAGGGAAGAAGATCACAATATTGAGAACCGATAATGGAACCGAATATGAATCAAATGAATTCAACAACTTTTGCAAAGAGGCTGGCATTAAGAGTGAGACCACAGTTCCATATACTCCTACGCAAAATGGAGTTGCTAAAAGGAAGAATCGAACAATCATAGAAGCTACCTGTGCCATGCTTCATGACCAAGGCCTACTGAAGTTCTTAAGGGGAGAAGTTTTCAACACTGTTGTATATGTTCAAAATAGGGGCCCGGATCAAGCATTGGATTTCAAGGCACCCAAAGAATTTTTCACTGGTAAGAAACCTGATATTTCTCATTTTAGAATATTTGGTTGTCCTGAGTATTTTCAAGTGCCTAAAGAGAAAAGAAATAAGTTAGAAGCACCTGGGAAGAAAGGAATATTTGTGGACTATAGTGAAACTTCGAAGGCACATGAGAAGTGGAAATAAGCCATGATGTCACTTTCGATGAAGACTCTACCCTTGGGAAAGACAGAGATCTTTCTATCCCAAGGAAGGATAATGTTGATGTTAAAGGAAAGTAGGATGAATCTCCAACAGATGAATCGATGCCCGATGTTGAAGGCCCGATGGATCCCATTGATCCACCTCTTTGTGATCCCTCTAACTCAAGGAAAAGACCTTTGTGGCTCAAAGACACTGAAAGACATATTGCTCCAAGAGGGACATTTCGTGAAAGTAAGAATATAAACAGGTATCAAGGGTACTTAGCTGCTATGAGTACTATTGTTCAATCTGAGCCATGTACGTTTGAAGAGACCATGAAACACCAAGTATGGAAAGATGTGATGAATGAAGAGTACGAATCAACATGAAGAACGATGTTTGGGATGTGGTTCCTACACCCAAGGACAAGTCTGTGGTCACTTCTAAATGGATTTACAAAATCAAACATGGAGTTGATGGGAGTGTTGAAAAATACAAGGCCAGGTTCATTGCTCGAGGCTTCTCTCAAAATGAAGGAGTGGACTCTGATGAGATATTTGAACTAGTTTCCCGTTACACCACTATCCAATCTATTATTGCTCTCATTGCCTCTCAAGGATGGAACCTACACCAAATTGACATTAAAATTGCTTTCCTGCATGGCTCGCTTAAGGAGGAAGCCTACATAGAACAACCCGAGGGGTTCAAAGTACAAGATTGAAGGACACACATATGCAGGTTGAAGAAAGCCCTCTATGGGTTGAAGCAAGCCCCTAGGGCTTTGTATGAGAGGATTGATAGCTATCTTATAAAGTTGGGATTTACAAGTAGTGAAGCTGACCCTAACCTATATTTCAAGGTTGAAAAGGACAGGCCTTTCATTCTGGTCCTTTATGTGGATGATTTTTTTCTGACAGGTGCAGACCCTCTAATTTCTTATTGCAAAAGGGAGTTGGCTTCCAAGTTCGAGATGAACAACCTAGGTTTGATGCACTACTTCTTAGGCCTGGAGGTCTGGCAAAATCCAGGTGAGATTTTCCTTTCTCAAGGAAAAAAATTGTGAAGATGCTCGAGAGATGTGGGATGGTGGATTGCAAGTCTGTTTCTACTACGATGGAACTCAACTTCAAGAAGTTATGTGGACGTGTTGTTGGGCCCGCATTGGCAAATCCTTCTGAGTATCGACAACTTATGGAGGCTCTGATGTTCTTGGTAAACTCCCTTCAAGACATATACTTTGTTGTGAATACATTGAGTCAATTTATGGTCAAGCCTCATCACATACGTTGGATTGCTGCTAAGAATCTCTTGAGCAGAATCAAATATGGTCTGAGATACGCTGCCGAGAATTTAAGGCTTCATGGATATACTGATGCTGACTGGGTTGGAAATATTGTGGATCGTAAAAGCACGTCTGGATGTAGCTTCTCATTGGGAACTGCTTCAATATCTTGGATGGGCAGGAAGAAGAAATCAGTTGCTTTAAGCACCGCCAAGGCCAAATACATTACCACTAGTATGGTCTGTAGTGAAGTTGTTTGATTGAGGAAGCTCTTTAGTGAGTTATTTGAGCATGTGTTGGATACCACCGTGATCTACTAGGACAACCAAAGTAGGATTCACGTTTCAGAGAACCTTGTGCTCTACGACCGTTCCAAGCACATTGATATCAAGTACCACTTTATCTGGGATATGGTACAACGGGGAGCAATAAGGCTCCAACACATCAGGACTAATGAGCAAGTTGCAGACATCCTCATGAAGCCCTTAGGGAAGGTCAACTTCTTAGCATTCCAAGAGAGACTTGGAGTCCTGGAAATACCCTTCTATGAGGGTCCCACTTGAGTTGGGCACTAAGCTCTGGGAGCTTTTGGGGGCTTGGGGTATTTATTGGAGCTATGAGTGACCATAGGGTGAGTGGTTCACCTTCCCCTATTGGTGCGCTATGTACAGGGTGAGTGGTTCATCTTCCCCTATGATTGACATATGCATAGGAGGATGAGTGGTTTATCTTCTCCTATGGCATATGAGCTGGATGAGTGGTTCACCTTCTCCTGCTAATTCCCCAACAAACATCCTACCCATGTAGTCCGGGACCCATGGGAAGTACCTGTCATCTCACCAATGAGTTAGGAAAAGTGGATAGGGACCATAGCACTACCAATGGACGCATCGTGTACTTCCAAACTCCCTATGTCTAGGATACATGATGTTCAACAACTTGATCTCGGATCAAATGAGGTTTTACCTTTGGAATAACTTTTGTCAATGGAGAGTACTTGGGAAGTACCTGTCATCTCACCAATGAGTTAGGAAAAGTGGTTAAGGACCATAGCACAACCAATGGATGCATCGTGTACTTCCACACTCCCTATGTCTAGGATGCATGATGTTCAACAACTTGATCTCGGATCAAATGAGGTTTTACCTTTGGACTAATTTTTGTCAATGGAGAGTGGTGAGGCCTTTTGACTCACTCTCGATCAATTCTTCTTCATTATTACATCATGGCTCAATAGAATAGAGATGAGATGACAAAGATGGTACATGACAACATGATTGTGAAAATTCCTAGATCCTAGATCTGGAATCCCTACTGCAACAAGCTGAACTACTTCTCCTACTTGCAAATCTGATTTAGACAAGTTATTTAAGATTACTTCTTAAAATATCGAAGCAGTTACTGAAGCAACCTTCACCCATTAAAATACATTTGTGAAAACAAAAACTGAGCAAGAAAGAATAATGCAAACATGAGACACCGTTATTTTTGGACAAACGTCCCTGGAAAAACCCAATTCGGGAAAACTGGTGCAGTAGATCTGAGGGTTTATATATTATGCATTAATTTTCTGAATACAAATCTAAGATGTCTTTCTGGCAATCCCTACAGAGAATATGACTGACAAAGAGTTAGTGAGAGAAATCTCACACTAATACTGGAAGCCCGACTTACCAACAAACCCCGAATGGCAAGCCCTCCATTTCTCTACGCAATCTCTGCATCACTTTGCATGGGGACTGTGTAGCTTCTGTGCTGTTGGTCTTCTGCTGGCTGGATCTGAAACTTTGGCCCCTTCCGGTCTCACACCTTTGCTTTTCGGCACTGGATTTGAATGATCCTCAGCTGAATTTCAAATCTCCTGAAGGTTGCAGCACTGCCACTACATGGCATTGTGTTGCTTCTGTGTAGCTATTACGCTCCCTCTTTTGCGTACTGCCCTCTGTATTCTCTTCTTTGTATTCCTGGCTCTAGAAAAAGACCATCCAAATAGAATTACTCTACCCTTCAACTGTAATCAAGTATCACTTAGATTTGATTTCGTCCAAGCACTTGCTCTGTCAGAAAAATTCAATCTCTAGATCTTATCAATGTATTTTACAAATGACCCTGAAGCCTTCCTTTATAGTCTTATCATTGAAAAATCAATGGCCTATATTAGATCTCCAATCAAAGGCTAAGATTATATTAGAATTGATCTGCTTTTTCTAGAAGTTTCACCCACAATTTACATTAATACTAATTATTTTAATTTCATAAGTTAGACTTGGGGTCCTCATTAAAAATAATTAATTTTTCTTATAAAATTGTTTCTGGGTGGAATTTCCCCAAACGATTTATGAGTTATTTGTAATGCATGTGTCTAAGCCTCCACAAAATTTGAAACTTAGAGCACATCCAATGTTACCAAAAATCAACAAGGATGGCATCATGATCAATGATGGATTAGCAGATGGAATTCTCCCTAGTTGAGAGGGAGTGTGAAAACTAACAACTAGGGTCAAATTCCATCTTGGGACAACCTCATTTGATGGAGATGACGATTGAATTAAAACCCTCCTTTTGAGAGGACAAAAATTGATATAAAGATAATCCAATTTGGACAAGCAGAAGTGTGATTTTGAATTTATGCCAACACATGTACAAATTGTTCAGGTCAGCCTCATCAACATGTAGGCTCAAGAAACCCAATGGACGTGACTCTTCACCCATAGAAATTGTATATACTATAAATACAAGTGACCTCTCGCCTCATTTGGCATCTTCATCACTCACACATTCTCTCTCCTTCTCTCATTGGTCCATACTACATTGGGCATTCTTCTCTCCCACATGTGTGCATCAAGGAGGACGAAATTTCAGATTGAATTATAGGGCTGAAAATCACAGGAAATTCTACAGTTTTACCATCATTGAGCGTGACCTTATAGGTCCCAGGCATCATTTTAATTCGATTTTATGGGGTTAGTTCTGTCTCACCAAGCCACATCTTTTGGCACGAAAACAGAGGCATTCTGTTCACTTTGACTGCAAACCAAAATTACAGGTTGACCAAGTTTGACCGCAGATCCTGTGACTGTTTTGGGTTGAATTCAACCGTTGCTAGAGGCCAAGTTTGACTAGGGAAGACCGAGCTATTTTGAGGATAATTTATTGTTGTTTTGACTAGCATTGATTTTCTGGTTAGGGTTGAAGTTCGACTGCAGTTGACTGCAGAAATTGACAAAGTTGTTTTGACTTTGAATTGGGCAAGTCAATTTAACTATTGTACACTCTCTCTCTCTACTAAACATTTTAATATAATAATAAGAAAAATTGATCAAAGAGTTTTCCCCACATTGGGGTTTTTCCCTGGCATCCGCCAAATCTGGTGTCCTCTTGTCTTGGCTTCTCTTCTGCATTTTGTTTCATGTTCTATCTACTTTTACTGTCAATGTGATTGCTACTGGAAATCTAAATTGGAAATTGCTATTGGGCTGCTTAAGGAACATTGAACTTTTGAAGTAATTGTGCTAAGCACAGAACATACCATTGTTAACTAAAATTAAAATAGACTGTTGCATTATTCCAGCTGAATCTAATTTTACAGCTTTGCCTTACTCTAGTCATGTTGGGGAATATAGGTTCCACAACATCCAAATGGTGAAGTGACACCAAGGGAGTTAAAGGATGAGCTGCCAGAAATCCGAATATATTACCATACACATCATATTGCAACAAAAACAACAATCAAATATATCTCATTAAAAGCTTTGATAACTTGTTAAGCAAATGCATATGAGAAACTTGTTGCAAAATGCCAACAACACAAACAGAAGAACTAGGAATGATGTAAAATTTGAAAACAATCTAATCCAAAACTATCTCGAGTAATAGAACATTTCGTTGGAACTTGGAAGCACACTGATAACTACAAAAATACAAAAGTAGCTTATTCCATTACCTTGATGACTGAAATCAATGAACTTACATACAAATGAAACCACAACTATCATTGGAATCAATGCACAATTACATCTCAAACACCAAAACATTAAATATCAGAGATATCAATAACAAACAAATCACCCAAGTTAGCAATATTGACAAAGAAATACATGAAAAACATCAGGAATAGTTAAGAAATGCAATGCATCATAATCCACACTTAAGGTCTGTGACAACACATAAAAACTTGAGAAGTAAAACTATATTATCAAGAACTATGTCAGACAAGTGGGATCGACACACATAAACAAACAAAATACAAGAAGCAAGACTAAAGTTAGCATACAATTAAAGCAAATCATGGTTCACAATACATGCAGGAATGGAATTGAAAGACTATGATCAGCAATCAGTTTTTTGTATTTATATGGAAAACTGGAAATACCATTTGAACATTGAATCCAGTGGAGAAATACATCAAGAAAATGCAAGGTTTGTAGCGAGAGGCAAAGAGACAAAACTCAACTATAACCAACAATGCCAAAGCATCTGTCACAGTCCAGCTCAAAGTTTAAGATCAATGCAGAAATGCCTTATTTGCAGAAGAGACAGAAAAAATAGACAATTTCCAGCCAATGCAGACCTTTCAAACCATGGTAGTAAACTCATTGAACCACATAATTTATGTAGAAACCTCCTGCCAATGCAGACCTCGCAAGCCATAGTAAGAACACAGTTGCCTAATAAGCACGTAGTAACATTTGAGCCCTGAGCTACCCCAGGTCATAATATAAAAACTATAGAAATATATGGTAAAGAATGTAATTTACAAATAATATGAACAATCTACTGAACAAGGAATCTAGAGTAAAAGGAATGATGTAAAGTAAACACACTGAACCCACATAAAAAAAGTTATAATAAGATTTTTTTTATGTTGGAATGATCTTTAAGACATTTTTTATGATGGGCGATGATCTTTATGCGACAGTAAACCCAGTGAACCATATAAAAAATCTATAATAAAAATTATTAATTCAAAATTATGGTCAATAATTTTTTTATAAATTCACAAGTTTATAAACAAGTGCTATGTGGTGGCAATGTGCAAAAAAGCAAAAGCAGCGACATTGCCACCGGATGGCTCTTGTTAATAAATGCATTAGTTGCATGCATATTTGCACCATATACAATGTAGTAACATGGTATGTGCATTACTTTATGCGTAATCACTTTCTTTTCCTTTGATTGAGTATAAACTCTATATTCAATTTTTGATAATTTTGACATTACACTCAATTCTTGGAACATATCTTTGGAAAAACACATATAACTGGCCAATTTAAAAACTTAACACAACAAATGATGTATTAAAATAAATGTGAAAACTTGGATTTATTTTGGAATGATGAATGAACCTTTGATATTTACTATCATATGGCATAAGCTAAGTTAAAATACTCTTTATTGCGAACATCGCGATTAAATCACGATATTTTCAAAAAGGCAATTTTTTCGGCCTATGTCATCATCTATGTTTTCAAGTTTAAAAAATCGCCAAAAAATTGTGGTTTTTTTGAAAAAAATCACGATCCAATAGGTAAAAATCGTCTGGAGGGGAAAAAACAAGTTTTTAAAGCAAAAATCGATTTTTTTTTGCTCATTTTTTTAAACAGAGGGCAAGAATGAGAGCTAAGGAGGAGGAGAACTCATCTACAAGAGCAAGAGACGAGAAAAGTGAAGGAATTTAGCATCCCATGCAAAAAAAATTCAAGTTTGGACCAAGTTTCTTCAGCAGAGCGTGGTTTTCAAGTATGAGCATCAAATTTGGCCATTTTTTATGTTTTTTCTTGTTTTTACTTAGATTCTATCACCCATTTATTTTCCATGATTTTTGTTTAGATTTAATTGTGTTTTTTTTGTCATTTTTGTTGCATTTAGTGAAAAGGGTTTTTTTGGGTTAAAAATGCAAAAACTTGATTGTTAGTTTTATTTGTTTAATTTCTTCTTGTACCCTAGCTTTTTTCCATCATTTTTGTTTAGGTTTGAATGTGTTTTTTTTGCCATTATTGTTGCATTGAGTTGAGAGTTTTTTTTTTGGGCCAAAAATTCAAAATGTTGTACGTAAATTTTAATTTCATTTGTTTAACTTGCAATTCTTCGTGTGCCCTAGGTTCAAACTTCAAACTTCATATTACATTAAAACTCAAGAGTTCAACAAAGTTACAAACATGCTAAAGAAATTGGGCCCTCTGTGGGAATTTGGTGAACCTGATGGGAGTTTGACAGATCAAATTTGAGTTGCAAATTATGTGGGAAACATATGACAGGGAGGTATACAAATTGAAGTTCCACCTTGCACAAATTCCTGGACATGAGGTACGGCCCTGCTCAAATACAAATCCAAAAATCATCCAAAGAGCCCTCAAATAATTGAAAGGAATAAAGACAACCAAACATACCAACGCATTTCTGAAGAATCAAATAGCAGGGGGTGGAGTGTCAGGATTGAGAGGTGACTGTGAGAGTCGTACTCGTTCTTCACCATCAGCATCTACACCCAACCCCATAGTTGCCTCATCATTTTGTTTCTAGAACCACACCTGGTGCAATACCATCTATCTCTTCAGTTATTAAAAAAAAGGAGGAAGAAGTTGACAAGTTGTTGAGCAAGTTTCTTCTTTGGAGTGATATTCCTTTGAGTGTTATGAGGAACAATCCATTTTATCAGCCCAGAATTGATGATATTGCTATTGTTGGCCCAGGATATAAAGCCCCTTCATATGATGACTTTGGAGGGTGCATTCTTCAAAATGAAAAGGTTGATTGCACTAAGAGATTGGAGGAGTTTAGGGTATCATGGGCAGACACGGATTAAAATGCAATGTGATGTCAAATGGTTGGACCGATTAAAAGTGTAGAACCCTTATTAACTTCTTGGTTCAAGATGACAATGTTTATCAAATATATTGATGCATACGCACATATCAAAAATTCACATTTATTATGTGATTTGTTGAATGTGTTCATTCAAAGGGTGGGTCCACAACATGTTGTCCAAGTCATAACAGACAATGCTGTAAATTAGGTTGATGCTAGCAAGATGCTTATGGAGAGGAATCGTAACTTATTTTCAACACCTTGTGCTGCACACTGCATTGATTTGATGTTGGAGGACATTGGAAAAAATTCTTTTGTCAAGGATATTGTTGAATCATCAAAAAGCATTAAAAAAATTATATATAATAATGCATTTGTGCTTCATTTGATGAGAACATTCACCAATAACAAGGAGTTGGTGCGCACTGCAATTACACAGTTTTCCACCAGTTTCATATCTTTTCAATCCCTCCTGAATTCTATGTGCAATTGAAGAGAAAGTTTCTTTCAGAGTAGTGGTGTGCTTTTTCATATAGCCGAAAACCAGAGGGAGAGGCCATGTGCAAGTTGGTTTCATACCAGGAAAGCTTTTGCATGGGAGTGCAAGATGTGTGTAGCATTACTGAACATTTGGTAAAGGTTCTTTGATTAGTTGATAGAGACAAGCTTACAATGGGCTACTGGTATGGGACCATGGATAGGGCCAAAGAATCCATTCGGAGCTACTATGATGATAAGGGGGATGAGGGGTTTAAGAAACAACAAGTCTTAAGGGAAGTGATTGATGAGCAATGGAACAACACACTCTATCATCTCATTCACGCTGCTGGGATCTACCTAAACCCTGCATTTTTCTACTCCTGTGGTTTCTTATTTGATGCTGAGGTGGTGAATGGATTCTTCACTTGTGTTCAGAAGATGGTGCCATCTCCAGCAAAACTTGCAGAAATTTCCAAAGAAATGGAGATATACCAAATGGCAAGTGGCACATTTAGCTTGAACATGGCTATCCATGATAGGAAGACTAAAATGGCAGGTAAGATTAAGTTTGTTTCAAAATCCATTGTCTCTTCAAGTTCATACTTTGCTTCAACTTTCAAATTTCATTATTTTTTTATGTTTAGAATTTTATCTTATTTGTTGTAGATGCATGGTGGAGAAGCTATGGTGGCAGAGTACCCAATCTCCAAAGACTTGCCATTCGAGTGATCAACCAAACATGTAGCTCCTCAGGATGCGAGCACAACTTGAGTATATTTCAAAAAATACACACAAAGAAGTGCAACAGGTTAAAATACTACAATTAATTTTTTTAATTAATTAAATAATATTTCTTTATAATTATTAATTTATTATTTATAATTTATTAATTTATGACCCTTCTACAGATTGGAGTCTGAGCGACTTAATGCCATGGTCTACGTCTACTACAATCTTCGATTGTGCGTGAGGCAACTTGAGAGGACACCTAATGTGGAGGCCATCTCATTCAATAGGATTGACACCATTGTAGCATGGAGAGTTGAGGCCGAGAGGCCTATCATGGAATCGGCTCCAAATTGGTTAGAGCAAGAGGTAGTGGAGGGGGAAGAGGAGGAGGAGGAGCAACAGGAGGAGGTGACATCAACTACCCCTGTCACCAGTATAGGACGTCGTCTACCTCCTATAGCTCATAGTTCTTCATCTTCTACAGCACAACAGAGTCCACTGCCAGCCCCATCAACTTCTTCATCTAGAGGGAAAGTTGTTACATTTTCTCCCAAGAGGGGCAGGGAAAATCAGTGGTATTAGTTATTTGGTTCATTGCATTGTATATGACATTATGACTCATGATACGAGATACATCATTATATTTTTTGTTGATTTTTCAGTGTTCCACAAGGATGCGTCCCCTAGGGTGGGGGACACGCTTCCTCACTCCCCTACGCTCTTGAGACAGGGAAACTCCTGGAGAAATTTTTCTACACGTCCCCTTTTTTGGAAAAACTTGGGGAAACTCCAGGGGGGTGTTTTTCTAGTGACGAAATGTGTCTCTTGTGGGGGGGACGAGGGGACACAGGGGGGGTTACAAGAGGGACACGTACCCCCAAATTTTTTCGCTGAAAAACAATTAAAAAACAATTTTTTGTGTTTCACTACTTTCTATGTTTATTTTTAATTCAATTTTCTATGAATGTTTTAGACTTCAACATAATGTCATTGTCATATGATTATTTTTTTTTTTGATGTGCATTGCGCAATTTCAATTATCAAATGATGAATTTAATTTAGATGTATCATGTACCTTGCATAATATTAATTCCCATTGCCAAATGATAATTTTGATTCATAATAGTATAATATGAAATGTTGATCATATTTAGATGTGCATTTCATGATTAATAAGATTTACTAACTACGAATTTAGTTATTGACATTTGCTTGGATTTAATTTTTTTATTTTTTTATTTTTATATATTAAATTTTTAATAATTTTATATTTTTTATGGCTCGGACGTCCCCCCCCGTTTCCCGAAATTTCCTGAAATTTTGGGGTTGCTTATATATGTCCCCCTTGTGCGTATCCCTGCTCTTGCATATCCCTGCTCTCGCATTTCCCTATCCCGGAAACTTGGTGGAACATTGGATTTTTTGAGGCCAAGTTGGGACTCAGGACTTAGTATTCAGGGCATGATTCACTATTATGTGTGATGTAGCACTAACATGATATTAGACATCTTATATATTAGTTCTCTTTTCATATTTATGTGTCAAAGAATTTATTTTATGTTGTGGATGCTTTAGGTATTAAATTTTTTTTTTTTAAAATGAATATTTTTGTTTTTGCCAATTTTAACTGATTTTTTCCTTATGTTTACGAGTTTTCCCAATTTCGAACCCTCGTCGATTTAATCCCTATCGCGATGTTCACAATGCTGAAAATACTACATGAAATAATTTTGTCAAAGGAATTAGTTTGTTCAACGCAAAAAAACTTGAGACATGAAAATGTCTTTATTTCATTTGAATAAATACATTGGCTTCTACATGATAGCACTAAATATCCTTTTGTTTAAAAGATCTTGATGCTTGATTTTTTTCATTATTGGCACATACATCTACAATTTCTTTGGCAAATACTTATGTGGTAAATAATATATAAGGCTGTTGTTTTTGGGTTTATCGTATTTGGAATGTATGTTTCACGTTCGACGCTTATGGTATATGATGATTACTTGACAAGATATCAGGAATGAAAATGAGATAAATTATTGATTTCTTCAAATTTGAGCATCATTTTTCGTGGTTTAGGTCAACTTGTTTAAATGATTCAAATAAGTTTGACTTTGGGGCATTAATTATTATCAAAGTACCACTAAGCTTTCAAAGGTTCCCTAATTATGAAGTTACTTAATAACACTAATCCTAATCCTCTTCACTCTTTACAAAGAAGAAGTCTAGGCCTAGGCAAGGAATTCTCCCTTGGCCTTGGAATCCTTCCAAGACTAAAGAGTGAACTACAATGTTAAATGATAGTTAGCTAGTCACCACTTGATAATATCCTTAGCTTGCCCTATGAAAGAGGTTAGGACTTTCCCTCTATGAGGACTCCTAGAGATAACATACCCTAAACCACTTGGTATATTTCATACCATCATCTGCACCTTGTTTCCATCCATGTGTAGCCAACCCTCACACTTGGTATATGGTTGAGGTGATCTTTAGACCTTCCATTCTTGATAATCTAGCCTACTAGTGGGTATTTCAGGATGACAGGCACATTTTTTACCTTTTGAATTATATTAAATTTTTCTGTACCATTTAGTTGATGATGTTTAGTATGGTGACATTGCTCATTGGTCCAACTATGGACCAATAGGATGCCTAGAGGTTTGGTTCCTTAAGAGTGTTATTTTATAGATCCAATGTGTTCAAAAGAATTGACAATTTTCATCTTCATAAATCCCCTGGAACCATCAAGATCAACCATGGTTGCACACAATAAGGAAGAAGAATGCAAGAAGAAAGAAGAATGCTAGACATACTGATACAACAGTACAAGGATATCTCTCCATGGTCATATGATGAGTTAAAGATGTGTGATCCAAAGATAAGAAATCATGCAATACCCTAATATAAAGTATTCAAACTGGGTGGAAAAAGATGTCCCAAACATGAACAAAAAGAATAAGATCCAAATTTATATTAACTTTTGCAATTATGCACCTTGCATCACTTGAGCACAACTATCCTCTTTCCAACAAAAAACATATATTTCACTCTATCATAGGATAAGGGATGATGTCTATGTTAAACCGAACCTATAATTACAACTAACTATAAGTATCTAAAGACGATAGGTATAAGACAAATTTCACCGCTCTTTAGGGAACTTATGCTTACACGTGAAAGTGTTTTTTAATAATGGATGGTACAAATACATTGTGCGTTTGACATTGCATTTTTTTATACTTCATGGTTGTGTATAAGGATAAATCACTTCCATTTCTAAAAGCATAAACAATCACAATATTCACTTACAAAAAATATTTGACATGTTTCGGTCCTTAAACATACCATTGAACTCGAAGAAGTGCAACTTGAAGGTATTTGAAGGTAAATTTTTGAGGCAAATTGTCAAAAAGAGAGGGAGGATTAACCTTGAAATGGTGAATAGTATCCAAGAAATCCTTTTGCCTAGAACTAAATAAGCAATTAAATCATTCTTTAGCTATATTGACTTTGTAAGGCGTTTCATTCTCGATTTTATGGAATATTGTGAGGCCTTTATCAAATGCGATAAAGAAATACCTGTCACCTCAAAATCTAGGAGGTCTTGTGAGGGGAGCTTACAAGACAAATATTAGAGCAAGTGACAATACCATGAGGTGTGGCCCATTATAACCACAGCCACTACCTCCTTCTCTTGAGTGGATTTGCACCAAAAGAGAGGCTTCTCTACGTTAGGTCACCTAGAGGATATATCAAGTCTAAGGGTTAGAGGTGACAATGATAGGCCTTAGAGAGACACTCTACTTAAGAACAAGGCTCAACTAGCACAAATAAGGCAATTTGTTCCCTCCAAAATGCCTAATTTGGGCTCAATGTGACTTAGGGTTTAAGAGTAGGCAAGGTCAACAAGCTTACATAGGATCACAAGGCTAGGAAAAGGCTTGGAATAGATAAGTATGTTTAGTTAATGGCACAACAGGCCTTCAACAAGCCCATAGTTGAAGCCTAGGGTGAGACTAGGGTTTTTCTAAGGAAAAAATTACCTAGGGCAAAGGACGCCATCCCTAAAATGGAGAGATTAGCCATAGGAAAATGTTAATTATGAGGAAATGACCTCAAAGCCAAGTGTTGAATCCCTCCACAAGGCAATGTGGATAGCCCTTGACGAATTTAAACCCTATCCTTAGCTTAGTAGTTTTCCTTAAGAGGTTGAAAATCAAATTTTGGGGAGAAGAATGTGTTTTGAAGTTGAATTTTAGGTGTGATCAACAATGTGAATATGGCCAACGCCTTAACATTGGGTGATGGAGTCTAAGGGAAAACTACTTAAGATAAAATACTAAGCCCTAGCAAGTCGTGAGTGAATAAGAAACCCTAGCTATCATTTTATGAGCGATAAAAGTCAATGAGGAAAAGTTATCATGAAGATTCACTCATGGGATTGTAACACAAATTCTACAAGGGTAATGCATAAAATACCACTGCTAAGATTCCATACAAAATTTTTCAGTGATAACTAGCGAATAGAAACCCTAGACAATAACCATTCCATGCAATACCCATGAGATAAATTCCAATACAAAAGAAGATACAAGACACATGCATTAATTGATACTTTATTGCTACAAAATGACATCTCCAAAACCATAGAATAGCTCCATCAATGAAAACTCCACCATTGATCACATCTCCACAAGATACAAGACAAATTTTAGCTAGGCCAAAATCTCTAAGAGGGTCGAATTGATCCACAACTAATGATGAGAATAAGAATGACGTGACCTCTATTTATATGAGGTCTACCTTTACCACTTCATCCCTAATGAAGCCCTTAAATAAAGTTAGACATAATGATACTTTCGGTTACAAGTTGACCCACCAACTAAGTGAAAAAATAACCAATGCATGCCCATACGTGTGAGCCATAGCCTCAAATAATGTTGAAGTCATGCTCGTTTAGGGCTCCAAATGCCATCCTAAGGTGTGTTGAGGTGTGAAAAAGTGTTAAAATGCCTAGATCATCCAAAATTTGAGGAAGCTCCCTCAAATCCACCTCAAACCCTCCTCTGAGGTCCCAAGTCTTGTTGGGGTGCCATCATGTGGTCTCCACAGGTCTCCAACCATCAAAATGAGGACTCCTCTCTCTAGTGTTTGGTCTTCTCTAGGTGCAACAAGCCCTGCAAAGTCTTTCAATGGGAGATCATCCTCATCTGGGCTCTAAATCAAGTCCTACCAATCGGGTTGTGTCAAGGCCAACCTAGGGGCGTGTTGGGTCTAGTGGTGTCATCACAAAGAATCCTCTATGTTGAGTCAAAGTAGACCAACATCATGTGAAAATTCTACTGCAGTATCATGGTATACTTCTCCTACTTGATTTAAATTATACGAGTTATTTTCAGAAATTAGATTCAGAAAACATCGAAGTAAACACAACTAACAGTCTACACATGCAGATCATTTACTGAATACTATGCTCATCCAACAAAGTGACACATGGATTTTTGGACATAAGTCCACGGAAAAACCCAAAGCAGGAAAACCGGTGCAACAGATATGAGGGTTTATATTATTAAGTAGATTTTGAGTACAGTAAATCTGGGTTCCAGATCTGGAAAACCCGACAGAGAATAAAATAAATTTGCAGCAAACTTGTTGTTCTAAGACCAAATATCTGATTGATCCACACCCTCAAATGGGATTTACAAGAGTCAGCCCGGATCTGGCCCTAGAAACCCCAGCACTGCCCCTAAAGCCCCAGCGTCAGCCCTGATAGGCTCTGAGTGCCACTGCACTGCCCAGAGAGGGACTGCGTAACCCCAGAGAGGGTGACGTAGGCCTTATGCTAGCCCTGGAGGCCCTTCAACGTAAATATGAAGCCCTCTGGTGCCTCTGCGTAGCACCTACGCACCTGCTAATGCTGATCTTTGCTCCTCTGCGTTGTCCTTGTTTGCTGCTCCTCTGCCTCTTACTGACCCTTGGCTCTGGGATCAGATCATCCCCTCAACCAATACTACCCCTCGCTACAGAAAAAATCTTCCGGAAATTCTTAGCAAACCCTGCCCTAGAATTCCAAATTTGTTTTCTCAGCTCTGCCTCTGTGCGTATGTCTCCAACTGACCCTCAAGCCTTTCTCTTATAATTTTTCATTCATCTCATCAACGGTCGAAATTAAAACATTCATCAACGGCTAAGATTAAAAGACTGCTTGATCCGTGTCTTTTAGAACATTTCAGCGCACTTGTTAATTAATTCACTTTAATTATTTAATTTTCCTAAGTTTAGACTTAGGCTTAGGAAATCCATTAAAATAATTAATTATTTGAATAACTTGAACACCAGCTGAAATTTCACAAAATACTTTCTGGGTTTTGGAGTTCAAGTGTGTCCTAGCCCCTCCACAAAATTTCAGGGCTAGATTACACCCGATGGTAGATCAACTATAAAAAATCTCAACACTCCTTCTTAGCACGGAGTGTGCTCTAGCAATGCATTCACACCATGCACTACACGATCTTGAAGTTGGATTCTGTGCTGCTGATGCTTGGCCTGCTGCCCTCCATCCACTACACTGTTGCTTTTTGTACTGTTGCCCATGCCATGACCAGCAACAGTGCCACATCTGTACTACAGCTCCCTCTCAAATTGCTGCATCATGTTTTCTATAGCATTGCCACTGCTAACTGTTGCACTACAACTCAATTGCCGAGAAGTAGGCAACTGAATGACTTCTGCCCAATTGTTTGACAGATAAGTCAAGCTATATCTATCATTGAAGCTCCTTGGCTATTGATTTACGTTGTCCCCTTGAAGCCACTGTTATGCTGCAACACTGCACTACGTGAACACAACTTCTTTGCGTTGTTGAAGTCCCATTAGCCCCTCTGCGCTGCTGTCTCCGCGCTGTTGCTGCCTCTACATTACGTTGCTCCCACTTCAGCTCTTTATCTCTCCCTTCTTCTTCAATGTGACCTTCTGCAACCATCTCCCAACTCATCCCACTACCGTCTTAAGGCTCCCGTAGCTCGTATGTGATCCAAGAGTAGGGCTGACTCAAGGATTCCGCCAACATTTTGTAGCTCCTCTACAGATCCATGTCACCCCACCTCTTCTCTCGAGGCATATGAGCACTCATGGCTGCATATCATCAGAACCATCATCCTTTACTGCTGAAGCCTAGGAATCAGAAGCTCCTTTGTCCTTCTTCGTAGGACAAGTGCTGGAGAAGTATCCAAGTTCACCACAGTTAAAGCACAAGACCTTGGAAAGGTCCCTCTTCTTCTTCCCTGTTGATTTTCTTTCCCTTGATGCAAGGGCTGCATCACCTTCCTATTCTTTCTTCATTCTGACATTCCCACCACTGATATTCTGCTTCTTGGTGATCCTCCTGATCTCCTCTTGGCAGAGGATAGCCCACATGTCTACGCAGGAAGGTAACGCTACACTGCCTAGTATACTCTGGACAAATGTTTCCCATTCCTTGGAGACTACATTGAGGGCAGTCCTCACTAAGAGGCCTTCATCTAGAGTTGCACCCATACCAACCAGTTGGTCTCATATGGTTTGAAGTCAGAAAAGGAAAGGATCTATTTCCTCACCCTTCTGCATCTGGAAGAGCCTCATCTGATTCTCTAAGAGCATTTTCCGTTGGACAGAGCTTCCTTGATACATCGCTTCCAGAGCAACCCACATGTCATTTGCTGTGTTCTTTTCAGCAGTGTGTGGTACAATGTGATCCTTCACTCTGTCCATGATCAAATGCTTTGTCTGTGCTTGATTCTCCTTAAATTTCTTTAGAGGATCAGGATCTGCAAGCACAACTAGAACACTCATTGCATGGTCCTTGATGTCGTACTGATCTAGGACTGATAGGATCCATGCCCTCCAAATGACAAAGTTCAACACACCGTCCAACCTGTCCTGGTCTCTTTGTCCATGAGAAGCAATCTAGCTCAGATCTGACAGAAAGAATGCTCTTCTCCCTCTTCCTGTGTCTATACAAAAACTCTGGATTTGGGTCTCTGGATGACTAGAAAAACTCTAGCAACTGATTCTTCTGAAATCTGATTTCCCTCCTAGAAATATTCCACCCAAACACAATCAGACAGTACTCTCCGATCACCCTCCTGATTGAAACTCAAATCTGTTTGGCTCAGATCTGCTGAGTAGCTATCTTCCTCTCGCCTTTGCCAACTTAGCTAGGCACAATTCTACACTTGTAGAATCTCCACCACACCTGCACTGCTGAAGATCTGAAGCACTGCTTCTAGATCTTGGTAGGGCTTTTTGCAACAAAAGGAATATTGGATTGTGTCTCTCTGGTTGGCCTAGTCCAGCCTTAGCGTTGTTCAGAAGTGGACTGCGTAATCCCAGACTGGGTAACGCAGTCCTTACGCTGGCCTGGAAAGGCTCTGCGTAAGCCTGATGGCCTTCTGAATCTGCAGCGTTGTCCCTTCCTGGATCTTCATCCTCTTGTTGTCAAGTTGCCCCTTCTGGATCTCTGCTACTTCTGCTGTTATCCTGTAGACAATATTTTCTTCAACTAATTGCTGGAGATTGAGCTTGATCTGCGATCGCTCTGATACCATGTGAGAATTCTACTGCAATATCATGGTATACTTCTCCTACTGGATTTAGATTATACAAGTTATTTTCAGAAATTAGAATCAAAAAACACCAAAGTAAACACAACTAACAGTCTACACATGCAGATCATTTACTGAATACTATGTTCATTCAACAAAGTGACACATCGATTTTTGGACATAAGTCCCCAGAAAAACCCAAAGCAGGAAAACCGGTGCAACAGATATGAGGGTTTATATTATTAAGTAGATTCTGAGTACAGTAAAACTGGGTTCCAGATCTGGAAAACCGGACAAAGAATAAAATAAATCTACAGTTATTATGTAGTTCTAAGACCAAATACCTGGCTGATCCACATCCTCAAATGGGATTTACAAGACTCAGCCTGAATCTGGCCCTAGAAACCCCAGCACTGCCCTTGAAGCCCCAGCGTCAACCCTGCTAGGCTCTGGGTGCCACTGCGATGCCTAGAGAGGAACTGTGTAACCTCAAAGAGGGTGACACAGGCCTTGCACTAGCCTTGGGGGCCCTTTTGCGTAAATCTGAAGCCCTTTGGTGCCTCTGCGTTGTCCTACTTGGCAGCTGCGTAGCTGCTGCTGTTTCTCTTTGCTCCTCTGTGTTGTCCTTGTTTGTTGCTCCTCTACCTCTTACTGACTCTTGGCTCCGGGATCAGATCATCCCCTCAGCCTATACTACCCCTTGCTATAGAAAAATTCTTCCGGAAATTCTTAGCAAACCCTGCCCTATAATTCTAGATCTATTTTCTCATCTCTGTCTCTATGTGTATGTCTCCAACTGACCCTCAAGCCTTTCTCTTATACTTTTTCATTCATCTCATCAACGACCGAGATTAAAACATTCATCAACGGCTGAGATTAAAAGATTGCTTGATTTGTGTCTTTTAGAACATTTCAGCACATGTTAATTCACTTTAATTATTTAATTTTCCTAAGTTTAGACTTAGGAAATCCATTAAAATAATTAATTATTTGAATAACTTGAACACCAACTGAAATTTCACAAAACACTTTCCGGGTTTTGGAGTTAAAGTGTGTCCTAGCCCCTCCACAAAATTTCAAGGCTAGAGCACACCCGATGCTACACCAACTATACAAAATCTCAACACATCATGGGTCTTGAAGATGCACTAGTACATGTAAAACTTGCTCACACTATTATGAAGCTCAACTCTCTCAATTCTACATCTGCAAGGTCATATATCTCTCTAAAAAGGCTTGGATACCTATGGAGTGTTGATTTTCTAAGTGCAATATAGACAAACACAATATCTCTGAAATATCGATAATTACTTTTGATGTTGATCTTCTTTTAAATTATTCCAATATATCATTCAACAATTATAGTTCAGAAATTCAACCATAAAATAACGACAGAATAGTAGAGATCACAATGCACAAAGAGAAGAGAAGTTTTACCCTGGGAAAACCCACCAAGGGGAAAACCTACCAACATTTTTCAATAGAGAAATTATTTTTTTCAACAAGAGTCACACCTAGACATACGGTCAAACCTAGTCAACCCCTCCGAGTCAAGCCTCCCAATCTGATCCAAAATTTCGCTCTACTTGATCTGACCCATAATTTTGGTTCTCTTGCAACTGCCAGTAACCCTAGAATTTCAGCCCATGTACTTCCCATAATTTCGACCCCCTGCAATAGAACTGCCTAGAAAAATTGCGAACCAAAAGAGTGAGAATCTATCCACACGTGAGAGCTCAAGAGAGAGAGAAAGAGATGCAATTTGTCTTCTTTTTTGTCTACCTTCTCCTTCTTAATCTTCGCTAAGATGCCCAAAAAATTTCTTCTTGAGGAAGCACAAAATGGTGGTGGAGGAATGAGGTTGAGTTACCTTTATATAGTGATCTATTGGGTCAAATGGGGGTGTCCTTTTCCCTGGGCCGAGTTGACTTCGAAGGAGGCTAACTTGAAAACTTTTGGAGCAAAAAATTACAATTTAAAAACTCAAAATTTCTTCTTTTAAAAGTCGCAATGGGATTTTGACTCAAAATAAACTTTCTTTTTATTCAAGCATTTAAAATTTGCTTTACAATAATCAATAAAGCACATCAAGTGGCCAAACATACATTATAAAGACCAAACATAGTTATAATTTCAACACTCCTTCTTACTAGGTAGGTATTCATAATGACTATCATAGATGTTCTTAAGTTGGAAAATTTCTCTAAAGTAAACGTTATATCAAATAATCCTCAACATCATCATCTACTATTAACATCCACTAGTGGCCATATCCGGAACGGTACCAAGCCCATGGCATTGTCAGCATCATATCAAGACTCACTCCTCCAAAGTGACCGGTCCTCAAATCCATAGGTCGATATGTTGAGACATCAACTAGTAAGGATTCACTCATCCTTCCTGATGAGCACTCTAGGCCAAGACCTCACTCAACCGTCCCTAGTTGGTGATCAGGTCTAGATGTTGAAGGACCTCACTATACCCTACCTGGTGTGTGAACGGGTCGAAGATCCCACTACACCCTTCCTGGTGTGTGATCGGGTCCAAATACTGACAGACCTCACTAGTGCACAAAATATCAACAACTTGTTACAATTTAAAATAACCTAACTTCGTTATATTAACAAATTGTTAATACAACAGCCTAGGGATCTCGTACTAGGGATAATGGCCCTCATACATCCACTAATATAAGACTAGAAGAACAAGATACACTGATAGTCTAGATGATGTAGTGCACAATCACAACTGCTTTGCCGTATATTGAACACATTGTAAGTCCTTCAGCTCCCAATCTGCGACATTGTCTCTATCAATGGTCCTGGTCCTTTAGGTCACTGAACTCGACTCTCCAATATGTCCTCTAGTTGATCATAAGTCCATCTACTACCTGTAAACCACCACTTCGTGGGTGATATCCCTAGGAGAAATTTTTTCTCCATGATGGACCTCAGTCGGCAGCCAACAGCGCCTTGCAGCCCTCAACTAGCTCATTATGCCATTTCTCCACCACCTGAGCCATCCATGTCGTCCCTGACTCATATTTATTGATCATATCTTTGAAGGTGGGCCTCCCGAACCTAAAGGTATGTCTTGTCATTAGGTAATTGAGTATTAGGTTTACTTATCATGGACACTTCTGGGCATGGATTAATGGGGGAATTCGGCAAAAAGAGCGGGCTTAGTTTGTGCTCTTGTCCCCTTGATCTCTTTTGGATGTTACCCTTGGATTTTAGTCCCCTGGGATCTCCTTTACTGACCATTTCGTTTTGGAGTGGTACTACTTGGGAAACTCCGACTTTGGTTGTGTCGTCCTGCTCCCTTATCCACATATACTACTCCCCTTTTGTTCACTATATCCTCATTCATCATCTCTCCCACCTGGGTCCACATTGCCTCTCTGGGTCCACCTTGGGTTAGGATTAGAACAATGCCTCAGAGGTTGAAGCAGCTAAAAAGAAAAGTAAAAGCATAAATGGCCACATTCAACAGGAAAATGTACCGCAAGATGCAAAATATGGTCACGACAAACATAATTAACTCATGGGGAAAAGCCAATACATGAGCTCTACCGCATACCCATATCCATCACCTTGGTTCCATAGGCCCTATATTGTGAAAATTTCAAACATTTTTGTCATAGATTTATTTCTCCTACTTATTATTTCAATAAGTTATTCTTCAGAAATCCTCCAACAAATATCAAAATAAATACTACTGCAACATTCACAAATATATATGCAGAGAAATAAACAGTTAGGAACATAAGCGCAAGAATCAATCACATGTACACAATTATTTTTGGACAATTGTTCCCAGAAAAACCCAATGCGGGAAAAACGGTGCAGCAGATGAGGGTTTTATTAATTCTTCAGCAAATGACATCTTTACAGGGAAATACAACAACAGATAAACTCTGAATCACTTGAGTCTAAATTTCTGGCTTACTCGGACAATTCCCTGACACCCTGAACAACCCCTGCATGCCCCTGCGTCTCTCTGCGTGATTCACTGTGCAGGCCCAACGCTGGACTGCATGAGTCTGCGTGGAGACTGCATGGGTTCTCTGCATTGCAACCTCAAGCTGCCTCCAATGACCCACTGTTGCCCTCCGTCCCTGATCTCTATCACCACTAACTCCCTTCTCCTTCTGCAAACTTCCCACCCTACAACTCTCCCACTGAAATCGAATTCTACATCAGAATGGATCTCTTTCGGGTACTGAGTGTATGCCCAACTTCTTTTCCAAATGACCCTCAAACCTTCTTTTATAATCTTCTCGTTGGAGAATCAACGACCCAGATTAAAAGATTAATCAATGGATAAGATTAAAACTTGACTTGATCCATGTTTTCTAGAAGATTCACACTCTGACTTATTAATACCCTTTAATTATTTCATGTCCCTAAGTTTAGACTTAGGGTCTTCATTAAAATAATTAATTATTTTAATAAGTCATGAACTGAGTGGAATTTCCACAAATTGTTTCTGGGTTCTTTGGAATGTGGGTTCTCATTAAAATAATTAATTATTTTAATAAGTCATGAACCGAGTGGAATTTCCACAAACTGTTTCTGGTTTCTTTGGAATGTTGTTGTCCAAGCCTCCCTGCAAAGTTTGAGACTTGGAACATTTCTGTATGCTACAAAAATCAACATATATAAGCTTCCTTTATCATTCAAGAACCCATGATTGTCCCAACCCCTAGAGGGAAATTAACCGCCCTACCAAAAAGGGTGTAATCACTGTTATATCTAAGACATCATGCTCTTGTCCTTTGAGGCCCAGGAAGTTAATCAAAGAAAAACCATAGAAGGAAAAAGGTATATAAAGAAGGGTGCAAAAATCAAGACCGAGGCACCTCATGTACCACAATTGCTCCCTCCTACACATTATACACCCAAGTGTGGGCTTCCATTTCTCTAGCTACCCTTGTGCCCCGATATGTGGCCCAAAATTGCCCCTCTCATTCTCTATTCAATTTCACCTCTTTATCACATGCCACCACCATTTGAGGGATGTAACTTGGGTATACTATCCACTCTAAAGGTAGAAACCGCCTAATAAGGTACCTGGCTAACCCCCTTTGGAGCTTGGAGACATTAGCACATGCCAAAGCCCACTATACAAGGGCATGCCATTATGAAGTGTCCACTACTTGTCCATGGTATGTAAGCTCTTTTACGCGATTACTTTAATGACTTGTTGTATTGGAAGGCTAGGGGACACATTGTATCTTATATAGGATTACAGATAGTGTCCATTTGGTTTTGGTCTCCCTATACGAGGTCCTAACCCTCCAGAGGGATACATTGTCACATATAGGGTGTGTGTAGAGATCCATGGGCCTCCACAGAGGTAGACAATACTCCATATTGTGAAAATTCTACTGCAGTGTATTGGTTTATTTTCTCCTACTTGATTTAATTTATACAAGTTATTTCCAGCATTTACATTCAGAAAATACCGAAAATAAACACAACTACAGCCTACACATGCAGATCATTCACTGAATAATTCACTCATACAACAAAGTGACAAATGGATTTCTAGACATAAGTCCCCAGAAAAACCCAAAGCGGGAAAACCGGTTCAATAGATATGAAGGTTTTATTATCAAGTAGTTCTGAGTACAACAAATCTGGGTTCCAACCTTGGAAAACCCGAAAGAGAATAAAAGATGTAAAATCTGAAACTAACCTGAAGATCTAGTGCCAAATATCTGACTAATCCACACCCTCAAACGGGATTTATAGGACTCAGCCCAGATCTGACCCTAGAAACCCTCAGTGCAGCGTCTGAAGCCCCAGCATTACCCTAGATGGCATGCGTCAACCTCTACATGGCCCTAGGAGGGCCTGCGTCACCCTTGGAGGGTCTACGCTGCCCCTGCGCTATCTCTGCTAAGCCAACGTCAACCCTGCATTGCCCTAGTTGCCTCTGCGCTGCCTCTGCATTGTCCCTACTAGACTGTGTGGCTCTGAAGCCCCTCTGCGTTGTCCTTGTGGTTGCTCCTCTTGCCTCTTGTTGTCTCTTGGCCCTGGAATCAGAACATTCCCTTGGCCATTACTACCCCTCACTGTAGGAAATTCCACTGGAAATTCTTAGCAAACCCACCCTAGAATTCCATATCTATTCCTCAATTCTACAGAAATTGTGTGTCCTCAACTGACCCTCAAGCCTTTCTCTTATACTTTTTCGTTGAATCCTTCAATGGCTGAAATTAAATCATCCATCAACGACTGAGATTAAAAGACTACTTGATACATGTGACTTTAGACAATTTCAGCACGTGTTAATTAATTCACTTTAATTATTTTATTTTCCTAAGTTAGACTTAGGAAATCCATTAAAAATAATTAATTATTTGAATAACTTGAACACAACTTGAAAGTTCTCAAATCCATTTCTGGCTCTTGTAGATCAAAATTTGGGAGCTAGAGCATAACTGATGCTATCCCAAATACACAAAATCTCAACACTCTCTCTTAGTATCAGAAGTGTGCTCTAGCAATATGTCACACCATGCATTACAAGATCTTGAGTACTTGGTCTGTGTTGTTGATGCTTGGCCTACTGCCCTCCATCTATTATACTGTTGCCCTCTGTACTGCCGCCCATGCCACTGCCACTGACACTGCCACATCTGTACTGCAGCTCCCTCTCAAATTGCTGCATCATGCTGCCCATAGCACTGCCACTGCTAACTGCTACACTGCAACTCAGTTGCTGAGAAGTAAGCAACTGAAAGACTCTGCCCAATTGTTTGACAGACAAGTCAAGTTTCCCTCCACCACTGAAGCTCCATGGATGCTGAATCACACTATCCTCCTGGAGACACTGTCATGCTGCAACTCTGCATTGCGTGAGCCCATCTTCTCTGCATTGTTGAAGTCCCATCAGCATCTCTGCGTTGCTGCCTCCATGTCGCTGTTGCCTCTGCATCACGCTTTTCACTCTTCAGCTCTACAGCTCCCTCTTGCTCTTCAAATGTGGTTATCTGCAACCATCTCCTGACTCATCCTTCTACTGTCTTAAGGCTCCCGTAGCTCGTATGTGATCCAAGAGTAGTGCTGACTCAAGGATCTCGCCATCCGTCTATGGATACTCTATATATCCATGTCACCCCACCTCTTCTCTCGAGGTGCATGAGCACTCATGGCTGCATCATCATTGGAGCCATCTTCATTTGTTGTTACAACATTGGAATTAGAAGCTCCTTTGTCCTTCTTCTTAGGACAACTACTAGTGAAATGACCAAGATCACCATAGTTAAAGCATCGGACCTTGGAGAGGTCCTTCTTCTTCTTCCCTTGCTTCTTTTCCCTTGATGCAAGGGTTGCATCCTCCTACTCTTCTTTCTTTACTCTGGCTGACCCGCTTCTTCCACTAATAGACTGTTTCTTGGTGATCCTCCTGACCTCCTCTTGGCAGAGAATAACCCACATATCTGCCTATGATGGTAACATTGCCCTTCCCAAAATGCTCTGGACAAATGTTTCCCATTCTTCAGAGACAGCATTCAGGGCCTTCCTCACTAAGAGCCCTTCATCTGGATTAGCATCCATGCCAATCAACTAATCACAGATAGCGTGAAGTCTAAAGAGGAATGGATCTATCTCTTCACCCTTCATCATTTGGAACATATGCATCTGATTCTCAAGAAGTGTCCTTCTTTGCACCGAGCCTCCTTGGTACATCACTTCCAAGGCTGACCACATGTCATGTCCTGTATTCTTACCAACAATATGAGGACTCACGTGGTCCTTAACTCTGTCTATGATCAATCACTTCGTCCGCGCTTGATTTTCTTCATACTTCATGAGTCGATCTGCATTGCTTGGTACAACAAGTGTTCTCTCTGTATGATCTTTGAGACCATACTCATCTAGAACTGAGAGGATTCTAGCCTTCCAGATAACAAAGTTGGACATGTCGTCCAACCTGTCTTGATCCCTCAGTCCATATTGAACCATCTTTGCTCAAATCTGAAGAAAACAACACTTCTCCCTCTGGATCTGGGTTTCTTCGTGACTAGAAACCCTATAGTAATTGCTTTCGCTGCAAACTAACTTCCCTCCTGGAAATATTCCACCAAAAAAACTCAAACAGACAGTATTCTCTGATCCTCCTGATTGAATCTCAGATCTGTTGAATGACTGTCTTCCCCCCGCCTTTGTTGCCTTAGCTAGGCACAATTTTGCACCTGTAGAATCTCCACCCCACCAGCACTGCTAAAGATTTGAAGCACTACTTCCAGATCTTGGCAAAATACTTTTGAAACAAGAGAAGTGACTTGACAGCATCCTCCTGGCTGGCCCAGCGCTGCTTAGAAGTGGACTACGTAACCCTAGACTGGGTGACGCAGTCCTTACGCTTCCCTGGGAAGGGTCTGCGTAAGCCTAGAGGCCTTCTACGACTTCAGCGTTGTCTCCTAGATCTTCTTTCCCTTGCTGTCAAGATGCCACCTTGCAGAAAAATATTTCTTAAGCTGATTGCTGGAGATTCAGCTTGATCTGCTATCGCTCTGATACCATGTGAAAATTCTACTGCAGTGTATTGGTTTATTTTCTCCTATTTGATTTAATTTATACAAGTTATTTCCAAAATTTAGATTCAGAAAATACCGAAAATAAACACAACTACAACCTACACATGCAGATCATTTACTGAATAATTCACTCATGCAACAAAGTGACACATGGATTTTTGGACATAAGTCACTGGAAAAAACCCAAAGCGGGAAAAAGGTTCAGCAAATACGAGGGTTTTATTATTAAGTAGTTCTGAGTACAGCGAATCTGGGTTCCAACCTTGGAACACCCAACAGAGAATAAAAGAAGTAAAATCTGCAGCTAACCTGAAGATATAGAGCCAAATATCTGACTGGTCCACACCCTCAAACGGGATTTACAGGACTCAGCCCAGATCTGACACTAGAAACCCTCATTGCAGCTTCTGAAGCCCCAGCGTTGCCCTAGATGGCCTGCGTCAGCCTCTGCGTGGCCCTAGGAGGGCCTGCGTCACCCTTGGAGGGTCTACGCTACCCCTGCGCTACCTCTGTTAGGCCAACGTCAGCCCTACGTGGCCCTAGTTGCCTCTGCGATCTCCCTACTAGACTGCATGGCTCTGAAGCCCTCTGTGCTATCCTTTTTCCTCTTGTTGTCTCTTGGCCCTAGAATCAGAACATTCCCTTGGCTAATTTTACCCCTCACTGTAGGAAATTCTACTGGAAATTCTTAGCAAACCCGCCCTAGAATTCCAGATTTATTCCTCAGTTCTACAAAAATTGTGTGTCCTCAACTGACCCTCAAGCCTTTCTCTTATACTTTTTCGTTGAATCCTTCAACGGCCGAGATTAAATCACCCATCAACAGCTGAGATTAAAAGACTGCTTGATCCATGTGACTTGAGACAATTTTAACACGTGTTAATTAATTCACTTTAATTATTTTATTTTTTAAAGTTAGACTTAGGAAATCCATTAAAAATAATTAATTATTTGAATAACTTGAACACAACTTGAAATTTCTCAAATCCATTTTTGGGTCTTGTAGATCAAGTGTATTCTAGTCCCTCCACAAAATTTGGGAGCTAGAGCACAACTGATGCTACCCCAAATACACAAAATCTCAACACATATAGGGTGTGTGTAGAGATCCATGGGCCTCCACAGCAGTAGACAACACTCCATATAGGGTGTGTGTAGAGAGCTATGGGCCATCGATCCCTAGAGATGTTCATAGATTACTAGGGATCCACCTTTTAGATGAGGAAGATGCATTTGGTACACTATCCCAGTTGTCCCCACAAGTGCACCAAATGATTCGCTGGTGTCCCAGGACTTGTACAATGACATGGAAACATTCTTTCCATCATTTGAGCCCTTAAATATGGTCTACAGGAATCTTCGACTCATATGGAGACCCATGAGGTCATTGGTATGCCCCCACACCCACTGGGAGCACCACAAGTTTATTGTTTGGAGAACAAGGGGCCACCCCCTTGTCAATCACTTTTGAGAATTTTATTCATCATTATGGCACTTATGGACCTCATCGGGCCTCTTGGAAGGCCCTACAACATGCATATATCATTATTTGACCTCCTGAGAGGCTTATTATTTCATTTGTGAGCTAATTTTGTGGGATTGTCACCAAACATTAGCTAATTTGCACACTATTTTATTTTTAGGGGCTAATGTAGGCCCATTAGGTAATTCAAACTCCTAATTGGTGTATAAATAGGAGTTGGATGGATTCATTTGTATCATCACTTGAATTCGGATCTCTCTCATTAGAGAACTTCGCATTTTTTCCTTGGTGGATATTTTTGGACGATGGATGAATTTTGATGAATGGATTGGGTTTTTTTCTATCTTGGAGCTTCTTATATTGCAAATGTGATGATGTTTGGATATATTATCTAACATGTAAGTGCAAGCTTAAGACTATTTCTCATTTTGTTGTATACATTGTAACCTCGCTATTACTAGGGCTAATTGTTGCACGTGGTTAATGTGGAATTATGTGTCCATTTATCTTATTTCTATGTATGGGCCATGTTGGATGAATGAAGTGTCCTAGAGATTGTGTTATCTTTATAAGCCTTCACCATTTGTACGGATTATAAATGCTTTAAAGCCACTTTTCTTCTCCTGCGTTTAACATTGGATGAAGTTTACTTTTGGAGCTTCCTTGAGCAAGAAACAAAATCTGCCTTCACAATCTCCTTGACTCCTTATCCCCAAGAGGAATTAGGCACTGGTCCATCTTGGAGCTTCTTATATTGCAAATTTGATGATGTTTGGATATATTATCTAACATGTAAGTGCAAGTTTAAGACTATTTCTCATTTTGTTGCATACATTGTAACCTCGCTATTACTAGGGCTAATTGTTGCATGTGTTTAATGTGGAATTATGTGTCTATTTATCTTATTTCTATGTATGGGCCATGTTGGATGAATGAAATGTCCTAGAGATCGTGTTATCATGATAAGCCTTCACCATCTGTACGAAGTATAAATGCTTTAAAGCCACTTTTCTTCTCTTGCATTTAACATTGGACAAAGTTGACTTTTGGAGCTTCCTTGAGCAAGAAACAAAATCTGCCTTCACAATTCTCCTTGACTCCTTATCCCCAAGAGGAATTAGGCACTGGTCCATCAAAGGGTGATCATTTCAACCCCATTTTTCACCTCGTCCTCCCTTTCTTAGGTCTAGCCTCAATAGGTCACCTAGGGCATCACTTTCCCGCAAAACTGACCAAACAAAAACTTCGATCTCTTAGGCTCTACTGCGTTGGTGCAGAGGAGTGAAAAAGTGACAATGCAGTATTTAGCAGTGCCAGAGTCTGAGTAGCGCGTAGCAGAGTTGGCAGCAGTGCAGGAAGGCACAGCGCAGAAGTCAACAGCAGCGTAGCAACTTCAAAGGGACAGCACAGAGGCTAGTAACAGTCAGATCTTCAGTGCCAAGATGCATCATGTTGAACACTTCTTCAATTTTGGATGTTTTTCTGTTGCAATAAGCAACAATGTTGCAGTGCCGTAGCATGTAATATCCCGAATGGTATATTTTAACTAAAAATGCAGAAAATAACTGAACTCCACATTATGCCGTAAAATCAACATTTACTCAACAGAAGATTGCCATGTAAAATAAAAAAGCATGAAACACTGCAATCCAATACGACATAGAATAGGAAGAATCTCAGCTTTTATTATAAATAATAATGAGGGTTACATATAGATCTGACCCAAAAAGAGTTGAGATGGAAAACTGGTCACCAAGATAATCTGTTGTACTGCTACACTGCGATGACCTCCAAAACTAAACTATTGCACTCTCCCTCCGGCAACAGCTACCACTGAATCCACTGAAGCACCTGTTGAAGATCTGAATGATCCTCACTCCAATATCTTTGAAGCTCTACGAAACTTCTAAATGAAGTCTCCTCAAAGAGAGTTGGGTTTTCGTCCAACACTCACAAATCACCAGAGGGCTTCCGTCCTGGGGCTACCGCTGAAGTAGAGAACCGCGTATCACACCTCTCATACAATAAAATGATATGATCCAAAGATATCCCTCAATGGCCTCCTCCCTTTCTTTTATAGATCTCTTGGAGCCTTCTAGAGCATTATTTTATTATTATTTTATTCATGGTGCACTTTTCCCTCTTATTAAAATATTACTTTTTAATGCATAAAAGAGTAAATCGGCTACCATGTCTCCTCTGGTCACTAAAACCCATGCCCAACTGTCCCATCATGTAGGTATCCTCGTCCCGGTTCCAATGAGCTATTACACTAAGGTGTTCCATCATGTATTCCTCCTAGAATGCCACCTTGAGCGTAATCAATTGAGTTAAGCCCACAAATAACTCAAATTTCTGAAAGTTGTCGGAATACACTGAAACGAAAGCCAAACTGCTCGGATGATGGAATATATCAAGCGAATGCCACCGGACATGATGGAAACTCCTCAAAACTCCTCCAAAAATCCCCTGAGCCCGCTGATAGCACCAATCTGTACCTGTGACCTATTTGCTCCTAACTCTGGAAGTCCAACCTAACCCTGTCGTAGGTGACACCAAAAAAGGGAATATTATAGACCTTCCGCCCCAAGATTGTTTGCCCTCAAGGAATCCAAATATGTGGGCCATTCTGTTGGCCCGATGCAATTGAGACCCAATGCCCGGATCCCATACAAACCTCCTGGTGCTACTATGTGTTTGTGTCAAGCCACCCGAAATAGACCCCTCAATGCCAGGATCTCAAACTGATCTCTCACTGTACCTGTCATCAAACAATCCTCCCAGATCCCCATGCCACGATGGCCAATCATTGCCCATGTCCCACAGCTCAAACTGCGCACTGCCTCTGGCTATAACTGATTCTCTAAGAGATGTAGACCACATCTCCTGCTGCGCTGTAGTTGCCACACCAACTGTGTACCAACTCATCACCTCTCTCCAATCCAACCCCTGACTAAATCCAATGTTGATCCTGCTCTCCAGAAATCGAGATGGAGTGTTGAAGAAATGATGACCTGTGCCCCACTGCTAGCTGGAATCTGTAACATCTGTTATGTCTAAGGGTGTCTGCTTCGTTGTTCTCCCTACAAAGAAAATTGTACCATCAAGAGGGTACCAACTCATGATCTCCCGCTAATCCATCCTGGAAGAAGAATCCAATGTAGCAACAACTGCATATGGAACATGCCTGGAGTGTTGTCGCCAACCCGTAATCAACTCACACTGCTCTACCCTGTTTGCCAACGAACGTTGCCTATAAAAGGAACCCCCTCTCTCTATAATGGGCCAAAGTGGGCAAGATATGCTACAAGCCCCATCGATGTACTCCTAGAGAGTGCTACTCACTGATAGTACTGCAGCTCTGATGACTTCATGTGCATCTATCTGCACCTCATCAGTGTGTTGGCCAAAAGATGGATGCTCCAACATCTCCAACAACGGCTCCCTCTTCTAAGCGGGAATGTCATGCTCCTGCTGTCTACTACCCCCCTGTAGACCTATCCCATCAACCTCCAACCTCTCCAGAGGATATGGATCTGCAACTGCTGCCACCGTACTCAATGTATGTGCATCTGACTGCTCCTCAATGGTTGACCCCAAGGTTAGCAGCATATCCATCATAGACTCAATGTGAGCCTCCATCTGGCTCTCCCCCAAAGGACTATCATGCATGATGTGCATAGTATCCTCCTTTGCTGACTCATGCTCCATCATATGTTGCTCTGGCTGAATCGTCACAAGTGACTCATCACCCTGAGTATCTCTCATAGAATCCCCTGACTGCTTACCATGCACACTGGAATACAACTTTGGCCTACTGTCGCTCCCTAGAAGCATCATCATCTGATCCCATGGACTCATCTAGAGAAGAGTCCTCGTCCTGACATACAGAAGGAACGTCTACCTGCTCTACCTTTGCCACCTCAAACATGAGTGATCAGGCCCCCATGGTCCTTTGCAAATAAAGCAAAGTCCCTTCCTCCTCAGTTCATTTTTGCTGCACGATCCACCAAACTGGAACAGCTCCTCCTTAATCAACTGTCTCTTGAAAAGCTCAATGTTCTGCTCAACCAGCCCTTGGGCTAGTTCATAAGAAGCAGGTGAGACCAACTGCTCTCTCCTCTAAATGATCAGCAACCTAGTCTGCAGCACCCAACAAATGGCCTCACGAATTCCATTACATGACGACAGGATGGACTACATGTGTGCTATGACTGTGTCAGAATGATGTCTCCTAATGCTGAAGAAGCATTGGAATATCTGTAGAATCAAGCCATCACACTCAAGGTCAAACACGATCTCATAAGTCCGGGTCATGGCCATGACTTCTAAAACCTTAAGCTTCCTCCCAAATCTAGAGCCTACACATTTGTCCAAATCCCGAAAGGTTCCTACTATCAATCTGAAAATTATTTTCTTAATGTCATCATTGTAGGGAGGGAAGGGTGCTGTTATCCTCAAAATATCACTGAAACAAGAGGCAACCATAAGCTTGACTCTCTCACTTGGATGTTCCAAGAATCTGGCTTGTACCAATGCAAGCATAGATGGCTCCAAGGCCCAATTTAAACTCCAATCAGATTGCTCTATCTTTGGAAGACATGATTCCACTTTCTCCAACATGGGAAAGTAATTTTCTGATCTTCCGCTCTTTAAGTCCATCCCAAGTGCATAAAGCCAATTTTCCACTTTTCTCTCCTTTTGTAAATTCCTCGGGTGCCTTTGTTGGAGCAAATTAGGTACCTCCTTGGAGAAGGGCCTTTTGTTTTCTTTCAAGAAACTAACTTCTGCATTGTTTAATAATTTTTGTCTTTGGTTTAGATCGCAACCCACTGAGGCACTACTATGTTGATTTAGGAGTTGTTTTAAATACTTCATTGTTTCAACGACTTATATGGAAGTAAAAGTGGTTTAGGTGGACTTGCACAAGGCAAGCTACAAGCACCAGGTGGTAAGTGCAAGGAAATCCAACCACTCCAATAGCAAGCTCCTCCAGAAACTGCACTGCTGCTCCAAGACTACATTGCTCCCTGATTTTGGCCTCTGATTTACCCACTGAAAACTACTCAGAAAATTCTAGGAATTTGGGAAGGTGATCCTTGTCTAAAACCCAAAAAGGGTTTCTTCTAATTCCAACCTTCAAAATCTGACCCTTTGTAGTTTGGCCCTCTTCCAATTTCACTTTCTGGCACTGCAGCTGCTACTGTCAATCATTTCTCTCCAAAATCCCAGCCAACCTCCTCATATGGCTCTCCTATCAATTTCCCAACACCCCAGCTCTAAAATCCCACCAATACAACTCCCACAAATGAGCATCCTCCAATCACTGCGTAGGCCCTTCTAACCAAAATAGTTGCAACCGAAAATGGAAAACACGCAGGCTGAGCCAAGATCGAGGCTTCGATACGACTGTAATATCCCGGATGGGATATTTTAACTAAAAATGCAGAAAATAACTAAACTCCACATTATGCCGTAAAATCAACATTTACTCAACAAAAGATTGCCATGTAAAATAAAAAGACATGAAACACTACAATCAATACGACATAGAATAGGAAGAATCTCATCTTTTATTATAAATAATAATGAGGGTTACATATAGATCTGACCCAAAAAGCGCTGAGATGGAAAACTAGTCACCAAGATATTCTGCTATACTGCGATGACCTCCAAAACTAAACTGCTGCACTCTCCCTCCGGCAACAGCTACCACTGAATCCACTGAAGCAGATCTGAATGCTCCTCACTACATCTTTGAAGCTCTACGAAACTTATGAATGAAGTCTCCTCAAAGAGAGTTGGATTTTCATCCAACACTCACAAATCACCTGAGAGTTTCCGTCCTGGGGCTACGGCTGAAGTAGAGAACCGCATCTCACACCTCTCATACAATAAAATGATATGATCCAAAGATATCCCTCATTGCCTCCTCCCTTTCTTTTATAGATCTCTTGGAGCCTTCTAGAGCATTATTTTATTATTATTTTATTCATGGTGCACTTTTCCCTCTTATTAAAATATTCCTTTTTAATGCAGAAAAGAGTAAATCGGCTACCATGTCTCCTTTGGTCACTGAAACTCATGCCCAACTGTCCCATCATGTAGGTATCCTGGTCCCAGTTCCAATGAGCTATTACACTAAGGTGTTCCATCATGTATTCCTCCTAGAATGCCACCTTGAGCGTAATCGGCTGAGTTAAGCCCACAAATAACTCAAATTTCCGAAAGTTGTCGGAATGCACCAGAACGAAAGCCAAACTGCTCGGATGATGGAATATATCAAACGAATGCCACCGGACACCATGGAAACTCCTCAAAACTCCTCCAAAAAGCCCCTGAGCCCGCTGATAGCACTAATCATTACCTGTGACCTGTCTGCTCCTAACTCTGGAAGTCCAACCTAACCCTGTCATAGGTGACACCAGAAAAGGGAATATTACATAGCAGTTGGCAATGGAAGGATCAGCAACAACACGGATGCAGAATTTGAGAGCAATTTGCAGTATGGATGGAGTGTTGACAGTGGCAGGGTCAGCATCAACACATATGCAGCGTTTGCAGAGAGTTGGTCGGCAACAATGTTAGACATCAACAGCACAGAGGGAGATGTTGCAAAATCAGAGCAGTACTCAGCATGGGGTATTGCTAGAGCACATTCCTCACTAAGAGGGTGTGTTGATTTTGGTAGCATCAGATGAGCTCTAAGTCTCAAAATTTGGCAAGGAGACTTAAGACACATGTATTCCAGAGAACCCAAAAACCGTTTGGGAAAATTCCACTCAGAATGAGTTTTATTAAAATAATTAATTATTTTTAAAGGGACCATAAGTCTAAAATTAGGAAAATAAAATAATTAAATGGTATTAATAAAACAGAGTGAAAATTCTAGAAAATGTGGAGATCAAGTAAAAATTTAATCTTAGTCATTGATTAGAGATTTAATCTTAGTCGTTGAAGTTTCAACGAGAAGATTATAAGGACTTGAAGGGTCATTTGGAAAAGACATCGAGACGAAGAAAGAATCCAGAGATCGAAATTATTTAGTGAGCAGTGCTTAGGGAGAAGATCGATCAAGAGGATTCTCGCAGAGAGGGGCAGTAATTCCAATTGGAAAGTCTATTCCCGAGTCGGAGAATACACAGCAGAGAAGACAAAGAGCAGTACCAACAGAGACTGCACAGAGGCCCAGAGGACGTTCGATTTTCAGCTGAGGATCAGTCATATCAAGTGCCAGAGAGTCTAGGTGTGAGACCGGAAGGGGCCAAAGGGTCAGATCCATCCACCAAAAGTGCCAGAACGCAGAAGCCACGCAATCCCCAGGCAGAGTGACACAGAGACTGCACAGAAGTTGTGGGCTTGCTAGTCCGGTTTTTGGCCAGTTGAGCTTCCAATGTCAATGTGTGAGGTAATCTCACCGACTTCTTTGTCAGTCAGGTAAACTTAGGAAAATAAAATAATTAAAGGGTATTAATAGCACAAAGTGTGAATATTCTAGAAAATGCAGAGATCAAATAAAAAGTTAATCTTAGTCGTTGATTAGAGATTTAATCTCGGTTGTTGAAGTTTCAACGAGAGGATTATAAGGACTTGAAGGGTTATTTGGAAAAGACATCGAGATGGAGAAAGAATCCAGAGATCGAAATTATTTAGTGAGCAGTGCTCAGGGAGAAAATCAATTGAGAGGATTCTCGCAGGGAGTGGCAGTAATTCCGAATGGAAAGTCTATTCCTAAGTCGAAGAACACACAGTAGAGAAGACAGAGAGAAGTACCAGTAGAGAAGACAAAGAGCAGTACCAATAGAGACTACGCAGAGCCGGCAAAGGCAGCGCAGTAGCCCAAAGAACGTTCGAGTTTCATCTGAGGATCAGTCATATCAAGTGCCAGAGAGCCGAGGTGTGAGACTGGAAGGGGCCAAAGGGTCGGATCCATCCAGCAAAAGAGCCAGAACGTACAAGCCACGCAGTCCCCACGCAGAGTGACGCAGAGGCTATGGAGGGCTTGCCAGTCCGGTTTTTGGCCAATTGAGCTTCTAGTGTCAATGTGTGAGGTAATCTCACCAGCTTCTCTCTCATTCAGATTCTCTGTGAGGATAGCCAACAAGGCATCCAGTGTGTATTCATAAAGTTACTACATAATATATAAACCCTCCGTTGCTACATCGGTTTTCCCGCATTGGGTTTTTCCGAGAACATTAGTCCAAATATAATGGTGTCAGATGTGTCTATGATTTTCTTTCGCTCAGATATTGTTTCTGAACTTTTTTTCTTCCACAGTTTTATTTGTGAAGGGTATAGTGAATGGATTCCAATATTTTCTTGTAGAACACAGTAAATAATTTGTTAAGTAAATAACAAATAGAAGACTTTCCATCAGTTGTTGCATTAGGATTCTGGGTAGTACAGAATTTTCACAATCACCTTGGGTAGCATAGGCCCTATATAAGCCTCCTTTATCATTCAGGAACCCATGATTGTCCCAACTCCTAGAGGGACTGCCCTACCTAAAAGGGGGTAATCATGGTTATATCTCACATGTCTTGCTCTTGTCCTTTGAGCCCCAAGCAGTTAATTGAAGAAAATTCATAAAAGGAAAAAGGTATATTAAGAAGGGTGGAAAAATCAAGGTCAGAGCACCTCATGTACCACGATTGCTCCCTCCTACACATTATACACCCGGATGTGGACTTCCCTTTCTCTAGCTGCCCTTGTGCCTCAATATGTGGCCCAGGATTGCTCCTCTCATTCCCTACTCCATTTCACTTCTTTGTCACATGCCACCACCATTTGAGGGATGTACCTTGGACATACTATCCCTTATAAGGGTAGAAAATACCTAATAAGGTACCTGGCTAACCCCCTTTGGAGCTTGGAGACACTAGCGCATGCCAAAGACCACTATGGAAGGGCATGCCATAATGAAGGGCCCTCTTGTTGTCCATGGTTTGTAAGCTCTTTTACATGATTACTCTAATGACTTGTTGATCCAGATGGATATTGGTGGCCACCCACCTATTCCACTTGGACCCACACCACTGTTTCTTTCAGCTTTTCAATTTCCTTAATTGTAGCACAGTTTACTTTTTTTGGCAGTTTTTCAGGTCCTGAACTTTCAGAGCCGTTTTGAGGGCCCTAAACGACTTTTTTTAGGAAAACCGAGAGAAACAAGGGTCGAAAAAAGTTGGTCACTCGAAAGCTGTAGTCCTTGGATAGATCTTTCTAACAAGGTATTATGCGCGTCAAATGGAGATAGTATGCCAAAGTTACGTCTCAAGGAAGTTGATGTACCAATTTACCCAAACAAGGCCCATAATTTTGGCGCTTCATCTCCTAAGGTTAAGCTTTTAGATGTTTAAGGTTTTTTATTGTTTCTCAATAATAAATAGGCCTTCGAGCCTCATTGTAACACAGTTCAGAGGCATGCAACTGCCACATCTCTTCTCAGAGATAAGCTACCATGCTCGAGCTAGTTTATTTTCCATTCTGTCTGTAAGCATTTTTCAATATTGAATATTAATGAAACGAAGTGTTATTCTTGCTGCATCTATGCGTTTATGTTTATTTCTGTAGTTTATTGCGTTCTTGCATAAGTATGGATCACTTCTTGTACTGGAAGGCTAGGGGACACATTGGCTCTTACACCGGATTGCAGATCATGTCCATTTGGGTTTGTTCTCCCTATACGGGGTCCTAACCTCCCAGAGGGCTACATTAGCACATACAGGGTGTGTATAGAGATCCATGGGCCTCCACAGCAATAGAAAACACTCCATGGATCCCCACCGATGTCCAGAGATTACCATAGATCCACCTTTGGGACGAGGATGATGCACTTGGTACACTATGCCTGGCTGGCCCCACAGGAGCACCACACACATGGCAGGTGTCCCAAGACTTGTACGATGACATGGCAATGTTCATTCCAGCATTTGAGCACTTACATATGATCTACAGGAATGGATACCCATGGGGTCATTGGTGTGCCCCCATACCCACTAGGAGCACCACAGGTCTACTACTTGGAGAACAAGGGGCCACCCCCTTGTCCATCACCTTTTGAGGATTGTATTCATAATCATGGCATATATGGACTTCATCAGGCCTCCTGGAGGGCCCGATGACATGCATGGGTTATTATTTGACCTCTTGAGATGCTTATTATTTCATTTATGAGCTAGTTTGGTGGGCTTGTCACCAAAAGTTAGGTTATTTGCACATTATTTTATGTTTAGGGGCGAATGTAGCCCCATTAGCTAAATCGAACACCTAATTTGTGTATAAATAAGAGTTAGTTGTATCCATTTGAATCATCACTTGACTTGGGATCTCTCTATCTTTAGAGAACTTCGCATTTTTCCTTAGAGGACTATTTTTGGACGATGGATAAATTTTGATGTATGGATTTGGGCTATTTCTACCTTGGACCTAGAACCTAGTAGGATCAATTTGACATCATTGGAAGAAAATTCTTGTTTGATCCTTTCCCTTCACCTTGGCCAAGTTAAGAACATCATTGGGTGCCAAAATCCATCCCCTAACCTGGGTTGGGTCCACTTGGCCTCGTGTGGTCTCATTCTTCATCAAAGATGATTTATTAAGGACTACTAGGGAATCCAAGTTTCCAAAGGATATTAGGGATTGACAACCTCCTTTATAAATCTTACTCTTCCACCTCAACCCTCCAATCCTCATCCCCCATTCTTCATTCTATCCTAGGGAAAGGGTTTCTAGGGTCACTTCACCCCTATTCATTGATCTATACTTTACAAGTGACTTCCTAAAACAAAAGGGTCTCCTCCCATTGGTGAAAGTCTGTAAAGAGCAGGGAGTCTTAGTTATGGTGACAGTGGGCTAAGTCTCCATAGTTTCCCTTGACCTAACAGTTGCCCTCATAGGAACCCCTCTTAGGTCCCCTGTTGGTTTGAGTGGTAACAGGCCTCATGGAACAAATTGGGACTAAAAAGTGGGAGTTTGTCACAATGATCTCTGCAACCCTGTTAATCGGATCAATAACACATGCCACATGTGTGGGGGTGACTTCACACATCTTGAGATGGTTATTTCATTTCTTTTCCACATCCTCAATCTTGCGAGCTAGTTGGAGGGGGTCATAGCTTTTGGGCCCTTGGTTGACCATGTCTTCACCTATCTTGAGGGACATTAACGACCTTTGTGGGAGGCGCATTTTATATAGCCTCTTTAGGCTCACACATATGGGGTTTTGTTACATGTTTTACCACATTTGAATGGATACTCATGAACTGGAGGTTGATGAGGGTCATTTGTTCCCACTTATATTTTTTTCCATTATTTTGACTCGAGCCAATGGTTTTTTCCCAGAATTTTGGCTAAGCGCATCGTATTACACAATGTATTGAGAAGGATCTCTATCTATATAAGGACACATCTCATTTTTATTTATTGGAGACTAATGAGAAAACTTGCTTCAAGAGCTATTGTAAGCTATATTTTCTAAGTGATTGTTTAGTTGTTATTCATGGGTTAGACTAGGCTATTTTATTATCAACTTTGTTGGAGGGCAAGGCTACAACAAGGCCAAAGCATGGCAGTTTTATCCACATGAAAAGCTAACTCAAGGTATAGTTCTCTTGCCTTCACCCTTTGACCATTGAAGAATTGTATCATTGGACTTAGGGCTCTTTTCTCTTGCCTTGGCCAGCCTTTGAGATGATATTGCTTGTACCTGGAGAGGCTTCTTAGATAAGCAATTCCCCCATCCATCCTTGAAGAAAATCTAGTAGCCCCAGATAATGCTTGAGAAGCAATCCTCCTTGGCGCCCTTAACATTGTCTATATAAAGGTACATTTCAGACTCTTGTTACTCTTGCAATGTTTTGGGCTGCTTGTAATATTTAATATCATTGGTAGAAAATAAATGCAAAATATATCCAAGTAACCCAAATAATGATGAAATTTCACAATAACTAAATCCTTTGCTCAAGGGTTTTGGTACTGGTTCTATTGCAGAGTTCTCTAAATAATGAAATCTTGAGATGTATCGCACCATTATTTTGGGAATTTTTTTATGCAATTGCTATTTGTTCAATGTTGGTTATTATTACCCCTTGCAGGGGTATATATATTTTTACATTGCATTTATCACCATTGTAAGTCGAAGGTCACAAGTTAAAGGCCTTGTAAAAATTATGTGATTTTTTGTATTTAGGTGTCCTAGCCCTTGTGATGGTCGGCCATGGTCTACCTTTTGAGCTAAGTCCTTGGTCGTTTTGTCCTGTATAGGATCAAGATATTATGGATGGATCTTATGGAGACTCATGGATTAAAGGAGCCTTAGTTACATAGAGGTGATCACTGATGTGTGGGCTAGTCCATCTCATCTCAAGGTGCACCTATGTCTTATCGCATGGTTACTTGTGTCATCGAGTCTGTATGTGGCCTTGGCCTTGGTTCGACATTCCTCATATAGTTCCCACAATGGCAACCTCATAAAATCAACATTTTCACATTTCCTAAGGCAATTTACATTTTTTGATGTGAGTGGTCTGTGATGCAATAGGTCTTGGAAGTCAAAAAGTCAACTTGGTCCCAAAATGTTTATATTAATGAGGAGATAATATACCACATTGAAATTTTGTTGAACAATGAAGGCATGATCCAGTTACAAGTGGTCAAAGTTCATAAAATTTTACCTGTGGCTTCCAAGTGAAAACAAGCAAAGAGCTTGTCAGAATTCTACATGCATCACATCAAATTTGTCTATAGAAAGAGAGGAACAAAATCCATGTTGTAATTTCACTAAATTTCTAAAGGTCATTACAGATATAGAGATTGGTGTTAGTTTTTGTAGTAATAGATGGTGATCTAGTCTCAAACTTTGTGGAGAGCCTAAAATGCATAAGATCTCCAAAACCCAAAAATTGTTTCTGGAAATTTCACATAATGATAGCTCAAGTAAATTAATTGATCGATAATGAAAAAAATGCCCAAGTCTAACTTAGGGAAATCGATTAATTAATAGGAATTAATTGAGAAAAATGATAATTCTCTAGAAACTCACATGGATCAACTCAAAGATGGTCTCAGCCATCGATAACGATTTAATCGTGGCTGTTGGTGATCCAACTAGAGATTATAAGAGGAGGTCGATGGGGTTGATGGAGAACACATAGGAAGAGCGAGTTTCCTTGACAAATCGATTTTCCAAAGAGCAAAATTCAGTTGGAAGAATTCGAGCCAGGAGGAAGCAAGTTTGAGAGGGAGATCAGCAGTATGTTTCCAGACGATATTTCCAATTCCGGAAGAGTTAGCTAAGAGAGAGACGAGTTTTCCTTAAGGATATGCACAGGCGTTTATGAGGTGTTGTAGCCGCTACAACAACACCCAAAATTTCGGGTTTCCCCTCCACTCGCTTAGCCACTAGGGCTTTAACCCAGCCTGTAGTCAATGACATCCTTGTAACCTGTTCCATGCCCCAACTGAGCCTTCTCACCATCATGATGAGATACTCTTGCCGCAGCCGCACCATGTGGGCGAGATCACCATGCATATGCCCAAATAGAAACTTTTTTGTGTATTAAATATGTACGTCAGGAGCCCTTTCACCATGGATCATTAAGCATTTTGTTTGGATACTTCACTTAAGTTCATAGTCTCATGTAATTTATGTGGAAGGGGAGGAATCGTTCACTAAAGGACAACTTGAATTAATTGATATTATAATGTTGCATGCAGGTTGGGACCACAGACGATATACCGAAAATATTACCATCACATTGGGAGAAAGAAATTGGAACTCAAAAAACGAGAGCACACTAGTTAAGGGAAATTTTCAATCACAAGTAAGTTACATCCTTCCGGATGTGCATCTTCGTGCCTAAAGGGAGAGGGCGGCCTGATTCAAATGGGCAGCTATTTATTAAAGCCGATAGTGGCTCAAATCAACAACGTGTATCAATTACAATACGGAGGATCAAGATATACAAGAATTCGCCAACACATTGCTCAAGACGAATAGAGGGATTCTTCCAGTATTTGGGAGTGATGAATTGGTGTATCAGCCTAGACAGGTGTATCAAGTTCGATACGGTTGAGTAAATAGGCAACACCAAATAAGCTATCTAGAATCCATCACATTCCAAAGCCGTGTAATTTGCATTATGGTAAAAGGCCAGCGCTCTTCAAAAGAGATGTGTAAATGATCCAAAAGGCTAAAGTTCCATTTCTATTTGACATAAAACGCATATGTTTAAAGCAAGAATAACAACATCTTCAACTGATTGCCAGAGCATATTTTTGGGTACAAACTGCAGCAGAAAAGAAAGGCGATTAACCGATTCATATGTTTTTTTTTTTAACAAACAGTGGCTTAAATCATGCAACGTAGATCAGTTGCGATACGGTAGCCGTGGCCGAATTTTGGAATGTGACCTTTGTCACCTCAAAACCCCACTTTCATAGCAGTCAGCAGGATTCTAACATATTAAAGACGTACATGACGAAGATCACCTCATTGATTTACTTATAGATGATGTGAGGACTCTTGTAAGCTGTCCGAAGGCATGATGAAAAGGTTGGAGTTAGCTAAATTATGCTCGTCAAAGCCTACTCAACATGCGATTGAAGCAAAGATTGGTATGGTTGTGAAAGTTGGCCGCAACAATACCCTTATAATGCTCTACAACGATGAAACTCGAATAGTCCATCACATTCGAAAGTTGTAGAAAAGCCAACACGCTTCAAGGGAAATGTGTGAAGAAGTGAATGGCGAAGAAGTTTGAGAATGTTTAAAAAACAGAAAAGGCGTTAGATGATGTGGGCCCGCCAATCCATATTCTCTCAGGCCAAGAAATCAATTTTTGTTAGGGTTATGGCCATCTGTATAGTCGAAATCTTCTGAAATATGTCACCCTAAGGCCATTCTCCGCGTCTCGTAAATCCAGAGCGTTTTCTTTTTTTTACAAACTCCAATGCATCAAAGGAGTTACAAATCGAACCCATATATGCTGAAGGCCAAAGCCAGTTTATACTAAGAGTGCGAACAATTACCCGTGGGCAGGTATAAGAAGGGTTCACGATATGGCATAGGCGTAAAAGGAACGCATCCCATAATTTGCACACCTTATCGGCAGCCCAAAGAAATATATCTGGTGAAAGTGTTGCCACATAATGAATGCCTATGCGTGGTATTTGCAACTGTTTTGAAGTTGTGACTGCGCTCAGGTTCTATGCACTGGTTTGTTCTATGATGATACACCCCTCTCAAAAGTCAATTAATCCAAGAAGAATAATCTGTCGGGCTGAGGAGATATGAGCCACCTTTTGATTGTTCCCAGCAGATCATTCGGAGCTGAGACAACATCAAAGATGCGACCGGTCGCTAGGTCGTAGAACTGAGGATTAGGTTGTACATGCGACTGACGTAGCGATGCGACTGTGCGACCCCTGCAAAGTTGCATTTCAAATGATAGCCTTGGGTTGCATTTCCCCGCAAGGCGCTGGGTCGCACAAGCTCAGCAACGGGCCGAAAGTGCGACCCCTACTACGTTGCGACCTTACGACTTCGCTAAGGAGTCACATCCTCCCTTTAAGTCAGGTTGCCACATCACAGCACCTCATGCTCATTGCCCAGGTCATCCGATATACGACTGGGTAACTGCTAGTGCGTGACTCTACCAATAGGATCGCGGGAGCTCTCCTCAAGAAGGCAGTTGGAATTGCGACCTCATCCCAATTACAGTCATGCAACCTAAGAGCACCATGACTTTCCTTCATTGTGTCAACACGCAGGCTTGTGGGCAAGTTCAAGAAATGGGAAATCTTGTTCGAAGGATCATTTCCTATATAAGACAAAATCGCTTTTCTCCCTCCATGCTTAATCATTTGATCAACGAGCGGATTAAAACCCATTTCGAAGGGCTTTTCCCCGTATCGATGTCTCGTTCAAACTTTTGAATATAAAAAAAAAATATCATTATCGCATATCATGGTTTCCAGAATTCGATGATTTGCGGCCAAATTTTGACAAGAGATCAAGGGGAAAGGTCAATCCAGACAGTTGCAGGTACGATCGTCCATCCATGATATGTCCCCTGCATTGATCGGATAGAGCCCAAAGCTGAAATGCATTGCAACATAGTGATAGCCGAATACATCGTCGACCTTAAGCCACCACGATCGTGGAAGAAGCATATCTATAATATGATTGGTATTCATGCAAATACGCCTCCTTATGTGGCCGTTGGATTTTTCCTAGTGGGTAGTCAAACAACCCCAGCTATATCTAGAACTTCAAAGAGTCGAAGATGTGGAAGGATCTACCTCAAGTGAGTATCTACATTTGGCACTTAGTCCACAACAATACCAACGGGCATCACAGCAATTAAAGAGGTAAAGGGCGGAAGCCTTTGGATTGCACAAAGAGTCTTTCCCAGCAAACTCAAAGGCACCCGGTCATTTGCACGGAACGATGATGTAGGAAAGAATTTTGGCCGGGAAATCCAAATACTAGTACCAGTGACAACATCGAGTTCTCCAAAGTCTGAACCCTCCACAAGAAGATCAGATGAATAACTTGCAGGTCACAGATTTCCTCAGGCTGCCAGGTCACATAGTTGCACTCCCTGTTAAAAGCTCGACGGCGCGACCCAGCAACCTAGCGACTGGGTCGCGAGGTCGCAGAAACCAGGCAGGTCGCAGGTCGCAGGTCGCAGATTTCCTTAGGTCGCAGGTCGCGGACTGCTAGAGGTCGCAAGTCACAAAATCCAGTCAGGTTGCAAGTCGTAACAGTGGCTCAGGTCGCAGGTCACAGAACAGACTGGGTCGCAAGGCAACCCAACAGTCGGGAAAGAAAAAACTCAGGGAGCCCAAACGGCAAGTTTTGCTCTATAAATACTTCCTTCGGGAACTTGTACAAAACTTTTTTTCTTTTGGGACTGAAAAGGATATTGAATATTGTAGAGGAGGACCACACAATGTTGCATATGAATACAAGCACTTGTAAACTCCATTGTTGGATCTGATGTTGATTAATGCGTGAACACTGAGTATTACATTTTCAGTTTCTAACATCTTTTGATTAAAGAAACTGTCTCCCTGTTTACATCATTATGCATTATAGTTTTCTAGAAGTGTGTTAATGGTGTCAAGTCTATGTTTCTGCTTTAATGAATGTTAATAACTTTGTTTGTTAACATTTACATTATCACCGTGATCATTCAAGGAAGTGAAGGGTATTCTGCTATAGGGAATTATTTCTTTTGTGGTCAGAACAACTTTTACAAGCATGACCCTAATGACGTGCTACTAACAGCATCTCCTTCGGCTCCATGCTTTACAACTCGTCTTGCTACGCATAGTGTTGTTTGACCATTATAATTCATCAGTCATGCGTTTTGTGTCATCTGAATAAGCGTGCGTCCTTAGGTTTGCAAAGTCTGATTGAGACCAAAGAAAAGGAGTATCAAGGAGTAGCCGGACCCACACCCTAGATGGGATCCCTATTCCAAATGGTTTAGAGTCTAGTTGGGACTTTTTACCGGGGAGATCCCCTGCTGTTGGCCAGACATTTTTTCCCGTCAACAGAATTGGCGCTAGAAGGAGGGCTAGATGACAAGCTGAGCCCTTAGAGCCTGCAGTTAATCTCATATCTGTAATGGCTCATCCCCAAATCATCCTCCCGAGATGTTTGTCGGAGTTTTATGAGCCTCGATGCTTCATCCCCGATGAACTTATGTAGCGCTTGTCCCAGGTAAAATTCGATGGTGAAAACGGAGTGTCCATAACCAAACACCTTTTAGATTTCTGTGACTTTGGTGAGTGCTACGAAATTGACAATGAAGGTTTGATTTGTTTACTTTTCTCCCTCACTCTCGAAGGTCGTGCTAAGCAATGGTGTCGCACATTGCCGAAAGCTTCCATCCATTCGTTTGAACAACTCGCTAGTGAATTACAACAAGCTTTTCACAAGTACAATTTTCAAAATGTATTTATAAAGTTAAATGACATCAGAATGGAACCTCAAGAACCTCTAAATGAATTCTCTATCAGATTTGTTCATTATTGTTTTGAGTTCCCTGAAAAGGATGTTGATTGGAAATTTTTAAGTGAACAGTTCAGGTATGTGATCCTTGTTTCCCTTGAACAATTTCAATTAGCAACCCAACCTGATCCTAGTGTTCCCTATGACGACCCGCAAGTGGCCAGCTGTTCAAACTTCGTCCCTAATGTTTCCTCGTCCATCTCCTCGAGTTTAGGCCACATTCAGGCCTCCAAGGAGAGTATTATTGTTTGTGATATTCTTGCTCTTCCTCCTAAATTTCCGTGTAGTGGAGTGGTGACCTCGAAAGTTCTGAGCAATGATAGACGTGTGCAAGAAGACAAAACCTGTTGTGCCACCTCTGAATCTTTCACGCACCGTGTCGAATTAGAGCTTGAAAACCATAGTGGCTCATTATCTCTCCCGGTTCATGAGACCTATCTCGAGTCCACTGAATGTTTCCCTAGACACAGTCCTAAATCTTATTCACATACTAATAACAAATTGACTCTTGTCTCGAATAAAGTTGACCTTACAAAATCATTGGACCGTCCTAGGCATGCAAGACCATTGTTCACTCTGGATAACACCGATATGCGAGATGAAAGTCCTTGTACGGTTAACACCCCTACGGTTCGATATCTTCGTTCATTATTCCCCGATTTATTTCATGAGTCCGCCACACCAATAATTTCTTCGAGACATTCAAAATTTCCTTATACTGGTATTGGCGATAATCATAAGCACGCGGATGGTGTTTCACAATCACAGTGCAAAATTGATGAATCTTTTAGATCTGATCTTTCTGACTCGAAATCTTTAGATAGCCATAGGAGCGATTTCCAGTCTGGGCAACTTCAAGATGTCCCCTTTATTGATCCATCCCAATTGGTAACTCCCAGGGAGCCTAACATGCCAGGTACCCAACTTGATCAAATCGATGGTTCCGGCGATCACTGCTTATTTGAAAACATATTAACTCATACCGCTAAGGACTGTCACTCGTATCTCTTAGCCGACCATATGAAGACACCAGAATTCGATAATCCGCTTTATGAAGATTCAAGTACCCATCAGGGAATCGAAGCCCTTCAACTTTTGCCGGCTGTTACCCCAAGTCCTTCAGATCCTGACAAGACCCCTCAAACAACTCCAACTAGGGTTTCTCAGATTAGGGTTTCTGAAATAACGATTCCCAAGTACGATACTCCTCCCAGCATAACCACGTCGGATATCATCTCATCCGGGCGGATCTTTCATTCTAGTAAGGTTTCCCTGAGCACATATTCCTATTCCCCAACAGCTGGTGTGCAACAATCGATATACCCCAATTTATTCACTGGTAAGAAAACACCGGTCATTGTCTCTAATATTTTCAATTGTTGCGCAGCCAATACCAGTTGCAATCAGGCACAAACATGTGATTTTTCGCAAACCCCTCCACTGCCCGAAAACCTTCTAGTAAATTCACCCCATCTTGGCAAATCTAAAGAATCTGTTACATTGGATTATCAATCTGTCAGCGCGCAAACATTTGGCCAAATTGATACAAAGCCCACTGACATTTTTCAAATCACCACAATTCATGATCACAACAATTCGCCTGTTGATCTCGCCAAACAATCAAAGTTGGGAAGCCCCTCGCTCGAAGGTCCGGAGTTTGTTCAAGATGGGGATTCGGATCCTCATATCCTTGACAAAACCCAGGAGCAACTTCGAACTAGGGTTTTCAAAATTAGGGTTCCTACACTTGGATGCGCAAACATCTATAATTCGCCTGGCACATGCTTATTATTTCCATTCCACAAAATTGATCATCCTCAACACCATGATGAGGTTTCCGTTTGGTTCAACGGATCCTATCCGATGAATATACTCGCAAATAGGCAATGGCTTACCCCCCTCCCGTCGGACCTAAGGTTGTGCATGAATTGGTTTGTGTCATTCATAAAAAATGTTAAGTTTCAAGAACATATTGCTATGTATCAGGATGAGAGTGGAATTCAGCTTGCACAATCCATTCTGGCATGTTCTCTGGTGAGTATCCATGATCTTCTTGCTATTGCACATGCTCTTCAGGTAATTGGTGCACGATTTTGTATGCTGAATCTGATTGCGAACATTGTTGTTCTTGCAGGGTGGGAACTAATGCGGTGGCTGCACTGGAAAGCTGATTTTACATAACCTGACTGCCTCTTGGGTTAAACTAGGGTTTTAGGATTAAGCTAGCTAGGATCTGCCAATAAAGTTTTGTTTGTCAAGCTATTAATTAGGTTTACTTGCTAAGGTTTTGCTTTATGGTTTAGGATTATGCTTGTTGTCTTTTCTTACGTTTAGTAATTTTATGCATTATAATTTTCCATTTATTCTTGCATGCATGCTACGTAATATTCAGATAGCCACTGCATATGCTTTGCCTTATTTCTCCACCTGTAACTAGTTGATCTTTCTCACACATGGCATCGCATTGCATCATAAAGCCTCGCCTGTTGCTTCGCGTTCTACGCATTCTTCCTCGCATCATTTTCACTAGTTGTTGAGTTAGTGGTGAAAGTTTATGTACATTGCATACCACTACGTGAGTCCTCATTAAACCCGAAGCCTTGAAAACCTCAATGCCCCAGACGAGCCTTCTTTTGCATGGTTTCGAATCCGGATGGATTGATTTTACCTCTTTGCATGTATCGAAATCCTAATGATCTTTTCTACTTGATTGCTGAAACAATAACTCCATGGTTTGCATGAGGCTGCGGTGGTTTCCTCAAAAGGTAGCCTCTCTCAGAATAAGTCACCGAAGTTGCATTCTTAACATGATGAGTTTAAATTCATTAGACAGGGAGATACGAGCCGGTTGCTTGTGGGGCACCTTAACGTGTTTGAATGGCCTATACCCATAACCCGAGCCCTGTGCCCAGCATAGTCTCGAACATATTAATGATTTGTTTTGCACATTTCGCCTATGGGTGGTAGATGGGATGTGAAGGCTTGGCATAGGGGCAAACCCAAATCAGGATATCTTTCAGTTTCTGTCAAACAAGAAACAACATCTCTTGCCCGTAAAATAAGTCGGGATCCCTCATCCGCCCATGCAAAATAAGTGCCACGAGCACATAAAACAAGTGCTTCAAGCACATGAACAAATAAGGGTAAAGGATTGAGAAAGGCTTCCTACGCAGAGAGGTAACGCAACGACTCCGTCGGGGTACTAACCAAGCTCGCTGGCAGCGGAGCAATGTTTGTGATTTCTTGAAGTGACTCCGCCGAGGTACTGTCCAAGCCTGCTAGCAGCGGAGCAACACCAGAAACTCATTTTAAAAATTCTGAATATAATAAGCCCGCTGCCCTGCTTGCTACATCATCAAACAACCATTGGCCTCCGTGAACTTCCACTTTGACGCGTTTTGATTAACGAGACCTAGATGAGGCACAAAGATTGGACATATCCGAAAAGGTCAAAATAATACAAAGGTACCCTCAGAACTTGTTCAATATTCCCTTGCATCATTATCTGGACTCAGACTATTGTTGTGATGTTGACATAGGTGCTAGATTCTACCAGTGGTTCGCCATTTGTTGTAGCCGCTACAACAACACCCAAAATTTTGGGTGTTTTCAAAATTTCGGGTTCCCCCCTCCACTCGCTTAGCCACTAGGGCTTTAACCCAGCCTGTAGTCAATGACATCCTTGTAATCTTTTCCATGCCCCGACTGAGCCTTCTCACCATCATGACGAGATACTCTTGCCGCAGCCGCGCCATGTGTGCGAGATCACCATGCATACGCCCAAATAGAAACTTTTCTGTGTATTAAATATGTACGTCTGGAGCCCTTTCACCATGGATCATTAAGCGTTTTGTTTGGATACTTCACTTAAGTTCATAGTCTCATGTAAGTTATGTGGAAGGGGGGGAATCGTTCTCTAAAGGACAACTTGAATTAATTTATATTATAATGTTGCATGCAGGTTAGGACCACAGACGATATACCGAAAATATTACCATCACATTGGGAGAAAGAAATTGGAACTCAAAAAACGAGAGCACACTAGTTAAGGGAAATTGTCAATCACAAGTAAGTCACGCCTTCCGGATGTGCATCTTTGTGCCTAAAGGGAGAGGGTGGCCTGATTCAAATGGGCAGCTATTTATTAAAGCAGATAGTGGCTCAGATCAGCAATGTGTATCAATTACAATACGGAGGATCGGGATATACAGGAATTCGCCAACACATTGCTCAAGAAGGATAGAGGGATTCTTCCAGTATTTGGGAGTGATGAATTGGTGTATCAGCCTAGACAGGTGTATTAAGTTCGGTACGATTGAGTAAATAGGCAACATCAAATAAGCTATCTAGAATCCATCACATTCCAAAGCCGTGCAATTCACATTATGGTAAAAGGCCAGCGCTCTTCAAAAGAGATGTGTAAATGATCCAAAAGGCTAAAGTTGCATTTCTGTTTGAGATAAACGCATATGTTCAAAGCAGGAATAACAACATCTTCAGCTGATTTCCAGAGCATATTCTTGGCTATAAACTGCAGCAGAAAAGAAAGGCGATTAACCGATTCATATGTTTTTTTTGAAACAAATAGTGGCTTAAATCATGCAGTGTAGATCAGTTGCGATACGGTAGTCGTGGCCGAATTTTGGAATGCGACCTTTGTCACCTCAAAACCCCACTTTCATAGCAGTCAGCAGAATTCTAACATATTAAAGATGTACATGACGAAGATCACCTTATTGATTTACTTATAGATGATGTGAGGACTCTTGTAAGCTGTCCGAAGGCATGATGAAAAGGTTGGAGTTAGCTAAATTATGCTCGTCAAAGCCTACTCGACATGTGATTGAAGCAGAGATTGGTATGGTTGTGAAAGTTGGCCGCGACAATACCCTTATAACGCTTTACAACGATGAAACTCAAATAGTCCATCACATTTGAAAGTTGCAGAAAAGCCAACGTGCTTCAAGAGAAATGTGTGAATAAGTGAATGGCAAAGAAGTTTGAGAATGTTTAAAAAACAGAAAAGGCATTAGATGATGTGGGCCCACCAATCCATATTCTCTCAGGCCAAGAAATCAATTTTTTTTAGGGTTATGGCCACCTGTATAGTCGAAATCTTCTTAAATATGTCACCCTAAGGCCATTCTCCGCGTCTTGTAAATCCAGAGCGTTTTCTTTTTTTTACAAACTCCAATGCATCAAAGGAGTTACAAATCGAACCCATATATGCTGAAGGCCAGAGCCGGTTTATACTAAGAGTGCGAACAGTTACCCGTGGACAGGTATAAGAAGGGTTCACGATATGGCATAGGCGTAAAAGGAACGCATCCCATAATTTGCACACCTTATCGGTAGCCCAAAGAAATATATCTGGTGAAAGTGTTGCCACATAATGAATGCCTGTGCGTGGTATTTGCGACTGTTTTGAAGTTGTGACTGCGCTGAGGTTCTATGCGCTGGTTTGTTCTATGATGATACACCCCTCTCAAAAGTCGATTAATCCAAGAAGAATAATCTGCCGAGCTGAGGAGATATGAGCCACCTTTTGATTGTTCCCAGCAGATCATTCGGAGCTAAGACAGCATCAAAGATGCAACTGGTCGTTTGGTCGCAGAACTGAGGATTAGGTCGAACATGCGACTGACGTAGCGATGCAACCGTGCGACCCCTGCAAAGTCGCATCTCAAATGATAGCCTTGGGTCGCATTTCCCCGCAAGTCGTTGGGTCGCACAAGCTCAGCAACGGGCAGACAGTGCGACCCCTACTACGTTGCGACCTTGCGACTTCGCTAAGGAGTCACATCCTCCCTTTAAGTCAGGTTGCCACATCACAGCACCTCATGCTCATTTCCCAGGTCATCCGATATACGACGGGGTAACTGCTAGTGCGTGACTCTACCAATAGGATCGCGGGAGCTCTCCTTAAGAAGGTGGTTGGAGTTGCAACCTCATCCCAATTACAGTCATGCAACCTAATAGCACCATGACTTTCCTTCATCGTGTCAACACGCAGGCTTGTGGGAAAGTTCAAGAAATGGGAAATCTTGTTCGAAGGATCATTTCCTATATAAGACAAAATCGCTTTTCTCCTTCCATGCTTAATCATTTGATCAACGAGCAGATTAAAACCCATTTCGAAGGGCTTTTGAATATAAAAAAAAAAAATATCATTATCGCATATCATGGTTTCCAGAAGTCGATGATTTGCGGCCAAATTTTGACACGAGATCAAGGGGAAAGGTCAATCCAGACAGTTGCAGGTGCGATCGTCCATCCATGATATGTCCCCTACATTGACCAAATAGAGCCCAAAGCTGAAATGCGTTGCAACATAGTGATAGCCGAATACATCATCGACCTTAAGCCACCACGATCGTGGAAGAAGCATATCTATAATATGATTGGAATTCATGCAAATACGCCTCCTTATGTGGCCGTTGGATTTTTCATAGTGGGTAGTCAAACAACCCCAGCTGTATCTAGAACTTCAAAGAGTCGAAGATGTGGAAGGATCTACCTCAAGTGAGTATCGACATTTGGCACTTAGTCCACAACAATACCAACGGGCATCACAGAAATTAAAGAGGTAAAGGGCGGAAGCCTTTGGATTGCACAAAGAGTCTTTCCCAGCAAGCTCAAAGGCACCCGGTCATTTGCACGGAACGATGATGTAGGAAAGAATTTTGGCCGGGAAATCCAAATACTAGTACCAGGGAAAACATCAAGTTCTGCAAAATCTGAACCCTCCACAAGAAGATCAGATGAATAACTCGCAGGTCGCAGATTTCCTCAGGTTTTCGAGTCGCATAGTCGCACTCCCTGTCAAAAGCTCACCGATCGGCGACCCAGCGACTGGGTCGCGAGGTCACAGAAACTAGGCAGGTCGCAGGTCGCAGATTTCCTCGGGTCGTAGGTCGAGGACTGCTGGAGGTCGCAAGTCGCAAAATCCAGTCAGGTCACAGTTCGTAACAGTGGCTCAGGTCGCAGGTTGCAGAACAAACTGGGTCGCAACGCAGCCCAACAGTTGGGAAAGCGAAAAGTCAGGGAGCCCAAAGGGCAAGTTTTGCTCTATAAATACTTCCTTCGGGAACTTGTACAAAACTTTTTTTCTTTTGGGACTGAAAAGGATATTGAGTATTGTATAGGAGGACCACACAATGTTGCATATGAATACAAGCACTTGTAAACTCCATTGTTGGATCTGATGTTGATTAATGCGTGAACACTATGAGTATTACATTTTCAGTTTCTAACATCTTTTGATTAAAGAAACTGTCTCCCTGTTTACATCATTATGCATTATAGTTTTCCAGAAGTGTGTTAATGGTGTTAAGTCTATGTTTCTGCTTTAATGAATGCTAATAACTTTGTTTGTTAACATTTACATTATCGCCGTGATCATTCAAGGAAGTGAAGGGTATTCTGCTATAAGGAATTATTTCTTCTTTGGTCAGAACAACTTTTACAAACATGACCCTAATGACGTGCTGCTAACATCATCTCCTTCGGCTCCATGCTTTACAACTCGTCTTGCTACGCATAGTGTTGTTTGACCATTATAATTCATCAGTCATGTGTTTTGTGTCATCTAAATAAGCGTGCGTCCTTAGGTTTGCAAAGTCCGATTGAGACCAAAGAAAAGGAGTATCAAGCGGTAGCCGAACCCACACCCCGGACGGGATCCCTATTCCAAACGGTTTAGAGTCTAGTTGGGACTTTTTACTGGGGAGATCCCTTGCTGTTGGCCAGACATTTTTTCCCGTCAACATGAGGAGAGTTCGATTTAGCTAGAGGAGTCATCGATTCAATTGTTGGAGGCCAGGATAAATTCTAGGAGGGCAAGCGAGCCTCTTCCCGGGGCAGAGACAAGAAAAGTTATAGGATTCACTGTGTTCTGGAGGTAGAGCAGATAGAGCCTGTGCAAACACTACGCAGAGGCTCACGCAAGGGCATTTCACATAGCCCAGTTTGGCCAGATTTCAGAGCATAATCAATTGTCGTGCTGACGTATTTGCCTCACAGTTATTTTTCCAATATTTCTCTTAGATTGGATTGCAAGTTGGGCATCCATAAATTGTACTCATAATTTATGTTGTTGCATAATAATAAAACCCTCGTCTATTGCAGGAGTTTTCCAGCATTGGGTTTTTCCAAGGATATTTGTCCAAAAATAACTGTGTTATATTTTTGTGGGTGTGCTCTATATTTCTCAGGTTCTAGCATTTTATTTACCACAACATTTTTATGGTGAAAATTGCAGTCGTGATTTTATTCGTTGTTTTTCGTATCAAATAAATTGCTTAATAAATTAATCAATTAGAAGAATAATTTCCAATTGCTTCAACAAACTTGAAAATTTCACATGGTATCAAAGTGTGTTTGAAGGATTAGAGGCTCAGAGATGAAGAGGGAGAAATATATTGCTCAGAGGGAACAACAACACAAGTTTTCCAAGGGTTGTGCAATGCTTAGCCAGGAAGTGTGAATAGCTGGGCAGAGGGTTGAATTTTCAGTTAAAGGGTGCAAGAAGGGTCGATTTTTCCAGGGAGTAATTCCAACAGGAAGAGGTGAGAAGCTCAGTCATTTTTTACAGAGCGGACTCCCGATTTGGGCGCAATTGTTTTTGCAACGGGTTGCAATAACAGAATCAGCATCGAGTGGAAGAGAAATTGCACAGAGAGAGGGAGTTTTCTCAAAGGGTTTCCTGTTCCAAGAAATTCGCGATTTCTAATTGCAGAGGCAGAACCAGCTAGCAAGATGCGCATTCCAAAAGGGAGTGCATTGCAAAAGTTGATAGCCAAGTAGTAGAGGAGGAGATTGCTATTTATTTCCCAGTTTAAGATTTACAGAAAATGGCCTCAGCAAGGCTTAGAGATAAGGAAAAATTGGATGGTGCGTCAAACTATATCATTTGGAAGGTTGGGATGTCCTTTCTACTAGATTAGCATGGTTTGAAGACGTATGTAGAAAGAGTTGTAGCAGAACCTACAGACCAACAGCAGCTAGAAAATTTCAGAAAGGAAATAGCCAAGGCAACGAAGTTGATCCTAAATGGAATTCGGGACCATATAGTCTCACACTTAACAACCAAGAATACAGCCTAAGAGATGTGGGATGCTCTCGCATCAGTATACTGGAATCCGAATTAGAAGATGTTCTTGAAGGTGAAGCTAAGGACCACCAGAATGCAGAAGGGGGAAGGAGTTACCCCCTATCTCACCAGAACTTAGGACATCTGAGATGAGCTAGCAGTTGTAGGTGAGAATCCAAACGATAGTGAGCTTGTGTGTGTTGCTATCAATGATTTCACTGAGGAGTGGGCTACCTTCGTCCAAGTCATTTCTAGACAAGATACGCTACGAGGATGGGATCAGTTGTGGCCATACTTCACTCAGGAGGAAATGTGACTTGCTTATTAACCTCAGTGGCAGTAGCAACAAAGGATCGAAGAGTGTGAAGGAGGAGGAAAATGTTTCCCTTGCATCAAAGGGAAAGGAAAAGAAAGGTCCCAGTCAGGGATAAGCCTCAAATGGAGCAGGAGAAAAAAAGAAAAAGGACCTGTCAAAGATTAAGTGCTTCAGGTGTGGTAAGTTCGGTCACTACAGTACCCAGTGTCCTCAAAGGAAGAAGGACAAGAAGGAGAAGCGGGAGCAGGCAGCAGCTTCGACAGAGATTGTGTAATGACCCATCTCAAATTACGAGCAAAATATAATTATTAACATGCATACGAAGCATGTGTATGATAGCTACATACGCATGCATCGCATGCATTTGCACTAGTATACATACTAGTTGATTATATACAATGTCTAAGTGTAGGATAAATGAATTAATTATTAAAAGTACTTTAATTTTGGGAAACTAGGTCCAAACTCCATGTTGCACTGCTCATATGACGATGGCCATATTTTTGTTGGATTCCTATTTCGAGGAGGTGCAAGATTGATCTAAAGATCATCTTGTTTGGACGAGCAGAACATTTATTTTGAATTTATTTTCCACATGTGCAAGGTCGGCCAGATTTGTAATGTAGGCTCACATGCCTAATAGATGTGTCACACACCCTCACTGATGGATATAAATTGGAGAGACTTGAAGGTCATTTTCTCATCAACTCATCACACATCTCTCATTGTGATCTGATTGGTTGGATAGCCTTTGGAGGCCTCTTCTCTTCACACGTGCGGAGCTAGTGAAGCTGTTTTTTGTGGATCTATTTAGGGCTTTTTACTGCAGCTTTGACCATGGTCAACCCTTGGTCGTTTGACCTCAAATCTCTGCCAAATTTTCGATTTTGAGGGGCCGTACTGCTGGGCAATAAAATCGAGGAAATCGGAGATGTTTGACCAAAGCCCTAATCTGCAGCGTTGAATTTCTGTTGCTGTCCTGCGTTGACTTTGGATTGACCAACGTTGACTTGTGATGAGTTGTATTTTGCTAGTTGAAGCATCCTGTTGACTGTCGTAATGCAACAATATCTCATATCTTTGTTGGACAAAAGGAATTGTGAATCTGATTTATATTTGGCTTGTCTTCTGTTGATCTATTATTGTGTTCTATCAGCATTTTACATTCATGTTTATGTGATTGCTATTTTGTATCAGGCCTAAGAAAGATTGAAGTAAAATTGCATCAAGCATAGAACACCATGGTCATATAAATTTAACAAAGTATTAATTAAATATCGAATTATCAAAGGATGTAATCAATGTATTAGGATTCATTAATAAAATGTAATTAAAATAATAAATTATTATTACAATTAGACAAGTTTAAACATTCATTCATTAATAAAGCCATTTAATAGTTATATATATTTAACTACAAAAGGTAATCACTGAAAAGACTTGAGTCACCGACTCAAGTATATATATATATATATATATATATATATATATATATATATAAGGGAAGTTAACCGACACAAAAACAATAAAGCATTCAATTCAAAAGACAGATGACTTACTTGAACATTAAAATATATATATTTTTATGGTGAGGTGGTGAGGGGGTTTCTTCAGAGGGAAGAAACCTTCCATTTATAACCAAATCTAAGGGGTGAAGAAAAGGGGGGGATTGAGGGGAGAAAGGAAAATGGAGAAATTACAGAAGTGAGACACTCACTGGGATAATTTGAGGGCCGAGCTTGGGGCTCAAGATTCAACTGTAGACTTACGAGACTTGGGCATCGTTCTTGGAGTTTTAGTCACGAGGGATGAAAGAATTCGTTCTTGAAGCCCTTTGGGTCTGGGAGCCGGAGAGGCTAATCACAGATAAGATTGGAGGAATCAATCGATTTGGTAGCGGAATACGGGAAACATCATCCAGGTTTCATCATCGGATGGGAAAACCAGGTATGCACGTACATTCAAATTGGTATGTTTAACTGTGAATTCAAAATAAAAGAATATGTTGCTATAAATAAAGTATGATGATATATTTTACACAATGTTTCATGCATAATGATGCTACTAGAATCGAAATTATAATGGTAAGTATTACAGATTGATCAGCTATCCTCCAGGCTAGAGGATCAATTCACTTTGTATGTAGTTATACCTCCAAGAGAGAGGTGGGAGACATCGATTTCTAGATTCCAGAGTTGCACAGAGCTAGGAAGGGTCCATCGAGGTGAGCATCGAATGGTGTTTCCTCTTGTATCAATACTCTTGCTACAAGGACCCACAATATTTAGTAGCATATGGACCAATGTTAGATTGATACAGTCTGTTCTTAAGGGACAGTTGAAGTACTAGTGGAATTCAAGTGTCGAGGAGCACAGTGCACTTGCAGCGCAAATAGACTCAGTCGGCAGCGCAGAGGCTAGTAGCAGTCAAAGACTTAGGAGACAATTACAGCATGAGGCACAGTTGATTCAGACTTTTGGATTTCAGTTGCAGTGGTTGCAACAACAGCAGTAGCATGATATTAGATGCAGTGCAGTTGCAGAGTTGGAAGTCATACAGTAGTATAGTGCAGTGTCAGCAACAAAACAAATGCAATATTTTCAAAGTTGCGTCGTAGTTGGTAAACAGTGGCAGGTAGTCACAAATGTCAGTCATCAACAGCGTGTATGGGAGGAGATGTTGTAGAAATAGTGGTATGGGAGAACACCTTCCTCGCTAAGAGCAAGTGTTAGTTTATGTAGCATTGGATGGTATTATAGTCTCAAACTTTGTGGAGAGGCTAAAACACATGAAATCTCCAAAACCCAGAAATTGTTTCTGGAAATCCACCTAGAGATAGCTCAATTAAATTAATTGATCGATAATTAAAAAATTCCTAAGTCTAACTTAGGGAAATCAATTAATTAATAGGTATTAATTGAGAAAGGTGAGAATTCTCTAGAAACGCACATGGAACAACTCGGATATGATCTCAACCATCTATAACGACTTAATTGTGGTCATTGGTGATCCAACTAAAGATTATAAGAGGAGGTCGATGAGGTTGATGGAGAACACATAGGAAGAGCAAGTTTCCTTGGCAGATAGATTTTCCAGAGAGTAGAATTTAGGCCAAGAGGGAGCAAGACTAAGAGGGATATCATCAGTAGATTTTTGGAGGAGATTTTCAATTTCTGGAAGAGTCAGCTGAGAGTGAGACAAGTTTTCTTCAGGAAGTTGCGCAAGGCCTGCACAGGCATTTCTAAGGAGAGTTTGATTCAGCCAAAGGAGTCGTCGATTTAGCTGTTGGAGGCCGAGATAAATTTCAAGAGGCCAAGCGAGTCACTTCCCAGGGCAGAGATAGGCAGCATTGCAGGGTTCAGTGTGTTCCAGATGCAGAGCAGATAGAGCCTGCGCAAGCATTACACAGAAGCTCACACAGGGGAATTTCGCACAGCCTAGTTTGGCCAAATTTTGGAGCATAATCAGTTGTGGTGCTAAGATATTTGCCTCACATTTATTTTTCTAGTATTTCTCTGAGATTGGATTTCCAGTTGGGTATCCATAAATTGTACTTTGGGTATCCATAAATTGCTGCATAATAATAAAACCCTTATCTGCTGCACCAATTTTCCCACATAGGGTTTTTTTGGAGGCATTTGTCCAAAAATAACTGTCATATTTTTATGGGTGTGATTTATATTTCTCAATTTCTAGCATTTTATTTTCCGCAACCTTTTTTTGGTGAAAATTGCAGTTGTGATTTTATTTGTTGTTTGTCGTAGCAAATAAACTGCTTAATAAATTAATCAATTAGAAGAATAATTTACAATTGTTGGAATAGACTTAAAATTTTCACAACATGGCATAGACAATGATGATATGACAATGCAAAAGGTTATTTTAGCCAATGAGGCGAACTATCTGTGAAAGTAAGGCAAATATCAACGAAGGCAATTGAAATCCATGCAAAATTCATTGGCATGTTGTAAATCTCAAGCATAGGTGGAAATATCAAGTTGAACTAGTTGTTTGGACTTATATGCTGACCATTTTAGGGTCAAAAATGTACGTTGGAGGTCCAAGGCAAAAGGTGTTTGCACGCAGTGAAAAATATAGATGTTTGAAGGTCAAAGATGGTTTTGTTCTACCAAACTGAGTCACCTTCAAGCAATCCGAAGATATTATTGACCAAGTTGAGCTTCTACCTAGTTGTTTGAAGTAGACGTTAGGCATTCAAGGAGGTCATTGGGCATTTTTGGGACATTTCTCATTTCTTCTACTTTTGGGTCAAATGCCACTGAACAATTGAACTTTCAAGGGACTTGTGACTAGGTTTACCCCCTTAAGTGGGAAAAACTATTATATTGTAATATTTCAATCAAAATTATTAATTACTCTTCCACATGTGCATGAGAAGTAAAATATTTTCATAAAGGAAGAGTCAACTAGCCATTAAAGAAAAATCATAAAAGGCTAGCCCTTCTCTAGAAGAAGTTGTTATTGATTTGTGAGATTATTTGATGCCATAATGAAATAACTCAATTTTGCAAACAGTTTTTTTGGCTAGGTCTTTTTCCTATTGTGTCTTCTCTTAACTTATGCTATAATAGGGTTTATAATAAAAAAATTCATAATAAGTAAGGTCACACAAAGATTGGAGGGACAATGTATTGAGAGGATACATAGCCACGCAGAGAAGGTGGACTAGGCACTAGTCCACTCCATTTTTCTTGTTGTAAGGGGAGCACATGGAACAAAGGGTTAGACCAATCCTTTTAGGGGATAACTTCAACCAAGCAAAGACGATTCCATCACATAGTGGACTTGAACTTTGGAGATGCCTCCCTAGAGGCCACTTCTGGTTGGATACAAAATTTGTGAGGTGTTATGATATTCTCTCTTTGAGACCAAGCCCACCTCACTATTCAAAGTACATTGTCAACTTTTAGGCAATTATGTTTCACAACCTGATAATCTTAAGGTCAGTTATCATAGTAAAGGATAAGTAAGTTCTAAACAACCACCTCCTATTTAAAAAAAATCGAAACTTTTTATTTTTTGTCTTAGAGTAGTTTGATTAGCTAGCTTGTTCTTCAAGGTTCCATCATTTAATAACTAGTTTTATCCTTGGGGTTTTAACACTAACAATGCATTTGATCCGACGAATCAATTTACACATTTTAAAGCTTTATTGCAATATATTCTTCATGGTATATTGAGTTTTTAGTTGCAGATCTGTAGTAATACACTACTATAGAAAAACAGATCTAGCTAAGTAACTGGAAACGCCTGAAGCATTTGTTGGAAACACGGATCCCTGTTTCTGAAATGGAAACAGATACGATCCTTGTCTGAAACGTTGTAAAAACGTTTTTCTGTCATTTCAAAATTTTGGAAACTTTGGATTTGGAATTCGATACATTTCCAAGTGGTTTTTAATTTATTTTTTTATCCAAATCCGAAAACGGATCCATGAAAATCGTGGTGGAATCCACCCTTAAAAAATGTTAAAACGTGCGAAAATTTGTTCAAAAAATTATACAAACAGAAAAAGATAGATGTTCATAAATACAAACAAAAGGGTTTGATGGATGTCTTCTTAAAGAGATTTATTTGAGCGATCAATTTTCAGTTTGGTTAAGGTTTTGTTAACTTTTATAAATCCCTCCAATATAATAAATCTTCTCTAGCCAATATTTTGCCTGCATATAGTCAATAGACCAAGCTGACATTGAGAAGATTGAAATGTTCAACCAGGTCTTGACAAAATATCCCAATTATCCCATGGGCCTTTTAATTGACATGCAAGGAAGATAGATACCATCTGCCATGCATGACACGTTCTTTGAAGGAGTTGGACCCGAAAGCACAAAGGCTGTAGCATTTCTGATTACATTACTAATGATAATGATAATATGTTGAATGTTATAATAATCACAAATGATGATGACAATGTTTATGATGAATTGATGGTGATGATTTGTTTATGTTGAATTCATGATGATGATTATTTATGTTTAGATATAAACTCTAGATTCAAAAAGATGAATGGTAATATGAAATTCTTAATTTGTTAAAAACATATATATGACGTTTCCTTGTTGTATCATATCCAGATTTTTTGAAAATTTGTCGTATCCATTTCAAACCACGTATCCATATCCGTTTCTGTATCTGTTTCAATGCAACTTCGAGAACTAGTTGATTCTTCAAGGCTCCAAACACTTTTCAAGTAAGTTTCTTATCTAGGACCTTCTGAGTAGGATCTAATTTAAATTTACTTGATTATATCTTGCTCTTAGAATCTAAATATATCATTTTCCAGCTGGTGTAATTTTATTTTTCTCGCTGAAAATTTTCTAGGTTGTGCACCCAATGAGGTTTGACCCCATAATCTCAACAAGATATGTTCCAGCTTGCTGAAAATTGATTTTTTTTTGCTGGTGTAAGGCTTGAGATTGATCCAAAAGAATCCATCTTATGTCTCTTAGCCTCTCCACCCTAGGATCTTCCATCTAGAGTGCTAAGGCACTATTTGGTTGTGGCTATTTTCCAGAAAAATTGTTGTTGTCCCTGCATTTTTTGCAGATTTTACAATCTGCAGTCGCAAGATAGCAAAAAAAATAAAAAAAGAACCTCTATAACAAAAGATTTAATCACAGAATAAATTACATATTTGCTTATTATATATAAAATCCATTCGTATCAACTATTTACATTGTTATTTCTAGTGAAGTTGAGTATTATGACTTGCTGGTTTAGTATTATTTAGTGTATATTTTACATAGTAAACCAGTAGGACAACAATAATTAAATCTTATACTTCATTCATAGACCCCATATAAGGAACTAATATTTATTTGGTTGAGTAAAGTCTTCAAAGAGAATCTTCCCTAGCCTTTTAGAAATGAGTAGGGTTAAAAAAGTGGGGATTTGGGCCAAGGTGATAGTGGGCCCTCATCCTTTGTGTGCCCAGCATAGCAAGTTGCTAGAGGCAACCCTTCTAATTTGATAGATAACAGTTATATAATTGAATGCTGCAGATTCTACATGTATTGCATTAGCTGCTTAGCACCAATGGTTGAAGTGTACACCTTAATGCTAATGCTTTTCTTTTATTCCAAAGCATTGTCCATGTTGTTGTAATTCTTGAATTTTTGTTTTTTTTTTTTCTGTTTCAAGGGCATAGTAAACATATCTTAGAGCATTGTTCACTATAACTTTAAGCTATAAAACTCTACAATAATTATAACTTTCCCAGCATGTGGCAAGTTGTCTGAAGATACGGTGTTTTCCTTTCATTCTGATCACAAGTTTTTTGCCTTGGCAAAACTTAAAATAAAGTTGAATCTAAACAAAGGTTAGGTAAATTTAAGTGTTGTTATTATTGAACATATTTTATGCCTTGTATATAGTGATTTGTGTGAATATCTAGGAGATTTATTGGTTGTAACACAAAAAATCTGCATCAAATATCAAGGTTTCCATCTCCCAACAAGCAAGCCATTAGAAACCTTGCTTAGTGACTCTATATTGGTTCTAATTTGCTAATCTACTATTTTCGAGTTCAAAATAAACCATTTCCAACCACATTAAAGTTTATTTTAGATCTAGAAATTTTCTGGACACTTTACCTAATGGAATTTGATCCCATATCTACAAAAATGCAATTTCCAGCGAGTTGGAAATTGCTATTTTTGTTGTTTTAGGTTGGAAATTGTGCTCATAAGGCTTATTTCTCATCTTCGAATCCTCCCAACCCTAGATTTATAATATAGTAGTGATTTGGCACTCATTGGGTGTTCAAATTGAGTGAAATAGGTCTTTTCCCCTATTGTTTACTACAATTTTTGCGGTCTAATTTAAGAGGACAAGAAGTTGATTTTTTCTATAAACCCCCTAATCAGTCACTGACACTGAAAAAGAATATCATTAATGGCTAGTATATTTTTTCTAAGTCATTTTTGAGTGCTTTATATTTAACATCAATTAATGTAGTGTCCTTGTTTTAGTTTTCTGTTGTAGATACATACACAGAAATCAGCATAGCCTTTAGAATTAACTCCACCTTTTCTTGACCCCATTTAACGCACTAGTCTTATTTGGAGTTGCTTTAGGGATTCAACAGAAATCCTCCCTTGGCCTTCTGTAATGTCCCCATCCGCGTAGGACTCAAGAGTAATAAGGAAGTCGATTCGCTAGCCTAATAATGTTTCGTAGAATAGGGCAGGAAAAATTAATCAAGGGAACATGATTCGCCTAAGAGAACCCATTAAAAGGCTAAAGTGGTGAAAAAGGGTCAAGGGTCTTGTTGCACACATTTTGTCAAATTTCCAAGGAAGAAGTTGTACCACATTTTTCAAAGGATCAAGATCATCACCCATCATCTTTTTGAGTCATTGTAAACCCATTATGCAAAATTTGTAATGTAAACGATGCTAGTAAGACCAGGGATGTATGTAACAACCTAGGTAAGCCTATTATTTTGGTGACGAATTTCATTCTATGAATTTTTCCATCTCATTGATTCATCTATGTTTCTAAACACGGATGATTAGCAAAGTTTTTCCCTCCAGCCTCACCCCAAAGCTAGGTTGGAATTTATCGTCAAAGTCTTAGGTGAGTCCTAGTGTTTTAGTCGAGTCTTTTGTAAAAGTGATTTGGAAATATTTTAAGCTAATTGGCTAAATTATTTTATTACAAGTCACTTGGTCTACTAGATCATATTGTGTCACATAATTGGGTGTGTATTTTGAGGGTCTATAACAAACGAGTATTCCCCCTTTGAGGGTTGAATTTTGTAAAAGCTTATGTAAAAAATATTTTAGTGCATGGTTCCTCATAGTTAGACACCATGGATAAAATATTTGAAGGTGGAAAAATAATTAATCCCCTCAATCGTCAATTAATTAATTTTTTTGGCAAAAATTAAATTAATCCTAGTCAAAAAATTATTTAATTAGAGTCGAAAAATTAAATCGTTGGAGATTAAATTCTCCAAGTGGAAAAATTCGTGAGCTTTGAATAAATTAATTTTTGGAGGTCTCCTACCAAAGGAATATTGGAAATTTCAAGAAAAATTGGACCCTTGGTGGTCAAGTCAAAGTCATTTTTTGAGGAAATTAGCACAAAATAATTATTTTTGAGCTAATACAAAATGGGTTTAGTGAGAAATTCGAAAATTCCTCAAAAATAAGTATTTTCAATGACAGAGATTAAAATTTGATCAAGGATCTATCAAAGGTTGAAATTATTTTAACGGGGATCAAGCCAACTAGCGGTTATTTTCCACTTGGAGGATTTACCAATAAATTAGAGGTCATTTGTGTCTCAATCAAACTGATCTTTAGCTAATGTAACTTTGTAAAAGTTGATATGAAGCTATTCTCCCACTAGGAACATTTGGATTATCATAATAAAAGACTTTGGGGTGCAGCTCATGGTGTCTTTGTTTCGCTAATTTGTGGTATGTGTTGGGTACGGGCATTCCAATATTGTGCTTTAAAATTTATTTGAATCCTTATTTCATTGTAGATGATAGGAACATTCTATTGGAAAGTTTTGGGTTTTTCTTAGGTGATCTAATTCATTGTATGTTATAACGGTTTATTCTTGAGAAAATATATAGTGTTTGCAGGTTCCCCAACCCTTGGGCTTCAAGTTCACAAATTGCGAGCACAAGCTGACTATGTTTGGATCCTGAATACTTTATACCATTTTCTCACTTCACTAAGGCTATGGTTTAGCATTTATTTTTCGAAATACATCTAGCCATTGTCAAAATTTACAAAAATTTCATTCTCAAAAATCCCTCTAAGCATTGTACACTTGTATAATTTTGTATAATAAATTTGTAAATTATTTTATTTTCTAACCCTTGTTTTGCTGCTAGGATTTTTTGGGGTTTGGTGATTTTGAAAATTTTGAATATATTGGAGTTTTGGGCTACTGTATATTTATTTGTGCAAGTGAGGGTAAGATCTAACCTCTACAAAATTTTGGCAAAGCCAGCAACTAAAGAATTTGCAAAAATATTGAAGATCTGAAGCAAATCATATTTTTGGCTATGAATATTCCACAATTGGAATCCTTCTACAACAACTGGTTAAGTTTCTTCTATATTTTTATATAACTGAACAAAATTATTTTTTGTTTGCTATGGTAAATAACGAAACTAATGCACTGCAGTCTTCACTACATAAAAAATACTGCGGAAACAAGTATTGAGCAAGAAAGGAATAAACACACACATAACACTGTTATTCTTGGAGAATGTCCCCGGAAAAGCCCAATTTGGGAAAACTGGTGCAACAACTGAGGATCTGTATTATTATGTAGTAGTTTCTGAATACAATCTTAGATGCCTTACTGGCTATCAGATATAGAGAATCTAACTGGCAGAAAGTTAGTGAGAAAAACCTCACACTATCACTAGTGATCCAACACTAATCCAGCCTCTGAATGGCTAGCCCCAAATGGGCTCTACGCAGTGTTTTAAAAATCGGACTCGGGTTCTGATTCGGCTGAAGGTCGGCTTTGACTCCAACTCCGACTCGGTATTGACTCGGCCGATTCAGTTTCAATGACTCGGTTTTTGTAAAAAATACATTAAATATTATTTTTTTTGTAAAAAAACATAATTTTAAAGATTTGTATTCATGTTTCCAAACACAAAGAATTACAATATAGACAAAAGACAACATATGATCAAAGTAGGCTCATGAATATATCCATTATATCAAAATTGCCCCTAGTGCACTATCCAATACATGATGATGATATAGAGATCAAAACAAAAAACATAAACAAGGAGGTTCTAAATGGCCTCCACAACAAAACATGAATAATCACTACTACTAGACATCTAACAAGCCAATGTCCTCTTCCTCAAACTCTGAACCAGAGGGGGAAACCGCTCGCTCCTCCTTTGAATCAACATCCTCAACTGGAACTATAGCCCTACCACCCCAAGCTAGATGAGTTATGCGCCTCCATCGTGGCTGACTAGAGGAAGTGCTTGCGCCTGCAATTGGAGGGCTTGGGACTGGGTCTACTACTAGTGGATCTGCATTGAGCATAGCCTCTACTTGTGTATCAAAGTCCATCCCCACACCAATATCCTCATCAAAGTCAAACTCTAGTGGACAAGTCTCCACTACAAAATCTGATGTTGGATCAATATCCTCCAACACAATGGGATCCGAATCAGGTCTTTTGTTCAGCAATTGGTTACGTCTTAGTCGGAGGTTCTACTGGACATACACTAGATCATTTAACCGTTTTTGCTCCAAACAGTTTCTCTTCTTTGTGTGAATCCTCTCAAACACAGACCAATTGCGCTCACACCCAGAAGCACAGCAAGTTTGACTCAAAATGTAGATTTCAAACCTCTGCAATTCAGGACAATGGCTACCAAATGCCTCCCAGCATTATGCTGCAAAATATGAGTTTCAGTTAGCTCAACAATTTATATCCAACTTTGAAATTGAAATTATAAACAATTATACAAAATAATAAAATATGAATTTGAAAATTGAAATTCTTTGTTTACCTGGCTCATTTGATTCCTTTGCAATCCTTGCAAGGTTCTTGCTAAAGGTACCCGTGGCTTGGCTGAACACAGTGATCTGATTGTGTATCTTCAACTAGTCACTCTCTTTGGGGATCATGCGATCAATGCAGTCAATGTATCCATCTCTAACCTCCCCAGTCAAAGCTCTTACTTCCTGACCTTTATAATGATACCTTGGGTTCAAAAAATACCCAGCTGCATGTATAAGGCGATGGAGTTGATTGTTCCATCTTTGATCAATGATTGCCCAAATGGGCCCATACTTACCCGCTATATCCTTGTATGCTGCCCTTATTTTCTCCTCTGCTTGATCCATAGCCTCATAAATGAAGCCCATAGCCAATCTTTCCCCATCCACCAAGCGCAACACCTTAACCAGTGGCTCAACAAGTTTCACAATCTCTGCTGCCTTTTTCCAAAATATTTCTTCACTGAATTTCCTTTTCACATCTTTGCCATCTTGTTTGTGAGCCCACTGACATTCATTCCATTCATCACTAGAAAACAACTTTTGCAAGTTTTTATGTTGGGCAAGCATAGATTGCAATGTCAAAAAATGTGTTGCAAATCTAGTGATGGCAAGCCTAATAATTTCCTTGCCCCTGTGTGTTTCCTCATCAAATTCAGGATCCATGAGTGATTGTAAATATATTTTGTGATGCTTTTGGCATGCTCTATAGTGTTCTTGATCCAATCTATTTTTCCAATATCCTCGAGCATGAGGTCTATGCAATGTGCAGCACATGGGATCTAAAAGATGGTTGGGTATTTTTCCTCTAAAAATTTACCAGCAAGAACATAGTTAGAGGCATTATCTGTGATGATTTGAACAACATTTTCCACCCCCACCTCTTCAACAACCTCATCCAAAAGATGAAACAAAAAATGTGCATCTTTCACCCTATCAAATGCATCAACTGATCTTAGAAACATGGTTCCCCGTGGGCAAAAGACAAGAAAGTTTATGATGGTACAGTTCCTCTGATCAGTCCATCCATCTGACATGATGCTACATATTGTATGTGCCCATGAGTTTTTGAGCTCTTTCAAATAATCATCAATGGACATAATCTCTTTTTGCAAAAGAGATCCTCTTAACTCATGCATAGTGGGGCCTTTGAAGCCCTTTCCAGCAGCATCTTTGGCATCAAAAATAGGTTCATAATATGGTGAACAAGTAGCATTGAAGGGAATATCAGCATCATACCACCATCTAGAAATGTAATCACAAGCAACATCTCTCAATTCTTTTTTCCAATGAGCATCTAAAGTGGGTTGCACTTGACCTCTACTTGGAGGACTTGGACCATGTGCACTATCAGAGAGAGAAGAGAGCATGAAAAAACTTTTGATATTACCCTTATTTCTCATTGCACCCTTACCCTTTTCAGAAATAGACTCCATAGAGGGAGGAACATAGCGAAAGGGGTTTGATGCATTAGTGCAAGAGATAGATGAAAAACCCTCATAATCAAAACTTGGGTTGGCAGCCATCATGTGTTGTATATTTCTCTTCCTCCCAATTTCAGCTTCTATTTCTTTTTGCCTAATTTTGTCTTGCTCAAACTTCTGAAATTTCTCTTTCAACTCCTTCCTAATTTCCCCAATGTTTTGTGCTTCACATGGAGTAATTTGCCCTCTAAGACCAGCCAAATGTAGTTTCAGTCTATGAATGCCCCCTCCACCCCCATTAATTTTTCTCTTACAAAATTTGCAATGCATTTGATCATCAACCATTTCAGCATATGCCCAAGCAACATCTTTCATTCTAGGGGCCATTTTGGACTGAGTTTTTGACTTGGAAAGAAAAGGTTTAAATCTGAAAATGAAAACAAAAAAAGACTATTCATTCTATGTTCATTTCTTTCACCAAAAACTATGTTTACCATTTTCAGATTTGCAAAATAAATAAAACAAGCAAAGGCAAATTTTAGAAGAGAAAAAAAAACACCTCTAGCCTCTAGCCTCCTCAATGCAGCTCCAACAAACCAACTTCTCAATGTTGCTCCAAAGCTTGCCCAATAAGCTCCTCACTGCTGCTCCAAAGCTTGCCCAAAAGACTCCTCAAAGCTACTCCAAAACCAACTCCACAACTCTTCACAAATTCCTCACAAATGCTCACTAAAATTCAATGAAATAGATGTGAGGTATTGAGAGGGGTTGAGCAGGTTAAATAGGATGGGGAGGGATTAGATACACAAACAAAAACCTAACAGCAACATAAAACCGGGTTTGAAGTCCTTTTTTTTGAGTTTTGGGGGCCCGCGGCAGGCTGGGAGCTGTCCAACCAGTTTAGCTCGAGCTCGGCCGAGCCGGCTGGTTTGTGACTAAGCTGGCCGAATCAGTGTACGGCTCGGCCAACTCAGTCACAAACCTAGCCGTCGGACCAGTTTTTCTATCGAGTCGGACCGACCAGGGGTGTGGCTCGGTCAACTCGATCGATTCTGAGCCGATCCGACCGATTTTTAAAACTATGGCTCTGCGCAGTCACTTTGTTGCTCTGCATCACAACTCGTAGGGATTACGTCACTACTGCTAGTTGATCGATCTATTGGCTGGATGCTCGATCCTCTGGCCCTACAGTCTCACACCCCGACTCTTAGCACTGGATCTGATCTGCTCCTCATCAAATTTGCAGATCTCATCACAGGGTCTGCACTGCCTTAGCGTGGCTCTGCACTACTCAGTGTGGCGCTACACTGCCTCTATGGATCTCTCTCTGTCTTCTCTACATTGAATTCACCGAATCAGGAAAATCTCCAACTGGTCACTATCCCTGCCCCTCACTGCAAGAAGTCTTTCAATCGCTCCTCCAGCAACTACTACGCTGCTCTCTTGAGAAATCGATCTCTTGATCTCTCACACGATGTATCTGATGTGTTCTCCAAGTGCCCATCAACCTCCTTCTTATAATCTTCTCGTTGATCAATCAATGGCCCAAAATACATCCTAATCAATGCCTCAGATCATCTTGACTTGATCTTTTTCTTTTTCTAGAAGATTCAGACCTAGTTTAATTAATACCCTTTAATTATTTTAATTTCCTATGTTTATACTTAGGCATCCATTAAAAATAATTGATTATTTTAATTAAACAGTCTCCAAGTGTAATTTGCCAAAACGATTTCTAGGTCTTGGAAAATGAATGTGTCCTAGCCTCCCTGCAAATTCTTGAGGCTAGAACACATCCAATGCTACCAGAAATCAACACTGACGAGGGTTTTAAAAATCTTTGAGGCTTATAGGCTTAGTGTGGCCCTCAATCCCTAGTCGTCCAGCCTTTGAGTCTTAGCATTAGCCTTTTTCCAGCCTCTAATGCTAGCCACAGGCCTAATTAGGCCTCAACCTACCTCTAGGCCCCTTGTCGTGGTGTTTTTAGGACTTTGAAGCCTAGTCGTGGCCTCTAGGTCACTCAGATTCCTATCTTCTCCTTGCTAAAGACCCTCAAGGGCATTCTTCTCCATTCTTCCTTCCCTTTTCCTCCTTCCAGACATTCGCCTCCCCTCTTCTCAGGCTTCGCTGCCTCCGTCCAGCCCTATCCTTCCTTAGTTCCCTCCTCTTCCTCCACCTTATCCTTCCTTCTCCTACTCGCGGCCTCAAAATAGGCCTCTCAAGCCCCTCCCCTTCTTTTCCCTTGGCCGCAACCCTCTTAGGGCTTGTGGGTGGCCTCTAAGGCCTCATTACCTTGGTCGCAACCCTAAGGAGCCTCTTTCTCCCTATCGCATGCCTCATTAGGACATCCTCCCTAGCCATTGCCTTTACTTGGCCTTTGTTGGAATTCCTAGCCCTCATTTGCTTACATCTCATCTCTGTGGATGCACTTGGATTTCTGGATTAAATATTGGTGTGTTTAACAAGGATATTTTGGCTCAAGTTTTGTGTTTTTAGGAACCAAGTCATTGGGAAAAATTTAGGCAACTTGGGCAAGTAATATTCAAAGTATTGGCTCTAGGGCTTGATCTCTAAACTAGTGTTGCGAACATTGCAATTAGGATTAAATCGACGAGGGTCCGAAATCGGAAGAAATCAGTAAAAATCAGCAAATACAAAAATATTCATTTTTTTCAAGTTTTTTAATATCTAAAGCATCCACAACATAAAAAAATGCTTTGACCCATAAATATGAAAAGAGTACTATATAAGATGTGTAATATCTTTTTTTGCGAACATCGCGATTATTTGAAAAAATCACGATTTTTTCAAGAAGATGATTTTATCGGCCCATGTTATCGGCGATTTGTTCAAGTTCAAAAAAATCAACAAAAAATCCGATTTTTTTTTTTTAATCGCGATCTGATGGGTAAAAATCATCGGGGCGGAAAACAAGTTTTTAAAGCCAAAATCAGGTTTTTTTATCATGTTTCAGACAGAGGACAAGAGTGAGAGCTAAGGAGGAGGAGAACTCATTCACAAGGGCAAAAGAGGAGAAAAGTGAATGAATTTAGCATCCCAAGCAAAACGAATTCAAGTTTGGACCAAGTTTCTTCAGCAAAGCGTGGTTTTCGAGTATGGGCATCAAATTTGGCCCTTTTTTGTTTTTCTTTGGGTTTCTATCACCCATTTATTTTCCATGATTTTTGTTTAGATTTTATTGTGTTTTTTTTCATTTTTGTTGCATTTAATGTAGAGGGTTTTTTTGTCAAAAATGCAAAAACTTGATTGTTAATTTTATTTGTTTAATTTCTTCTTGTGCCCTAGTTTTTTTCCATCATTTTTGCTTGGGTTTGAATGTGGATTTTTTGTCATTATTGTGTAATTTTGCTCAAGCTGACAGTTGTTTTTTTGGTAAAAAATTCAAAATGTCGTATGTAAATTTTAATTTCATTTCTTTAACTTGCAATTCTTCTTCCGCCCAAGGTTCAAACTTCAAACTTCATCTTACATTAGAACTCAAGAGTTCAACAAAGTTACAAATATGCCGAGGAAATTGAACCCTCTTTTGAAATTTGGTGAACCTGATGAGGGGTTTGACAAATCAAATTTTAGTTGCAAGTTATGTGGGAAACATATGATAGAGAGGGTATACAGATTGAAGTTCCACTTTGCACAAATTTCTGGACATGAGGTAGGGCCTTGCTCAGATATAAATTCAGAAATCATCTGAAGATCTTTCAAATAATTGGAAGGAATAGAGAGAAACAAACTTACCAAAGCAACTCTGAAGAGTCAAATAGCAGGGGGTGGAGTGTCAATATTGGGAGGTGACCATGAGAGGTACTGGTTCTTCACCATCAGCATCTACACCCAACCCCATATCTGCCTCATGAATTTTTTCGTAGAACCATACCTAGTGCACAACCATCTATCTCATCAGTTATTTAAAAAAAGGGAGAAGGAAGAAGTTGACAAGTTGTTGGGAAAGGTACAATCCATTTTACCAGCCTGTTAATGATGTTATTGTTATTGTTGGCCCAAGGTATAAAGCCCCTTCATATAATGACTTTACAAAGTGCATTATTCAAAATGAAAAAGTTGATTGCACTAAGAGATTGGAGAAGTTTTGGGGATCATGGGAACACACAAGATGCACTGTGATGTCAGATGGTTGTACTGATCAAAAGGGTAGAACCCATGTTAACTTCTTAGTTAATTGTCCCAAGGAGACAATGTTTATAAAATCTATTGATGCATCTGCACATACTAAATATGCATGTTTATTATGTGATTTGTTGGACGTGTTCATTCAGGAGGTGGGTCCACAACATGTTGTCCATGTCATAACGAGCAATGCTGCAAACTATGTTGCTGCTAGAAATATGCTTATGGAGAGGCATCCTAACTTATTTTGGACACCTTGTGTTGCACACTACATCGATTTGATGTTGGAGGACATTGGAAAAATTCTTTTTGTCAAGGAGCATTACAAAATTTATATATAATTATGCATCTGTGCTTCATTTGATGAGAACATTCACCAACAACAAGGAGTTGAAATGCCCTATCATGACACGGTTTTCCACCAGTTTCATATCTCTTCAATCCCTTCTGAATTCTATGTGGGATGTGAAGAAAATGTTTCTTTCAAAAGAGTGGTGTATTGTGTCATATAGTCGAAAACCAAAGAGAGAGGCCATATGCAAGTTAGTTTCATACCAAGAAAGCTTTTAGGCGAGAAAGCAAGAGGTGTGTAGCATTATTGAACCTTTGGTGAAGGTTCTTTGATTAGTTGATAGAGACAAGCACGCAATGGGCTACTTGTATGAAGCCATGGATAAGGAAAAATAATCCATTTAGAGCTACAAATCCTATGGGAGGTAATTGATGAGTGATGGAACAACACACTCCATCGTCTCATTCATGTTGTAGAGATCTACCTGAACCCCGCATTTTCTTACTCCTGTGGTTTCATATTTGATGCTGAGGTCATGGATGGATTCTTCACTTGTGTTTAGAAGATGGTGTCATCTCCAAGAGAACGTGCAGAAATCTCTAAAGAAATAGAGATATACAGGATGGCAGGTGGCACATTTAGCTTTGACATAGCTATCCATGATAAAAGGCTAAAATGCTAGGTAAGATTAAGTTTTTTTCAAAATTCATTCTCTTAAAGTTCATCATTTGCTTCAACTTTCAAATTTTATTATTTTTCTTATGTTTATAACTTTATCTTATTTGTTGTAAATGCATAGTGGAGAAGCTACGGTAGTAAAGTACCCAATCTCGTAAATCTTGCCATTCAAGTGCTTAGCCAAACATGTAACTCCTAAGGATGCAAGCACAACTCGAGTTTATTTTTAAAAATACAGACCAAGAAATGCAACAGGTTAAAATATTCCAATTAATTTTTTGAATTCATTAAACAATATTTTTTTATAATTATTAATTTATTATTTATTTATGACCCTTGTACAGGTTGGAGTTCCAATGACTTAATTAAATGGTCTATGTCTACTAAAATCTTCGATTGTGGGTGTGACAACTTGAGAGGACACCTGATGTGAAGGCCATCTCATTCGATGGGATTGACACCACTGCTGCATGGAGAGTTGAGGCCGAGAGGCCTATCATGGAGTCGGTTCCTGATTGGTTAGAGCAAGAGGTAGTGGACGGGGTAGAGGAAGAGGACGACGACGACGAGCAACAAAAGGAGGAGGTGACACCACCTACGCCTCTCACCGGTAAAGGATGTGGTCTACCTCCTGTAGCTCCTAGTTCTTCAGCTTCTAGAGCACAATAGAGTCCACTGTCAAGCCTACCGACTTCTTCATCTAGAGGGAAAGATGTTACATTTTCTCGCAAGAGTGGTAGAGGAAATCAAAAGTATTAGTTATTTGGCTCATTTCTTTGTATATGACATTATGACTCATTATTTGGTTCATTTCGTTGTATATTTTTTGTTGACCCCCTCCACTAACTCTTGCTCTAACCAATCAAGGGTCTATTCCATGATAGGCCTCTCGACCTCAACCCTGCATGCAGTAGTGGTGTCAATCCCATCCAATGAGATGGCCTCCACATCAGATGTCCTCTCAAGTTGTTTCACCCACAATTGAAGATTATAGCAGACGTATACCTTGTCATTAAGTCATTGGAACTCCAATTTGTACAAGGGTCATAAATTATTAAATTATAAATAATAAATTAATAATTATAAAAATTATTATTTAATGAATTCAAAAAATTAATTGCAATATTTTAACCTGTTGCGCTTATTGGTGTGTATTTTTTTAAATATACTTCAGTTGAGCTCACATCCTAAGGAACTACATGTTTGGTTGAACAATCAAATGGCAAGCCTTTGGATATTGGAAACTTTGTCACCGTAGCTTCTCCACCATGCATCTACAACCAATAAGATAAAGTTATAAACATAAGAAAAATAATGAAATTTGAAAGTTGAAGAAAAGTATGAATTTGAAGAGACAATGAATTTTGAAACAAACTAAATCTTACCTGGCATTTTAGTCTTCCTATCATGGATAGCCATGTCAAAGCTAGATGTGCCACCTGTCATCCTGTATATCTCCATTTCTTTGGAAGTTTCTGCACGTTCTTCTAGAGATAGCACCATCTTTTGAACACAAGTAAAAAATCCATCCATGACCTCAATATCAAATAAGAAACCATAAGAGTAAGAAAATGTGGGATTCAAGTAGATCCCTGCAGAATGAATGGGACGATGGAGTGTGTTGTTCCATTTCTCATCCATCACTTCCCATAGGAGTTGTTGTTTTTCAAACCACTCATCCCCCTTATCATCATAGTAGCTCCAAATGGATTCTTTGGCTCTATCTGTGGCCCCATACAAGTAGCTCATTGCAGTCTTGTCTCCATCAACTAATCGAATAACATTTACTAGAGGTTCAGTAATGCTACTCACCTCCTGCACTCCTGCCCAGAAGCTTTCCTGGTATGAAACTAACATTTTGCAGCTATATGACAAAATACGCCACTCCTCTAAAAAAAACATTCTCTTCACATCCCACATAGAATTCAAGAGGAACTAAAGAGATATGAAACTAGTGGTAAATTGTGTAATGGCAGAGCGCTCCAACTCCTTATTGTTTGTGAATGTTCTCATCAAATGAAGAACATATGTATGATTATATATAAATTTTGTAATGTTTTTTTATGATTCAACAGGATCCTTAACAAAATGAATTTTTCCTATGCCCTCCAACATCAAATTAATGTAGTGTACAGCACAAGGTATTCAAAATAAGTTAGGATGCCTCTTCATAAACATCTTGCCAGCAACAACAAAATTTGCAGCATTAATCGTTATGACTTGGACAACATGTTGTAGACCTACCTCCTGAATGAACACATCCAACAAATTACATAATAAACGTGCATCTTTGATATATGCAGATGCATAAAAATATTGTATAAATATTGTCCACTTGGGACAATTAACCACGAAGTTAACAAGGGTTCTACCCTTTTGATCGATCCAACCATCTGACATCACAGTGCATCATGTGTGTGCCCATGATCCCCTAAACTACTATAATCTCTTAGTGCAGTCAACCTTTTCATTTTGAAGAATGTGTCATTTAAAGTCATCATATGAAGGGGCTTTGTACCCTGGGCCAACAATAGCAATAGCATCAATCACAAACTGGTAAAATGGATTGTTCCTAGCAACATTGAAAAGAATTTCACTCCAAATAAGAAACTTGCCCAACAACTTGTCAACTTCTTCCTTCTCCCTTTTGTTAATAACTGACGAGATAGATGGTTGTGTACCAGGTGTGGTTCTAAGAACAAAAAATGATGAGTCAATTATGGGGTTGGGTGTAGATGTTGATAGTGAAGAACCAGTACCAATCCCATGATCACCTCCCAATCGTGACCCTCCACCCCCTGCTATTTGACTCTTCAAAGCTACCTTGATATGTTTGGTTGTCTCTATCCCTTCTAATTATTTGAGGGTTCTTCGGAAGATTTATGGATTTGTATTTGAGCAAGGTCCTACCTCATGTCCAGGTATTTATGCAAAGTGGAACTTCAATCTGTATACCTCCCCCCCCCCCCGGGTCATATGTTGCTCACATAATTTACAACTTAAATTTGTTCTGTCAAACCCCCTATCAAGTTAACCAAATTCCTACAGAGGATCTAATTTCCTTGGCATGTTTGTAACTTTGTTAAACTTTTGAATTTTAATGTAAGATGAAGTTTGAACCTTAGAGAAAAGAAGAATTGCAAGTTAAAAAAATGAAATTAAAATTTACATACAATAATTTAAATTTTTGACCAAAAAAAACCTTCAACTCAATGCAACAATAATGGAAAAAAATACACATTCAAACCCAAGCAAAAATGATGGTAAAAAACTAAGGTACAAAAAAAAATAAAACAAATAAAAATAAATGCAACCCTCTCCACTAAATGCAACAAAAATGACAAAAAAATACAATCAAATCCAAACAAAAATCAATGAAAATAAATGGGTGATCAAAACCCAAGGAAAAACAAGAAAAAAACAAAAAAATGGCCAAATTTGATGCTCATACTTGAAAACCACGCTCTGCTGAAGAAACTCGATCCAAACTTCAATTTATTTTGCTTAGGATACTAAATTCCTTCACTTTTCTCCTCTCTTGCCCTTGTAGATGAGTTATGTTCCTCCTTAGATCTCACTCTTGCCCTCTATCTGAGCCAAAAAAAAACCGATTTTGGCTTTCAAAACTCATTGTTTTCCACCCCAATGACTTTTACCCGTTAGATTGCGATTTTTTCAACTTGAAAAAATCACCGGTAACATCGGCTGATAAAATCGCCCTTTTGAAAAAATCATGATGTGCGCAACAAAGCTCTAAACCCTTATTATTTCACTATTTTACGACAGCAGTCTCAAACACTTCATAACAATGATGCTTAAAGTCAATTCATGAATTGTTTAACATCTTAATGAATTAATTTCATGAGTTGGGCTAATTTTGTTTAAGTAAATTTCACATATATCATTGATTGTCATAAGTGAAATCAGATCTGATATATCACTGATAAACACGTTTAAGAGGCATAAAATTCATTGGTAAGATATCTAGCATACTGTCAATTCATCTAAGCAACTTGCGCATTAATATTTAGGAATAAAAATTCAAGTTTTCATGACTGATATCTCTGCATAAAAGTGTGATAAGATCTGATATAATTTTGAAAACTACATCATAAGAATGTTTGTTAACTCATAATTCCACATTGGCAAGTTTGGTTTGGCATCTAGAATCATTTTGGCATATTTTGGCATACTAGTAGCTCATTGTTTCATAAATTATCCATTGTTGTCATAAATAATCTTATCGCTGTCCTAAAAGGTTAATAATTTCTCATTAATTGGAATGCAAGTTATACAAGTGCTCTCATTGTTTTTAAATGCTACTGTAAAGAAGGATTGTTGAATATTGGGATCTAATCTTTGCTTGTTTTGTGTAAGCTCCAAAAAAAAAAAACCACTCTCTCCAAAGCACATTGATCTAAATAATCTTGTTGTCTCTTTTGTGGAATCATCATTGGCATTTACCTTGTTGAAATATTTTGGAAGACTTTAAATCATTTCAAGTAATTGTCATTTCATCTTGAATCATTGAAGTGGATAAGTGATCTATATTGCCCTCATTTTACATTAGTTAGGCATCTTGAGGAAGATAATTGCATCCTTGGATTGAAGGAAATCTATTTTTTTAGCATTGGCACTTGATAATTTGGCACATTCTTGTGGTTAAGATTGTATTTCCATTTATGGTTAATTACTCGTCATAAAATTTAATCATAACTTATGTACTTCAACATTAAGCAATCTTAACCTTAAGAATCACTCATACCTCTTGCATTGCATTCTAAGTCTAGTTGCACTTATAACTCACCTCCAAGCATAAGCTTGGTTGATAGATATTTAGAGCCACTCTTTCTCAATTTAGCTTGAGAAATTTAACACATTTCTAGTGGTTAACACGGTGACCTTGCAGTCGTCAAAGCCACAATCTCTGCAACGTCAGAGACATCGAGTGGTTAAAACATAGAGGGAGGTATCGTTAATCAAGACTTTTCTTACTTCCCATTGGCTTCCCATCCCACAACCTACTTTAAAGACTGGTTTCAAAACAATTAAGATGAAGGTCGTATTTAGAATAGCCATTTAACTTAAAATCAACTAAGACTCTGCAAGCAGCAATTGTCCATCTGCAATACTTGGAATTTAATTAATAATAAGCAAGAAGTTGACTCCATAAGGTATTGGCCTCACATTTGAATTAATTCTAATCGTTAAATCTTGCTTAAGTTAACCAAGTAGTTAGGCCACTCAATCGTGTCTCTCTGACTCGTTGGTTGCCAACCTCTTTCATCTTCACATTTCCATATGGACTACCCCCATACCCTATTGTTGGGAGACAACTACAATGGAGAGGTCAGGGATCAAAGTGACAACCCCCAACCTCAGTCGTTGTTGTAGTGCTTGTACAATCTGAGCGACAACATTTTTTGGCACCATTGTCGGGGACCAATTTATTGGACTTTGGTGTTAAGGATAATCCTTCATTATTGATCTCTCATCTTTTCATTTAGCCCGTCAATCAACACATTTTTTGGCGTCGTTGCCAGGGAAGAGTTTATCTCATTCTCAGCGCCTCAACGACATCTTCTCAATCTTTCATCTTTCATCATTTTTCATCTTTTCATCACCTTATCTTTTTTCATCTCACTAACCCTTTCATATTTTCTATCTACACCTTTAGCACTAGGACATTTCGGTTGGTTTGCTATTTTGGCGGTGACTCCACTTATTCAACCATTCACAAGAGCTTGCTCTAGAAGGAATCCTGGTAGCTTGGTTAACCCCGCTCTCAATCCTGAAAAGGTTCTAAGAGCTTGATTAAATAAATTATATTCTAGAGAGCATTTAATATTTCCCGAATAGGAAGCCCTCTTTGATATCCATTTGCTTTTCGTTAGTCCTATACATCAAGACTTCATGGTTGATTATTACAGGACTTGCAACTTTACCAATATTCAAGGTTATCTTCACAATCTTCTCGATGAATCTACTATGAACAAGCTCCCAACCTTCCAGGGGAATAATGCCATCAATGTCGAAGCTCACATAAATAAGTTCAACATCTTTGTGCAAAGATTTTCTCAGGTTGTTGCATACAGTCATGAGGATGTTAGAATGAAACTATTTTTTCTTTCATTAGAGGATAATGCACTTGAATGGTTTCATGACGAAGCAGATAATGCTTTTGATTCTTTAAGAGCCCTCGCTAATGCATTTAAAAATAAATTTGGGGATAAAAGAGAAAGAAAGTACTTGGTCAAAGAGATTAATAATATTAAGAAAAGGGAAAATGAAATAGTTGAAGAATTCAATTGAATATTTAATGGTCTTCTAAAGGATATGACTCAAGACTACAACCCTCCTGACAAGACGGTGTTAGAAAAGTATCTTGAAGCCTTCAATGTTGATACTCAATATGAGATTAGACGTGCCAAGCCTGCTACTTTAGGCGCTGCCCAAAGTAAAGTTGAAGAATTAGAAAAGGATAAGAAAGCTTCAAGTCACTAATCCCAGGGTTTGAAAGAGGTCCAGTCAAGTCTAAAGGGAAAGAAATTAAGGAAGAAGAGCATGACTCAGTTAAAGAATTAACTCGAATAATTAAGGAAATGAAATTGAGCATGCTAGAAATTGAGAAATGAAATTGAGCATGCTCAAAATTGAGAACGATAAGTGATATGAAAAATAAGCTAATTCAGATGGAAAGAAATCAAATACAGAATATGCAGCCCATAGATAACAATAATAACAGAGGAAACAACAATCTGTGGCTAAAAAGAAATCCTCCTAGTGATTAGAGGCCTCCTACTCTGCTTGAGTCGACCAATGTTATTGATCAGCATACCCCTTTTTGCAAACCATGTGAAATCTTCAATGAAGAAAGTGCACGTGCCTTAGCCAGAAAAATATTGGATGAAGCAACAAATGAACAAATAAATAATGTTGGTCAGGATTTGTCTAGGGAAAGTCATTGTGCGGATATGATTCCTTCATCGTTCACCATCAATAACTTCAGTGATGACAAAGATCCTATCACACAGATGTATGGTGAAAAGTCGTCTCAAAGGATCAAGATCATTAGCCATCAACTTTTTGAGTCATTATAAACCCATTCTGCAAAATTTGTAATGTAAATGATGCTAGTAAGACCGTGTATGTATGTAACAACCTAGGTAAGCCTATTATTTTGGCGATTAATTTCATCCTAAGAGGTTTTTCGTCTCACTGATTCATTTTTGTTTCTAAACATGGATGATCGACAGAGTTTTTCCCTCCAACCTCACCCCAAAGCTAGGGTGGAATTTATTGTCAAAGTCTTAGTTGGGTCCTAGTGTTTTAGTCGCATCTTTTGTAAAAGTGATTGGGAATAATTTAAGCTAGCTAGATAAATTATTTTATTACAATTCACTTGGTCTACTAGATCATATTGTGGGCAGAAATGGGTGTGTATTTTGAGGGTCTATAACAAATGGGTATTCCCCCTTTGAGGGTTGAATTTTGTAAAATTTTATGTAAAAAATATTTTAGTGCATGGTCCCTCATACTTGGACACCATAGCTAAAATATTTTTGAGTGGAAAAATAATTAATCTGCTCAAGTGTCAATTAATTAATTTTGATGACAAAAATAAAAATAATCCTATGCTAGAAAATTAATTAATTAGAGTAAAAAAAGTAAATTGTTAGAGATTAAATTCTCATGGAAAAAATCGTAGGTCTTGAAGAAATTGATTTTTGGAGGTCCCCTACCAAGGGAATGTTGGAAATTGACCCTTGGACCTTGGTGGTCAAGTCAAAGTCAATTTTTTGAGGAAATTAGCTCAAAATAAGTATTTTTGAGCTAATAAAAATGGGTTTAATGAGCTAGTAAATTCCTCAAAAATAAGTATTTTCAACTACGGAGATTAAAAGTTGATCAAGGATCTATCATCATTTGAGATTATTTTGATGAGGATCAAGCCAACTAGCCATTATTTTCCACTTGAAGGATTTATCAACAGATTAGAGGTCATTTGTGTCTCAAACCAACTGATCTTTGGCTAATGTAACTTTGTAAACGCTGATGTAAAGCTACTGTCCCGTTGGGAATGTTTGAATTATCATAATAAAAGACTTTGGGGTGCAACTCATGGTGTCTTTGTTTCGCTCATTTTTGGTATGTGTTAGGTACGGGCATTCCTATATTGTGCTTTAAAATTTAATTGAATCATTATTTCATTGTAGATGATAGGAACATTCGGCCTCCCCTAGGCCACTCAGCGTCCTCTCCTCTCCCTGTCGCGGACCATCAAGGGCCTTCTCCTCCCTCCTTCGTTCCCTTTTCCTCCTTCCAGCCCTTTGTCTCCCCTCTTCTCTACCTTCTCTGCCTCTGTCTATCCATTTCGTTCCTCAGTTCCCTCCTCTTCCTCCACTTTATCCCTCCTTCTCCTAGCCATACCCCATTTGAGTCCTTGCATGCCCCTTTCCCCCTCTTTTCCCTTGGCCACAACCCTCTTAGGGCTTGCGGCTGACCTCTAAGGCCTCATTGTCTTGGTCCTAGCCCTAAGGGGCCTCTTTCTCCCAAGCGCAGGCCTCATTAGGCCTTCCTCCCTAGCCATTGCCTTTACTTGTCCTTTGTTGGCCTTCCTAGCCCTAATTTGCCTACATATCATCTTGTGGGTGCACTCAGATTTCTGGACTGAATATTGGTGGGTTTTCCAGGGATATTTTGGCTCAAGTTTCTTGTTTTTTAGGAACCAAGTCATTGGGAAAAAATTTCGCAACTTTGGCAAGTAATCTTCAAGGTCTTGGGCCTAGAGTTTGATCTCTAAACCCTTATTATTTCACTATTTTACTACAATAGTCTCAAACACTTCGTAAAAGTGACTAAATTCTGATTTTAGTGTCTAAATTCAATTCATAAATTGTCTGATATCCTAATGAATTAATTTCATGAGTAGGGATGATTTTGTTTAAGTGAATTTCACATATTTCATTGACTGTCATAAGTGAAATCAGATCTGATATATCACTGGTAAACACGTTTAAGAGGCATAAAATTGAATGGTAAGATATCTAGCATGCTGTCAAGTCATATAAGCAACTTGGGCATTAATCTTTTGGCATAGAACTTCAAGTTTTCATGACTGATATCTCTGCATAAAAGTGTGATCAGATCTGATATAACTCTGAAAACTACATCATAAGAATGCTTGTTAACTCATAATTTCATATTGGCAAGTTCATACATAATCTTACTGCTGTTCTAAAGGGTTAATAATTGTTCATTAATTGGAATGCAAGTTATACAAGTGCTCTCATTGTTTTTAAATGCTATTTTAAAGAAGGAATACTGAACATTGGTATCTAACCTTTGCTTGTTTTGTGTAAGCTTTGAAAAAAAAAAATTGAACCAAAAAAAAAATCACTCTCTCCAAAGCACATTGATCTAAATAATCTTGTTGTCTCTTTTGTTAAATCATCATTGGCATTATTTTGGAAGACTTTAAATCATTTCAAGTAATTTTCATTTCATATTGAATCATTGAAGTGGATAAGTGTTCTTTATTGCTATCATTTTACATTAGTTAGGCATCTTGAGGAAGATAATTGCATCCTTGGATTGAAGAAAATCTATTTTTTAGCATTGGCACTTGATAATTTGGCACATTTTTGTTGTTAAGATTGTTTTTCCATTTACTGTTAAGTACTATTGTCATAAAAGTTAATCATAACTTAAGTGCTTAAACATTAAGCAATCTAAACCTAAGAATCACTCATACCTCTTGCATTGCATTCAAATTCTAGTTGCACTAATAACTTACCTCCAAGCATAAGCTTGGTTGATAGACATTTAGGGCCTCCCTTTCTCAATTTAGCTTGAGGAATTCAACACATTTCTAGTGGTTGACACAGTGACCTTGCAGTCGTTAGAGCCACAGCCTCTACAGCACCAGAGGCATCGGGTGGTTAGTGTTAAGCAAGGTTGTCATTGATGGCAATAGGATTCTAGATGATGATGAATGACCATGCTTAAGATGATCATTTGACAATGAAGGACTCATAAAGAAGCCTACACTCATCCCTACCTCCATTTCTGCTCCTATAAACGACCAGTCACAATAAAAAGCTTTTTCCACCATCTTAGAGTCATTCTTTCACAATGAGCCTTGCACTTTCTGAAAGAGGATTGTTTCCTCTTTCCAAGGAGCCCTCACACGCCTCCAAATTCCCAGTGGTTAGGGAGAAATTGAATTTTTAATTCAAAAGGTATATGTATTCATTTATTGAGCCGACCTCACCTTGCCTACTCATGTCGGCTGCCCTAACATACCTCTCCGTTTGACATATCTCTATTTATATGACGTACAACCCTCATTCTCCAACATCATCTCCGTGAAGGTTAATCCATAAGCATAACGTAGCAAGGGAAGTCACAACTCGTGAACTGAGGAGGCTGAGGAGGTATTATTTTAAGGGTTAATCTTGTCTGTCTTGATACCTCAAACCTGTGATGAGAAGAAGGCCTCAGAACATTTAAAGACAGAGATATACCTCCTAAAGATCACATATACAGCTCGGATCAAGACTTTGCATAGTGCACAGAACTTCAGATCAGTTGACCTAGCCACAAAACTTCGGATCAGGACTTTGCATAGTGCACAGAACTTTGGATCAGTTGACCTAGCCACAAGACTTCGGATCAAGACTTTGCACAGTGCACATAACTCGGATATATATTTCAGACAAGTAATCTATTGCTTAGGACCTGTGACTAAAAATTATAACTCTCGGATCAGTGGTCTATTGCCTTGACCGGATAAGAAGTGTACTTCCTGGAAGTTGCAACAATTCGGACAGTGCTGGACTGTGGCCTCTATACTTCGATCTGTGGCTACAACTACGGTTTGAGGCAGCTCTCTCTTGGACTATACTTTCGGACCCATCACGTGCTAGAGTGAAGACTGTGGGCAGTGTTTGTTGAAGGTGCAGAAGTTCGAATTATCCACAGTCAGCTCGGACCTTCTTCAGGAATATATCACTGTGAAGATACACCAACCAGTGGTGAAATTTCTTAAGGATTCAAGCAGTGATACTCTCCCTTGGGCAGTGTAGACCAACACTATTGAAAACTGAAGGGCATTAATAAAGAAGCAAGTGATCTTGGAAATTGAATACAGTACAGCAAGGTGATTGAAGTCAACATAAGCAATTTTGGAACTGATTGTACAGTAAGGAGTTTTTCAAGGACGTTCAAGTAACTACTATTCTCATTCTCTATCAAAAAGGATCAAGGATTGGTCTCCTAGGGGTTGTTGCTCCTAAACAAAAGGTTGGTACCTTGAGAAGATAAGATCGAAGCCCTAGAAGTCAGAGCCTCATCAAAGTCCAAGTTGGTGCTTGGCAACAAGTTGGTGCCTGTAGCATAAAGGGTTGGTGCCCTCACATAATCATTGTACTCAATTATTTGAAAAAGGATTGAAGTTCTACTTGATCCTTTATAATATTATTATTATACACTTCTTTGTTTTAATTGTGAAGAATCTAACTGGTAAAAAATAACAATTGAAAAGAAACACTGATTCACCCCCCTCTCAGTATTTCCAACAGTTGGAACACGGGTGGAGGTATCATTAATCAATTCTTTGTTTGCTTCCCGTTGGCTTCCATCCCACAACCTACTTTAAAGACTGGTTCCGAAACAGTTAAGAGGGAGGTTGTATTTAGAATAGGCATTTAACTTAAAATCAACCAAGACTCTTGCATCACACCTAGGTCTTAGGATTTGCATAGCATATAGGTTAATAAAGCATTCAAGCAGCGATTGTACATTCAGTTACTTGGCATTTAATTAATAATAAGCAAGAAGTTAACTCCATAAGGCACCGGTCTCACATTTGAATTAAATCTAATCCTTAAATCTTGCTCAAGTTAACCAAGTAACAAGGCCACTCAATCATGTCTCTCGGACTCGTTCATTGCCAACTTTTCTTTCATCCTCACATTTCCATAGGGACTACCCCCTATAGCCTGTTGTTGGGAGGCAGCTACAATGGAGAGGTTGGGGATCAGAGTGATATCCCCCGACCTGAGTCGTTGTCGCAGTGTCTGTACAATTTTAAGGACAACAAGTCCTAAGCAAATGAAAAATCACTTTATAAATATAAAGTGAGAAAACCCACTAAAGTGACTTTATTAAAATAAAAGAGTAAATTGTTGGCAAAAATGGCGAATGTGTTATAAAAAAAGGAAAGAAAATGAGGACACAAATCTCATTATTGTAATTGTCCATTTGCGAAAAAGAAATTCGGAGAACTATCGAGGAAGAGTCTAGGGTTTTTGGGAAACCCTCATGGCTGGTTGTCAGTTTCAATGTTGAAACCATACACCTATATCACTCATATTTCTCCATTGTGCTTCAGTGGAGAAGAAGATTTGATGAAGATAGGTGAGGTAACATTATTAGCTGATTTTATTTCTAATATTGAGCTTATCCCATTCTTTTACAGGTTGTGAACACAAACTGAGAAGGGGCAACGACTACCACAAGTTCACGGATCAAATATTTAGGAAAAGAGAGTTGAGTCTAGCATTGCAAAAAGGATCAAGTTCCATCCTCTCTTAAGGGTCGAGTTCCATCGTTATAAAGGGACCAAGTCTGGCCAGTAAAGGAGATCAAGTTTGATCAAGGAAAGGGGCCAAGTCTATCACTCAAAGAGGGTCGTGTATCTTTGTTTTGTGGGTTAAGTAGTTACAAAAGGGGTTGAGTTTTATTACCTAAACAAGAGCTGAGTTTCCTTCTTTTTTTTGTTGACTACGGGAAGCTTGCATTGATGGCCGAGTTGGTCCTTTAGAGTTTGAGTTTCATTCTGCTGATAGGGGCCAAGTTTCTCCTTATTCTGCAAAGTAAGTTCTGTCATGTTGCTGAACATATTCCCGAGACCGAGTCTAGTTATGATAAGGGGTCTAATATCCTCCTGTAGTGCTGGAAATTTCATGTTGAAGTTTCCTAAGTACACTAAAGGTTTCTTGGGTTATGTATATACCAGGTTCTTCTATTCACTGAGTTTGAACTCTCGTTTATCTTAGTCAATAAAATGCTTGTGTCCCTAGAGAATGATTGTGTAAGTTTTTTACTTATTTACAATGGAGGAATGATGATTATATGGTTGCCATTAATTGACTAGTTATGTGTGTCTTGTTGAGTTTATTATGAGAATTTTACTTCTATTCTGAAATATCTTCTTGAGCATGTATCTTGGCATTTTATGTTTATTTGAATTAAAAGCAAGGAAAGTAAATCTACAACAAATGGTATACCAACTATTTGACAAACACCACAATGACCAAAATCAAATAAACTCAGAAATCACATGGGAATTTTTAAGGTATTCTTGAGGATGTATCTTACAATTTACACCTTCATGTAGGAAGTTGGGCCTAAATAGCTAGGGTTTGGAGCAACATGACATTCGGCCCTTACCCTGTGTGTGCCAATCCTAGCAGGTTGCAATGACCTTGGCAAACTTGTCAATTGGATCAGTTACACATTCCAATCCTCACTATTGGGACTTGGTTGGTGGGGGCCCTAGTACTAGGGCCTTGTTGTCGCAAAATCTAGTAGGCCTTGGAGAGGGAAATTCTACTAAGCATGAACTAGACCAAAAGCCAACAATGGGGTTGTGGTCCATTGTCACCACAACCAAAACCCCTTGCGCTTTAAGGATTTTCAGTGTATAATATTCAACATATGATGTGTTAGGTGATTTGACTAGGACCTATGCAAGAAAGACACAACAATGGTTCAAGGCTCCGATTGGAGGAAATTCGTTTTCTATGTAGAGGCATAAGGGTACAAGCACAAGACCTAGGGTTTGTATGATTTGATGAGAAATGGAGTATCCAATGGTCAAGGCCTAAGGAAAAGGTTTCCAACAAGGTAAATTTGCAAGGTCAAGGCTCATGAAACCTTTAAGAAAACCCCCAAGTTGAAGGAAAATGAAACTAGGGTTTCCCTCTTAGGGAAAACAACTAGGTCGAGAGAATTTATGGATGTAATTAAAGTGGATGCCCACTAAAAGGATTGATTTTGTGGAAAATGATATCCTATTAATGTTTAGGCTCTTCAACACCAAGAATTCTACTTGCCTAGGGATTCGTACCAAGCCCTAGTTTACTACCTTACCCTTAAAGAGGTCAAATTTCAAGGAGAGAGAATAATGGATAAGAAAGGTAAATGACCACCAACCAAATGGACTAGTCACTTAACACCCTTGGGACTATGGAGTCAATGATGTTTCAAATCAACCAAATAACTTCTAAGGAGGCCGAAATCTCAATTCCCTAGCTACCAAAATCCCAACAACTACCTATCCAATGGAAGATTTTTTCATGGGAGAGCTACCAAGAGTTCACCACTCAGGACATTCATTCACGTGCTATGTATGAGTAATGCATGCAATAGATCATCTAGATTAGCATTCAATAGATAATCAATAAATTAGGGCACAAGTGTAATTACTAGAATCCAAAATATTCCATATATCTGACAGATAGATATTCAAAATTTAGATACACTTACAAGATAACATGGAAAGAATCCATTCCATTCATCCAAAAGAATAGCTCCAAAGTGGAATGATTCAACTCCAAATATCAAAATGCATCAAAGATCCAAATATCTCCACGAGTTCAAGAGGTCAAAAATGCACAAGAAGGCCGAAATAATCCAAGTGTGTTGTGATGAGATACAATGATGAAGGCATCCTCTATTTATATGAAAAGGTTGATTTCCTATTTAGCCTAGAAAGCCCTCTAAATCATAAAATAATGTGCTAGGTCACAAACCGACCTAGTAGCCAATGTCCAAAACTAAATCTAACCCACATGTGTGAGTTGAAATAGAGAAAAAAGAGGATTTCATGCTAGCATAGGCCTCTTCTAGGCAAATGTCGAGGACTAGGTGTGCCATGAAGTGTGTAGAAGCCCTCTAAAATCATCATCTAGGGGTTGGCCCCTACGGTTTCCCTCTTAGGGAAAACAACTAGGTTGAGAGAATTTATGGATGCAATTGAAGTGGATGCCCACCAAAAGGATAGATTTTGTGGCAAATGATATCTTATTAATTTTTAGGCTATTCAACCCCAAGAATTCTACTTGCCTAGGGATTGCACCAAGCCCTAGTTTACTACCTTAGCCTTAAAGAGGTTGAAATTTCAAGGAGAGATAATAATGGATAAGAAAGGTAAATGATCACCAACCAAATGGACTAGTCCCTTATCCCTTGGGACTATGGAGTCAATGATGTTTCAAATCAGCCAAATAACTTCTAAGGAGGTCAAAATTTCAATGCCCTAGCTGCTAAAATCCCAACAACTACCTATCTAATGGAAGGATTTTTCATGGGAGAGCTACCAAGGGTTCACCATTAAGGACATTCATTCATGTGCTATGTATGAGTAATTCATGCAATAGATCATCTAGATTAGCATTCAATAGATAATCAATAAATTAGGGCAAAAGTGTAATTACTAGAATAAAAAAAAATTCCATACATTTGACATGCAAGAGATAGATATTCAGAATTTAGATACATTTACAGGTTAACATGGAAAGAATCCATTCCATTCATCCAAAAGAATAGCTCAGCAATGATTCAGCTCCAAATATCAAAATGCATCAAAGATCCAAATATCTCCACGAGCTCAAGAGGTCGAAAATGCACAAGAAAGCCAAAAAAATCCAAGTGTTTTGTGATGAGATATAATAATGAAGGCCTCCTCTATTTATATGAAAAGGTTGATTTCCTATTTAGCCTAGAAACCCCTCTAAATCATAAAATAATGTGCTAGTCCACAAGCCGACCTAGTAGCCAATGTCCAAAACTAAATATAACCCACATGTGTGAGCTGAAATAGAGAAAAAAGAGGACGCCATGCTAGTGTAGGCCTCTTCTAGGCAAATGTTGAGGGCTAGGTGTGCCATGAAGTGTGTAGAAGCCCTCTAAAATCATCATCTACGGGTTGGCACCTAGATCTCTAACAATCTCCCCCTATTGACCCCAGTTTTGACTTTGGGGGCACAGAAGTGGTCTCATGGGTCTCCAAGTGACCAAAATGCCTAACTTTGCTCCAACATTGAGGGCTCTCAAGGTGTTGTTGTCCCTCCCGTGTCTCATGTGTAAGACCATCCTCATTTGGGCCCCGGATTAGCTACAATCCCATATGATCAGTGCTAAGTCAGTTGGGGGCATGCTGGGCTAGGCGCATCATCCCATAAAAGCCAATAGCGTGGGGCAAAGTGCTAGAATACTATGGGTGTTGGACGTGCCCATGGAAGCAAGTAATGCTCTATAATTGCCTGGAGTCCCATGGCTCTCAACACTTCACTAGTCGATGTAAATTTGTGACTCTGGAGGACCTGGACCCTAGTTACGTTGCCCAAACCTATAGATGAAACCACCAGTCAATCACACACATTATCCAATGCTGCAACTTTCACCATTGGGCACTTTAATCACAATTGCATCTAAGTGAACCAAGATTGAAAGTAATGGGCACATCAACACTTATTATGAGGCATCCATTCCAAAATTGTGGCTTTGGTCATGCAATGCTGTTACCTCCATAGGTAGGAGTGGTTAATAAACGATCCTATTAGGTGATCCCAACCCCAAGGGGAAATGACATGCCTTTGGTCCATCGTTCAATTGATAGGTGCCATGTGAACAATGATGGAACAAAAGCGAAAATACTTCATGGCCAAGTGTCATGATCAAAGGGACGATCCTAACAAGGATCCTCACCGTGGGTGTACGTGGATGCATGAGTTACCAACTCAACCTTGGTTTTCCCCCCTTTTATTCCCTTTACTCTTTCTTAATTTTTTTTCTTTGTATTACTACCCGTAGCTCAAGGAATTAGAGATTGCTTTATATGATGTATAGTAGTTATTTACCCCCTTGATGATGGGGCACTTCATCGCTCATCAAAGGTTGGGACATGCGAGGGTTCCTTTTCATCAATATAATAGGGCAACATTGGCCCAAGAATCGGTTGATGGCCATAATGAGTGAAGCAGAGCTCATGATTGTCTTTTTTCCACGTGCTAATGTGTATGTCCTGGCCATCTTTTGCATTTTGAGTTTTATTTTGTTTTTCTTGTGGCCATCATATGCTCTTTCTGTTTCTTTTAGCCGCATCAACGTCCCAGGGTACATTTCCAGGTCTTACCTAGGTATGAGGACGTGTGGGTGCCAAATCTCAATGAACCATTAGTGAGTTGAATGTGAATAATGGAGGTGGAATAGTGGCTTGTAATATGAGATGGAAAGTGGTATGGAATAGGAAGATATGGGGCTATGTTATCTCAATCATGGCTTCCAAAGCAGTGCTCCTCCCATATCCATTGGGCGATTTGGGGAGGTCCCACAGGACTAGGATTGAAAATTAACCCCCCATTTAAGGCAAGGGAACAAGACCCTTCTTTCTTCCAAGTTACCCTATAATCCATGTCAAATTCCCAAATAAAACAAGCATAAGAAATCGATTACAAAATGAATAAAGTAGCTTTTGATCAAAATCCCACCTTCCAACATGTGCTCTTTGCAGATGGGTGAGGGAACATATGACTAGTGCAGGTGGCAGAGATATGAATGGCACATTGTCATCGGCTACTAGTGGTTGCCAAGGGCCACTGGCTGAAGAGATGGTGGGAGAAAATTTCTCCTATGGGATCACCCACTTTGGGTGGGTAACATATGGCTCGACCTGGAACATGAGCTCATCATAGAGCGCATGATTTGTAGCACATAGAGCACTAAATTATGTAGCTCGGATAGGTGTTCTAGTCTCAGATAGTGTCCATTAGGCTAAGGAACATTGTGGCTTAATTTTCTCCAACTAGGACATGAGCTCATCATAGAGTGTCTGTTATGTTAGTTTATGTAGCCTGGACAAGTGTTCCAGTCTCACATGGTTCTCATGAGGCTAAGAAACACAGTGCGTTAATTTTCTCCAATACCCAGAAAAAATGCCTTAATTAGAATTATTTAGTTAGTTTATTAATTTTCCGAAGTCTAACTTAGGGAAATGGCTTAATTAATTGGGGTTAAGTGAGATAAATTGATTTTCCTCTAGTGACTTCTAGAAAAGTAATTTGATAGGGTCAAGATAATCTTAGCCATCAATTAAGATTAGAAAGTGGTTGTTCATTGTTCAACGAGAGATTATAAGAGGAAATCGATGGGCATTTGGAGAACATATTAGAGACACAGAATTTCAATTATAGTGTGGGCACAGTGATAGCATGAGGGCACTAGCAGATTGAGATTAGATGTGATTGAAGACAAAGGTCGAAGTAAATTCTTCATAGTGATTTCTAGTTTCTCAGAGTTAGAGGGAGGTTGATTTTAACTCTACAGAGAGGATGAGTTTCTAATAGTGTGAATTGACTCAAAGAGGCCAAGTTGTCGAAGCAAAGAGAAATTTTCCAGTGAGATCGATTTGCTCAGAAGAAGCCAAGTTTTCCTGAAGAAGCCGAGTTTTCCTGAGGAGGCGAAGTTGATTTTCCCAACTAGTGCGAGTTGCTAGTGAGGGTCGAGATGCCAAGGCCACACATGTGGTTCAAGTCAGTGAGCCAGAGGGAGGCTGAATTGGATTAAAGGGGCTGAGTTGTCTCCAAGAAGCCAACTCGACTTGTAGAAATGAAGGAAACAATTTTCCGGAGGTTTGCTAATTTACGAAAAATAATTGTAATTTTCAATCACATAATTTTGTTGAAGAATAAATAAAATACTCATCTGTAGAACTAGTTTTCCCACACTAGGGTTCTTCCTAGGACATTTGTCCAAAAATATCGGTGTTCGTTATTTGTGTGTACAATATTTTCCTAGTTCTTGTGGTTTATTTTATTTTCTATGAAGTTGCAGTAGTGTTTTATTCAGTATTTTCCGCAAAAAGATTGTAGAAGAAAATTAATCAAATTTGATAGGTGAATAATAATTATTAACCAGTAACTACAACATTATTAAAAATTTAACATGGTATCAAAGAAAATATGAGGGAAGAAGAAGGCTTTGTGTAGGCACAGGAAGAGAAAGGCCAGGAGTTTAAAACCCAGTTCGAATTCTTCAATTTATTTAGATTTCATTTATTTCCGAGGGTTTGCAAAAAAGCCTCGACAGGTTTAAGATATAAGGAAAGCTAGAATTTCCTTCTTGTTGGAAGAAAATGGTCTCAAGGAGTATGCAACCAGTGTGATATTCATTCCAACATATCCAACACAACTTTCAACATACCAGACGGAATATGCCAAAGCATGGAGGATAATCCTTGATGAAGTAAAGGACCATATAGTTATGCATATTGTTGATTTTGTCACAACAAAGAAATTGTGGGACACAATTTTGAAACTGTTCCAGGATGCTACAACCAATAGGAAGCTACTTCTCAAAGAAAAGTTGAGGAATACAAAGATGCAAAAAGGTGAAGATGTTACCAATTGCCTCACCAGACTTTGGTAACGGACAAGTTAGCTACAATAGGAGATAAACCAAATGAGATGAGATGGCGTGTATAGCCTTGAATGGATCTACGAAGCAGTGCGATGTATTTTTCCAAGTGATCAATGAGCGAGATACATTGTCAGGTTGGGATCAATTATGGATCAATTTTATCCAGGAGGAGCTAAGGCTCAATCTTGTCAGTGGCAGCAGCAGTAGGAGTCAGAAGAGTGAGGAGCAAGAAGAGAACATGGCCCTAGTAGGGAAAGGAAAAGTGAAGGGGTCCTGAAAGGGACTGAACCCAAAAGGTGAGAAGAAGAAGGACATTTCCAAGGTCAAAAGCTATGTTTGTCATGAGTTTGGCCACTATGTCAGCAATTTTCCACAAGGAAGAAGAATAAGAAGAAGGGAAAGAGGCAAACAATAACTTCAATGACTGCGGATGAATTGTCCAGCAAGATGTATCAAGAATTCGCACTAATAGCGTGCCCCTCTAGCTCAACCTCGGAGGGATTCTGGTATATAGATAGTGGGGCGTCATTCCACATGACAGGATTCAGAGAGTACTTCTCCAATTATGAGGAGAACATTAGATTTCAGATCCAGTTGGGGAACAAGTCCAAGTGCAACCCAATTGCAAGAGGGACTATTCTATTTTAGAGGGAGAATGGCAAGCCAATTCTGATTCATGACATGTTGCATGTGTCAGGCTTGGGTATGAACTTGATTTCCCAATCTATCCTTTACGTAAAAGGGTACGATTTTCTCTTTAGAGGGGCGTAGGTGTTGTTGAAGCAAAAATATTGGAAATCACCTATAGCGATTAGAGTTACGAGCAGTCGGTCGTACAAGTTGCAGACGGATACTCCTAAGGCATTGGTCAGCAGCAGTAATCCGAGGGATCAGGGGCGAGCTGTGGCATAGGAGGATGGTCCATATACATCATGGAGCACTTAGATTGCTTCGTGAAATGGTGACAGGTGTTCCAGAGGTTGGCATAGAGCATGACAATTTTTGTAGAGGATGTGTGTTGGGGGAGTTTGTGAAAGAAACTTTTCCAAGGAGTGACACCATATTGCAATGTATTCTTGACTTAGTGCATTTAGATATATCTGTGTTGATGACAACGAAGTCTCTCAGGGGATATAGGTGCTTCGCTACTTTCATCAATGATTTCTTTAGGAAGACCTAGATATACTTCCTAAAGACCAAGGATGAGGTCTTCAGTCTAAGCTCTAGTGGAGAATGAAATAAGCAAGAAGATCTAGGTTCTTTAGTTAGATAATGGAGTTGAGTACACAAGAAATGAGTTCCAAGAGTTTTGTACCAAGGAAGGAATCAAGAGGGAGTGTACAATTCCTTACAACCCACAGCAGAATGGTGTTACTGAGAGGAAGAATCGTTCTATTTTGGAGACAACAAGACCGATGTTGTATGACCATGATCTACCACGCTACTTATGGGAAAAGGCATTCAATACAATAATTTACATAGAAAACAAGGTTCTACATAGAGCGTTGGGAAAGATGACACCAGAAGAGGCATTCATACGGAAAAGGCCAGATTTCAATCATTTCAGGATATTTAGTAGCCTAGTGTATTGTCACATTCCAGGAGATACACGTTCCAAGCTAGATTAGACTACAAAGAGGGGTTACTTCGTTGGGTATAGTGAGACCTCTAAGTCATAACAGTTTTTCATTCAAGGGGTTAGGCGGATTATAGCCAAACGAGATGCCAAGTTCCTAGAGGACAAGGAATATAGGAGGCCTAGAGTTTTGCCAGTAGTTGATGACCAGAGTGAGCATCTAGCAAAAGCTCCTAGAGTTGAGCAGCAAGATCAGGGGCAGCATAGCAAAAGTACAGTGACAAGTACGGGCACTAGCTTAGGTGCAGGTGTTCCTGATACTTCACAGAGTATGGAACAACAAAACAAATCAGGGAGATGCAAGTGTGGCGAGATGCGATGGTTGAGGGGTACACCTCAATCATGTTGAACGATGTTTAGGAGGTTGTACCTAGACCGACGAATAGGGTGGCGATTGGATCACGCTGGAACTATTAGGTCAAGCATAGTGCAGATAGAAACATCGAAAAATACAAGGCAAGGTTTATGTCCAAGGCGTTCTCTCAGAAGGAGGGAATATACTATGAGGAGAATTTTTCTCTTGTGGCTAGGTATACTTATATACGAGTCGTGATCTCATTAGCAACATAGATGGGATGGAAAATCCATCATATGCATGTCAAGACGACGTTCCTTAATGATGAGTTGGAATATGAAGTATACATTGAACAACCAAGGGGCTTTGTAGGAAACAGTAAAGAGACCTATTACCCACCACTAGTGGGTGTCACCCATAGGAGAAATTCTCTCCTAGATTGTCTTCAACCAGCAGCCCCTTGCAACCACCAGATAGCTCGATGTGCCACCATCTCCGCCACCTGAGCCAACCATTATGTTCCCTCACCCATTCTATCATGATCGTATGTTTGAAGGTGGGTCTTCCAATCCTAAAGGTATGGCTTTTCATTATCTAATTGGGTGTTTTTGCTTACTTATTATGGGCACATATGGACATGGATTAATGGGGGGATTCGGCGAAAAGAATGGGTTTGGTCTGTACTATTTCCCCCTTGTCCGACTTGAAGGTTAGTCTTGTATCCTAGTCCCATGGGATCACCTCTAGTGGCTACTAGCTTTAGGAGTGGCACTACATGGAAAACCCCAATTTTAGTTGTGGGGTCCTGCTTCCCAACACCACATACATCACTCCTCTTTGCTCATTATAACCCCTTTTCACACATTTCCCATCTGATTTCACATTTGTCCATTGGGTCCATAAGGAGTTAGCATTCCCCTCCCCTTATCCACACCTTCGGTTGCCTGAAACAATGCCCCAAAGGTTGATACAGCTAAAAATAAAGTAAAAAGCATAATTTGGCCACTCTCAACTAGAAATTTACCATAAAATGCAAAAGATGGCGGGGACATAAAAACTTAGCATGTGGGCAAAAGCTAAACATGAGCTCTACCCCTACCATTATGGCCATCACCCTCATTCCTAGGGCCCCTTATCTGAGCCCCCGGCATCATTAAGTAACCTATGGTTGTCCCAATCCCTGGTGGGTGATGAACTGCCCAACCTTAAGGGGATGTTCACTACTATATCATTTACATCATGCTCTCATTCCCTCTAGAGCCCCAAGCAATTATATAGGAAAAATCAATAAAAGGCGAAAGGCATACGAAGAAGGGTGGAAAAATAGAGGTCGGGGTACGGGGTAACTCATGTACCACGATTGCTCCCTCCTATATCTATAGTATATACACCCATGTGTGGGCTTCCCTCATTATTGTTGCCCTTGTAGAGTGGCATGTGGCTTGGAGCCTTCCCTGCTGCCCCACTCCATTCCATCATTATTTCATATGACACCTGCCATATGACAGATATACCATGGCCCTATCACTCCCTTAAAGGTTGAAACCACCAAAAAGGGTCCTTGATTATCCTCCCTCTTGAACCTGGATACACTTGTACATTCTAAAGCCCAATATGGAAGGGCATGCCACTATGAAGTGTCCACTTGGTTCCATGATTTGTAAGCTCATTTACTCAATTGCACTAATGAACTGTTGTACTGGAAGCTGAGGAGACGGATTGGATCTTATACAGGATTGCAGGTGGGTCTTCATCATGTCGCTTGGTCTCCCTATACGAGATCCAAGCCCTCCATAGGGTTATGATGGCACTTATAGGATGGGTGTTGAGAGCCATGGTGTTATGCAACTAGCTCACAAAATAGAAGAAAAGATAGATCAACGACTTAGAAATCAGCCTCTTCGAGGGGGAAACCTCCTTTACATTACATAAATGAACAATTCTTGGATGATTCAAATGACAAAACCTACTTTCTATATATAGGAGTCTAAGGGGTCACAATATAATCAAAGCCTACATAAAAATAATAATGCAAGGGAACAACAATAACAATAGTGGGCTTCTATGGGGCACAATAATAACAATATGGGGACTACATGGGCATAACAATAACAATAATGGGGCTACACTAACAATAACAATAAGGGGCTATGATAGTATTATAGGGACCTAACACATGGTCCTCCACCATAATAGAGAGCAGATAGCCATACCACAGGATCCTCCAGCACCACCTATTGCTTGCTCGTGTCCCAGTTATTTGACGAGGATTATGCACTTGGACCACACTGCCCAGTCGGCTACACACTTACACCACACACTTGGCAATTGACCAAGGGCCTAGATGGGGTTTTGTCTCACCTAGGGAGACAAGGGAGGGCTTGCACCATCATTACAGCCCTTATTGATGGAGCACAAGCTTGTTCGATTTAGTTGGAGACCCATGAGGCCATTTTTTGTGCCCCCACAACCACTTGGGACTCGGGAGCACCACAGGTTATTTGCTTGGAGATTAAGGGGCCATCCCCTCAATCAATGTTATTGGGGCCCTCTTATTCATTATGGCACATGAGGGACTTGATTTGGCCTTCCAACGGCCCTACTAGCTATTGTTCTATCATTTTGGCCCTCCCGAGAGGCTTGCTATTTAATTTTGGAATTATTTGGTGGGCTTGTCACTAATTTAGTTGTTGTTTGCATAATAAAATAATAATTAGGGGATAATTAGGCTAAATTGGACCATTTGAACTTGTGAGAGGCTCATATATGTTCATGAGACCTCATTTGTAGTTTCTCATCAGACTTGGGATTTTTTCTAGCTGCTTTAGAGGATTTCGGCCTGCAATTTTTTGAGAAAATTTGGATGTTTTTGGGATGCACTTTGATGTATGGATATATTGCTATCTTTTTGGAGCTTTAAGATGCATTATTTATGGATGGATATACTTCATATTATATGGTAAGTGTCTTTTCTTAATGAATATCATTATGCAAATATCTAATGCATGGAATTCTTTATCATAATGAAAATTTATGCCCTAATATACTTGATGTGGTCTGAAATTGTGATCTTGGGAAGTTTTGCATGTGTTACTCATTGATGATATGAAATGAATGTTCCTAGTGGAAAAATTGGTGTAATTTGTCCATGAAACTCCATTAATTAATGTAATGAAGGTAATTGTTGAAGGGGGTAGTTAGGGCTTTCTTTTTTAGCCTCCTCAAGGTTAATTTAACCTACAATTAGCACCCATGACTCCATTCTCCTAAGGGTATAGGAACTAGTCGAATTCCTTGGTGGTCACCCTTCCTTAAAACATATTTCTTAATCTTTTTATATTTCCAGCCCTAACCCTAGAAGGCCAACTAAGGCCTTGTGCAACTTGCTTTAGAGACATCTCCTTAGGGTGCAAATTGGTATACTATTATGTTGCCCTTTCCTCTACGTGCCCTCAAAGTTTCAAGTGATTCATATGACCAATTTGAGAGAAATATCAAGCCCTAGCTCCAAAATCATTTCTATTCTTCACCTTCCTTGGTTAGTGGCATTTTTAGGGTCATTTCCTCTTGTCGTTGGAAGTTCACCTTTCTTTGACCCTTTTAATTTCATCCTTGCTTGACCTAGTCGTTTTGTTTATGATCACCCCAAACCCTAGGTCTTGCTTGGATCCCCTAGGTATCTCTTGTGGTCCCAAACATTTGCATGCTTGTTATCTCACAAAACCCTAAGAGAGTTCCTTCTACTTTTCTAGGAATCCTTGATTTAGGTACACCCCTTGTGTTGACTACCATTTCTACCTAGGTCTAGGCTTCTTAAGATTTTCTTCGAGAACCCTTCTCTTTATTTTGAAGCAAGCAAGCCATCATTTGAGCCTCTCCTTTGAATGGGCTTTGGAAATCACATTGTCAATTGTTATTAACCTCAACATTCTAGTCATTTCCTTTATACAGGGACTCCTCCCAACGGTGTAATTCTGTAAAGAGCAGGGGACATCGACTAAGGTGATAGTGGGTCAGTGTCCCATTGTTGCCACTTGGTCTAGTAGTACTGTAGTAGTCCTTTCCGAACCCCTGCTAGATTGTCTGGTAACATTTTGGCGTCATTTCTAGGGAAACGAGATGTGTGTCTTTTTCCTTAACGACAATATTGACATATCTATTGGAGACTCCCTTGGAGGAACGAAGCCCTAATTTCTCATTGAATTTCAAATTCAATGCTTGTATGGTGAAGCAAGCAGTTGTAAAGGAAATTTCAATCACCCTAGCGACTCCTCATATGATTAACATAGAATACTCAACACAATGTGGGATTGCGCAGCAAAGCACCCAACATTGGATATTAAATGGGTTCTGGGTTTCCCGAATGCCATTGATTGTAATCATAGTGAACCCTTGCCATCGTTTGATGATGACCCATCTACAACAGTTAACCATGTGGCTAATTTTAAAGCATATATCTCAAAGGTAAACGTGGTTCATAAAGATGTTCTTATTTATATATTCCTCACCTATGTTAAGACTAAATCTGGAGGTTGGCTTGAAAAATCGTGCAAACCCAAAAGTGTCCCTTCTTTATCTACTTTAGGTTACTACTTCGTAACACATGAGAAGATTAAAATGAAAGTGGTTGAAGATTCCATCTAAAGCCTAAATTCATTCAAATCATTGAACTTACAGATTTCCCAATACTCCTAACCTGTTACTTGCTAAACATCATGGGTGGTTGCTCAAGTTTGATGGAAGTAATGGTGATGCCAAAAAGCATGTGGATGACTTTATGTGGGAATTTAATTTTTGGATGCTTAATCAAGATGATGAGGATATCTTTATGTTGCTCTTTGCATTGTCACTTAAGGGTGAGGCTAGGGACTAGTGTGCCAACCTAACTCCAAAAAGTATTGAATATTTTGATCAATTTGAGGATGTCTTCATGGAGAGATGGACTAATCAAGGCAAACTTAGTAATGCTCAAGAGAGCAAAGAAATCCAAGCTCACTGTGATCTTGATGAAACCAACAGTGAGGTAAATTAAGAATAATAAAGTCAAGAAGAACCCTATATGCATGATAAACATGAATCAAGTGATGGAGCAGGTAATCTTAAAAGGTACCTTGACAAGAATGTCAATAGTGGGTACACCTTGAAAGGAGAGGCTACTAGTATCCCTCTCCTTCTTGAGGATATTCCTCCTCTGATTACATATGATAAAACACTTGGATAGGATCCTCCCATTGCCCCTTTGGATATTTCTAACCACTCTTCTATTGAAAAGGGAATATGGGAGATGAAGGATCATTCTTGTAATAGGAGCCTTATCTATGATACTGATGACACCACCAAGGCCCCTATTTTTACCTATAATTCCGGGGAGATATCTGAGTCATCAATTGATCCTTCTCTCACTCCTGAGTTGGCAATTCATCAAAGATTCATGAACCAGATCATTGATATATCCATCTCTTGGTTAAAGGAGAAGTGCACAATCCATTTCTCTCTTCCCCCCTCATTTGTGATCCTCAGTACATCGTCATTTATTAGCCCACCTCCCACCCTCAAGACTCCATCTATGATTGTTCTTTTCTTTGTTATCACATGGATGATTGTAGGGTTGAATTCTTCCATAATGACTTGATGACATGTTGGTTACATTGGCTATATGACTACAATTAATGTTCCATAATGCCATGCATGTTAGAGTAAGATGCATTGCATGATGATTTTCGCATTAGGACTAATATCATATTCTTTTATCATGCTAGATTAAGTGCATTTAGATTAGAATTGCATTTAGAATTAAGATTTTATTTCTTGATTTTTATGGTCAATCAAAAGCATGGGTGGTCATTAAGGCGTCGTAAAAACATGCTACAACGTGTGCTTAGTCTTTAATGTGTAGGTAACAGATCTATGGTCCCAAGAGATTGTCGATGTTCTCATGACCTCCCCAGTTCAAGTACATTCACGCACTCTACTGAGAGATCATGTCCCAGTTGGAGCCAAATGTTACCCACCACTAGTAGGTGGCACCCATAGGAGAATTTTTTCTCCTAGATTGTCTTTAGTCGGCAGCCAACAACCCCTTGCAACCACTAGATAGCTCGATGTGTCGCCATCTTAGCCACTTGAGCCATCCATTATGTGCCCTAGCCCATTCTATCATGATCGTATTTTTGAAGGTGGGCCTTTCAATCCTAAAGGTATGGTTTTTCATTATGTAATTGGTTCTTTTTGCTTACTTATTATGGATACATCTAGACATGGATTAGTGGGGCAATTCGGCAAAAAGAATAGGCTTGGTTTTTACTCTTGTCCCCCTATCCAACTTGTTGGTTAGTCTTGTATCCTAGTCCTGTGGGATCTCCTCTACTAGCTACAAGCTTTAAGAGTGGCACTACATAAGAAACCTGTGAAAATTTCATCTATCACAGCAATTGGAAATTATTCTCCTAATTGATAATTTTATCTAACAATTTATTTGCAGTTTGCTACGGCAAATATCAAATAATTTACACTGTGATTTTCACAAATAAACTGCGAAAGAAAATAGCATTGAAAAGTGAGAAAATAATAGCACACACGCACATAAATTGACACCGTTATTTTTGGACAAATATCGTCGAAAAAACCCAACTTGGGAAAATCGGTGCAGTAGTGAGGCTTTTTATTATTATGCAACAGTGAATTCTGAGTACAATATATTGATGCCCAACTTACAAACCAAACAGTGAGAAAATCAGGGAAAAAATATTTCAAGGGAATTACCCTTCTTCCACAAGCAATCCCAGCATAACTTCGTTCAGAAAATTCAACCTCCTAGACCCTCTGTGTCAGCCTCTGCACTGCCCTACGTAGGCCCCATGATGTAAAGCCCCTGAACTTCCTCTGATGAAGTCGTTATGCCTGTCTCTGCTGAGGAGATCACCTCTCTGACACTCTGCGTAGGCCCCATGATGTCAAGCCCCTGAACTTCCTCTAATGAAGTCGTTAGGCCTGTCTCTGCTGAGGATATCACCTCTCCGGCACTCTTGACCAGGGTTGCGGGGAAGCTTCAAACCCCCTTCGCTCCCGCTTCGGAAACTCGCTCCGTGCGGGAGCGTTTCGGAAATTCTCGGAAACGCGCTTCCGAAAACGCTTCCTGACGGGAGCGTTTTCGGGAGCGCGTTTCCGACCCTGTAAAAACGCTCCCTGTTTTTTCGGGAGCGTTTCAGGAAGTGCTCGGGAGCGAACGCTCCCTGAGCGCTTCCGACGTTTAAAAAACGCTTCGGGAGCGTTTTTTAAACGCGGGAAGCGTTCGGGGAGCGTTCGGGGAGCGTTCACTCCCGAACGCTCCCCGGCAAAAAAAAACGTTTCCCGCCGCGCGGAAATTTTTTTATGAAAAAAATCGATTTTTTTAAAAGGGGGGGGGGGTTAATTTTCATTTCATTGTTTGTTATTGTTTGTTGAGTCGAGAGAGAGCAAGAAGGAGAGCCGAGAGCGCAAGGACCGGTTGACAGGAATCAGGAGAGCAAGGAGCAAAGCTGACAGGAGAGCAAGGAGCAAGGCTGACAGGAGGATTGCAAGAAAGAGGTAGGCCTTCTAATCCAATTGTGTATTTTCTAGGATGAATTTGTAGATTGTTAAATTGTTTGAAAATGAAAACTTGAATTTTTCTTGAATGTTGCATTTTATTGGATTTAAAACTTTAAAAATGAATTGTTTTTTTCCTATGTTGCATTTCCTATTCCCATTTGGCATTTTTCCATTTGTTTTGCAGGCTAGATTCTAGAAACTCCAAACTTGTTTCCATCATGGCTATATGGCTAGAAATTTTCCTCATGTTGGTTCCTTTCTTTGTGATAATGGTGTTGGAGAGTGCTAGAAGAAAGAGGCAAATCAGAGAAGAGGAGGATGAAGAGGAGGGTTATGGTGGATCTGAAGAAAATCCTGAAGAGGAGGAGGATTATGCTGAAGAGGAAGTGGGGAGTGGAGACCCTGAGAACATAGAATCTCCAACTAAACAAGACCAATATCCTTTGTGGAAATATGTTGAGAAACAAGGAGGAGGGAAAGGTGGTGGAACCACTAAATTTATTTGCCCCCATTGCAATAAACAATACCATGGTTCATACACCCGTATGAGAAGGCACCTTTGTGGGATAATGCCAGGAGATGGAACTAAAAATCTTGGAATCAAAGTTTGTACTTATGTGCCAGCACCACAGAGAGAGATATATAGGAAGGAAGAGGGGGTTGCCATACAGAGATCATCTAAAAGATCTAGGGGTATCGTTGATTCAGGCCCAACACATCATGGACAAACAAGTTCAACTTCCACCCATGCCAGTGGTTTTGGAAGCAGTGGCACTGGATTAAGGCGTAGAACCATATCCGATTTCCTAGACGAAGGGTGTAGGAATGATGTGGATTCAAAAGTTTACCGGTTTCTATATGCATGTGGGGTGCCATTCGATGTTCTTCGCTCACCTTATTGGCATGAAATGGTTTCTGCCATTAATGATGCCCCCAAAGGATACAAAAGCCCTGGGTATGACAAGGCCAGAACCGTGGGTCTTGATCATGAAAGAGCTAAAATAAACAATTCTTTGGCTAGAATGACAGGTTCGTGGAATGAGCATGGGCTGTCCATTGTCTCTAATGGATGGACCAATGTAAAAGGAAAACCATTGATAAATGTTTTGGCTGTGTTGGTTAGTGGTGCAGTCTTCCTGGCAGCTTATGATTATTCAGATAAATTCAAAACCGGCATTAACATTGCAGAACCATTACTTGATATAATTGAAAAGACTGGGCCATACAATGTGATACAAGTCATCACTGATAATGCTGCTAACTGTAAGGCAGCAGGAGCAATTGTTGAGGATAAATACCCCAACATTTTTTGGTCGGGGTGTTTGGTTCACACAATGAACCTTTTGATGCATGATATCATAAAAAACAAACAACCTCAATTCAAATGGCTTGGTGATTTGTACAAGAGAGGTAAGAAAATGATCAAATTTATTACAAATCATAGCAATACCCATGGGCTTTTCCGTACTCACTCCAAATTGGAGTTGTTGAAAATAGGAAAAACTAGATTTGCTACTTATTACCTCACCTTCAGGCGCCTTTTGAAGGTAAGAGAGTCATTGGCTGCAATGGTATCAAGCCCACACTGGCAGGTATTAAAGGACAGGGCGGCAACAGTGGTTGACAGGCAAAGTTTTGAACATGTGGAGGAGACCGCCCTTGACCCTCGGTTTTGGGCACGTATGAGGGAAATTGTGAGTTTTACCAAGCCCATTTATAACATGATTCGCTTTGCAGATACTGATAAACCAGTGATTGGAGAGGTTTATGAGCAGATGGATAGCATGTTGGGGCAAATAAAAGATATTGTTAAGGATAATGATCCCAACTTGTATGCTATGATTCATCACTGTGTGTGTGCACGGTGGAAGAAACTCAATGTTCCACTACATGCTTTGGCATATATCCTTACGCCAAAATATTACTCTCCATCTTGGTTGGGCCAACCTGCACCTGGAGGTGGGGTTAGGGTGAAACCTCACACAGATCCAGAGGTACAAGAAGGGTACATGAAGGCATTGGACAAATTGGTACCTGACAGGGAAGAGTGTGCTAGATTGCGCCTTGAATTAGGAAAATACTTCAGTTGCACTGCTAACTTTGGTTCTTTCCATGCAATGGAAGACAGGGACAGATTTGATGCTCTCACATGGTGGGAAGCATATGGCGGCATGGGACTTTTGCCAAAGTTGGCTAAAAAAATTCTCTCACAAGTTGTGAACACTTCTTCTGCAGAGAGGTGTTGGAGCACCTACAGCTTTATACACAATGTGAGAAGAAACAGGCTGAATGAAAACCGAGCTGAAAGATTGGTTTATGTGCATTATAACTTGAGGTTGTTGAGCCATTACTATGATCGGGCAAATGAGGATCAATCATACAGAGTCTGGGACAACAACCCAGAGGATGATAATTTGGAGGACGGCACGTTACATCTAGAAGAATTGGAAGCAGAACTTTATAGGGATGATGATGAAGCATCAGCAGCACCGCCACACACAGGGCTAGTCCCACCATCTACTGGTAGCAGTGCGGGTGCCAGTGCCAGTGCCACTCCTCGATATCACACTATTGTTCCTTTGCAGATCCAGCCTCCACCTTCTGGTCGTGGTCATGGTACTCCGGAGAGTACTAGAAGACCAACAGTTCCTCGTGGCTCACAGAAATTAGACATTTCTCGTGGGCGTGGCAAGGGGCCAGCCAGATAAAATATATTTGTTGTTTACTATTTTCTATTTGTTGTTGACAGTTGAACAGTTGAAACTTGACTTGCTACTGATTTCATATATTTAAATTTTTAATGACAATTTAAGTTTGAAGTTTGAATTTGAAAGGTGAAACTTTGAAGTTGGAATTTATAAGTTTACTGTTTACAAGTCATTATGAATTATGAATATGATGCTTCATGAAAGTTATATGGTGATCAATGAATCAACGATGATAAATGTTATATAATATCAATGATGATAAATGTTATATATTGAATTTTGAAATCAATGAATCAATGATGATAAATGTTATATTGAATTTTGAAATCAATAGATCAATGATGATAAATGTTAGATATTGAAATTTGAAATCAATGATGATAAATATTATATCGATGATGATAAATATTTCTATATTGAATTTTGAAAACGACCTTGATTGATGATTTGCGAGACTCAAGAGTCAATATGTTATTTTGTTTACACACACCTCGTGGGCGTGGTTGATGAAGATTATAACTTCTAGATGATTGATGTTATATGATTCAATCTATGTTTTTATGTTTTTTATGTCTAATTCATCATTCTACATGTTTTTGTTGACATATATGCATCAAAATATAAAAAATATTAAAAATATTAAAAAATATATATATATATATATATATATATATATATATATATATATATATATATATATATATATATATATATATATATATATATATATATATATATATATATATATATATATATATATATATATATATATAAACGCTCCCGAAAACGCTCCGGACCCGGAAACTTTTAAAAATGGCGCTCCGCGCTTCGCTCCCGCTCCCGCTTCCAAGTAACCTTGCTCTTGACCCTCTGCCCAGCCTTTGGAGCTGAGAACGAATTTCTCTCTAGCTAAATCGAATTGTCCTCTGAAGCTGAATGCGCTGCCTCACTGGGAATAACTCGACCCCTTGTTGATGCCTCTCTGTATCTGGAAAACTTCCATCGGGTCACTATCCCTACCCCTCACTATCTTTTCTACCTCACTGAAGCTCGAACTCTCAGGCAACTGACTACTGCTACTCTGGAAAATTGAATTCTCCAAGTGACTCTGGTGCATTCTCCATCACCACATCAATCCCTTAAGTCTTTCTATTGGGACTCAAATGGCCAATATTAAATCGTAATCAATGGCTCAAATGATATATGGATCAATCCATGTGAGTTTCTAGAGAATTCTCATCTTCACTTAATTAATTCTGATTAATTAGCAATATTTCCTATGTTTAGACTTGGGAAATATTTGAAAATCGACTAATAATCTAATTAAGTCATCTCTAGGTGCAATTTCCAGAAACGATTTTGGGTTTTGGAGATCTCATGTATTCTAGCCTCTCCACCAAATTTCATGGCTAAAACACATCCAATGGTACAAAAAACTAACACTCCCTCTTGGCGAGGAATGTGTTCTAGTGTTGCTCACCATGTAACAACACCCTATCTTTGTATCATCCCCTATCACGCTTATGATGTCTGGCTACTGTGACTACCTGCCACTGTCCACCAACCATTGTGCAACTCTAATGTTGCATTTGTTCTGCTGCTAACCCTGTTGTACTGCTACCAACACTGCAACATATGCAATTGAAAAACATCCAAAATATTGAATCGACTGTGTTCAGTATGATGCATTTGTCTCCCGAGTATCTGACTACTACTAGCCTCTGCACTGTCTCTGAAGAATTTGTGTTGCTGTTGACTCTGCTCTGTTACACTCTGCACTGTGCTCTACAGTATCTGAGTGCTACTAGTCTACAACTATCACTCTGGAACTCTGACTGCACCTTTGACACTAATCCATATTGTTATTGAATGATGTGGAACCTCGTAGCCAGTTAATGATCCATGAGGTGGACTCCTCAAGGACCCTGCCCATCTTTGTAGCTCTCTAGGGCTACAACTCCAAGTCACCCCACCTCACTCCTAGAGTTATGTGGGAAATCATGGCAAAATCTTCTTCTAACTTGGAAGACAACTTGTCAATCTTTGCAGACGCTGCCTACCAATCTTGCTTCTCCTATTTTTCCTTCTTTCTGAGAGGACACTGGATATTGTAGTGACCAAACTCGCCACAGCTGAAGCACTTGACCTTCGACAGGTCCTTCTTCTTCTGCTCCACCTATCCCTGACTGGGACCCTTGGATGCAAGAGACACATTCGCCTCCTCACTCTTCACGTTGTTACTACTGTTGTCACTGATAGTGCTCTTCAGCAGAGCTCGCCTCAACTCTTCTTGCTGCAGATCGAACCACATCATGTCCCACCTCAGAAATGTATCTCTGCTCAAGATACTCTGGACAAATACCTACCAGTCCTTTGAGACACTATTCAGTGCCAATCGTACAAGTTTCGTGGGTTGAGATGCTGATCCAACAGCTACTAGTTGATCTCGGACTTCCTAAATTCGAGTGAGAAAGGCATCTATGCTCTCAAATTCTCTTGGAGGTACAAATTTTGATGCTCAGAAGAACTCGAAAACAACTCTGCCAAGGCATCCTACATCTCTCCTGCCACATGTGAGATGAGATGATCCCAATCTCCATCTAATATCATCCTCTTGGCCTTAGCCATCTCCTTCCCTTACTCCTTGAGTTGGTCTGCATCCTGGGGAACAACTACGACACTCTCTGCATAAGGCTTCAAACCATATTCCTCTAGAAGGAATAGCATCCTTGCCTTAAAGATGACAGTTGGAGGCACCCTCCAATCTGTCTTGGTCCCTGAGCCCAGTTGTGGTCATCTCTGTTCTGCTCTGGAAACTCCCTCTCTCTGCTCGGATACTGCTCTGCAACTCACACTTCCTTTTGGAGTACGTTGTTTTGCTAGATGCTACTACCAATCTGCAACTAGGAAAATCAAATTTCTTGCCCAGAAACCATCTGAGAGAAATATTCCTCTGTGTGTGATCTTTTCTCTTCCACCCGATGTTGGTTTTTCTCTAGCAAACAACCCTCTGCATCCAACCATAAATCTACTTAGCAAAAATCTAAGTTGTTCCCTTTTCCTGTTGGAATCACTCAAACTAGAAAATCGAATTTTTCTGCCTCTTTGCTTTGAAAAATCGAAATCTCCCAAGCAACTCGACCTACCTGGTAATGGACTTTGTTGCCTCTAGGAATTTCGACCTGTTTTTCTCACTGAACAATGAAATTCCTCAACCATCACAACAACTGAAAATTATTCTCATAATTGTTAATTTTATTTAACAATTTATTTGTCGTTTTCTATGGCAAATATCAAATAATTCACAATGTGATTTTCACAAATAAACAACGAAAGAAAATAGCACTGGAAACTGAGAAAATACCAGAGCACACACACATACATTGACATCGTTATTTTTGGACAAATGTCCCCAGAAAAAACCCAACTCGGTAAAACCGATGCAACAGTGAGGGTTTTTATTATTATGCAACAGTGAGTACAAGCTATGAATGCCCAACTAGCAATCCAAATAACAAGAAAATCTGGGCAAAATTATTTCAAGGGAATTACCCTTCTTCCACAAACAATCCCAACACAACTTCCTTCAGAAAAATCGGCCTCCTGGACCCTCTGTGTCAGCCTCTACGCAAACCCTATGACATCAAGCACCTGAATTGCCCCTGATGAAGTCATTAAGTATGTCTCTGTGGAGGAAATCACCTCTCGAGTAGTATGAACCCTCCACCAGATAGCTCGATGTGCCACCATCTCTGCCACCTGAGCCAGTGAATATATGCCTCGCCCATTCTTTCATGATCGTATGTTTTAAGGTGGGCCTTCCAATCCTAAAGGTATGGCTTTTCATTACATAATTGAGTGTTTTTGCTTACTTATTATGGACACATCTGGACATGGATTAGTGGGGGGATTCTGCGGAAAGAATCAGATTGGTCTGTACTCTCGCCCCCTGCCCCCCTGTCAAACTTGATGGTTAGTCTTGTATCCTAGTCCTGTGGGATCTCCTATGTTGGCTACTAGATTTAGGAGTGGCACTACATGGGAAACCCAAATTTTGGTTGTGTGGTCCCGCTTCCCGACACCACATACATCACTCCCATTAGCTCATTATAACCCCTTTTCACATATTTCCCATCTGGGTCCACATTTGTCCATTGGGTCCACAAGGATTTAACCTTCCCCTCCCCTTATCTACACTTTTGATCGGGCCGGGAACGATGCCCCGAAGGTTGATGCAACTAAAAAGAAAGTAAAAAGCATAATATGGCTACTCTCAAAAGATGGTTGGGACTAAAAAATGCCCCTCCTAGGTCTCTCTTGTGGTCCCAAACATTTGCATGTTTGTTATCTCACAAAACCCTAAGAGAGGTCCTTCTACTTCTCTAGGAATCCTTGATCTAGGTACACCCCTTGTGTTGAATACTCTTTCTCCCTAGGTCTAGGCTTCTTAAGTTTTTCTTCGAGAGCCCTTATCTTGCTTTTGAAGTAAGAAAGCCATCATTTGAGCCTCTCCTTTGAATGGGATTTGTAAATCACATTGTACATTGTTATTGACCTCAGCATTCTATTGATCTCCTTTATATTCCCATCAGAGAAAGTCTGTAAAGAGCAGGGGACGCCGACTAAGGTGATAGTGGGTCCTTGTCCCATTTGTTGCCACTTGGTCTAGTAGTACCTTCAAAACCCCTCCTAGGACCCCTTCTACATTGTTTGGTAACATTTTGGCGTTGTTTCTAAGGAAACGAGACGTGTGTCTTTTTCCCTAATGACAATATTGACATATCTATTGGTGACTCCGTTGGAGGAACGAAGCCCCCGTATCTCATTGAACTTCAAATTCAATGCTTGTAGGGTGAAGCAAGCAATTGTAAAGGCAATTTCAATCACCTTGGTGACTCCTTATATGATCAACATAGAATACTCAATATAATGTGGGATTGTGCAGCAAAGCACCTAGCATTGGATATTAAATGGGTTCCAGGATAACCGAATGTCGTTGATTATAATCATAGGGAACCCTTGCCATTGTTTGATGGTGTCCCATCTACAACAGTTAACGATGTGGCTAGTTTTAAAGCATATATCTCTAAGGTGAACGTGGTTCATAAAGACGTTCTTATTTATATATTCCTCGCCTCTGTTAAGACCAAATTTGGAGGTTGGCTTGAAAAATCGTGCTAACCCAAAAGTGTCCCTTCTTTATCTACTTTAGTTGATTGCTTCCTAACACATGAAAAGCTTAAAATTCAAGTGGTTGAAGATGCCATCCAAAGCCTAAATTCATTCAAATCATTGAACTTACAGGCATTTCCCAATACTCCTCACCTGTTACTTGCTAAACATCATGGGTGGTGTCCCAAGTTTGATGCAAGTAATGTCGATGCCAAAAAGCATATGGATGACTTTATATGGGAAGTTAATTTTTGGATGCCTAATCAAAGATGATAAGGATATCTTTATGATGCTCTCTGCATTGTCACTTCAGGGTGAGACTAGGGACTGTTGTGCCAACCTCCCTCTAAAAAGTATTGAAGATTTGTATCAATTCAAGGATATCTTCATGAAGAGATGGACTATAATCAAGGCAAACTAGCAATGCTCAAGAGAGCAAAGAAGCCAGGCTCACTGTGATCTTGATGAAACCAAGAGTGAGGTAAATTAAGATGAAGAAAGTCAAGAAGAACCCTTTCTTTTGATCAACGTGAATCAAGTGATGGAGTGGGTAATAGGGGACCTTAACAAGAATGTCAATAGTGGGTACACCTTGAAAGGAGAAGCTACTAGTGTCCCTCTACTTCTTGAGGACAGTCCTCCTCTCATTACATATGTTAGGTCCCTATATTACCAGTATAGTCCCTTATTGTTATTAGTGTAACCCCTTTATTGTTATTATTGTCCCCTTGTAACCCCCATTTTGTTATTATTGTGCCCTTAAATTATTATTGTTAGGTCGGCTAGGATTACATTGTGGCCCACTAGGATTACATTATGGCCACATGGACTCCTATATATAGAAAGGAGGTTTTGTAAATTATATCATCCAAGAATTGTTCATTTATGTAATGTATTGGAGGTTGCCCCATAGAAGTGGCTCATTTCTAAGGCGTTGATATCTCTTTTCTTCTATTTTTGGAGCTGGTTACACAACATTTGGTATCAAAGGTTTGGATTCCAGGGTTTCGCTGCTCCAAACAGGTCATCGTGGCATTTTCACTAAAAACAATTTTCTACGAAGTTTCAGAAGCTGAAATTTTTAGGGTGCGAAGCCGAAATCTGGGGGAAGATCTTCTAAAAATTTCAGAGCTTGGTTCGCAATATTTTCGGAGATATGATCTGTGGAAGTTAGGTATTTTTTCAGGCTCCTAAACAGGTCATCGTGGAATTTTCGCTATAACTTTTTTTCTACGAAGGTTCAGAATCTGAAATGTTTAGGGTGCGAAGCTGAAATCCTGAGGAAACTCATCGAAAAATTTCAGATCTTGATTCGCAATATTTTTGGAGATATGATTTGTGGAAGGTGGTGCTTTTTCAGGCTCCCGAATTTCATCTCAAAGAGGTGATCGCGGGAAAATTTCAATAACGCTCTCTCTGAGCATCGGATTGGAGTGCTGTAAAAAGTAGTCGCAATTACATGGACTGTAGTTTCTTGGCTATCAATTTCAGAGGCAAAGGACGAAACAGTGACACGTCGCAAGTCGTACAAGTTCACTCTACTGAACCAGTCCATAATTAGGTCATTGTGGGAGATTGGACATAACTTTGTCTTGGAGAATCCAAATCAGGTCAGACCTGTGGCATTCAAAAGAGAATTCATAGAGCTACTTCAGTGCTGAATTTAAGATATTGAAGAGCTGCAATCACAGAGATAATCAAATTTCCATATCGAGCTCCTCAAAAGCAAGAAAAAGGTGTGTATTTTTTTGCGAATTGCATAAGTCTTGTTTGAAAAATCAATTTGAATTGATTCCAAGGGCATATTGTAGAATAGATATCAGTATTGGGTTCTACCATAAAAATAATTCAACACCCATTAAGCCTTCAAAAGGCTCTACTATGACTCATGAAGATAAATAATTGCAACATGATCTATCAAAATTACAAGAGCAAGTGCACCAAATTTCGCTCTCGCAAAGAGCAGCAAAAAATGAAATGGAAGTTTTGAAGAAAGGCGTGGAAGCAAAGATGGATGGTGTGAAGAATAATATGGATGGTTTGAAGAAAGACGTGGAATCTAAGATAGATGACATGGAAGCTGGCATGGAATCTAAAATGGAAAACATGAAGATAGTAGAGGAAACTCATGATGAGAACAAAATAAATGTTAATCGTGATTTCATAAACTCTAATGTTGGCGGGAAGAACCACCATATTCCAAAAATGGATATGAGGAAGTTTGATGGAAAGGATCCTGTAACATGGATAGTACAGGTGGAGCAATATTTTGATCTCCATAATGTGCAAAACACACAAAAGGTACGCATTGCAACTTTACATTTAGAACAAAATGCATTTGTATGGTATCGATGGCTTTGCTCCCAAAAAAAAATTGTCACTTGGTCAATTTTTACGGAGGAAATGATAGCATATTATGACGATACAAAGAGCAACACCTTCTTTAGCCAATTGATAAATCTCAAACAAAAGGGTTTAGTGGGGGAGCACATTGGGGACTTCCAAAAATTGAATATAAGGGTAAACTGATATTCCAGAGGAACACAAGATTGATCTCTTCATAGGCACTTTAAAGGATAACATCCAACATGAAGTTCGCGTTTTGGAACCTGATTCATTGAATAAGGCATTCAGGTTGGCAAGAAAAATTGAATGTAAAATTATGGCGACAAGGAAGCCTACCACTCACTTCTATAAAGAAGGAAGTGTTTCTACGCCTAGATTTCCACAACCTACAAGGTTGACACCACAACAATTGGAAGAAAAAAGAGCAAAGGGCTTTACTATAGTTGTGATAGCAAATACACTCAAGGTCATAAGTGCGCTGAGAAGAAATTATTTTACATAGATTGTGAAGAGGAAGAAGAAAATGAACAAGAAGAGGATATACACCAGGAACCAGCCCTAGAAGAGGAAGAAATGAATCCGACCATATCGTGTAATGCACTGGCAGGAATTACCACTCCTCAAACTCTCAAGATAAAAGGACAAATCAAGAAGAAAAAGGTAATAGTGTTGATTGATTCGGGTAGCACCCATAATTTTATTCATTGTAAGGTAGCCAAGGAATTAAATTGTTTCCTATACCCAGCACCAGAATGTCAAGTGATGGTTGCAAATGGAGGAACTATAAATTGCTCTGGAAAATGCCATAATATCAAACTAACCATGGGGGAATATGTATTGACTAGTCCAATGCTTTCCATTCCTATGGGAGGTGTTGATGTTGTACTAGGAGTACAATGGTTATAATCTTTGGGGACGGTAGCTTTTAATTTTCAAGAACTTTTCTTGAAATTTTTTTCAGAAGGAAAGGAAGTCGAATTACGGGGTATTGCAGGGAAGCCGGGAAAGATAATAAGCTCTAATGTCATGACAAAGCTTCTAAATAAAGAACAACAAGGTGTAATTGCACAATTATGCTCACTAGAAGTTCCAACATCAAAATCATCTATTTCTGTAAATCTCCAACAAGTCTTGGACAATCATTCCAAGGTGTTTGAAACTCCCAAAGGACTCCCACCTATTCGTGATCATGATCATGATATTCATTTGATTCCAGGAAGTGTTCCTCCAAACATCAGGCCTTATAGATATCCTTACGTCCAAAAGAGCAAAATTGAACATATGATTGCAAAAATGTTAGAGGCGGGTATAATTCAAGCTAGTCAAAGTTCTTTCTCTGCTCCTATAGCATTGGTACACAAGAAGGATGGATCATGGCGAATGTGTCCAGATTATAGGGAGCTCAATAAGCTCACCATTAAAGATAAATTTCCCATTCCTGTGATTGATGAATTATTGGATGAATTACATGGAGCAATTTATTTACCAAGTTGAATCTTCGTTCAGGATATCATCAAATTAGAATGAAGACTGAAAATATTCCAAAAACAGCATTTCAAACTCATGAGGGTCATTATGAATTTTTGGTCATGCCTTTTGGCCTTACCACTGCACCTTCTACATTTCAAGGGTTGATGAATTCCATTTTCAAACCCTTCCTTAGAAAATTTGTGCTGGTATTTTTTTTTGATATACTAATCTATAGCAGGTCTTGGAAGGATCATGTTGAACATGTTGACAGGGTGCTCAAACTATTGCAGGAGAAACAATTATATGCAAAAATATCCAAATGTTTCTTTGGAGTACAAGAGGAAACAAATGATCAAATGTTTCTTTTGATCAACGTGAATCAAGTGATGGAGTGGGTAATAGGGGACCTTGACAAGAATGTCAATAGTGGGTACACCTTGGAAGGAGAAGCTACTAGTGTCCCTCTACTTCTTGAGGACAGTCCTCCTCTCATTACATATGATAAAACCCTTGGGGAGGATCCTTCCATTACCCCTTTGGATATCTCCAACCACTCTTCTATTAAAAATGGAATATGGGAGATGAAGGATCATTCTTGTAATAGGAGTCTTATCTATGATATAGATGAAACCACCAAGGCCCCCATCAGTGAAAGTCCGTAAAGAGCAACGAGCATCGTTTCAGGTGACAGTGAGTCCTTGTCCCATTGTTGCCACTTGGTCTAGTAATAGTCCCTTCGAAACTCCTCCTAGGACCACTGCTAGATTGTGTGGTAACAAGACCCACCTGTGCAGGCTGAAAATAGAGTTGCACAAGGTCAAGCAAGCTCCCAGGTTGTGGTATGAGCGAATTGACAGATACTTGCAGGGCATGGGGTTCGTGAAGAGTGTGTGAAAATTTCAACTTACTGCTGAAATATATTGCAACAACTGGTATTATTTCTTCTAACTGATTAATTATTTATTCAGTTTATTGCTACAACAACATCGAAATAAACACATTACAACCTTCACAAATAAAATTTTGTGGAAATACAATAGCACTAGAAACTGATAAATTACTAGCAAACACACACATAAAATGACACCATTATTTTTGGACAAACGTCCCTAGAAAAACCCAACTTGGGAAAATCAGTGCAGCAATGAGGGTTTTTATTGTTATGCAGCAATGAGAAATTCAGAGTACAATCTGGATGCCGAAATCTGGCAATCCTATAGAGTAAATACTAGAGGGAAATTATACTCACTCCAGGCAAATTTTGGCACTGAACTGCTTCTTAGAAGCAAGCCATCCAATTGGGCCTGCGCAGGCTCGGCATCAACATGATGCTACCCATTGCAGTTGTTTCCCAAACTGATTACTAGTCTAGCCCTCCTACCTGTTGCTAACTGTGGAAACGTCTCTCCGGCACTCTAGGACTCCTTCCCGGCCTCTGGAACTGAAAACGCCTTCCCTTCTTAGCAAATCGAACTGCTTTTTGAGGCTTCTCCGCTAGGCCTACACACCCTCTTCGAGAAATTTCAGCCTCTCTGCAAATGTACTCGTTGGATCTGAAAAAATTCCTCCAGCCTCATTGTCCCTGCCCCTCACTATCTTTGCTCCCTCACTGAAGCTCGAACTCTCTATCAATTCACTATTGCTACTCTAGAAAATCGAATTCTCCAAGTGACTCTGGTGCCACTTCTCCAAGGGCCCATCGATCCCTTCTTATATCTTCCTGTTGGAACTCCAACGACCAAGATTAAATCTTAATTGATGGCTCAAGATTATTTATGGATAAATCCGTGTGAGTTTCTACAGAATTATCACCTTGAATTAATTAATTCTGATTAATTAACCAATTTTGCTAAGTTTAGACTTAAGTAACATTAAAAAAAGGGTTAATAATCTAATTAAGTCATCTCTAGGTGGAATTTTCAGAAACGATTTCTGGGTTTTGGATATCTCATGTATTCTAATCTCTCCACCAAATTTCGTGGCTAAAACACATCCAATGCTACAAAAACTAATACTCCCTCTTAGCGAGGATCATGTTCTAGTGCTACACAAAATTGCCACAACACCCTATCTCTGCATCACCTCCTGTCACGCTGCCAATCTCTGGCCACGCTTCCCACCAACCACTGTGCAACTCTGATATGCGTTGCATCTGTGTTGCTGCTGACCTTGTTTTACTGCTGCCAACACTACATCTGCACTGCAACTTTGTTGTTGTTGCAACTAAAAAATATCCAAAATACTGAATCAATTGTGTTCAGTATGATGCATCTGTCACACAAGACTCTGACTACCACTAGTTATTGATTTGTCCACCGAAGACTCTACGTTGTTGCTGACACTGCACTATGCCACCTGCATTGTTGCCAACTTCGCACTACACTCCTCAGCATCTGATTGTTACTAGTCTCTGCAACTGTCACTTTGGCATCCTGACTGCACCTCATGACACTGATACATCCTGCTACTAAATATTGTGGGCCCCCGTACTAAGGTATTGATCCATGAGATGGACTCCTCAAGGATCTTGCCCAAATTTGTAGCTCTCTAGGGCTACAACTCCAAGTCACCCCACCTCACTCCTATAGGTATGGAAAAATCAAATCTAATCATACTGCTACTGCTACTGCTACTGCACTACTGCTACAACTATTGCAATAATGAGTCTGATCTCCTCAGATCTTGAAGTACTAACTTCCATAAGGTTGCTCCCTCTGAAACTAGACTTCCTCTGAGTCTCAATCTCCTTATAGAAAATCTCTCTGCTCCCTCCTCGCAATTCGCATTGTCCTCCTGTACTAGAAACTAGACTGTGAAGCTCTGCGCTAGGAAACTTCTTGCTGGAATTTCACATGCATAATGCAACTGGGCAATTCGCATTGCTTGTGTCACTGCAACTATCTCACATGTACTGACTACAACTAGATTTGGAATTGTCCTCTGAATGACTAGCTACATCTGTTGACATTGAACCTACTACTATGATATTGTGGGGCCCTGTAGCAAAGGTGATGGTCCTGTGGCAAAAATTCAGAACTGATCTGACTAATCTCCTTGTTGCAACTGCGTTGGACCCTACCCAATATGGCACACTGGAGTCTTATACTCCTCCTTCTGGATTTGGTTCCCCACTATCTCCTTTCAAGACTAGCCCCTAGATGGGACTCTTCCTTTCTTTGCAACTTGCACTTCCTCTAGGATCTACCTCCGGCAACTGGAAGTCGATCTGTTGCCCAGATCTGCATTATGGCTAACTCACATCACCTCCTCTGGCAATCTCGTACAAACATCCCTCCAGAGCTACAAAAATCTGGAAACTCGAAACTTGAGAAATAAACAAGAATCTCCTCCTCCTGCTTGGTTGTTTCTCTTCTACTCGCAGTCCCTCCTGGAATGCAAAATCCTGCTAGTTGCTACTACCAACTACAATTGGAAATATTGGATTTCTAAACTAGAAACCCTCTGAGAGAAATTCCATCAGTGTGTGCACTTTGTATTTCCACCCAATGTTGGCTTTGCTCTAGCAAACCACTGCAAAATCCCTTGGTCCAACCAAAAATCTGCTCAGCGAAAGTCTAAGCCATTGTTGCTCCCTCTAACTATTGGAATCACTATCCCGGGCAACTCGTCTTTCCTACAACCCTGCAACTGTAAATAGATTTTTTTCTCCAGCAATTCAACCCGCCTATCAATGGATTGCGCTACCTCTAGGAATTTCGGCCTGTTGCTGTCACTGAACAATGAAATTCCCCCCTTCGCTTCTGAGCTTCCCCACTGATCACTTACACTCCGATACCATGTGAAAATTTCAACTTACTGTTGAAATCCTATTGCAGAAACTGGTATTATTTCTTCTAACTGAATAATTAATTATTCAGTGTATTGCTACGGCAACATCAAAATAAACACACTGCAACCTTCACAAATAAAATTCTACAAAAATAAAATAGCACTAGAAACTTAGAAATGTCCCTGGAAAAACCCAACTTGCGAAAATTGGTGCAACAGTGAGGGTTTTTATTATTATGCGGGAATAAGAAATTTTGAGTACAATTTGGATGTTGAAATCTAGCAATCCTACAAAGAAAATACAGGCAAAAATACTAGAGGGAAATTACCCTCACTCCAGGAAAATTTCGGCACTGAACTACTTCTGAGAAGAAAGCCATGCAACTGGGCCTGCGCGGCTCTGGGTCAACCTGATGTTTCCTGCTGCAACTACTGCCCGAACTAACTGCTACGCTAGTCGTCTTGCATGTTACTGACTCGGAAAACGTTTCTCTGACACTCTGGGACTCCTTCCTAACCTCTGGAATTGAAAACGTCTTCCCCTCTCAACAAATTGAACTACCTTCTGAGGCTTTTTCACTAGGACTACGTAGCCTCCTAGAGAAACTTTGGACTCTCTGCAAATGTAGTCACTTGATCTAGAAAACTTCCTCTAGGCTCATTGTCCCTGCCCCTCATTATCTCTATTTCCTCACAGAAGTTTGAACTCTCCAACAACTGACTGCTGTTACTCTAGAAAATCGAATTCTCCATGTGATTCTGGTGCCGCTTAACCAAGTTCCCATTGATCCCTTCTTATATCTTCTTGTTGGGACTCCAACGGCTAAGATTAAAACTTAACCGATGGCTCGGAGTATTTATGGATTGATTCGTGTGATTTTGTAGAGAATTCTCACTTTGACTTTGTTAATTTTGATTAATTAACTAGTTTTTCTATGTTTATACTTAGGGAACATTAAAAAATGGGTTAATAATCTAATTAAGTCATCTCTAGGTGGAGTTTCCAGAAACAATTTTTGGGTTATGGAGATCTCAGCGTCTCCACCAAATTTCATGGTTAGAACACATCCAATGTTACAAAAACAAACAGAGTGAGGCGGACAAAACCTCTACTACTTCGTGGTTGGGGGTGAGGTGTTCATTCTTGTCTTGTATGTGGACGACTTGTTTCTTATAGGTTCACATGGGTCATGGATAGGTCATACTATACACATCAAATAAAATAAATAACCTGACACATCATATATGCCACATACCATGTATATCCACTACACACGTTAGCTAAAATGAATAAACAAAGAGAAGACTGGTTTTCATGAATAAATAAATAAATAAACCCAACACATCATATATGCCACATACCATGTATATGTATATCCACTATACAGGTCAGCCAAAATGAATAAACAAAGAGAAGAGTGGTTTTCAGGAATAGAGGAGGGTGGTTTTTGAGAGAGAAGTAAATTACCACTTTAATCCCCAATTGCCACAACTCTAATGGAGGGAGGCATACTGTTATAGATTTACATAGAAAAATATGTAGAGAATGACCATGCAGCCATGGCTGAGAAAGCCAAAGACAAGGCTCAGCAAAATAAACAGCAGAGAAAAAGGATATTAAAGAAGGAAAAAATATAACCATGAGGCCAATCTCAATGTAGCCAACAAACAGAAGATAAATTACTAAATTGATCGAAAATGATGCTGCTGCAATTTATTCATGCAGTCGAAAACACGAATAAGAGGTCCAATTTATTCAGGATTTGATCATTATTTACTAGGAGTAAGCAGACCACCCAAAAATTCCAACATAATCATATTTCAAATGAGAATAGAAACTATCAAATAATTTTTCATTCCATTTCATCAGATTTAGTAATTGACTAGAGGGAATGACCCCACGAATGGTAAGACTAAGTGTGAAACAAAGTAATCTGCTTCTCCACTTTATTACATATAATTCTCATAAACCCAACTATAGTTTACATGAATATATTTTATCTAAGCATAGAAAATATGCAATATGTGAGACTAGGTTTGTTATTGAATCTTAAAATTAAATATACACCTTAACATGGAACACATGTTATTTATTCAGACAGTGTGTTTGTCCAATGTCACTTTTGGGTCTATGTTTCATTATGATTGATTTAGAGAGCATTCACAAGCTAATTTAATCTTCATGCAATTTATTTAATTACTTAGCCAGAAATTTAGAATAGTTTTTTCATTTTTAACCCAAAATAAATGATATCAACTACAACACAAGCAAGCCTCAAAAACGTTGCTCCATTAAAGAGCAATTGTAAAGTACCTCAAAAAAGTTGCCTCGCTCACTCCTCCCTCCGCAGCAGCGGCCGCTCTGCCCTTTACCCTCAGTTCTTTATCCTCTCTATATGCAAACAGAGATGCTGGAAGCAAAAATAAATAAACAAATAAATAAAAATCTAGAAATGAATTAATGAATTATTTACGAATTGTAATTTTGTTTTAAAAAAATCAAATCATAATAACACCACAAATAAGCAAAAATAGAAAAGTTTTGGGATGGAGTTACAATGTACCTTGTAGAGTTCCGCCTTTGCACTCAATGACATGCAAGTTCTCTATATAGTCGATGAAAAGCTGTAAACAGTAAATAAATAAATAAAAAACAACAAAAATACCAACAGCATTAACGTGAAAAGTCTAGAAATAATTAAGTTACTAAAACGAAAACCAGAGTATTGGATATGGCAATTACTGCTGATATCAAATTACCTTCACCTCATATAGGAATAGACATTGTGTTGGCCAATTTGCTTCAGCTATCAAATGTCCCCGAAATAAATACTTCGGCTTTAGGAATTTTCACTCTCTGCTACTGTTCATGCTCTCATTGTCTTTGCCTCCTACAAGCTAAAACAATAGTGTGAAAATTTGTCTATTAACATCAGAGAAAAAAAAAATTATAATAAATGCAGATACTTACCCTTGAATGCCGCTTGGTCAAATGAATCAACAGCTGACGGATACAACAAAATCAACTGCAATGAATTCTCCCCTTGCTGCCACCTCTATCTCTTTATCGCTGCCCCTGCCTGTGCTGCTTAAACGACCGATGTTTGCTCGGGTGTTTCACGTCCTGGTGCTGGAGGTTCTGAATAAAAAGGTGATGCTGTTTTGCTGGTGGCTTTAATGTGAGTCTGAATCCCTTACAACACCCCTAGATTATAACGTATAAGGTAAATAATTATTTTTAAAGAATCCTCATTTGTTCTCGCGTTGGCCATTATAGGTTCTCGATAGTATTAGTTTAAAGCTATTATATTCATAATCAATGAGTGTTTTTTAATATATTAAGGGATAGAATTAAGCTTAACATTTTAAATTAATTTAATTTTATTATAATTATTTGAATATTAATTAATATTATAATTTTATTGTATTATTAATTTTAGTATTATTATTTTATTTAAATTATAATTATATAAAAAAATTAAATAATTTTTTTATTTTTAAATTTATTTGGTAAATGTTATTATTGATTATTTTGATTTTTTAAATTGAAAGTTATTATTATTACACCAAATAAATCTATTTTATAAATGTCACAAATGAATTAATTACAACATGTTTTTCTAGAGTTACATTCACTTGATAAACTAATTGTTCACCAAACCACACAAATTAAAATCTTTTGACATTATTGATAATTTTGATTGATAATATTATGATAAATTCATTTTAATTTTATGTATATTAAATAATTATATAAACTATGAATTAATAGTAATAGTAAGAATTGATCCGAAATAGGTAAAATAAAATATATTTGCTTATTATTTTAGCAAAACCTAAATTAACATATTATTTTTTTCTATGTATTAATTTATTTTATTAAAAAAATTAGTAAAGATTCTTACTTGAAAATTGAAGTTTCTGACCTACCTAAATTAACATATTATTTTTTTTCTATGTATTAATTTATTTTATTAAAAAATTAATAAAGATTCTTACTTTAAAGTTGACGACCTATTGATGTAAGTTCAATTGGTAGTCACCTTATTATGAAGTAAAGATGTAGAGCATAAGATTCAAAGTTCAAAACCCTATAAATTAAACCAACAAAACAAAATTCTATTAGGAATATTTTACTTTTATGACCTTTATTATTTTTTTAAAGATAAATTGTATTTTCTTATTTTAAAAATATTAAACTTTATCAATATAATATAATTTTAATATAAACATTATTAAATATTAATAAACAAATATTATAATTTTTTTTTTAAATTTAATAATATTTTTTCATAGTATTTAATTGTTTTGAAATTGTGATATTTTTTTTATATAAATTGTTAATTTTCATATTTTTCAATTTTTTTTATTTTTATATATTAAATAATGGCGTTAATTTTAGTATAAAAAATTATTAATTCTTAATATAAATTAATTTTGATGTATTATTTAAATATTGCTTTGATGTGTTGTTGGGATATGCCCCGCTCGCGGCTGGGAGTGAACTTTCCCCAAATATTTGACGGGAAAATTATGTGAAGCTAAGAAACACTGGATTCAACCCAGAAAAAAGAACTCACACATTTAGATCACTGGGCAAAGTGGACATATATGAATTGCCATAATAATTTAGAGCAAAATGTGTTGAGGTTCATATTACACATAAAGAGCGCGGGAAAATTATGTGAAGCTTAAAAACACTAGATTCAACCCAGCAAAAAGAACTCACAAATTAATTAGACCACTCGGCAAAGTTTAATTTAGAGTAAAATGTGTTGAGGTTCATATTACATATAAAGAGCGCGGGAAATTTATGTGAAGCTCAGAAACACTAGATTCAACCCAGAAAAGAGAACTCACAAATTAATTAGATCACTGGGCAAAGTTTGCCATAATAATTTAGAGTAAAATGTGTTGTGGGGTTCATATTACATATAGTGAGCGCCAAAATAAGTGTAAAAGGACTGGCGTACTCCATATTTCTCATACTTTAACGTTGCAGGCACAACTTTCAATCTTCCTATTATTGACAGAAACGGCTAAAACTGTAAGATACCTATAAATAATCGCTGAGAGACCTTAACTGAAGGATCGAAAAAATCCCCTTCCGACTCAAATTTGCGCTCAGAGAAAACGGATTGTAAACTCACAAATCAAAGAAGAAACATTCAAAACTCAATATTACTCACAAAAGAGACGAAAACTAGCGATTGTTGGAAAAAAAGAGTATTCCAACTTACTCGGTCTGCAATTAGAGTAATCAGAATCGGTTTTTCCTTCGCCGACATTCAAAGGAAAGAGTGGGCACTCCATCCTGATGCACTTCCATCCGAAATTTGAATTCCCAAATAAAATATCACTCTGATTTTGTCAACATCCCTCTCCGTTTTAGCGTTTCGACGTCCTCAGCTTTTATATCATTTTTCAATTATTAAAAACCTCGTAGGCCTTTTAGGAAAAGAAAGGTAAAAATCATAATACAACGAGGTGGTTGTGGTCGAGCGGAAGGATATTTCATCAGCGTCCACTCGAAATTTTAATTATCTCGTCTTTTAATCTCAATAATGTAGATTCGTCATTGTGGTCCAAAGGGAGATTTCAATTATTTTTCTATTTTATAAATTAATTTTTTAATTGTGATTTTTGGATTGTAATATTTAAAAACTTGTTAATATTTTTATTTTTTGGAATGTAAATAAAAATATAACATAATTATAACAAGTGTTACATAGTAGCTATTACTTGCTGCTTAATGTAAATATAGAAATATTGCAATTTGAGTTTGAGCATGTTTATGAAGATTTGGTTTGTAATGAAGTTGCAGCTTAGTTTAAATATAACTAATTTAAGTAATACTCATCAAGATATTGGTGAAAATTTGTAATTGTTCAATCTAATTATTTAATATAACCCCAATTATTTAAATTATTAAAAAAAATCATAATATTAAATATTATTAATTTTATTAAATTTATTTAAAATTTCAACCAATTCTAATTTTAATAATATTTAAAAATTAAATTTATTAAAAAATAATTTATTTTAAATTTTTATAATTAAAATAATTAATAAAAAAATATGAATTATGCCATCACATTTAATTTAATCATACAATATCTTATTTGTATTTTTAATAATGAAAAATGATTAAATTTATTTAAAAAAATAAGTTAATTTAATTTTTAAAAATTTATAATTAAAATAATTAATAAATACAAACATAAATTATATCATCTTACTTAATTTTATCATGAAATACCATTACAATTAATAATTATATATTGCAAATATAAAACATTGAAATTTATTTTAAATAATAAAAATAAATAAATAATAAAAAAAATTAAAGTTAAACTATATTAAAAGTATAATTTTGTTTTAAATCATAGTTGAATTAATCTAATGCATTGTTTTAAATCATAGTTGAATTAATCTAATGCATTGGTTTATTGCTCAGCACGTATAATAATAAGTTGGTTTATTGCGCACCAGGTATAATAATGCATTGATTTTGGTGAGACAATCACAATAGGAATATATTAAGGATCGCCACGTTGAAGGGACAATTGAGAAACCCATTAAATTCTGCATCGAGAAAGTGATAAATGGATGTGTTGAAACCATTTGCAAGCATATAACACAAAATATATGTGGTGGTAGAATCATGTGTGCATGGTAACAAGTACGTACATCGCACACCCCAATTTAATATAGATGGATGCCCTGTATCTTTTTCAGACGTAAATTACGATGCATTTTATAATAAGAAATTAATAATATAAACTAAGAAGAAAAATAAATTTTAATAATAAAAATAAATAAATAATAAAAAAATTAAAGTTAAACTATATTAAAAATATAAAATATTTTAAATCATAGTTGAATTAATGTCACATTAATCAACAATCTCATGCAATATACAGCTAAGTATAATAATAAAAAAAGTTAAAGATTTTTAATATAATATAAAAAACAATATTTAACAACTTGCTAATATTAAAATATAACATAATTATAATAATAAAGAAAATTAAAGTTTTTATTTTAAAAATAAAAATAAAAATAACAACAAATTAAAAGGTTAGGTTGAATATTTGGTGAGAAAAAACAATTTATTAATTTACACTAGAATTGTGTAAGGTTAAATAAAATAATACAAAAATAAATATTTAGTAAAATGTTATACATATTACAAAAATAAATATTATTAGTAGATAAGGGGTATGGTTATATATGTTTTTGGTTATTTAAAATAAATATTACTAGCAATTGTACCACATGTTACAAAAGAAACGCCGTAAGGTAATAACATAGGAAAGAGTAGCCTAGAAGAAATAAGATGTTGAAGAGAAAGAGCCATTGTGAAGGAATAAAAGGAAAATTTTGCTTCCATGGAAGTAGGTCGTGGAGGTTTCAAAGACATTGATGATAAGAGTTATCAATCAGAAAATTTTGTTTTAGATATTGAAATAGGCAATTGGAGATGAAAACATATATGCAAACCAACATAAGAAGCATCCTCCATTATTGTACCATCCACCTCATAATCCAATCTAGACACCTTAGCTTATTCTAAATTGATCAAGAGTATAGAATTTTTAGGGTGGTGTTCTATGTGCACTAAAATTCCCATGATGACCATCACAGTGTATGGGGTTCATTGCAACCTTGGATATATTCTGTGAGTTGTTGTGATTTTTTTCTTGTGGCTAAAACTTAGTTTTGGTTTTTACCTAGTTATCATGATTCAAAACTTTGTTATCATCTCATATCCTTATATCATTATATATATTATATGAGCTCATGTGATGTTTTGTTTGTCACAATGATTCAAAAATCAGTTATTATACCACAATATTGACTTTCTCATTGTCTGTGTTTTGTTTATGAACCCTTTAAAAAAACCACAGGAACATTTTATTTTACAATGTGATTGTTGTGGGGAAAAACATTAAACGAGAAAGAAACAGGAAATAATAACTGACTTACAAACTGAAGGATAAACACACATGAGTAAATAATTGGAAACTCTTATTAATTAAATGATTCTCCGTACTATACAAGCCTCTCGAGCCATCTTATTTAACCTGGACTTATTTCGTTATTCCAACTACATCAATAGGTAATAGGTAAATTGCCCAGAATTACTTATTTACATTTGTTGTCATATTTTAACAAACTCCACCTTGACAACAATTTTCCTAATCCCTTGCCCATGACCATTCATCATCTTTTCTACAAGCCGAGAGAAGCAAGACACCATCTCAGCTTCTCTACTGTAACTAGCTTCGTGAATATATCTGCATGATTTTCCTGTGTGCGGACCTTCTTGAGAACTACTTTGCCGCCTTCGATCACATGTCTCACAAAGTGATACCTTACATCGATGTGCTTGGTCTTGCTATGATAGGCTGGATTTGTAGCCAAATGAATAGCGCTCTGACTATCACAAAACACATTCACTTTCTCCTGCGTCCTTCCAATCTCATCAAGCAGACCTTTTAACCAGATTGCTTCTTTACAAGCATCTGAAGTAGCTATATACTTTGCTTCAGTAGTGGAAAAAGCAACTGTCTCTTGAAGCTTTGACATCCAGTAGATTACTCCACCTGCAAGAGTAAAAACATAACCTGTAGTAGACCTCCTTTTGTCCAAATCACCTGCATAATCAACATCCACATATCCGGAGACTGAACCTTCACGACCATCAAAGCTAATGCAATGGTCACTTGTGCCTCTCACATATCGAAGCACCCATTTCACTGCTCGCCAATGTTCTTCCCCTGGATTTGCCATGAACCTGCTGACAACTCCAACTGCATGTGAAATGTTAGATCTTGTAGATACCATCGCATACATTAAGTTTCCTACCACATTTGCATATGGTACACGAGACATATACTTCTTTTCTTCATTAGTTCTAGGACTTAAATCCGAAGAAAGCTTAAAATGGGAAGCTAATGGAACATTAACAGGTTTCACATTGTTCATATTGAACTTTTCAAGTACTTTTTCCACATACTTCTGTTGTGATAACCAAATCTTACCATTCTTCCTATCTCTGTGTATCTCCATGCCCAAGATATGTTTTGTCGCTCCAAGATCCTTCATTTCAAACGTCCTAGAGAGCTGAGCCTTTAACCTGTTGATTTCTTCCATGCTTTTGCTTGCAATAAGCATATCATCAACATACAACACCAGGATAATGAATATGCCATTGAAACTTTTGAAGTATACGTAATGATCATACTCACTTCTGATAAAATTTTGGCTCACCATGAAGGAATCAAACTTCTTGTACCATTTCCTAGGCGACTGCCTCAGGCCATACAATGATTTCCTGAGCTTGCAAACTAATCTTCTACTGTGACCTTGTACAAAACCTTCTGGCTGATCCATATATATCTCTTCATCCAAATCACCATGAAGAAAGGTTGTTTTAACATCTAACTGTTCTAACTCAAGGTCAAGTAAAGTAGTTAGTGCTAACACAGTACGAATAGAAACAAGTTTAACTACCGGTGAAAAAATCTCATGAAAGTCAATACCTTCAATCTGAGAATACCTTTTTGCAACCAGTCTTGCCTTATACCTCTCGATACTTCCATCAACTTTCCTTTTCAACTTGAAGACCCATTTGCACCCAACAACACTTCTCCCTTCAGGAAGTTCTACAAGATCCCAAATATTGTTTTTGGCTAAGGAGTCCATTTCTTCTTCCATAGCCTTTTTCCATATCTTGCTATCTGCATCATCAACTACTTCCTGATAACAAGAAGGTTCCCCATCTTCAGTAATCAATGCAAACAATGAAGCAGAATCTTCATACCTTTTAGGTGTTTTTCTTTCCCTTGTAGACCTTCGTAGAGTGACTGGTTGTTGAATTGGTTCTAGAATTTCTCCAGTTTCCTTTGCTTCTCCACCTTCTTCATCAGAAGTCTCTCCTTCCTTTCAACTTTTTGAAAAAAGGTTTAGTCTCCAAATGAATCTGTTGACTTGGCGATACCTGCTCCTGTTCAACCTTTTCAACATCTGATTTTAAAAGAGAAGATTCATCAAATGTTACATCTCTACTAATGACTATCTTCCGTGAAGAAGGATCCCACAACCTATATCCCTTCACTGAATAATCATATCCAACAAAGACACAACATTTTGATTTTGGATCTAATTTTGAACACTGATTTCTAGGAATAAGAGCATAGGCATCACAACCAAAAATATTCAAATGTGAATAATCACAAGACTAACCCAACCAAACTTCTTCAGGAATTTTACAGCTGTTAACTAAATAACAAGCAGTGGACACTACTTCTGCCCACAACTCCTTTTGCAAGTTAGCATTACTGATCATGCTTCTGGCTCTTTCCATAAGAGTCTGATTCATCCATTCAGCAACGCCATTTTGCTGAGGGGTATAAACAACAGTTTTATGTCTAAAAATCCCTTCATCCTTACAAAATTGTTCAAATTCTAAAGACGTAAATTCACCTCCATTGTCAGTTCTTAAACATTTAATTGATTTGCCTATTTTCTTTTCCACCATTGTTTTAAATTGTTTAAACACATTAAATACATCAGCTTTCTTTTTCAATATATAGACCCAAAATTTTCGGGAGAAATCATCAATAAACATTAAAAAATATGATGCACCTCCATAAGACACAGTAGGAGATGGTCCCCACAGATCAGAATGAATGTAGTCCAAAATCTGCTTACTATTATGATTTCCAGTCTTGAACCTTTGTTTACATTGTTTACCAAACACACAATATTTACAAGAATCCAATTTCAAGGATTTCAAATCAGGAAGCAACTTGCAGTTCATTAGTACCTGAAGACCTTTCTCGCTCATGAGATCCAACCGCTGATGCCATAGACGAGAACGCTCTTTTGCTTTCTCTGACACGATCGCCGCTTCACTAACTTGAGTGCTTCCTTTGAGTCTGTACAGATTTCCAACCTTTTCATCCTTCATCACAACCAAGGCTCCTTTTGAGACTTTCAACACTCCATTCTGACCTGTAAATTTATAACCACTCGAATCCAAAACTCCCAAGGAAATCAAGTTTTTCTTTAGATCAAGTACATGCCTAACATCAAATAATGTTTTAATTGTACCATCATACATTTTAATTTTTACATTACCAATCCCAACAGTCTGACAAGATGCATTATTTCCCATGAAAACAAAACTACCATCTACAATTTTATATGAAGTAAACCAACTTCGGTGTGGAATCATATGATGAGAAGCACCAGAGTCTAATAGCCAATTATCAGCATCTTGAGAGACATTACAGATAGGGAGAGCTTCAGCAATTAAAACCTCATCAACCATACCTGAATCAACCTGATTTGCTTCCTTGTTATGGTTCTCCGACTCCTTCCGTTTCCAACAATCTTTCTTGAGGTGTCTGAGTTTATTGCAATACCATCACTTGGCTTTACACTTCTTTCCACCCTTTGACTTCGATCTAGAAGAACCTCTTGTTTTCTCCCCCTTTTCCTTTGATCGTCCTCTAGCTACCATGGCTTCAGGTGCAAATGTCTCAATGCTATATTTCCTTCGTACCTCTTCAGATAAGAGAGCACCCACGACAGATTCAAGTTTTAATGAATCGACAGTGCTCAAACTGATTGAGGTCACGAAGTGATCCCATGACTCGGGTAGGGAACACAACAAGGTTATTGCCTTGTCTTCTTCCTCCATTTTTACTTCCATATCAGACAACTGGAAAATAAGCATATTAAAAACATTTAAGTGATCTGCAATTTTCGTATCCTCCTTCATCTGAAGACTGTAGAGTTGTATTTTTAAATAGATTTTGTTTGTCAAATATTTTGTCATATACAAGGTTTCCAATTTTTTCCACAACCCTGCAGTTGTACTCTCTCCAACAATATTGAAGAGTACTTCATCTGCCAAACATAACCGAACGGTACTGAGAGCTCGAGCATCCAAGTCCTCCCAGTCCGAACTTGTCATGCTTGCCGATTTTCTATTTACCCCGTCTAATGCCTTGTGCAACCCTTGTTGCACCAGCAAATCCCTAACCTTCAGTTTCCACAGAGCAAAATTGTTTTTCCCGGTGAATTTGTCCACCTCAAATTTTGCGTTTGTCATTTTTTCCATTTCTCCCTCCTAGGGTTTCAGATTTCCCTTTCTTTCGACAAATTAAAAAAAAAAAAAAAAACCCCCCTCTTCTTTTAGGGTTTCAAGATTTCACCTCTTCTTCTAGGGTTTCAAGGGTTTCAAATATTTCCCCCTATTCTGCTAGGGTTTCAAGAGATTTCAGATCTCTTCTTTCTCCTACTAATTTTAAATAGAGATAAAAAATTACAATTTCTATTTTTTTTTCACTAAATCAATTATTGTGAAAACAATTTCTGTTCAAAAAACCCTTTTTCTCAAACTGAACAATTTCTGTTCAAACCCTTTTAACATAAGCAATTTTTGTTCAACCAATTTCTGTTCAAAAAAACCTCTTCAACAAATGTTGATTTTCTGACATGAATTTTTTAGGCAAAGAATAGTTTTGTTTCAAATAAAATAGTAAATTCCTTTTCTTAAAAAAAATTACCCGTTCTCCTATTGCGCTGGCAGTGGCTTCTTTCTGCAATGGAAATTTTTAATCTCTGGCAGTCAGCGGATTGACCGATCTCTCTAGCTTCTCGGTGCTTTGGCTGGAAATGGTTTCAGGTTTTTCCAAACAAGGGAATGGCAAACCACAGACTTCTCTTCACCCTCTGCATACTCCTCGAATTCCTTCGATGGCAGATTCGGCAGGCAATGACTTTGACTTCTTTCAAACGACGGATTCAATGCAAATAATGCAAACTCGCTTAGCATGCTCTCTCGACAGTCTTTGAAGCACCAGATTTCATTTCCAAGAAAATCCGCAGGCAACAACTCAGGCTTTCTCACAAGCTTTATTGAGGCTGTAGATTTTATTTCCAGGATTCTCTAGACACAAACAGCGGTTGGAAATTTCGACGGCTTCCAACAGCTCTCCGCTCGTCGACGACCTCCCTACTCTGGCTGGTGATGCAAACTCTTGGCCTCCCTACTCCAGCGGATGATGCCAACACAAAACCACTCAGCCTCCCTCTCTCACGGTGATAACAACACAAAACCGAAATCGGTGAGGCTTTTCTTCTTGCTCCAGGAATTTGAACAGTCGGCTTCTCTTTACTCGAACAGAGTCCCCTCACTCTCTAGGGCACGCAGGATCGACTACAACAAAGCTCTTATGATTCATTGCACGGTGGCAACCACAGTTTTTATTTCAGTAGCGGCAACGTCCCTCGTCTAACAGTAATGCCGTACTATTTGCACGCAGAGCTCCTTTCTCTCCCTTCAATGAGCGATAGGAATGGTTCTTCAACACACTCTCTCAAAATAATTGGCTCTGATACCACTTGTTGTGGGGAAAAACATTAAACGAGAAAGAAATAGGAAATAATAACTGAATTACAAATTGAAGGATAAACACACATGAGTAAATAATTGGAAACTCTTATTAATCAAATGATTCTTCGTACTATACAAGCCTCTCGGGCCATCTTATTTAACCTGGACTTATTTCGTTATTCCAACTACATTTCGTTATTCAAACTACATTTCGTTATTCCAACTACATCAATAGGTAATAAGTAAATTGCCTAGAATTACTTATTTACATTTTTTGTCATATTTTAACAGTGATCTCCCAAGCATGGGTGGGGGTTTCAAAAAGCGGAGAGTAAATTGAGTGGTAATTGTTATAAATTGTTGTATAAGATGGGAAATTTTGATGGTTTGTGGACAATATGGATTTCATAACAGATATCTATTTTGAATTTTTTAGTGTTTTTGGCTACCATGCATCTAATAAGATCCATTTCAACTGAGAGTGTCAATAGATCACTCTATGAATGATAACTTGTGACATCCCTATCCATTTGTCTTTGATTGTGGATCAGGTTACAAACTAATAACTTGTGAAATCCCTAGCCATTTTCTTTGATTGTGGATTAGGTTATAAACTAGAATACACTATAGACTCTATAGTATATATTGGATGGAGGGAAAGGTTATGATAAAACTTGTACAAAAAACCCCTTAAGGTTGTCTCAACTTACTCTATTGTTAATAGAATAGTGTCAATTTTGTAAAACTATAATCTACCGTAAGGATTGAGTGGGTTTTTTCTTTTGTAAGTTTTGTTTGGAATTGAAAAAAAAAAAAAATTATAAAAGCTAAAATTATGTAGTGAAAAACTTTGTTTAAAATTTCAGAATAAAAAGTTGAGTAACTTTGACATAATATAATGTGAAAATTGTTTATGATTATAAAGTTAAAAACATTTCAGATTTTGGCCATCTTAATTTCAGCATGAATACCATGGGTCAATACCATGGGCTGTTTTTATAGTTTATTATTATTTTATTATTTTTATTTTTTATTGTATTTTGACCTAGTTAAAATGTTCATTGCGTTATGTCAATCTTTTTATTTAATTTACTTTTACTTTTATTTTTGTGTAATTTGACATAGTCTCACCAAAACCTAAATTCAATCTAACTTATTAAAAAGAAAAAAACTAACATAATAATATATATATATATATATATATATATATATATATATATATATATATATATATATATATATATATATTTTTTTTTTTTTTTACTTGTGGATCTAATGGCTTAAACATTTCAATCATCTAACATTTGATCCAATGGCTCAACCATGCACATAATGGCAGCGAGGGGAGTTGTTTTCAAATAAGAACACCTTACGACGTAATTAGTAGATAAAAGATATGGCTATATATGTGTTCGGTTATTTTTTAGTGTAATTTTTTTAATCTAATTTTTCAAAAGAATGATATTTAATTAATAAATCTAAATAATTTTTCTTTTAATTTAAGAAAATTGTTTTTTTTATTAAATTTATTATAACTATAGATTTCTTTTAATTTCAAATTTAGAAAATTAAATTTCTTGTGACGGAAAAAATTTTTAAATTTAAAATTAGAGAAAAAAATTGTATATTTAAAAATTTGTTTTTTATCAAACATAATAGATTTAGAGTTAAAATAAATCTAGTTCTTTATAATATTATTTAAAACATGGATATTATATTTTATATATATAAAATGTTTTTTTTTTTAACATATTTACTATTTTTATAATTTATTTTTTAATATAATATGTATAACATTTAAATAAATAAATATATAATTTAATAAAAACATTTATGTTACATATTGAATTTTTTTAACGAGTGATAGAGGATTTGCAAAGAGTGAACACAAATATAGAGTGAACCAAAAAAAACACTTCAAAAAAATATGGAAAGATATCAAATCCTTGCTCAAGTAAATTAATAGTTTAACTATTATTTGAATGACACTTTGAATTTCCGCTATCCAAAATCTCTAACTCTCCGAACTTAAATTAACATGTTCAAGACTGTAGTAGGTTTATACGGGTAAAGTATTATATATATAATTAATCAATTTCGTTAAAAAATAAAATGATTGAATTTTTATATGTTTATTAATTAAATTTAAATATGAAATTCTCAAAATGATTATGAATATGAATTATTATTTTAATTTATATGGTCTTATAATTTTTTATTTAGAAATATTTTTATTTTTAATTGTACATATATATTAATTTTATTGTTGATTTTTTATATGATTATTAATTATAAGTTTTAAAATATCATGGTTAGTAATATGGATTTTTAGTAATCTAAATTGTCCTCATTCACATTCTAATTTTGATGATTCATTTATATCATTTTTATTTATGTTAAGTCAAGCTACATGTAAATGTTTAGAAACAAACTTTTACACCACAAAAACCTCTAGATGCAGTAAATAAATTTAGTATATTGAAAAAATATTATTACATTTTGTGTAATCTCAACAATTAATTTAAGTAAACATTGAGTTTGTTGTTGCAAAGGGGTTTGAGTAATGGTAGTTTCCACGGGGGGATCTGTCCCCCCACCATCCTCCTTAGCGGCTCCCTAATCGCACTTCATGTCCTCTCCTGTAGTAGTTTCCTTCAACGCATTGGTTTGGAATGGATTGAAAGGGGTTAAAACAAGGACTAAGAAATTTTTGAAGAGATTGGAAAGTATTCTAAAGGTTCAGTAAATCCCAATAGATTTAGAGCTACAATTCTCAATCTTGTTGAAAGGGGCTTAGTAGGGCAATTTATGGGGATCTTTCCATCCCCCAATTCCCTCAAGCATGGGTGGACATGAATTGGAAGCCCTTGGTTAAGGGGTTGTTAGAATGTGAAACTAGGGCCAAATTCCACTTTGGGCAGCTCATTTGAAGAAGATGATTTTTGGATTGAACTCCTCTTTTCAGGAGGTCCAAAATTGATCTAAGGATCACTAAATTTGGACAAGGAGAAATATGATTTTCAAGGTCACCCCACAAGTGCATTTGGTCAAGGTGAGCTTGGGGTCTCATAATTCAAATTGACCCTCCTCCATCACATATAAATAGAAGATACCTTCAGGGCACAACAAGGGCACATCAATGGAACAACAAGGGCACATCAAAGGAACAACATGGGCACAACAAGGCCACAATACAGGAACATCAAGGGCATGGCAAGGGCACAACAAATGAACAACAAGGGCACAACACAACAACAAATTCTCTGATCAATAGCTAGTAGACCTCAAAATACAAAGAAGGATCTTCAATCGGCATATAGTAATCCTTTCCCATTATGTTATGTAAATGTGTCTCTCTGCTTTTTCAGTTTGTAAAGCAGTATGCTAAAAACGTAGTAGGAAATTCCAGAAATTTTGGAAACAAGGCTTTAGGTAATCGAGACTACGCTCCTGCTCTTATCTCCTTAAGCCCGCTTCTCTTTAAACCCTCCCTGTAATGGGAGCTTGCTCGTTTTATTTTTGGAATAGACATCACACTAACTGACTTTGTTAAAAAAATATAAAAGATACCTTCAATCTCATTTGGAACATTCCTCACACAACATGTTCTTCTTTCACAAGTGTGAGTTTTGGAGCTAATTTGACCTGCCTTGACTTTCTGTTTTGAGGATACTTTGACCAACATTGACTAAGGGATTTAAGGGACAGTTTGACTGTGATTTTTTTGGGAGAATCTCTATTTGGGCAAGCTGCATATTCTGGCACAGGTACTGATATTTTCAGGGCAAGTTGACTTGTGTTGATTGTTTTGACCACATAGTTGACTTTGTAGTTGACCGAGTTTGGTTGCTCCTTTGTTGACAGTTTTTTATGTTCGCTGACCTCCAAGGAAGGCCAAATTAATTTGATCTTGACCTAGCTCAAGGAGGAAACTTTTACTGTTGCGTTGAATGTTGTTGACTTTCTGGTTAGGGCTATTTGACTGCTATTAACTGAGAGCATAATTACAGATTTTGATTGGGCGATATATTTAAGTAAGGGCAGTGGTATTGGATCATCTAATTGGAAATTCAAGTCACATCAACTTTGTCTTCATCATCATTGTACATTATTGGACTCTCTCTCTCTCTCTCTCTCTCTCTCTCTATATATATATATATATATATATACACACACACACACACTAAACATTTGATATTTGATAACAAGAAGGGTTGATAAGGGTTTCCTCATCTTGGGGTTTTTCCCTGGCTTGAGCCAATTCTTGTGTTCTCTTGTCTTGGCTTGTCTAAGATTACAACTCATTATTTATGTTTTATCTACAGTAGATGTCAATGTGAATTAAGGGTTTATGTGATTGCTATTGGAAATTAAAGTGAAATTTATATGGGATAATAAAATGACATTGAATTAAGTGTTGCATGCATAGAACATACCATTTTTATCTAAAAGTAACATGGTATCGAGCCCAGGTGAGGACAAGGCCAAGAAAGAGGGAAAAGCAATCACTAAGATATTTGTTGGATAAAGAATATTGGACAAGTCTCCATGGCCTCTAGATCTTACTTCAAGACTGAGGATAAGCTCAATGACAAATTTTACTATCATGCATGGATGATGACTTTCGATCTAACTTTGGAAGAACATGACATATTGGACTATGTGCAAGGAAAAGTGGTGGGGCCTCCTTCAAATGCACCTACTGATGTTAGAATGAAGTATATAAAAGGTGAGGTCAACTCATAGAAAAAATTAATTGACTCCATTCAAAAGCATTTGGTTGCCTATATTTATGATTTGCACTACAAGGAAAATTCCTTCTAGTGGAGGTTTTTGCATAAGCCACTATAAAAATAGCCCAAAAATCTATTTGTAGCGAAGGTGAGTGGGAAAATGTTTTAGCGGATGTTTTTTGGACGATGCTTCTACAATATACAAATGTATCGATGCTTTATTATCCACACAAGCATCGATGTCGTATAGAACATGGTGCACCATGGAAATTTTATTTTTATAAGATAAAAAACACATTGCGCTAAATAACACAACACACCAGTGCTTGAATAATCAATAGCACCGGAAAACGATTAAATTTTAAAAATTGTCGGTGATATATACACCTGCAGCATCGGTGCCCTTCTTGTAGTAAAATTCCTCAACGCATACCAAAAAGGAAAACTGTTATAGTTTTTAAATTTCAAAAAAATGCGGTGCTATTTTCCAACGATGCATCGATGTTGTAAATGTATTAAAACACCCTGGGGCATCTTCTAAACAGCACTACTAGGCAATTTTTAATATTTAAAAAAAGAGTGGTGTTATAGTCAAACAAAGCACTGATGCAACACCTATATTAGAATGCCACGATGTGTCTTAACAAAAGCACTGATATAGATTTTTTAATTAAAAAATAAATAAAAATTCGTGCTCTTGGATATCTTCCGCATCGATGCAATTATTGTAACGCATCAAAGGAGGGTTAAATAAATAAATAAAACTCCTCGGCGTAAATTTCATTTTTACCATCTACAATGTTAGAGATCTCTGAATCACCGATGCCACTCTTGCATGATGCAAGTGCCATGATGTCGATGCTTCTCTTTCTCACCATCCTTTCATATCGTACTTAGTGCCTAGCTTTCCAATTTTTTCAAACCTTGGTGAAATTTGTTTTTCTCAATTACATGTCAACAATGCCTCCCCGACGAGCAAATGTCCAGGTAATGTATATGTTTCTCTCTAATTTACTTTTTTTGCAGATTAGAATAGCAAGTTAGCTTAAAAAACCCATTGATTTTGAAGAAAAAAAAAGCCTATGCGGTGCGCTTGTTATGTTCAACTTGCATTGATAGTGGTGCACCTTGTAAATTTAAAGGGTGCACCACAGTTTGGTATGTGAACATAACGCACCACTATTGTTGTAGTGTTTTTCGTAATTGAAAACATAAGGGTAAAATTATAAATTGTACGTAAGTGCGTACAATTTTAAGACTATGCCTGATGCATTTATATTTACCAAACGCACCACAAAAATAATAAAAAATATAGTTATAGCTTGGTGTGTTCGATAACCTTTTGGATTTTCAAACACCTTGGAATGATTGTCCAATACTTTTTGGAGATCTAGAGAAATAGATGATTTTGATGTTGGAACTTCTAGTGAGCATAATTGTGCAATTACGCCTCATTATTCTTTCTTCAAAAGCTTTTTCATGACATTAGAGCTTATTATCTTTCTCGGCTTCCCTGCGATACCCCGTAATTCAACTTCCTTTCCTTCCGAAAAAAAAATTCAAGAAAAATTCTTGAAAATTAAAAGCTATCGTCTCTAAAGATTGTAACCATTGTACTCCTAGTACAACATCAACACCTCCCATTGGAATGGAAAGCATTGGACTATTCAATACATATTCCCCCATGGTTAGCTTGATATTATGGCATTTTCCAGAGAAATTTATAGTTCCTCCATTTGCAACCGTCAATTGACACTTTGGTGCTGGGTATAGGAAGCAATTCAATTCCTTGGCTCCCTTACAATGAATAAAATTATGGGTACTACCCGAATCAATCAACACTATTACCTTTTTCTTCTTGACATGTCCTTCTAAATTGAGAGTTTGGGTAGTGGTAATTCCCGCCAATGCATTACAGGATATGGTCGAACTCATTTCTTCTTTCTCTAGGGTTGGTTCTTGGTGTATATTCTCTTCTTTTGAAGTTTCTTGTTCATTTTCTTCCTTCTCTTCACAATATATGTAAAATAATTTCTTCTCAGCAAACTTATGACCTTTAGTGTATTTGCTATCACAATTGTAGCAAAGCCCTTTTGCTCTCTTTTTTTCCAATTTTTGTGGTGTCAATATTGTAGGTTGTGGAAGTCTAGGAGTAGAAACACTTCCGTCTTTATAGATGTGAGTGGTAGGCTTCCTTGTCGCCATAATTTTACATTCAATTTTTCTTGCAAACCTAAATGCCTTCTCCGATGAATCGGGTTCCCAAAGGCGAACCTCATGTTGGATGTTCTCCTTTAGAGTCCCTTGAATACATCAATCATGTGTTCCTCTGGAATATCAGTTATCCTTATATTCAATTTTTGGAAGTCCTCATGTGCTCCACCACTAAACCCTTTTGTTTGAGATTTATCAATTGGCTAAAGAAGGTGTTTCTCTTTGTATCCTCATAATGTGCTATCATTTCCTCCATAAAAATTGACCAAGTGAAAAAATTTTACGGGAGAAAAGCCATCAATACCATAAAAATGTATTTTTTTATAAATATAAAGATGCAATGCATACCTTTTGTGTCTTTTTCACATTATTGAGATCAAAATATTTCTCCATCTGTAGTATCCATGTTACGGGATCCTTGCCATCAAACTTCCTCATATTGATCTTTGGAATATGGTAGGTCTCCAATCCAACATTAGAGTTTATGAAATTAGGATTAACATTTATTTTGTTCTCATCATGAGTTTCCTCTACTATCTTTTTGCCATTAGGAATCATTTCTTGTATCAATTTTATCAAACCTTCCTTCAAACCTTCCATGTCTGCTTTTAGATCATTCTTCATGTCTTCCATTTTTTCTTCCATGTCATCCATCTTAGCTTCCATTCCATTCTTCAAAACATCCATCTTAGCTTCCACACATTTCTTCAAACCATCCATATTAGCTTCCACGCCTTTCTTCCAAACTTCCATCTCATTTTTTGTTGCTCTTTGTAAGAGCGAAAGTTGTTGCACTTGCACTTGATCTTGTAATTTTGATATATCATGTTGCACTTCTTCCTCTTCATGAGTCATAGTAGAGCCTTCTGAGGTGTTGGAGGTCGACAAATAAGTAGTGACAAGGTCTTGGAGGCATGCATAAGTCAAGTTTCTGAGTCTTGGTCATGGTACTTGTCTTTTGAATGTCTATAAGAATAATTTCTCATGGGTTTTCCTCTCCAGGAGAGAGAGGTTTTGCCTTGGCTCGAAGAGCCTAAATTTGTGTCTATTTTACTTTGGTAATTGACTTGTTGAAATACTAAATAAGCTAAGAAGAGAAGACATAAGTAAATCAAGTAAGCTCACAAGTAACTATTGTTGAGATTCAACAAGATGATGATCCTAGAGAAAATTCAACACCTACACTAGGTGGGGCCTGCAGGATATTTTTAGGTGTATGTCTATATTTAGAATGTTGAGAAACGTATATTTATAGAGAAAATCCATTTATAGATGGTTGAGAAAATTATATGGATGGATGGGCGTCTATTTTTGGAATGCATGTGCGAAGACAGTTCGTCGATCACATGTCTAAAAATAGAATGCATGTCGATTGTTGTTATCTCTTAACAATAATTAGACAATAAATAATAATCTATTCTCTTGAAGCACTTGATTTCAGTTAACTGATGTCGCAAACCAGTTAACTAAATGAATTTCGAGTTCAAAGGTTGGTTGGTGGGACATGCTAGTGGACTTCGTTGTAATAGAGTTGGATGTGTAGTTATGTGAGTTGTAAAGTAGTTAACTCAGTTAAGTGAGTTAAAATCAGTTGTGCTAGTTGTAACTAGTTGTAGCTAAAGATACACTAGTGAGAGATCAGTGAATTAAATATTAAATTAATTCACATGGAGTGATCCCACATGCAACTGAAGATTTACTACTGTTAACTACATGCATGTCAGATCCAGTGGAGACCTAGTTGAGAGATAGGTGAAAGGGACAGTTTGATTATCAGTTGTGACTATAGTGGGTGCACACTTGCAACCAAACAAAAATTGGAGATGCCAATGAGGATTGCGCAGTCAAGGCAAGGCAAGATTGAATTCATTCAGGGATTGTGATCAGCAGGGATTTCACAGTGGAGGCAGGTTGTCAAGAGGCAGTAAATTGGTGCATGAATATGCCAATTTTTGTATGACAGTGTGAGATGATTGTATATTGTATTGAGAGCTCTTGGAGTAGAGTTTTGTATGAGATTGCTTCATGATCCATTATATATACATAATATATGATAGTGGGGTTTTTAGCTTTATGCTTTCCCGGTAAAACATCTGTGTTATGTGTGATTGATCTTTCTTCATGGGTTTGCAATTAGCAATTAAATTTCCGCAAAGATTTAATTAGAAGGATTTTGTATTTAACAGTGGCATATAATTGTTAGATCAGGAGAATCTGGCAATACATAATTGTATTAAAATTTCTACATGGTATCGGAGCAAAGAATATTGCAATATTGAAGCAATAGCTGAGTTTGTTGGTGGAAACAATTCGAATTTGCTACAAGAATTTCTTGGTGTGACAGTTGAGTAAACATCGAAATGGATTTCAATGGTTTGTGGTTAGAGTATGCACTCGAGGGAAACTCGAACTACATTGCATGGAAGGATAGGATGGAGGTGATGGTTAAAGATAATGGCTTGAAGGAATTCATCGACAGTGATGTTCCTAAGCCCACTTCGACGGATGTTGCATTACTTGACGCCTGGCAAAAGAAAGTAGTGAAGATTAGAATGATTATGTTGGAAGGTGTGAGATACCATATTGTCTCAAGCCTTCATGGGAAAGCCACTCCATTTGCAATGTGGAAGGCTTTGGTGGATCTTTTCCAAAGCAATAGCGACCATAGGAAATTGGCGCTGAAGGATAAACTCAGAAAGATCAATATGGAGAAGGGCGATAATATTCCTAAGTATCTCACAAAATTTGTCCAATGTCAGGATGAACTAGGGAGTGAGGGAATCACGGTTGTTGATGATGATTTGGTGAGCTTGGCTCTCTTGGGACTTCCTAAGAGTTGGTACAGTTATCAAGACTTTGTCAACAAACGGGAAAAACTGTCGGATTGGGAAATACTATGGTCAGATCTAGTGCAGGAGGAGTTCAAGCGGAACACCAGAGATGGATCTTCATCAAAGCATGATGATGAAGAGGATTTTTCTTTGGCTGCCAAAACAAGGAAAGGGAAGGGGAAGAAATCCCATTCAAAAAACGAGGCTAAAGGCAAGAAGTTGGATTTGTCCAAGGTGAAGTTTTTTCACTATCACTAACATGGGCATCTCGCCACTAACTACCCACAAAAAAAGAAGAACAAGAAGGTTGTTGGAGCTATAGGTGGTGAGGCCCTTGCCTCAAAATTTTAACTTGATTTCTCTTTGATCGCATGCTTGGTTTCAAGCGCAATGGGATCGGTGTGGTATCTTGATAGTGGTGCTTCCTTCCACATGACGGGAGATAAGGAGATTTTCAGTGACTTGGAGGAGAAAGATCTCCAAATGCATATAGAGATGGGCAACAATGGACGATACAATGTGACCAACATTGGTACCATTACATTTGAGAGGGATTCAGGTAAACCATTTTTTTTGAAAGATGTCATGCATGTTCCAGGTATGAAGAAAAACTTGGTCTCAGTCACGATGTTGGAGGACAGAGGTTATGATGTTGTTTTCAACAATGGAAAATCTTTCATGCAACATAAAACAACGGGTCAAACCAAGAGGATAGGGATTCGAGTCAATAATCTATACAAGCTGGAGGTAGATGGCTACGCTTCAATGGTGGGCAAAGCAGAAGAAGTGGTGAGCCAGGATGAGGGCGAATTATGGCACAGGCGATTGGGTCATCTTCACCATGGTGCCCTAAATATTTTGCAGCATATTTCTACTGGACTTCCCAAGGGTACACTTATGCAGTTAGATCAGTGCAAGGGATGTACTATGGGTAAGTTTGTGAATAACACCTTTCATGAAAAGGAGAACTGTGCTTCAGTGATCCTGGAGAGAGTTCACACAGACGTGTGTTGGCCATTCTCAGTTGCTTCAACAGCAAAACACAGGTATTATGTTATTTTGACTATTCTTGTAGATGCTGGATCTTCTTTATGCAGAAGAAGGATCAAACATCCTCAAATTTATGTGAGTTTAAAGCATTGGTGGAGAAAGAGTCGGGGAAGCAAGTGAAGGCTTTGCGGAGCAATAAAGCAAGTGAAGGCTCTGTAGAGCAATAATGGTGGTGAATATATCTCGAACGAATTCAAAGACTTCTGTAGCAAAGAATGAATTCGAAGAGAACTCATAGCGCCTCATAACCCACAACAAAATGGGATCGCAGAGAGGAAGAACAGAATGATCGTGGGTGCTGCACGAGCTATGCTGCATGATCAGGGCCTACCAATGCACTTGTGGGTGGAAGCATGCAACACGACGGTTTATGTGAAAAATCGTTGTCTTCATCGAGTACTTGGCATGAGTACACATGAAGAAGCTTTTACTGGTAAGAAACCAGATGTTTCTCACTTTAAGAGTTTTGGCTTGTCTGTTTATGTGCATGTAACCAAGAACGCTAGGAAGAAGCTGGAGTCGATGGTTGAAGTTGGGATATTTTTGGGGTACATAAAAACACCCCATAATTATCGTGTGTATTTTCCAAATAGTTGAATGACTATAGTGCGATGGGATATAAAATTCAATGAGGAGAAAGCCATGATGTTGTCACTTGAGAGGGAGCTAGACTTGCATGCAGAGGAGGAACTGCTTGTTCCCAAAGATGAGTCTCTAGATGTGGATTAGCCATAGGAGGAGGTTAATGGAGTGGAGGAGTCCACTCACGCAGAGCCAAACATCAGAACTACAGAAGGCGTACCACAAAATCTGAGAGGCTGAAGCTTGATGCGACACAGAATGTAGGAGTCCCTACTTCATAGTGCAAACAGAGACAGTCTCCTGACCGATTCACTGGATACATGGCTCTAATGAGCAAATGTATTATGACTAAGCCATATTCCTTTCAGGAAGTAGTGTAGGAGCCCACATGGGTAGATGCAATGGTGGAGGAGAATGACTCCATTGTCAGAAATAGTGCTTAGGAAATTGTTCCAAGGCTGGTTGATAAATCAGTGGTAGGTTCAAGATGGATCTACAAGGTAAAGAAAGTTGCTATTGGGAGTGTTGAGAAGTATAAGGAAAGATTTGTGGCCCGAGGCTTCTCACAGATCAAGGGGATTGATTATAAAGAAACCTTTTCACCTGTCACACAGTATTCTTCCATAAGGACCATCCTTGCTCTCTCAGTGCAAATGGGTTGGCACATTCATCAGATGGATGTGAAGACTGCGTTACTTAATGGGATCATTGAGGAAGAAGTGTACATTGATCAGCCTGAAGGATTTGAGATCTTCAACAGCAATTTGCATGTGTGCAAACTCAAAAGAGCGTTGTATGGGCTAAAGCAAGCACCCCATGCTTGGTACACTCGAATAGACAACTATTTCACTAGACTTGGCTTCACCAAGAGTGAGGCGGATGCAAAGCTATACCAGATTGTGGTGGAGGGTAAGATTTTAATTTTTTTTCTTTATGTTGATGATTTAATACTGACTGGTGATGAGCAGCTGATACACTCATGCAAGGAGGACCTAACAAAGGAGTTTGAGATGAAGGATATGGGCCTCCTTCATTATTTCCTTGGATTGGAAATATGGCAGCGAGAATGTGATCTGTTTGTGTCTCAAGGCAAGTATGCAAGGGAGATACTTGGTAAGTTTCACATGGAGGGCTGCAAACCCATGGATACTCCTCTTCCAGGAAACTGGAGGAAATAGGACGCTACATCTTGAGAGGTAGTGGATGCTACTGCCTATCGACATCTGGTGGGTTCGATCATGTATTTAGTTAATACAAGACCAAACATATGCTATGCGGTGAACCAGCTTAGTTAAGAGATGGTTAAGCCTACCAAGCTCTTTTGGAAGGTGGGTAAGCATGTCCTGAGATATCTTTGGGGCACATTTAAGTATGGCTTATGGTACAGACAGACGGATGAGCTGAAGTTGCATGGCTTCACGGATGTAGATTGGGCAGGCAGCCCAACGGATAGAAAGAGCACATCAGGAGTGGTCTTCAGTATCAGATCTACAGTTGTTTCTTGGTACAACAGGAAACAAAGATCCATGGGACTCAGTTCAGCGGAAGCAGAATACATGGCAGCAAGTCAAGCTGCATGTGAGGCTATCTGGATGAGAAAGATCCTAGTCGGTTTGTTTGGTTCTAATTTAGATCCTACAGTGATTCATTGTGATAATCAAAGTTGCATTAAACACTTGATTAATCATGTGTTTCATGATACATCTAAGCATATAGATATCCAGTATCATCATATCAAAGATTGTGTGCAGTGAAAGATCATGTTGCTTCAGTACATTCCTACGGAAGATCAGGATGCAGATATTCTGACGAAGGCTCTCACCAGGAGCAAATTTTAATACCACAGAAGCAGGATCGCGGTGAAGGATAATCCCTTTATTGTTGAGAGGGAGTGTTGAGATTCAACAAGATGATGATCCTAGTGAAAATTTAGCACCTACATTAGGTGGGGCCCGCAGGCTATTTTTAGGTGTATGTCTATTTTTAGAATGTTGAGAAAAGTATATTTATAGTGGAAATCTATTTATAGTTGGTTGAGAAAATTCTATGGATGGATGGGCATCTATTTTTTGAATGCATGTGCGAAGACGGTTCGTCGATCGCATGTCTAAAAATAGAATGCATGTCGACATCACATTTTTTGAAGAAGAATTAGATGAAGAAGAATAATCTGTCTTTGAAGAGCCTTGATTTCAAAGCAAGAACTATGTGGAATGAAGAATTGAAGGAATTTCGAGTTCAAAGGTTGGTTGGTGGGACATGCTAGTGGACTTCGTTGTAACTGAGTGATACAAAGTTGTAACAGAGTTGGATGTGTAGTTATGTGAGTTGTAAAGTAGTTTAACTCAGTTAAGTGAGTTAAACTCACTTGTGCTAGTTGTAACTAAAGATACACTAGTGAGAGATCAGTGAATTAAATATTAAATTAATTCACATGGAGTGATCTCACATGCAACTGAAGATTTACTATTGTTAACTACATGCATGTCAGATCCAGCGGAGACCCAGTTGAGAGATAGGTGAAAGGGACAATTTGACTATCAATTGTGACTATAGTGGGTGCACACTTGCAACCAAACACACATTGGAGATGCCAATGAGGATTTTGCAGTCAAGGCAAGGCAAGATCGAATTCATTTAGGGATTTTGATCAGTATGGATTTCGCAGTGGAGGCAGTAAATTGGTGCATGAATATGCCAATTTTTGTATGACAGTGTGAGACGATTGTATATTGTACTGAGAGCTCTTGGAGTAGAGTTTTGTATGAGATTGTTTCATGATCCATGATATATACATAATATATGATAGTGGGGTTTTTAGTTTTATGCTTTCTCAGTAAAAAAATTGTGTTATGTGTGATTGATCTTTCTTCATGTGTTTGCAATTGGTGATTAAATTTCCGCAAAGATTTAAGTAGAAGGATTCTGTATTTAACAGTGGCATATAATTGTTATATCAGGAGAATCCGTCAATAGATAATTGTATTAAAATTTCTACAACTATCAATTTGAGAATTTGAATTAATCTACACCCCTCCAAATTCTCAACATGGAATCAGAGCTAAGGTGTTGAACATAAGAGCTACTTGACAAGAAGACACTCAAAGAATCATAGATCAAATTCTGGGTTAAAAGGTCAGATCAATTTGCAAGGAATATTCTTCAAAGTATCCACTAATAAAAAGGATAATCTTTGTCATCAAAAGGTTATATTCAAGACATTGTTGGAAGATATATCATCTTTTTGGAAAACATCCTTTATCATCAAGGATTCAAGAATCATTTCATTAGAGAACTAAATCTAAGAAGGAGTTCCTATCTTCATCATTATCAAAGAAGTTGCGAAAAGGATGAAGTCACTCTACTCAAGTAAGTATCTATGACCTTATTTAAATCTTTCAAAATGACTTATTGTAAAGAGAGCAACAAATTGGTTGGGTCATCAAACTTTAGTGCATGGAAGAAGAGGACACATTTGAATACAATTGAAGACAGAGTTATGGAATATATCGAAGGATATACAATTCAACCCTCGAAAGAAGATGCTCCATCTCATTGCAAGTACATGAAAGGAGAAATCAAAGCCTAGAGGATTCTCATAGAATCCATTAAGGACTAAATCATACCCAATGTATCAAAACTAAAAACTGCAAAAGAAATATATCAGAAACTGGTGGAGCTATTCTCTGTGAGTACTATAGGAGAAGAAATCTCTCTGAGACAAGAACTATACAAAATGAAATTCTCAAGAGAAGAAGGAATAACTTCATACTTTATGAGGATTTATGAAATAAGAGACCAACTGTAGGAAATGGGTGAAGTAATGTCTGATACTGAGATGACTACAGTGGTGCTGAATGCTCTACCGGAAGAATAGGGAAACTTCACTTCAAGCTTATATGGGAAGAAAGAAGAAACACCATTCCATGATCTATGGTCTCTATGTAAAATATAGGAAACAATATTGAAAGTAAAAGTCAATACAGGATCAAGTGAAGGGAATCAAGCCTTTGCAACCATGTCTAGGAAGAAAGGAAGATTCAAAAAATTTGGTCCTAAGAATAGAAGAAGAAGTATGGACAAAGTACGATGCTTTGGATGTAATGAACTTGGGAATTATAAAATGCATTGTCCTAAATATGGAAAGGACAAGAGGAAAAAAGAAGAATCCCATGTCACAAATATAAGGGAAGAACCTGATATAAAGAAATCTAAGAAAGAAGAAGCGAGAGATCTCTATTATGTTTGAGATCATCTTCCTCTTTAAGTGATTTCTGTTTGTTGTAAAATAGTATAACGAGAAACAATTTTTATAAGTAGCATCATGATAGAAGTATGGTAGGAGCTCTTGGTGACACAATTCCTGGAAAACCTCACTGATAAACAACATTAATGGAAGCAAGACATCAAGATCAAGGGTCATAATGGAAACAGGTGGTGACATTTTCTAATGGAGTTCTCTATGGATTCATTGATTAGAAAGAAAGAAGAAAGGTTTCATTGAGAATTCTATGCTACATAATTCTGGGAGTAGGATGTGATGACATACCGATGAAGCAGGTCAATGGAATGAAGTTCTTCATTCTAGTAAAATTGCTAGAGGATGACTCAAAGGGAAAATGTATGAGGTATATATATATATATATATATATATATATATCCGTGCTGGCAACCCGTGCACCGTGAGATCCTCTCCATAGATCATACCTTCAAAGATAGTTCCATACGCAACCATATGACATGACTTCACAACATCCAAGGTCGCCTTATATATATATATATATATATATATATATATATATATATATATATATATATATATATATATATATATATAAGGATTTCTCACGGTGCATGGGCTGCCACTAACAGATAAAATTAAATATGTCCTCATATGGAATATCAGGTAGTTGTATATAATCAAGGAACTAGATGCTAGAAGTTCCCAGGTATGAATCTGTACGTAATAAGAACTGAAGAGATCATGAAGTGCAATCATGTAAAGAGGTGGTTATCATCCGGAATCCAAGAAGATGTGACTAGGAGATCTCCTAGGAGGATATGCAGACTCTGATAGAAGTCTGGTAAACAAGAAGACCTTTGACAAGACATATCTTTAGGAGATGTGTCAATATGAATAAAGTATGTTGATGCCTACATGAAGATGTCATGGTGAAATATCATCACTAAGGTAACTTTTGACTTAAAATTTCATTTGTATATGTTTATCTGGATGAGTTTATGCAAGGTTTCCAATTATGTGGAAGGATGTAAAACCCTTAGGAGATGGTTCGAAGAAAAGTAGCATGACATAAAGGTGTTCCAGATAAGGTAGTCTACTGAATCAATCTCTGATAACTGACATGACTCAAGGATGAAAGTGATGGATGATCTGTGCCCTATGGAGCCAAAGGTTAAAGATTCCTCAATATCGAAATCCATGACATCGAGGGGAGGAATTCTTCATGAGCAGCTGGGTGTCTCACCATTGCTGCTGTAGGTCCCTGGTTGAGAGGGAGCTTGGTGATAAGTTTCTTGCTTGGAAGAAACTTGAAGTATGTCCTTATTAAGTTAAGAGGCAGTGATGTATATGATTATCTAACACATGTGTCATGCACTAGACCAGGGCTAACAACCGCAAGTCTCAGTGAAGGCCATGTGGAGAGAATGGATAAACACATCATTCTAGTCTTCACTTGGGAAGATGATGCAGGAGCATTCAGACCTAGTCAACAATGTGATAGCATGATCACATGTTGTGACTAACAAGGGGTTGGAAGATAATAGTTTAATTAATTTTATTTGTTTAAATATGTGAGAGTATTTATTTATTGTTAAATATGAGGAAAGGGTATATGTGGCTGAGTGATCCTCCCTGTGTGGAGATCAGGCTAAACAGTTAGATTTATTTGGCTAGAATAGAGTATGAGGAAATTTAAAATCTTGATTTAGCGTTGGTTTAGAAAAGAGTGGGTTTGAAGAGATTTTTTACGAGAGGTTGAGGGATTTCTGGTTCAGAATCTGAATTGATTCATAAAACCATTTATTTGTATAAATTGTGTCTTCTTTTATAATTCAAGAGAGGAGAGGAGTTAGTGTAAGGTTGTGTGGAGTGAAAGCTCAGAGTCGTAGTAGTATATTGTATTTTGTGAGAGTATGTAACAGTGGTTATTTTCTTGGGCAATTTGCCAAGGGGAGACTCTGTTTTCGTTTTCTGTATATTATGATTGCAATTATGTTTTGTGCATAATCGAAAGACGGATTGTGTGAATTTGAGCATTGTCTTTTGTGTAGTTGATTGTATAGTCACGATTCTGTATGTATTTTAATTTAAATCATTGAACTTCTGTGTTAACGTGAATCTGACAATAGTGGAGATTATGAATTGTAAAGTCTTTAACACAGAATTTACACAAAATCATTGACGGAATTGTGGATTGAATCGGATCGGCTCTATTGAAACTGAAATACATAATCGTTGACTGTAGGAAGTGTGAATCTGGGCGTGAATGGTTATTTTCCAATACATTTGAGTCTGCTGTTTCCTGTGCATAAAGCTCTGTTTTGTCGGACTTGGTTGTTATTAATATAAGCTTGTGATTATTGAGTGGAATTGATAATAGATCGATTGCATAAATCTCTATTGATTTAGTGCGTTTCAACCTTTATATGGACAAATGAATGATTCCTGTATTTGGGGATTGGTACGAGTTGGGTTAAATTAAATGGGTTCGATTCATAGGAATCGATACCAGTTCTGACAATCGATATTGGTTTCAGCAATTGCCTTTGAATGAATGTCCAATCCAACTGATAATTTGCTATCAGGTTATAAGACTGTGGTTTGAAATGAAATCGGATCAGAACTCTGGAAGGCAAAGGTGAGAGCGCATTGCAAAATTGTCGATTTCCGAGATCCGATTGAATCGGATCGGAGCATTGGACCTGTTGACAGTTGTGACATTCAAATCCGATGTTGTTTAATATCGATCTGTGGATTGAAGATCTGAGTCTGAAATACAGTGAAGGCGATTTGCATCGAAAGACACAGAACGAATGGTTCATTGAATGCAGTGTGGAAGCATACAACGTCTTGAAATAAATCTATTACCATTTTGGAAGCCCTGAAAGGTGAATGCGTTGAAACTCTAGGTATGAACCAGCACTGTTTAAAAATTGAAATTTGTTTATTAAAAACTGGACTATTCGTTTCAAAGGCTATATCATAAGTTTAGGGCTTATCATATATGGAGTCTATCATGATGTTGAATGGAATGGAAGGATCGAGCTAAGATGATGTGTTTAAGCTTGGAAAGCTGGATAATGAAAGGCGCACATGGATGTTTGCAATTCTGAATCCGAACAGTGATATGAATTTGCCAGAATTATGATGAAATTGATCTGGAAATGTAATTTGTGTCAATGGCAAATGAAAGCTGTGTAGCAGTGCAGCGTTGTCTGCGTTCGATTCTATTGTATTTGATATGAATTGTGAATGCAGAGATTTATTGAACGCTGGTTCCAGGTTTTTCTTGTTGCCCTATTCCGGCGATACTATTGAGATGCAATCGAATTACTGGAACGAATTGCAGGGGCGCAGTTTGGCATGGGTAAGACATGTGTAGTAAATTAAAATGTGGCCGCTTGTTATTGACATTGAATTATTGAAATCTGCCATAATTGGAAATGAATACATGAATGCGTTAGTTTGATAATCATATTCAAACTTGAAAGGGCGCACATAATATTGAGTTGAGATGTGATAAGCTTGGTTGAGAGTTTAATCCAATGGGGTTTTAATTAAAGTCTTTACTTAAGACTTCCGAATGAATTTATGTATTGAATGTTTTGAACTATATGCTTCTGCAAATATTGAGTTGAGATTTCCAGATTTGAGTCTTATGAAAGATTGGGATATGCATTTGTATATGCATGGATGGTAAAAGATTCTGGATTTGCAGGGTCAGCCTGCATCATTTTTGGTATCAGAGCTAGGTTAACGCTCTGAAAAGATTATTTTGGGAAACTAAATTTTAATTTTAGCAGATGTATAATTTCCCTGAAGTGAGTTTGATGAAGATGAGGATTAGGCTACAAACGACGTTGAGATCAGAATGGAGAAGCAGAGAATGCCCGGGAAGGTCTGGTAAGAATGTTTAAGTTGATAATTTTGCAGAGATGTATTTGAATGTCTAAATGAAATAGTGAACAGGTGAGTCCTTTGACTGATGGAATGGGAGTTAGTTTAAAGACATCTTTGAAGGAAGTATTGCAGGTTTGAAAGATACTTTGATGTGTCTTGAGATAAGATTGTGCAGGTCAGTGGAAGCAGTGGATTTGCTGAAAGATGGAATGAGTTGTACCAGCATCATGGCATATGAGCTATGTAAAGAAGGTAGTGAGAAATTGAAGATGCATAGTCTAAAGCAAGGAGTATTCAAGAGGAGATGAGAACAACTTCCAACTGAGGTTGGGTAGAAGTTGATGAGACAGCTCCACAATTGTGATTGTGGATAGGAGATAACAATTCCAGCAAGAAGAGTGCTGGGTATAATTGTTTGTCAGTGAAAGGTTTGAGGAAAGAACCAATAGGTGCCAAAATGCTAAACTCAGGAAAGTTTGGTGAGGCATGAAGGAGGCTTGTTATAGGCCAAATGGAAAAATTTAGTTGCAGCTCACTAGTGAACAAGGAAAGTTCACCAGAGGAAGGAAAGGAATTGACTATTGATGGTCATGACAGGGGTACAAAGGAAAGTCACAGAAATAGGGAAAAGAGTGCTGAAGCAGTTGGATTCAAAGGAATGAGTAAAGAAGAAAGGGACATAGAGTTGGCTGGGATAAAGGCAGAACTCAGTGATTTGGAGAAGCTGGTATTGAAAGGAATTAGAGAAAAATGGAAACAAGGATTTTATGTGGGAAGAAGAGTTAAATGGCCTGTCAGAGAATTGTTTACTGAGAAATTATTACTTCGAACAACTGAGAATTAAGAAATAGAATACATCTGTGAACCAGAGAAAGGATCTCTCCTTGGGGACGAAGACAGTGATGACAATAGAGAAGAACTGATCTATGTAGATCAGAATGAGAGGAATGTGTTGACATCATCTGCACAGACAAGATGATCTCATATTTTTGGGATTAATTATTTCTGTGAATGTAAAATTGCAGGTATGCAGCCTAAAGAATTTGAACCTGTGTATGAAAAAGTGAAAGGAGCAAAGGCAAGACAAGCAAGAAAGGAGATGCATAAGGACTTTCAAGACTTCAATTGGTGGAGGAAATTAAAAGGTATGGCTGAATGGTTATGTCTTCTTTTAGTGGAAACTTATTGGATCATATTTGAAGAAATTTTAGCATGGAAAGAAGACTAATGGGAAATGGAAATAGGAAAGGAAACAAATACATTGCAGATTTATGAAGTGAAGAGAAGGAAAACTGACACCGAGAACTTAGCTGAAGAAGGTAAGCCAAGGAAATATTTGAAAGATCAAAGTCTTATCAGAGAAGAGGAAGAGGCATTATTGTCTTATTTGGACAAACTGAGTATTGGAAGAAATTGTGTAGAACAGGAAGGTATTCTACAAACTTATGATGAATTTTCCAAGCATAGTCAAGAAGTTGTAGTCCCAGAAGTTTTCTTTGATGAGGAAGAAATCAGAAATGTTGAGGAAGAATTTCTCAATAATTTAGTGAACTATCAGAATAGTTCAGAGGAGCATGAGGAGCTGAACATTGAGGCCTCAAATGAAGAGCCTTGCTTTTTTTAAACTGACACGTTGTGTATGTTTTCAGGTTTGACAGGTGAGGAACAACGATTGGACAATGTGCTTATGCATGTTGATGAAGAAGTGAGATTACTGGAAGAAATGGATGAAATAGAAAGATATTTTGAGCATGTATTTGATAATTTTGAGAATGATGGTATTGACAGGGAAATTTTCATGATTAAAGGAGCTGAAGATAAACAAATGAAAATTTGTGATGATAACGCAGAGGAAAGTAGGGAAATGGAAATTGATGACAATTTCATAACTTTTGCAGAAGGACAGTATAAAGACTTGATGGCAGAATTACCTATGAAGATTGAAAACCATAGCTATTTTGAATCTGATAATTGTGGTGGAAATTCTGTTTTATACAAGAAGGAGGAGTCATATGCAAATGACATGTTTATTGAATATGAAGGAATTGACATTTTGCTAAAAAAGGTATTAGACAAATCTGAGAACACAGAGGGAAGAATTATCTTTGATGATAATGAAAGAGAGGCTGTAGAGTACAAGCAACAGATTGTAAATGGCAGAGGCAAGAAAGATTTGGACAAAAAATTTATAATTTATATGGAAAAGGAGAATGTGCAGCAGACAGATGTCAGTGGAGTTCAGTTAAAGACAAATGGTAAGAAGGAAATTGAGAAATTGTGGAAGATGAAATTAGATGAGAAGAGGGACAGCAAGAAGGAGAAATTGACCACAGGAATTTGTATCAGCAAGAACAGAGGACAACAACAAATTAAGATTTGGAAATTTGGAGGAACAGAAGTGACAGTGGTAGAAGAATTAAATCAGCAGCATAATGAAAGTGATGACCAGTTACAAAGTAAAGTTTGGGATACTGGATGGACAGTAGAAGAAACACATGACCAGGAGGTCATGGAAACTTTCAACTTTGAGAGTCTGATGCAGGAGCATTCAGACCTAGTCGGAAATGTGATAGCATGATCACATGTTGTGACTAACAAGGGGTTGGAAGATAATAGTTTAATTAATTTTATTTTTTTAAATATGTGAGAGTATTTATTTATTGTTAAATATGAGGAAAGGTTATATGTGGCTGAGTGATCCTCCCTGTGTGGAGATCAGGCTAAAAAGTTAGATTTATTTGGCTAGAATAGAGTATGAGGAAATTTAAAAGCTTGATTTAGCGTTGGTTTAGAAAAGAGTGGGTTTGAAGAGATTTTTTAGGAGAGGTTGAGGGATTTCTGGTTCAGAATCTAAATTGATTCATAAAACCATTTATTTGTATAAATTGTGTCTTCTTGTATAATTCAAGAGAGGAGAGGAGTTAGTGTAAGGTTGTGTGGAGCGAAAGCTCATAGTTGTAGTAGTATATTGTATTTTGTAAGAGTATGTAACAGTGGTTATTTTCTTGGGCAATTTTCCAAGGCGAGACTCTGTTTTCGTTCACTGTATATTATGATTGCAATTATGTTTCGTGCATAGTCGAAAGACGGATTGTGTGAATTCGAGCATTGTCTTTTCCAATACATAGTCACGGTTCTGTATGTATTTTAATTTCAATCATTGAACTTCTGTGTTAACGTGAATCTGACAATAATGGAGATTGTGCACTGTAAAGTCTTTAACACATAATTTACACAAAAACATTGACGGAACTGTGGATTGAATTGGATCGGCTCTATTGAAACTGCAATACATAATCGTTGACTGTAGGAAGTGTGAATCTGGGCGTGAATGGTTATTTTCCAATACATTGGAGTCCGCTGTTTCCTGTGCATAAAGCTCTGTTTTGTCGGACTTGGTTGTTATTAATATAAGCTTGTGATTATTGAGTGGAATTGATAATAGATTGATTGCATAAATCTCTATTGATTTAGTGCATTTCAGCCTTTATATGGACAAATGAACGATTCCAGTATTTGGGGATTGGTACGAGTTGGGTTAAATTAAATGGGTTCGATTCATAGGAATCGATACCATTTCTGACAATCGATATTGGTTTCAGCAATTGCCTTTGAATGAATGTCCAATCCAATTGATAATTTGCTATCAGGTTATAAGACTGTGGTTTGAAATGAAATCGGATCAGAACTCTGGAAGGCAAAGGTGAGAGCACATTGCAAAATTTCCAATTTCCGAGATCCGATTGAATCGGATCGGAGCATTGGACCTGCTGACAGTTGTGACATTCAAATCCGGTGTTGTTTAATATCGATCTGTGGATTGAAGATCTGAGTCTGAAATACAGTGAAGGTGATTTGCATTGAAAGACACAGAACGAATGGTTCATTGAATGCAGTGTGGAAGCATACAACGTCTTGAAATAACTCTATTACAATTTTGGAAGCCCTGAAAGGTGAATGCATTGACACTCTAGGTATGAACCAACATTGTTTAAAAATTGAAATTTGTTTATTAAAAACTGGACTATTCGTTTCAAAGGCTATATCATAAGTTTAGGGCTTATCATATATGGAGTCTATCATGATGTTGAATGGAATGGAAGGATCGAGCTAAGATGATGTGTTCAAGCTTGGAAAGCTGGATAATGAAAGGCGCACATGGATGTTTGCAATTCCGAATCCAAACAGTGATATGAATTTGCCAGAATTATGATGAAATTGATCTGGAAATGTAATTTGTGTCAATGGCAAATGAAAGCTGTGTAGCAGTGCAACGCTATCTATGTTCGATTCTATTGTATTTGATATGAATTGTGAATGCAGAGATTTATTGAACGCTGGTTCCAGGTTTTGCTTGTTGCCCTATTCCAGCAATACTATTGAGATGCAATCGAATTACTGGAACGAATTGCAGGGGCACAGTTTGGCATGGGTAAGACATGTGTAGTAAATTAAAATGTGACCGCTTGTTATTGACATTGAATTATTGAAATCTGCCATAACTGGAAATGAATACATGAATGCGTTAGTTTTATAATCATATTCAAACTTGAAAGGGCACACATAATATTGAGTTGAGATGTGATAAGCTTGGTTGAGAGTTTAATCCAATGGGGTTTTAATTAAAGTCTTTACTTAAGACTTCCGAATGAATTTATGTATTGAATGTTTTGAACTATATGCTTCTGCAAATATTGAGTTGAGATTGCCAGATTTGAGTCTTATGAAAGATTGGGAGATGCATTTGTATATGCATGGATGGTAAAAGATTCTAGGTTTGCAAGGTCCGCCTGCATCAGAAGACATAATGGAGGATTGGGTAATCATCTGGCATTCGATAATCTTTGAGAATGTGATAGGGCATTCAAGTTAAGAGTAGTCAGCGACCGATATTCTTTGAGGGCTAGATACCCAAGAAAAGAATAGTCCAATAAGGTCATACTCTAGGAACACCTAAGTGGAGTATGTACCTTGGAGAGACAATGACTATGGTGTCTATAAGTCACGTGTCTCGTCGGCATTGTAGCCCATTGTCTCATTAAGAGATGGGGCTGTTAGTCAAGGCCTTGTATTAGGATAATGCTGGCTGATATGATGCTATACAGATGCGATTACCAATAACATAGTTACTGATAAAATAGGTAACTGAACTGGTACCTACTTTTTTGAGGTAGAAAAAAAAACACCCGATTTTGAAAAGTGGTGATGTAGAATCACTCTTTTTTTTAGCATAGTTTTAGCACTTTAAATTTTTTTATGATTTTTTTTTTTTGTTTAAATGTCATGATTTTTATGTTGATTTTGAAAAATGGTGATGTAGAATTACCTTTGTTTTTTTTAGCATATTTTTGGAACTTTAAATTTTCTTTGATTTTTTATTTTTATTTATTTTTATTTTTTTTAAATTTCATGATTTTCATGTTGATTTTGAAAAGTGGTGATTTTTTATTTATCAAGTATGAACATTTGTTTTAAAACGTTAGTGATTTTCATGCTAATTTTGAAAAGTGTTGATGCAACATTAATCATTTTTGTTTAGAGTGGTGATTTTCATCTTGGTAGTAAAAAATAAAAATAAAATAAAAAGACATGAAAAAAATAAATCAAATATAAAAAAACCAATAAAAGTGTTAAAAAAAATTAACTTGTAAAAATAAAAAATTTAAACAAAAAAAATTTTAAAAATCAAAAATAAAAAAACAAAAAAAATCAAAAAATAAATAAAAAAGGGGAAAAATTCAAAAACCACTGCCGCCCTCATAAATGCTGGAAGATGTGCCCTCCAAGTCGGCTTAATAAACAGTGGTGAAGTTGGCCTACAAGACAACTTGTAGGGTCAGCCTAAATCTGGGCAGTGCACTATATATTGACTAATCTGCGATTCATTAGTACACAAGTAATTCAGACAACTCTGAAGTAAGTATTGCAAATACCTCTGAGATATTCACAACGTGATAAAGTCTGGTATAAATGCGAGTTAAAGGCAATGATCAAGTGTAAGGTACAGATCTGTTTTGTGTATTGTTCTAAAACAGTGAATGCGGATCAATGTGAAGAAGTTGCAGACAAGAGTGCGGTCAAATCTGTGATGAATACACCTGCAATCAAAAGTGGAATAAATAATGTGCCCTATGCATTGTAAGGATCGTGTCTAGTCTGAAGAAGAAGCATTCATATGATATTATGCATTGTAATAAGGTTGATGAGCAGTCTAAGTGTTATGACATGTAAACTGTGAATTACAGTGCGAGAAAAGGAGGAAGGTAAATCTGTGGTTTACCTTCCTAATCGCAGTTCATAAAAGAAATTAATATATCTCTAGTAAATAAAGATTCAAGGATATGAGAAGTGAAATATAAGATCTTGAATGATCTTGTCTCTAATAACTGGATAAGCAATAAGGGGTGTTTGCAGATAAACTTAGATATCGAGTTCTCTAGTGTTAGTGTAGGACAATGAAGGTTGGTGCAAAAAAGAAGGATCAAGGTTGGAGTTAGACAAACAAGTAGTGACAAGGTCTTGGAGGCATACATGAGTCAAGGGTCTAAGTCTTGGTCATGGTACTTGTCATTTGAAAGTCTATAAGAAGAATTTCTCGTGGGGTTTCCTCTCAAAGAGGGAGAGGTTTTTCCCTGGCTCGAAGAGCCTAAATTTGTGTCTATTGTATTTTGGTAATTGACTTGATGAAAGAATAAATAAGATAAGAAGAGAAGGCATAAGTAAATCAAGTAAGCTCACAAGTAATTATCAAGTAGATAATTTGAATTAATCTACGCCCCTCCAAATTCTCATCAAACATAGACATAATTTCATCTAATCTCAGTTAATGTCTGGGAATTATTCAGGAACCAAGAATATTCCACCCAACTGTGAACTATCTCCAATATTTCCCCCGAGATAAGATCTACTTTCCACTAGAATAAAAAATCTCATTGATTCCTTGGTGGTTTCTTCCCAACATATTTTTAGCAGCGTCATACTTTAAGGTCTGTCAGGATTTTGCCTAGGCATTTTTGTTTTAGTTTCTTCGGAAAATATTTTCTTTTTCTTTTTCTTTAAGACGTGTCTTTCTCTCCCGTTGTGCTTTATTCCAACCCACTTAGTATTTCTCTCCAACTAAGTGATTAACATAGTATTTCTCTCCCATTATGTTAATATTCTCCCTTTTTATTATTTTCTCCTAGGGATTTTTAGGAAACTTTTAAGGAAGGTCCATCTTGGACTTAACCACCAATAGCTTTTCATAAACTAAAAACAAGTCTTATAAATCTCTAGATTTATTTCATGAATATATCAAACAATGTATTCATTAACACAATAATAAAATAAAATATTACATCATAACATCAGTCCCACCATGGTTTTCATAGCCATTTAATCCAATAATAATTCAATGCCTAAAAATATTCATTGTCTAAAAAATAATTCTAATTTACATAACTGTCCATTTGCATATTATAATTAAAGAAAAGGAAAATTTATGTACATCATGCATCCATACTTGATCCTCAACGTAAGTCCCACAATTTATAAAAGTACATTGACAAAAAAACATCAAATGTCATACATGTGGTATACATTACAAATTTCCACATAATCAAAATCACTCAACTTTGAAAAAAAACATTAGGATATATTGCATACCATAGCATTATACTTTATGTAATGTCTCACCTTTCCAACCATCAATATTGCAGAGAAATAACATTCCCAATGAACACTAAGACACCAAATGCAATTTTTTTATTTATTACAATTAGCTTGCAGACATGTAAGCTACAACCATTGGGGAATTTTGGGAAAAAAATTTGCAATCATACAATCTAAAAACACTGAAGTATTTTATCAAATAGTTTGCATGGATGAAATCCACAACCATTGAGGCATTTTAACAAACTGTTTGCAAGCATGCAATATACCTCCATTGATGCATTTTAACAAATAGTTAGCAAATGAAATACATTGCCATAAAGATGTTTAAATTGTGAGAGAGACTGTAAAACTAGAACTTAAAAAATAACACGAATCATATTAATATCATAAACGGTAAAATTCCTACAAAGCAACATAATAAGAAATCCCTACAAGGCAACGAAAAATCAGAAAAATCGACCAAATTATGGAATCCGACTCTGACAAGCACAGATTTGGAATCAAAGTGGAGGTTATGTAGCCTTAAGGTACGAATACCACTAATGTTGAGCTTAATCACATACAAAACTCCCCGGGATGCAATTATCTAAAACAACAAAACTTTATATCTCATTTACCACTTTTGTCAAACACATGGAATGCAAACTTTCACCTACAACTTTACATGAAGAAAGACAACCTACCATTATGCAACTATGAGTTGTTCATTGATTTTAAGTTCACTATATGAATTCCACTTGACTCGTTGCTAATTTATAACATCTAAAGAGGTTCTTTCAATGTTTTTTTTTAAACATTCTATTGTCCTCTTCAGGGTCAACCCCAACTTCTACATTCTTTGTTTATCACACAAAGCAAACATGCATTCATTCCTTATAAGTAGTGCATTATAACTTTAGTCATGTTTTTATTTTTATTTTTTATGCACCATAATCATTAATGTAGTAATATGCATGCAAATGTTTATAATTAATCTTCATTATAACTAGCGAGTTCTCATGACTGTTCATATGTGCAACAAAGGTTTTATTGTATTTTATCTGCATCCATATTCAAATGTCATGGACACAACTTTTAAAGAAACATTACCACATTATAATCTTTCATGCGGTCATTAATCATGCATCATGCATCTAATGTCAATTGTAGTCTACTGCAAGTTCAGTTAGAATCATACCTAAGATGATGCCCATTAGCATCATAACTCTAATTCTTTTGTGCTTAATGATTCCCAAAAGGCACCAATGTTGCAACCTTTTCCTCTGCTACCAATTGTAACATCCCTTGGTAACCTCGCAGGAAAATGCATTGACTTAGGAATTTTTTTCAACATTTACCAATGTGTAACTTTCTAAATTAATTTCTATATTCCCTCACTGACAATTAGAATAAACATCATCATTACATAGATAAATAATTAGTAAAAGCATAGTGAGTTACACAACCATTAATTGTCATTGTTGTAGCATATTAACTTAGATTTCCTATTGTAACTATGCATCGATTCCATGGGTATTTTAACTCAGTTACTAAATCACATACTTGATAATATAAACATCACATCGTGAAATGAATCAACATCATAAAAATGGCACAACGAAAATCACATCATTAGACACCGATATGCTTTGGAAAACCCGTAGGGTGAAATCAACAAACATTTAATTTTATTATTAAACGCTCATGAGGGTGTTCACCCCTCACTCAATGGCTAGTAAGGGAGTCTATCCCTTAACAATTGTCATAAAATAATACAATTTTATCATATGAAATGAAGCATAACTAGCTATAAGCTATTACAATCATCATGATAAGATTTACCCATGAATCCATGAACATTAAGTCTTGGAAACTTGGTTCTTCCCATCAATGGATCATCGAGCAGTTGACATTCCTAAATATGCATGGACCAACAAACCTTTATCTACCATAATGTTAAACATGAATTATCCTTTGCACAATTCACCATCATTTTTTGTCGTTGCTGCCATAAGCACACTTGATATCATGATCAGATAAAACATAAAATAATAAACCAATAATCAATCTTTATTAGTGACACTTAAAAATATATTTGTGTGCATGCATGAGGCATAAATAGTATGTCGGGAAATTCCTTCTTTAACATAATTGCACATGCATTAGTAATAAACAAATCACTATCAAGCATCATGTTTCCAACAAAATGCTAACACAATCTTGCATGCACTTGCATATTATTTCTAAAAGAAAGCTAACATACTCGATATTGTTCTTGTGCATGCAAATGCATAACAAGATTTCAAGAGAACTAGCCCAACAAGCAAATTTATTTGTTCCTATTATTATGTTTTCTTTTCCAATAGATTCTATACTTATGCATGTGAATGCATGTTCTTTTCCAAAAACATATTTTCCCACAAGAGAGTTATTTACAATGGTTATTATGTATAAAAATGCAAGCTTTATTCCAAACAAAGTTAACATAATAGTTATAATTTCTTGCATGCAAATATTTGTCTTCTCCAACATAAAATAATATGATAGTTTATTATTTTTTCATGTGAAACATATATTTCTTTCCAAAGAAACTCATGGAAAAATAAACACATTTATTTTCCAAGGGATCAAACACATAACATTTATTCTTTCATGCACACAAAGACACATTTTCCTCGCCCAATAACTATACATAATATTCTCCCAAAATAAAACTAATATAATAACTAATCCCTTTATGTGTGTAAATGCATATTATTTTTCCCAAGAGAAGGTTAAGACAATCAGTATTATGCGATTACACTTTATTTTTCACCAAAAATCCAATACTAAAACTATACTTTTCCATGCATTAAGGTTTGTATGTTTCTCTAAAGAATCTTCCAAAGGAATCTTAACACAATAAAACATGTGATTACCAATTTTCCCCTCCAAGAATATAATTCGATAATGCATACAAGGTCATGTTTTTCTCTTCTCTTATTTTTGAAGAGTTCTAACACAACAAATACCTCCTTATATATATATATATATATATATATATATATATATATATATATAACACTAATTAATCATTTTCCAAGAGTTAGCTAACTCACTAGCTATTATGCATGCAATACAAAATCTTTTCCTATCATTTCACACATCAGACAAATTTGTAATATTTCCTCAAGAAATAACATGAATAACAAATATTTCTCAAATAACACAACCAAATGTCTTTTATGCAGAGGTTTTATGTGAACAATTTCTCAAAAAAGTTACTTATCTCTTTCTTCACGACTCAAGCTTTCCATGCATGTAAAATCACATATTCATTTCTAGTAGATCCAATAAACTAGATACTATTCCTATGCACATAAACACATATTCTCTTTAAGAGATCAATATTTCTCTTTAAAAATTTAATGCATGTGCATCATGAAAACATCCTTGGTAATATTTTAAATGAAATAACTTAATTCCTTTTCAAGAAATATCAACATAATTGTTTTTTTTTGTGCATGAGAATAACTTATTTCTTTTCAAGAATATCAACACAATATATATATATATATATATATATATATATATATATATATATATATATATATATATATATATATATATATATATTTATATAAACAATTGTTCTTATCATGCTGACAAATCAAATGTCAACCATCTGTTTTACTCTTTTCTTCCTATTTAAGTCATCAACTTGGGTGTGGTTTCTAAACATATAGAAACAAAATTTTGAAAAAGGAAAGAGATTTTTGTTTGGAACAGGTCCATTAAAAAAAACCTCTCTTAGTTTTTACACAAGTGTCATGGTTTGGAAGATTCCAATGAAACTTTGTAGCCGATTTTTCCAGATTTAAATATTAAATAATTTAATGTTTTAGTCATCAATTGTGGACATGGTTTTTGAGAAATTGAAAATGAATTTTTCAAATATGTAAGATGATTTTGGTGAGAACGAGCTCATTTACAAAAACCTCTTTCAGGTCTTACAAATATATCACAGTTTGAGAGAAACGAAAACATATTTGGACCCTATTTTCCAAAAACTCATCAAATTCACACAATTCTTTAGCCATGAAAATATTTAAGAATTCAATGAAATAAACACTTATTCCTCTATACACGAAAGTCCATGGAGGTTTTCCCAAGAAAATAGTCTTGATTGTTTATCATATGAATTTTTTCAAGCAAATAAATCCGATTCTTATTTCTTCATGCAACATATACAAACACAATAATCTTCAAAGAGCATAGTTAGTTATCTTTTAATGCATGGTTGGAATCCCTCATTCCTCTCTCTTGGCTTGATTCGACATGTATTTTGTCATTAGTTCTCATATTTTCCCGTAGGCTTACAATAAGTAGAATTAAGAAAATGCAATAGCTTTTCTAAATCTTAAATGCATTCCATAAATCACTCCATAAATCATATTTTTCTTAAATCCTAAAATCATCCATAAATTATATTTTTCTAAATTATAAAATAACTCAATAAATCATCCATAAATCTCTCATACTTTTTCATGCTTTATGAAAAAAATATCACTTATCCACATATTTTCTAAAACTATTACTCATTAGTTCTAAAACTCATAAAATATAACTTGGAAATATAATTTATTTAGATAGAAGAATATAAATGATTCTCAACACAAGAATTAAGAATTACGGTAGCTTACGCTAGGGATATTAAAATAAAGACAAAATTCATTTGGTAAATAAATGTTATGCTCTAATATAATAAATCAAACCATAAGGAGATCCAATGCTCCACCATATTATAATCCCTTGGGAATGGTTGTGCCTTTCATATTGAGGGGGGAAATAGTTTAATTGTGATTCCCATTTATACAAAAAATATTTTAAAAGGAAATGAGTAGATATGTTAAAATAAATTGATAATAACTTGTTTTGTTAGGACTCATTGATACAATTTTGAGTGATATTGTGTTTTCTTGTTATTTAAAAGGTTTTTCAATCCATAAATGGATTCAATGTCTTGAAAAATCCTTGGCACACTCAAGCTTTATAAATTTAATGACTTAAACTTGTGATTATTAAAAGTCTTTGTCATATTCTAGGCAAAATTGACTAGGAAAAAAATACTTGGAAAAGGTATGTTTGTCTATTAGTTAGTATATGCTAAGTAAATGTATTTAATGTATGAAAAATAATTAAATCTCCATTACTAGAGTGCTATCATACACACAAAAAAGTGTTCCAATTGAAGGCATGGAATGACATGACTTTTTTAGCAACAACGTAGCTTACCTGCATAAATAAATGAATTGAGAGCAACCATTCAACACTCAAACATAAAAGAAAAATATGGTGAAAGTAGGGCCTTGGCCTTCTTTTGGGCATATTTTATGAACAATTTTGCCCAAAATTTGATAAGTATTGTTTGGAATCACGAGTTCGAGTTGTGAAATCTATATAAATTGAGTGCTTTAGAGATTTTTCAGGGTGGTGAATGCAACCAAAGACACATTTTAAACAACACAAAATCATGATTCCACCAACAAATTTATTACCAGATTTTAGCAAAAAAAAAGTGACCTTTACTATTCTATCTAGACACCAAATTCATTTATCACACTCCACTTATTTGTGCAACGAGGGAAGATAACCCCTATGCACAATTATTTGAGTGTTAAATTCCCTATCCCTTTCAAATTTGAATCAATAAATTTTAACATTTCACCCCACTAATTCTACTTCTTGCTTAATAGTCGTGGTCTCTTACCTACCCCTTATAGCCACAACAACCGTTGAACGATGGGAAATATTTTAAGATATCAGGTGCTCAGTGAGTGATTTAAGGTTTGTTGTCATATCCTTCATTTTCTCTTCTGCATTATTTTTTTCCCTTTGAAAATCTCTCTTTTCACATACCAATTGTTCAACCAGTGATTCCAGGTTTGTTGACATATCCTTCTATTTATCTTCTTCATTATCTTTTTCCCTTTGATACTCCATCTTTTCAGATGCCAATTTCTCAGTAAGTGATTCTAGGTTTGTTTCCATATCCTTCAATTTCTCTTCTTCAATCACTTTTTCCCTCTTAATCTCCATAAAACAGTGTGCTTCAATTGTTGACTTACCACGTGCCTCTAGTAGAGAATCCCACCATAAATAGAACTTAGATTTAGAAAACAGAGACTCATAACTCTATGTTACAGGATATCCATAAACACGCTCTTCTCACTCTTAAGCCAATAACACCTATGAGGTTATGCATTCGATTTCCTAGAAAAAAGTTTGGATAAGCACCACTCCTAACAATGTGCAACAACACTTGTAAGAAATATGTTTCCTCCAAAGCACACGTGCCTAACACACAACAACACTTCTAAGTAATATGTCTCATCTAAAGTGTTCCTAAGATCTCATGTTTGAGGTAAAACTTTATACATCAAACACTTAAACAAGGGATCAACCACTTTGATTTGCAGGGCTAGCATGCAATCAATCTTGAAAAAATCACATAATGATGATGGTAATCGATGTTTACTAGAATCAATAAAATGATTGGAAGAGAGTTTCAACACGCTGTGTAGTATACCCACTACGAATATCTTGGAAATAACCATGAAATGTTTGATTTTATATATTTTAGTTCATTGAAGAATTTTCACAAGCAGTTTGAGGACAAGGTATTGTAGATGGTTCTTTGCCAATTTATAATCAGAATAACACCATTAAAACCAAGAACACCTGAAGATAATATCTATGAACAATTGATATTTATTTTTTCCTTGAAAAAAGTCATACATAGCACTGAAAGTGCATCCCTTCATAATAAAAATAGTCTGGATAGAAAATACCAGTGAACGATGAGATAAAATATGGTTATAGATGAGTGTTACAAGATCAAAATTCCATCAACAACATTCATAATTCTCCATAGTAATTATATGTATATATTTAACCTCAAAAAGAAGTGATGAATGAGAAGTACCACAAATAACTTCCTGCCACATGTCCAACACGATTCAAGCAGAGATAATCTAAATATATTTCATTTTCCAATTTCCATAAGTGTTGAGAATCGATACAAACACACACCAACTCGACTTAGCTGATAATAACCTAGAAAATTATCGTTTGTGATCTCTATGGATTTAATAAATTTGTGCGCGAAAGGAACTTCCTCTAAGTAACACATACAACCAATGAAGGAGGATTTTTCGCCTGATACAACTTACACCAACAATTAAAAACTCGACCTAGACTCCACAAATATGCTAAGGGAAAATCTACTCTCTTCCTTTGGCATTTCGACCTAGGTATAACAGTTGAAATTGAATAGCAAAGAGAAAATAAACTTGGCTTGAGAGTGACAAGATAAATCAACCCTTCTTGAGGTGAAAATAATGTTTTCTTCCTTACGGAGAACTCGTCCTCCAAGAAAAATATCACTCAACCATTTATAGAGGAAAGTATTACCTCCAAGGACATTCTCTTGCTCAACACTTCTACCAGCGGTGACTTTGAACTTTGATGTCTTCATGGGTATTTCTCAACCTGTCAACAATGGGATAAAAACATAATATAAGAAAATAAATCAACTTATAATACCTTTTCTAGCTTAATATATCTTGAAAATCATATTCTCCACGAAAGCACAATGGTGAAATCTAAGTGATTTCACTCTTGGAACCAACTAAGGTGTCTAGTTTCAACACTGAAGATAGCTAGGTGGATAGGGTTTTCGAAATCCTAAGAATATTCTCTAAAACTCTACAAGATCAGCTCCTTTTCTTAAGATGCAAGATAGGACATGAGGAGAGTCTCCTAATTTTTATCTTTTATAAACTTGTGACCACTTTTGCCCCTATTTTACCCTTTTAAATTTTATAAAGTCACTTTATAAAATTAAAGTGAAATTTCACTTGCCTAGGAAATGTCCCCAAGTTTTACCCCTTAGAGTTTATAATGTCTCGTTAGGAAAATCAAGTCCCCTGATTAAAATTTTACCTTTCTTAGCCTACGGGAACCATTTTAGGTTAGTGGACTTCCTTAGCCCCCTTCATCTTGAGTGACGATTGGCTATGGGGCTAAAGATAGTGGTATGACATACCTCCCACTTCAAATTTATGCTCCACTCTATGTTTCTTTGCGTACACTTTTTGTTGATTCTGAGCCATCTACAAGTTGTCCTTGAGGACCTTTAAAATATCATGACTTTCCTAAATCTAGGCCTCGGTCAGAGGTGCCCAACTATGCCCAAATATTCTATCTGCAAATGTTGTGGTGTCATATCCATATAATTCTTTGAAGGGTGTCATGTCGATAGATATATGGAAAGTGGTGTTGTATAAATGATCCCCAAGATGAAACAACTTTACCCATGCCTTTTGTTGACTAGTTACATAGTTCCAGAGATAGCCCTCCAGGAATTTGTTGACTATCTCTATCTCTCCATCAGTCTGTGGGTGGTAGCTGGTCCTCAGCATTAGATCAATCACCACAAGTCTAAATATCTTTTCCTCGATGTCGCCCATGAACCTATTATCCCTATCACTGATGATGGTCTTCGTCAACCCATGTAATCTAAAGACCTACTTGAAGAATAGTTTAGCCACCTACATGGATGATTATTTTGATGGTATGGGAAAGAAATGAGTGAAATTTATCAGTCAATTGAATACTAAATATATACAATATTTTCACTATGATGATGATAACCCAATGATAAAGTCCATGGAAATTCTCTCCCATTTATGCTCAAGGATAGGGAGTGGCTACAATGAACCTACTAGAAGAGTGTGTTTTGTTTTTTTCAGTTGGAAAGTGTCACATTCCTTTACGACCTCAAAACATCCTTCTTGAGGCCCTTCGAAGGGAACCTATCATTAATTTATCTGTAGGTCTTCACATACCCCGGGTGCCATGCTAAGGGTGAGTAGCAAGTTCCCTACATAATTTTCTCCTTGAGTTGTGATTCTAGTGCCAAGTAGATCTAATTATTGTAGTAATGATATCATATACGACTCCGTACCTGTAATCATGAATCAACCCCTCCAGAATTTGAAAAACAAATTTATTCATTGAATAATCCATAGGTAGAAATGACTTCCAGTCATCTACCATCACTATGAGTGAGAGAGTGGGTGACATCCTTGAAAGAGCATCATGCACTATATTATTTTTTCCTTTGTTCTATTCTATCTCAAAGTCATAGGATTGAAATTTAATTATCCAGTTTTGTTGCCTCTCACTCAATTCCTTCTATTCCATGAGTAACCTTAGGCTGTTATGATATATCTTTACTTTGAATCTCTTCCCCACCAAATATTGCCTGAATTTGGCAAATGCATGCATGATGGACAACATCTCTTTTTTGTAGATCTAATAGTGTCGATCATAATATTTGAGTTTGCATCTCTCAAATTTTATGGGGTAATGATTCTACATGAGAAATAATCCCATTCTTGTCCCTGAAGCATCACATTCCAACAAAAATGGTTGGGTGTAATCTGGTAGTGCAGGTACAGTGAACACACTCATTACCTCCTTCATCTTCTCAAATGTCTCTTGTGATTTTTTTGACTAGCTAAGGACTCCCTTCTTGGTGAGGTTTGTTAGAGGTGTTGTAAACTATGAGAACCCCTTAACAAACTTCCTATAGTAGGTGTAGAGGCCAAGGGAGCTCTTTACTTCCATTATTCTCTTTGGGGTGGGCCACTTAATGATTTCCCATATTTTCTCCTACTAGTGGACTTGAACCCCATTATTCCCAATCACATGTCCAATTAGAGCATCTTTGCCAGGCCAAAATCACACTTGGACTCCTTAGTATATAGCTCTTGTTCCTCCAAAATCTCAAAAACCTTGTCCAAGTGCATCATATGGTCATCTCAAGTCTTATTGTAGACCAATATATCATCAAAGAATGCCATCAAGTATTTCTGCAACTATATATTTAACATGTGGTTCATGCATGAATGGAAAGTTGTGGGGCCATTGGTTTGCCCAAATGGCATGACCAAGAACTTTTAGTGCCCATAATGGCACCAAAAAGTTGTTTTTGGGATGTCCAACTCCAGAAATCGAATCTAATGGTAGCCTGAGCAAAGGCCAATCTTAGAAAATATTTGGATCCCCTCAGTTCATCCATCAACTCATCTCTCCTCAAGATGGGCTACCATTTTTTTATTGTTCTTTTGTTAAGATCCTGATAATGAATAAACATCTACAAAGTGTTGTCCTTATTCTTAGCCATGATCATTGAAGAAATGAAAGGACTAGACCTAGGCTGAATGTGACCCAACCTCAACAAATCCTTGATGACCTTCTCAAATTCATCTTTGTAAACCTTAATATTTCATTAGGGGTTGGTAATGACTGCCTGTACACCCTCCAATTATATAACATGCTCAAAACCCCTATATGGTGGTTTACCTGTAGGAATGTCAGAAATAACTTTTTGGTGTTTACGAAGCAATATCTGAATGTTGTCGTGGTTGGTCTAGCTATTTGTTATATGTAAAAGGTACTCAACCACCTAATCAATATCACCCCACCTCAATATTGCTTCCATGATGTTGGATGATACTAGTCTCGATGGATATTGATGCATGGCCCTCAAAGCTATCATTTTTCCATATATTGGATCTTTGAATTCCATCTCTATGTTTTGATGAACCATAGTATAATTCCTAATGTAGTAGAGCCACCAAAAAGATAACACTACATTAGTGTCTTTCACATCCACCATGAAGTAGTCCTTAGTCACTATGTATTTCCCCATAGTTAGCTACAATTTGTGGACATATCTATTGCAGTCCATATGATTGTCACTGGGTATTACAACTGTAAAACAATCAAACTCCTCAGTAGGAATCACTCTTTGTTCTGCCATGGACACATCTATGAAATTATGGGAAGCTACACTATCAATCAATATGGTCACCTTGTGACCTTTCAGTACCCCTTTGACTCTAAAAGTATGATACCTGGGAAATCTTGACATGGATGCAATGATAGGGACTTTTCCCTCTATATGTGAAGCCTCACCCCCAAATTTCTAATGTATTTGTCCTTGTGCATGTCACTGGCTCCTAATATCCATCATCACTATCACTCTCAAGGTACACCTCAATATAGTGAGCCTTTCCCACTTTGTCCTTACTTGCACACTTATGCCCTAGTTTCCACGGCTCATGATAGTTGAAACAATATTCTTCTTTCTTAAATCCTTGTAGGTCTCCTCATCTATCTTTGGCTTCCCATTCCACTCCTTCTGAAATGGCTTGACCTCTTTACTCTTACAAGGGAAAGAGGGTTTAGGAGCGAATTTGTTTTTAGAAGTGGAATCTTGCATATCCATAGTCTTGCTAATTGTCACACGAAGAGTAGTAGGTTCAAAGCCTTTGACCCATCCATGTATGGTCTCTAAAAACCCCTCTACAAATAACATCCCCAATCTGGCTTCTGAGATATATTTGACCATAACTCCCAGTCTTTAAATCTCTGAAATATAAGAAGCTAGACTACTTGTCTGTCTGAGATGTGCCATCTCTCTAAAATGAAGCTTTCGATCCTTCATGTCAAACCACTCAATGGTTCTCTGAGTGAACTCACTATAGGAGGTGATGCTAATATGATCCATAATCAACAACCCACTGTACCACCACTCATGGGCCTAGCCATTTGATGAAACTAGAAATATGTATTCAATTTATGTACCCATGACTGAATTGAGCATTTGGATGACCCATCAAAGCAAGGGATGGTCACCTTCCCCAATGTATTTTGAAACTCATTATTCTACCTCAAGGATTTCTAATATGTTTTGGGTGTTCTCTTCAACTAAAGATGGTAGAAATAACTGAAACTCATGACAACATGGAACTCCCCTCCCAATTGTATGTATTTCTCCAAATAATATGCAAAAGGAATCCCTCTACTAGACTATTATGATTGGTTCCTTGATGTCTCATGTAAGATTTGAGGCATGGTTGGTCTAAGTGTTTTATTAAATGAGCATGAATACCTCTGTGTAGTAGTTTGGGCCTGACTTCCCTCTGCACTATTAGACCCTTCTCCATTCATTGGTTCCTTTCAAGTGGAATCCCCTTTGTTTATCATCCCTTTCATTAAATCGACCATCTCCTTTTGGTCTTTAGAAAAATCATTTATTTCCCTGAGTAAAATGTTAAAGGCTTGGTCCTCCTTGTCACCCATGTACGACTTTTCTATTTAAGGTGTTTATTTTACCCTTTTTCCTTTCTCTAGGGTTTCTTCATCCTCATCATCTGGAATATCCTCCTCTCTAAGAGGACTGAGCTCTCTATGTGAGTAGTTCCTCCTATAATTTATCCCTATGAATGAACTTTCCTCTATCATGTCATCACTAAAAAGCTGCCCTTGGACCCCATAACTATCCAAGAAATCTAATACCACTGTAGTATACCCACTGAAAATATTTTGGAAATAACCACGAAACTTTTGAGTTTATATATTTTAGTTCACTAAATAATTCGCAAGCAGTTTGATGATCAGGTATTGTAGATGGTTCTTTGAAAAATTATAATCATAAATAACACTAGTAAAACCAAGAACACTTGAAGACAATATCTAAGAACGAATGATATTTATTTTTTCCTTGAAAACCAATCATACATTCCATTAAAAGTGCATTCCTTCATAATAATAAGAGGCTAGATACAAAATACTAGTGAACATTAAGATCAAAGATGGTTGTAGATGAGAATTATAGGATCAAAATTCCATCAACAACATTTAGAATTGTCAATAGTATTTATATGTACATATTCAACCTAAAAACTCAAAGATGAATCAGAAGTACTACAAATAAATTCCAACCACACGTCCAACACAATTCAAGTAGAGATAAACTACATATATTTCATTACCCAATTTCCACAAGTGCCCATAGTTAATACATAGGTACAACAACTCGAATAAAATAATAATAGCCCAGAAAAAATGGTGTGTAGTATTTATGAAGAGAATAAACCCTTGCGCATAAGGAGCTTCATCAGAGAAACATGTACAAACAACAAAGGATGACTTTCAACGCTATACAACTCACACAAGTAATTAAAAACTCATCCTAGACTCCAAAAATAAGCAAAACAAAACTTAACTCTCTTCCTATGACATTTTGACCCAGTTATAGCAGCTAAACTCGGCTAGCAAAGAGAAAATAAACTTGGCTTGGGAGTGTAAATTGAAATATACCCTTCTTGAGGTGAAAATCATCTTTTCTTCCTTGTGGAGAAATCCTCCTCCAAGAAAAATATCACTCAACCATTAAAAGAGGAAAATATGGCCTCCAAGAACATTCTCTTGCTCAACGCTTCTACCCACAGTGGCTTGGAAACTTGATGTCTTCATGGGTTTTTCTCAGCTTGTCAATAATGAGATAGAAACACAATATAGGAAAATAAATCAACTAATAATAGCTCTTCTAGCTCAATATCTCCTGCAAATCATCTTCCCCATGAAAGCACGATGGTGAAATATGGGTGATTTCTCTCTTGGAAACAACTGGGGTGTCTATTTTCAACACCAAAGCTAGCGATGGTGGCTAGGGTTTCCGAAACCCTAAGTATCTTCTCCAAAACTCTCCAAGAGCTCCTTTTCTCAAGATACATGTGAAGGGATGAGGAGAGTCTCCTCACTATTTCTCTTTTATAAAATTGTGGCCACTTTTTCCACCATTTTACCCTTTTAACTTGTATACAGTCACTTTATAATCTTTTAACTTTATAAAATTAAAATGACTTTTCACTTGCCTAGGAAATGCCTCCTTTTTCTTATAATGTTTCCTTAGGCGAATCAAGTCCCCTTATTAAAATTTTCCCCGCCTTAGCCTATGGGAAACATGTTAGACTAGCAAACTCTATCATATGCTTCCTAAGTGGTCAAAGACATTACATGTTGGCTAACAAATAATATTGACTTCACAATATTGGCAAAATGGTGTTGATCACTCTTCCTCAAATTATAAAATTCAAATGAATAAAATAATGTTGAAAGTTCCCACCTTTATCTTCAAATTCAAATTGGAAATCAATGACAACATTCATATTCAAATTCAAATTGGCATTCACATTTACATCAACGCTGCATATGCCAGGTCTTTCGTACGCACTATGTCCCCTCAAACTCTCGTACAATGTCGTAAGATGGAGGAGTGTCAACCGAAGGGTGTAGGGGTATGGAGGTTGAGGAAACTAGGAAAGAAAAAAATCACATTCACTGCATTCAATGGTATGTATGCATCACTATCCATAGCGATGTCATGTCAATTTGTAAAAATTCTAAAAAGTAGACTACACCTTTTATCAATCTCCATTTCATGAAGAATTAACGTCTTTTTCTGTGATGTTCTTATCGTAACCTAATGGCACGCACCATACATCATGCATTCTGCATCCATAATCTTCTATGTTTTCAAATTCATATCGGGATAATAAAATTTCATATTTTTGGAAATGGCCACGTTCACTTATGGATATGTGCTCAGGCATAGATGTGTTCGACGGAATCATCAGTAGGGATAGTGTGACGAAAATTTAACATGGTTTCTACTTTGTATTTCCAAGTTACTTTACAGTTCTTTTATTCAAAATATGATAGAATGCCCATACTAATGGTAATAGCCTTATTAATGCACTTTTGTAGGTGAAATAACCAATTTAGTAGAGCACAAAAACCCAGATCCACTGCGGTGATCATGTGTTATACACCAATTTCTATCTCACACAACCTAGATTCTATAATTTATGTGAATATCTTTATTTTTAAGAAATTTTACTTGCAACTACTTCTAAACTATTTTCCAATGTACAAACTTCAATGCCCAACAAAAGACTCTTAGAAGGAAGAGTTGATGCCTAAATTCATTAGTTTTAGGATTACAATGAAATTTTAATAACGTTTAAAGGTGATACCATTAGTAGGTGATACTATTTGTGATAAAGATTAGTTTTAGGATTACAATGAAATTTTAATAACGTTTAAAGGTGATACCATTAGTAGGTGATACTATTTGTGATAAAGGTCGCTTAAATAGTTTTACTTTCTATCTATTTTGAATTTCCAAATACTCGAAAAAAATATCTAAAATAAAAAAATAATTTACATTACTGTATTTTGAATTCCCAAATATGCTATTATTGTAACTTTATATTTTTGTATTGTCTAACATTTAAAACCCAAAGAATGTACAATCATTAGCCAACAAAGCAACCTCAATTTTTTCCAAATCTTAATTACATGTTTTGATCTTTTTGGTTTTTGTTTTGATTGATTTATTTTAGCTTTATTATTTATTACTTAAGTAAACTTAAAATATGTTGAAAAAATCTCACAAACCAAATTTCTTAAATAAAATTTCAAAAATTCCCAACATGACACTTTAAATCTTATCCTACATCCCACACGACTCTAATACATAAATAACTAATGAATTTAAGTTGAACACAAATTTACGTGCTATCCCACTACAGACAAGTGTTACATAGTAGATATTACCTGCCGCTTAATTTAAATATAGAAATGTTGCAATTTGATAAATAAATGATGTAATTTTGAATATATATATATATATATATATATATATATATATATATATATATATATATATATATATATATATATATTAGTTTTATAAAATATTGTGATTATAACATTAAATCATCAATAAAATTAAGCACTCCGCATTATAAAAATGGTCCTCAATAAGGAGAGAAATCATTTGATTTATTATATTGTTTTGAAATATAGTTAGTAATATATAATCATTATTAGTTATTTCTTTTAATGTTATTGATAAGTAATCATTTAAAAAAGACAATATTGCAATTAAAATAATATATTATTTTAAATGATTGGAAAAAAAGATAAATTTTCCACATAATAAAGTATGATGCTATTTAGTTATATTTATAATGGATAGGTTTTGTTGTGAACATTATTTATGTTTAAAGTATTTTATCTAATCACAATTAAAGAGGCAGCAAAGAAGAAATCTAAACTTACACAATAAATTTGTACAAGACGTGTATTTAGAAATCAAATTTGCACCATGTCAGTTATGATACAGATATCAGATATATGTCAGTTTTGGTACAGATGACGATGCAGAAAAATGATGTCGCAATAAAACCCCCACCCTACACCAATCAAAAAAATAAAAATAAAAAAAATAAAAAAAATTCAAATGTTTACATTACAAATTGCAACATTAATTTTTAGTCCACCATAAACAAATGACATGGTTAAAAAAATGTTAAATAATATTAAATTTTAACATCTTATTTCTCATCGAACCGTACATAGTTCACATCATTGGCAGGGAGTGAATGGAATTGAAAGAGGCGTCGTTAAGTGTTGTCAGATGGCTCGAAATAAAAAAATGGTATAGGAGAGCTTTGTGGATTTGTAAAAGCAATGCTACTGGGCCAAATTCAGAGTAAATTAGATAAGGACTATCACAAAGGATGAGGGTTGTACAAGTTGTCTTATCTGTATTATATGATCTTATTTAGTGTTTTTTCGAATTACTAAGCATTTGGCAATAACAAGTGAAAAATATTAACCAATCATAGATAAGAAAAATATATTTATATAATATAAATAAATAAATAATAAAAATGACTAAAATTAACTATAGAAAAACATAATTTTTTTTTGAAATCAAAGTGAAATTAATGTCAAATCAATAACAAAGCTAATGCAATATACCTGTGGCGGCTGGTATAATAAAATTGGACATAGTCCACTAGTTAGAATTTTTGGAGATTGACATGACATCGTTATGGATGGTGATGCATACATACCATTGAATTTGGTGAACGTGATATTTTTGTTTTCCTATTTCTAAATTTATTAGCTTATGCACCCGTACACCTTTCGGTTGACTCTCCTCCATCTTACGAAAGTGTACACGAGTTTGAGGGGATGGAGTGCACACGAAAGATCTAGCATATGCAATGTCGATGTCAATGTGAATTCCAATTTGAATATGAATATCAATGTTGTCAGTGATTTCCAATTTGAATTTGATGATAAAGGTGGGAACCTTCGACATTATTTTATTCATTTGAATTTTTGAATTTGAGGAAGAGTGATTAATGCCATTTTTCCAATATTGTGAAGTTAATATTTTGTGTTAGAGAACATGTTGAACCTCTTGTCCAATCATTCATTTGAGTCTCGTAAACATCTACACCATTATGTGATTTTTTCAAGATCGATTGTATCTTAGCCTTTAAAATCGAAGTGGTTGATCTTTTGTTAGGAGTCTTAGATGGATTTCTCTAGGTTTTACCTCAATTGCGAGATATTGTAATATTCTTTTTTTTGGTATCACCTATGTCAGGGTTAGGATGGATTTCCAGAGTTGGGAGCAGACATTTCACACATACAGGTTGGTGTCATCAGCGGGCCCAGGGGATTTTTGGAGGAGTTTCAATGAGGACTGATGACATTTTCTTGATATATTCCATCATCTGCACAATCATTCCAATGCATTCCAACAAATTTCAGAAAACTGAGTTATTTTTGGGCTTAAATCAATTAATTACGCTCAAGGTGGCATTCTGGGAGGAATACATGATATAATGTCTTAGTGTAATAGCTCGTTGGAACTGAAATGAGGAGATATTCAGGATGGGATGTTGAGAAGTGACTCACAGTGGCCAGAGATAGTACCATGGGCGATATACTATTTTCCTTAATTAAAAATGACTTTAATTAGTTATTTAATTAATGGAAAAATAATATTTAGAGGAAAAGGGGCCAAAAGTGACTAAAGTGAAATGTAATTAAATTAAAGTCACTTTGATAGAGTCAACGGTGGATCTTCTAGAATAATAATAAAATAATAAAATAAGATGCTTCTAGAAGATTGGAGATCTATCCATCATATCTATAAAAGGAGAAGCGAAGGTCATTTGGAGATATCTTAGATTGGATCATTGTTTGTGTGAGAGGTTTGAGAACTTGGATTCTCTACTTCAGTAGTAGCTCCAGGATGGAAACCCTCGGGTGATTTAGTGAGCTTGGGCGAGCACCCATATCTTCCCTTGGTTGATCCATTCAGGATTCACAAGTTGTGGTTATTTCTAGTTTGTTTTGGAGGCTAGTTCTGGCATTGTTGTAGATCTATTTGCGGCCATTCCTTCAACCATCTCTAGTTTTTATACTAGTAGTTTATATTAATAAAATAAAGCTGATATCTTTTGCATGATTATAATGTCTATTATTCAGTTGCATGTTCTATTTTCCATTTGTCGTAAATATTGTGGTTGATTGTTTATAATGTTGACGACTTGAATTTCTGAAAGTATTTTTACATGACAATCTTCTGGTAATTTTATGGTTAAATTAATTTATGGAAAACTTCATAAAATAACCCATTTGGAATATTACAGATATTTGGAGTGCTTTTGACAAAAAATATTTCCTAGAACTTTTGTTACACCTTGGTCTCATCTGCGTTGGATGGAACATATTGCTAACAAACGTTTTTGCACATTGTTAAGGGTGGTGCTTTTTCAAACCTTTTTTCTGAGAAATCGAATGCATGACCTCATAGGTGCTATTGGCTTGAGAGTGAGAAGAACATGTGTCTAAATATCTCGTAACAAAGAGTTTTGAGTCTCTGTTATATGAGTCTCACTTCAATTTATGGTGGGATTCGCTGTTGGAAGCATGTGGTAGGTTACAAATTGAAGCACAATGTTTCATGGAGATCCAGAGGCAAAAATAGATTGCAAAAGGGAAATTGGAGGATATGTCGAAAAACATGGAATCACTGACTAAGAAGCTGACATATGAAAAGATGGAGTTTCAAAGGGAAAAAGAGATTGGAGAAGATAAATTGAAGGAAATGACAACAAACCTTGAATCACTGGCTAAACAATTGGTATTTGAAAAGATGGAGTTTCAGACAAAAAAAAAATTCAGAAAGAAAATGAAAGATATATAAACAAACTTGAAATCACTCACCAAGCAACTAATGTTTGAAAATAATTCTCGATGTTAAACATTTGTTGTGGCTACAAGGCTAGGTAGGAGACCATGACTATTAAGCGAGCAATAGAATTAGAAGGGTGCAATGTTAAAATTTTTGTGTTCTCTTGCAATGTTTCTACAAATATTGAAATTTTAAAAGATATATAGGAGAAAACAAAATCTATGCCCCAAAAATAATTATTAGGAATGAAATATGTAGATGGAGTAAAAAAACCCGATGTAGCGGATGCACAATAAGAAGTGAATTTACTAAAGTGAGAGAAAACTATGATGAACTTAAGAAGCTTTCACTATCCAATTCATACTTCAAATCAAACTTGTAAGATTAATGAAAAGTCATTTTATTGCTCATTTACTTTGAAACTTCACTCAACCCTCCTCTTCGTGTTTTAAATAGTCTAGGATGGAGTTACATATATGTATTTGTTTCTTTTTATCTCATTTATGTTTTTAATAGGAAAATATTTTGTGTATATCTCATTCCCCTTAACTCGACTCCATTCATATATTAATACGATGAAATCATTTTATGTTTATAATGGGATTGCAATGGCATATCTTACCAAAAGCAACTAACCAAAATCATTTATACCTAATTAAAATAATAATAATTTTATTAACTTGATTTATGTAATTATATAATATTTCCAATATATATAACAATTTAAAAATTAGTTATGAGTTAATTTTAATGGTTAAGGATATTTGTTTTGTTTTGTTTTTCTAAAATTATAGATTCAAATGTGGAAGAGATAGGGAATTTAACACTCTAATCATTATGCATAGGGGTTATTTTTTCTTGTTACACATAGCTGGAGTTTGATAAATTAATTTGGTGTCTAAATAAAATAGTAAAACTCGGGTTTTTCTTTATTTTTCTAAATCTCTTGATTTATGCAAATTTCACAACTAAAACTGGTGATTCCAAAAAATATTTTATGAATTTTGGGCAAACTTGTTAAGAAAATATGCCCAAAAGAAGGCCAAAAATAGAAGATTTAGACCATGGTATTTTCATATATGAAAATTATTGTTTTCAAATATTCTTGTTTTATGTTTGATTCTTGAATGGTTGTTTTAGGTTTGAGTCTCGAATGATTGCTTTGGCTTCATTGATTTATGCACGTAAGTGAGGTTGTTGCTAAAAAATTCATGGCATTCCATGCCTTCAATTAAACCACTTTATTATGTGTGGGTAGCACTTCAAGTAATGGAGATTTAACTAATTTATGTACATTAAATCCATTTGTTTAGCATAGACTAACTAATAGACAAAATGATATTTTTTTCAGGTACTTTTTCCTGTCAATTTTGCCTAAAATCTAACAAAGACTTTTAGTGATCATAAGTTTAAGTCCTTCAATTTATAAAGTTCGAGAGCGTTGAAAAATTTTCAAAACACCAAATCCGTTATGCATTCAAAAAAGCATTTTAAATAACAAAAAATCACAATATCACAAAATAAATATATCATTAAATCTAAAAAAAAGCAACCAATTGACCATTAATTTTAATATATGTAATAATTTATTTTAAAACAATTTTTGTGTAAATGGGAATCACAATTAAGCTACTGGCCCCTCAACATGAAAAGGCAAAATCATTCCAAAGGGATTAGAATGGGGAGCATTGGATCCCCTTATGGTTTGGTTTATTATACCAGCCTAGATCCATCTTAACTCTGGATCTATTATGCGCCGAGAGGGATCAAATCTCTCGAGGTGCAAACCTCTTTTTTTGAGTGCAAAACTTGAGGAAAGGTTTGCACCTAGAGACATTTGATCCCTCTCGGCGCTTAATAGATCCAGAGTTAAGATGGATCTAGGCTGGTTTCAGTCGTGTGCGGCCAAGGAAAATCTATCGAAAATATGATTAATTTTATCAATAATATGTAAATACAGATAATATAAATATAATAATTTTATATATACTAAATATGTCTGATATTTAATTTTAAAATTTTCTTAGTTACCTTAGTTTTTTGAGATGATAAATATTGTTAATAAATTTAATGACGAAATAATTTTTTTGAATGCAAAGTGACAATGTAATAGTGTTGAATGATAGAAAATGAAAATAATAAGAATGTAGTCAATTACAAATAATCTTCATTGTGATCAATCTCAAATTATTTTCAATCTTCATCTCTCCACTCTCTCACATCCTCCCTATTCCTTCCTCTCTCCATTTATTTCCCACATATATATCTCCCTCTCTCTTCACTCTCCAACTATGTTACTATATCTCTCCCTCTCTCCTTCTCTCCATATCTCCTTCTTTATCTCTTTATCTCACCCCAAAACATATACACACTCTCTCCACTTCTCACTCTCTATGTAATCCTTCTTCCCTCCCTCTCTCCCCCTCCAACTCCATCTCTCCATCCTTCCATCTCCCTCCCTCTCTCCTCCTCTCTCTCATCCTTACTCTCTCTCGCCTCTCTCTTTCTCTCTCTCTCTCTCTGTTTCTTTTCCCTCCAATTTTCTCTCTTCCCCCATAACTCTCTTCCTCTCTCTCATGTCATCTCTCTTTTCCTTCCTCTCCTACCTTCCTCTATATTTTCCTCTCTCTCTCTCTCTCTCTCTCTCTCTCTCTCTCTCTCTCTCTTTGCCTTCCAATCCTCTTTACTGCCCCAACACACACACACACACTCTCTCTCAACATCTACACTAAAATCACTGCATATAGTGCAAGAAAAATAGGATTAGAAATCACCATCCACACTGAAATCAATGCATGAGTGCAAGAAATATCTTCCCTCTCCCCCCCTCCAAATCCATCTCTCTTTCCCTCCCTCTCTCCACGCTCTCACATCCTCTCTCTCTTCCTTCCCCCCTATCCCTTTCTCTCCCACATCTATCTCTCTCTATATCTCCCTCTCTCTCCCTCTCTTCACCCTCCAACTATGTTACTATATCCCTCCCTCTCTCATTCTCCCCCATTCCCTCCATATCTCCTTATATTTCTCTTTATCTCACCCCCAAACATACACATACTCCTCTATTTCTCCCTTTTCACTCCCTCTCTCTCTCCACTTCTTGCTCCCTATGTAAATACATTACTCTGGATCTAGCGTTTGATATTATCTGTATTTACACTAAAATCAATGCATCTAGTGCAAGTAAGAAAATAAGATTAGAAACCAACATCTACACTGATATCAATGCATCTAGTGTAAGCAATCAAATATGATTAGAAATCATCATATTAATGTACATTTTAATAATTTTGTGTGCTTACACTGAAATCAATGCACAATATTAATCCAGTCACTTTAAAATTAATGTACCATCAATGTACATCCAATTACATCAAATCAGAAATCAACGTCAACTCTAAAATCAATGCACCTAATGCAAACAATCAAATAAGATTACAAAACAACATCTACACTGATATCAATGCATCTAATGCAGGTAATCAAATAAGATTAGAAATCAAAATCTATATTGAAATCAATGGATCTAGTGCAAGTAATAAAATAATATTAGAAGCCAACATCTACACTGATATTAATGCATCTAGTGCAAGCAATCAAATAGGATTATAAATCACCATCTACTTCTTTATCTCCCCCCTCAAACTACATCTCTCTTTCCCTCCATCTCTCCACTCTCTCACATCCTCCCTCTTCCTTCCTCTCTCTCCATTTCTTTCCCACATATATATCTCCCTCTCTCTTCACCCTTCAACTATGTTACTCTCTTTCTCTCTCTCTCAACATCTACACTAAAATCAATGCATATAGTGCAAGAAAAATAGGATTATAAATCACCATCCACACTGAAATCAAATCATCGAGTGCAAGAAATCATCTTCTCTATCTCCCCCCTCCAACTACATCTCTCTTTCCCTCCATCTCTCCTCCTATACATTGAAATCAACATCTACACTAAAATCAATGCATCTAGTGCAAGCAATCAAATAGGATTATAAATTACCATCTATTTCCCTATCTCCCCCCTTGAACTACATCTCTCTTTCCCTCCATCTCTCCACTCCCTCACATCCTCCCTCTTCCTTCTTCTCGCTTCATTTCTTTCCCACATATATATCTTCCTCTCTCTTCACCCTCCAACTATGTTACTACATCCCTCCCTCTCTCCTTCTCTTTAATTATAAAAAGATTTTATTTATTTATCATACTCCCGGTAATTAAATAAAAATATACCACAGTACATTTCAAATATTTACTTACATTAAATTTCTCACATTACATCTACACATGTGCCTTATACACTGACATATCAAAAGTTTACATTACATAAACAAAAAGGTAGAAAAAAATAAAATGCAAGAGCAACAAAAATGAAACCTGAAAATCAATTGCAGCTCCTCTTCCCGCAAATATTATTTTCCAAATCAATCGAAATAAGTTCGTTGATGGTGAAATCCTTTCCCACAAATATTATTACTACCACTTTCGAACAAGTCCCGAAATCCTTTCTGACAAATATTATTTCATTATTCGCAAAATCACAGAGATGCTTCCTCAAAAATAAAATTTGAGCCTTTGTTTGTGTTAAATTTATATATGTAGGGAGAAAAGTGATTTTTTAGGGCCGACATTAGATTAAATTTTAAATGTTAAATATTAAACATTATTTTTACATTTACGTTTATATGTTTATTGTTAGATGATATAGGCAATGCATATAGTGTACTCAAATACCCACCTACGGTGATCCAAATTTATTAAATTTAATAATATTAATATTATAATATAATAATGTGAACATTAGAATTAATAATAATATTAATATTAATATTAGCGTCAATAATGTTTTTTTGGCATGGTATTAATAGTAATTTGGCCCATGAGAAGATGAAGGAGCTCTGCATGCAGGGAGAGGAGGTAGCGATCTGAAGAGAGATCAGGAACGATCTCAGATCCAGAGCCAGAACACTGGCCAGAAGCCCAAATCTCCTCCAAGATCTGCGGCAACGAGGCATCAAACTGGCGCAAAAATTTGGACGGCCGGGGGCCCCTGGAGCCCCCACTTTCAAGCAAGTCATTATAGACAAAGGTAAGAAGAAGGTTGAGGGTTTGAAGATTCAGGGTTCCTCAGCAACCCGGAATTGTGCCAGCAATGAGGAACTGCTATCAAGCAGCCCAACAGAGGAGACGATGGACGGCTTAGCCAGAAAAGCCGAAATAAATTTGGAACAACCCTCGCGAGGGGTAAATCCGTTAAGAAAAGCAGTAGATCTGAACAATAATGCCCACCAAGGCCCGGATCTTGGTCGATCTGGAGATTCTGGAGAAAATAGTGGCCAACCAAAGTTTCAAGGGCGATGTAAACCAAAGGCTCTTGACAGCCTTAGGGTTAACATCACTGACCCAGATCTGCAAGAATATTGGGATCATATGTCTATTTATGCAGTGATCTGCAAATTCATGGGGTTTTGGCCCATTGAAAAGGCTCTCTGTCATTGGATCAAGCAAGTCTAGAAACCACGAGGGGAAGTACAACTTCACCTAGGGGCCAAAGGTTTTTTCACTGTCGTTTTCACCAATCTGGACGATAAGGACCGGATCTTTGAAGGAGGCCCCTATTTTTATGCTTCTGCGGGCCTCTACATGCGGCCGTGGAAACCCAACTTCGCGCCCGAACAGGAGACCTTCACTCAAGTGCCAGTCTGGATCAGGTTGTTCTCTCTGCCAATAGACTACTGGAGGCCAGCAGCGCTGGAACAAATTGGCAACACTTTGGGCACTTTCGTTCGTGCTTCTGAAGCCACTCTTCAAAAAGGTACACTACTTATGCTCGCATCTGTGTTGAAATGGATGTCTCTGGACCTCTGCACGAAGGACTATGGTTAGATTATAGAGATGAAACCTACTTTCAAACTAATGACTATGAGCAGATACCATTTAGATTCCGGAAATACCATGAGCATGGGCATTTAATCAGAGAATGCCCTCAAAACAAAACGGAGGAAATCCCCAAGGGGAAACCCTCCTTGACCTCGGATGGATTTATTTGACCCACAGGTAGACACAGAGCCAACCGCAGAAATCCTCCTAAAACAGCAGATCCAAACACTGGCACAGAAAATTCCTTTGGAATACTGGGCGAGGAATCTCAGAAGGATAAGGAAGAACAAACTCCAACAGTAAAGCCGGCAAAGGAGACAGATGACCAAACCAAAGAAGCCTTCGGACCGGCTGATCTCAACACTGTAAATTCAGAAGACAAAAACCAGGAAGAGGATGAGGACATGGCCCTTAGTGAACAAGGTACGGAAGACCTGGAATTAGGCGAGATTTTGGAAAAAGAAGGGCTAGATCTTAATTCAATAGTGGAACAGTGGAAACAGAAAGGACTAGACAAAATACCAGAAGAGAAAATTAACAGGGTTAACCATCTGTTCTTAACCAGACAGGATGCAGTATCAAAAGGAATGAAACGAGGTTGTGGAGCAACCAAGGGTTTGGGCATCAAATCACAAACCCTACACCATACACAAGCCAGCAGCCAGTATAAAAAGAAACGAGGAAGAAGATCAGACAAAGATGCTCTCCTCGAATTGGGTCAAATGTTAATAAACTCGGGAAAGATGAAAGCCCTTGAGGCTTTCTCCTTCTCGTCCTAAACCTTGGTTAACTATGAAAGTCCTCTCATGGAATACAAGAGGACTGGGAAGCCTCAAGAAACAGAGGCTCCTGAAAAAGAAAATCACACAAGAAAAACCGGATATGGTTTTCCTCCAGGAAACCAAATGCACAAATCAGAAGTTAGCTGAGCTAACTAAGCGTCTGGGAAGACATCTCGAGCATCTAGCTGTGGAAGGAACATGCATGAGTGGAGGCTTAGCCATCCTCTGGAGTCCGAATGTCTACCATCTCATTAACGCTGAAGCCTCAAAAAATTTCCTGGCCCTGCAAATGCAGATTATCGGGGAAAACGGCTCCTTCTTATTTGCCAATATTTACAGCCCTCAGCGTTTGGAAGATAAAATTCTGTTGCTCCGTCACTTAACCAGCTTGCATCACAGGCACAACACCTCACAGGCCATTTATGGTGGGGACTTTAATATGATAACCTCTCTTGAGGAAAAGAAGGGGGGTACCAGGGCTCTAAGTAACGATGCCCGAGCCTTTAATGACTTCATTCAAGAAGTTAGTTTGGTAGATATCAAGCCTCGCAATGGTTTGTTCACATGGACCAACAGACAAGGAGGAGACAGGCTTATAGCATCTAGATTGGATCGTTTTCTAGTCTCTGAAAGCCTTCTCCTTGAAGGGAACATTCTGAGTTCTGAAATCCTCCCTTCCGGGGGATCAGACCACTGGCCCATATCTCTGCAAGTCTCGATCTCGGGCACCCCTAAGAACAGACCTTTCCGTTTTGAAAGATTCTGGCTAACCCACAAAGACTTTCTCCGCAACATCAAAACTTGGTGGAAGGTACCTCTGCCTGTAGAGGGAACAAAAATGTTCAATTTACAAGCACGGCTCAAGTTTATTAAGGCACAGCTAAAAACCTGGAATCGAGAGGTCTTTGGAGATATTTTTGCAGACAAACGCCATTTGGAGAAACAACTGGAAGAGATCCATAGTAGTTGGATTCAGGGCAGCTCATCACAGGAGTCCATTGAGATGGAAAAGACACTCATGAAAAAATGGAATGAACGTTGTGAGTAGGAAGAAATACTGTGGAAGCAAAAGTCGCGCAATCAATGGCTGAAGGAGGGTGAGAGGAACACTAAGTTTTTTCATAGATCTGCCATTGACTATCGATGCAGTAATAGAATCACCAAAATTCTAGGAGAGCATGGAGCGGTTCTTCGCTCACATCAGGACATCGCCAATCTACTCCGCAATCATTTTCAATTCATTGCCACTGAACCAGACTGCGATCGACGGGAGGCCATTGCCAAGGTAACCTCAACCATACCCAACCTCATCTCCGAAGAGCAAAACAGTGCCCTGGAATGACCGGTTTCTCTCCAGGAGGTGGAGGTAGCAGTCAGAGAAATGGCCAACGGGAAGGCGCTAGGGCCGGATGGATTCACTGTGGATTTCTTTAAGGCCTGCTGGGACATTGTGAAAGAAGACATATGGGGAGTGGTGGAAGATTCAAGAACTTCTTCCTCCATTTTGAAGTCACTGAACTCTACTTTTATTGCTTTAATCCCCAAGGAGATGGATGCTTGCACTCCGTCCAAATTCAGGCCCATTGCGCTCTGCAATGTAGTTTACAAGATCATTTCGAAAGTCATAGCTAACAGGTTAAAACCTATTTTACCTCAAATCATCTCAGAGGAACAATCAGGTTATGTGGAGGGGCGACATATCATGGATAACATTTTGTTAGCCCACGAAATGATTCACACGCTGCAGACTCTCAGAAAGGTAGGCATGATAATTCAATTGGACCTCTCAAAGGCATATGAAAAAGTAAGTTGGGACTATCTAGAGTCTGTCCTCAGGGCTTTTGGCTTCAGCACCAGATGGATAACTTGGATCTAAGCTCTAATCAAATCGCCCAACCACTCGATTTTAATTAATGGAGCCCCTACTCAACCCTTCTACCCGTCAAGGGGTATAAGGTAGGGGGATCATTCTTATGGAAGGTTTCAGCCATCTCATTAAGTCAGCAAAGGAGAAAAATCTGATAAGGGGCCTGCAACCATTAAACAATTTTCCGGCCACCACGCACCAATAGTTCGTGGATGACACCATGCTACATGGCACGCCTACTCTAAAAGAAGCAAAAGGCTTTAAGAACCTTCTCACCTTGTTCAGTCAGGCATCTGGAATGGATTTCAACTTTGAGAAATCTTCGGTTTTCTTTTTTAACACTCATCTGGCGGTTCAAAGGCATTTAACTGAGGTCCTAGGATTCAAGCGAAGCACTCTTCCTTCCAAATATCTGGGGGTTCCCCTCACGGACAAGCCATGGCATAAGTCTAATTGGGAGAAGCTAATTACCAAGCTCGCTGAAAAATGCAACCACTGGACCAATCGAGTTCTTAATATGGCAGGTCGTATGGTAATGACCAAAGCAGTTCTCCAAGCTATTCCTCACTACATGCTATTGATTCTCCCGGCCCCTCAGGGGATCCTTCAGAAAATCAGAACCATCCAGCAAAATTTCCTCTGGTCGGGCAACTCTGGAAAGCAAAAATGGGCGCTTGCGGCTTGGGATAAGCTATGCAGGCCCAAGATCTTTGGAGGGATAGGGCTGCAGGATCCGGGAACAACCAACAAGGCCAATGGCACCAAGCTATGGTGGCGATGGTTAACGGAGCCGCAAACCTCGTGGGTAAAATTGTGGAAAGCTAAATATGCAGCACATTGGCAACAAGAGGAGCTAGTCAGAATAATCGACGTCCCGGCAGGTTCCCCCATTTGGAACATGGCTCGAGCCAGTCGGCATATAATTCAGGATCACTGCTTTTGGGAGATAAGAAATGGGCAGTGTGCTCTCTTCTGGGAGGACGCTTGGCAACAGCTCCCGAAATTGGAAGCCCCCAATCTTCAGCCTTTGCAGCAATGGTTTCAGGAAAAAGGGAAAATAAAAGTTCATCATTACTAGGCTCAGAGCAGGGAACCACACCAATGGAGGAGTTGGAATCCAACTCCCCATCCTTCTGATGAACTCCTGCAGAATCTAGTTGACACCCTCAATGCCACCCTCAGGCAGAGAGTTATCAGGGAAATGCACGGTCCGAATATACTCCGCTGGGGCAAGCTCTCCGGCGGCTCATTCAACCTAAAGGAAGCACGACACTATTTGGACAACAGAGAGGAGCGGGACAAGGTGGTATGGTATGAAAATGTCTGGGCCGGAAGTCTATGGCCCAAAATTAAAATGTTCTTATGGCTCATTCAAAACAGGAAAGTCCTAACATGGGAAAATCTCACAAAAAGAGGGTTCATAGGGCCCTCCCGATGCCCCTTATGTGAGTAACAGGAGGAAACCACCAATCATCTCTTCAATAGCTGTGACTGGACAAACAATCTTTGGGAATGGCTTCAAGGAATCTTTCGCCAGTCGGACAGACAACGCAATTCAATCCATGATACTATAACCAGCTGGTGTTCACAATTACTTAACAGCACTATGGTAAATACTCTTTGGAGGAACAGTCCAGGATTCCTAATATGGAATGTTTGGAAAGAAAGAAATAATCGTATTTTTCAAAAGCACAACATTCGGCAATTTGATGAATTAAAATTGGTCATTATGCAGGGGCTTGCAGAAACCACCCGTACCTGGTGTCAAGAAGAAAAGGCTGAAACGATTTCTCCCAACGACTGAAGAATTCTTGGCATCTTTGGGCTCATCGATTCAGCGGAACATCTCCTGAAGAAAACTGCCCTCCGACTGGCTCCTCCTCCTATTATCTGGCAATGTCCGCCCCATGGATACTGCAAGTTGAACTTCGATGGCGCAACAAGGGGAAACCCAGGCCCAGCAGGGGTAGGTGGGGTTCTACGAGATGACATGGGCGACATCATACACATCCTGAGCAGAAGCATGGGAGAAACCACAAACAACGACGCTGAATTCACGGCTTTAGAATAGGGTCTGCGACTCTTAGTTCGGCTTGGCAAGAGGTTGGTTATCGTGGAAGGCGACTCTCATTTGGCCATAACCACAGTTAAGAAAATCCAGCACGGAATGAAGCCAAGCAAGGCGATCAAGCACTGGAGGTTAGCTGCAGTCACGGAGACTATTGCACAGCATTTGACATCCCTCAGCGGGATAATACTGCAATCTGTGCGAAGGCAAGCCAATTCGCTTGCGGACCATCTTGCAAACTACGCTGCTGACAACCCGACAAATGCCTGGGACACGTGTTGGCACGATCTCACGAATGTTCAACTTCGGGATCAATGCTACACAATCTCAAGGCAGGACTTAAATCCGGGTGATTCCGTAGGAAGGACGGCAGGTCATCCGTCATCAGAAGATCAGGAGTAACGGTATGGTGATTGCGCACGTCAGGCGGCACACGCAGGATCGGTTTACGAGATACCATTGGGATAAGCCATCCTTAATGAGAAGGAATTATGGTAAAGGAAAGAGCTCCACCAAACGCATTAAGCGGAGGATGCCAACGTGTGAAGGGTTGGATCGCAGGACGGGAATCCCCGATCTTATGGCCAGCTTTGGCGGAAGTACCATTCGGCAACTTGCTTTGCATTATGGCCTTAAATGGCCTCTCCGCAGCACGCTTCAGCACAACTCCAACCTCTTTATTAATTCCTCCCTTCGACCTTTCATTTTCATTCTAGCCTTGGGTAATCGACCTGTATGCTCTTCATCTGATTTGGGAGTCAGCTTTCTGAGAGGGATCGTTGCTAGCGCAGACCCAGGCGCCATGGCTGAGTTGAATCTGCGAAGCATTAAAGCTTCACAGTCCCTCAAAAGGGCCAAGGACTGTTATGAGACTTCAGTTTCAAAACGCGGCAAGCAAACTATTGAGGTCCTGGAGGAGGAAGTGGAACTGGCCCGAACAAAGACAGATGATACTACCATCAGCGAGGAAGTTGACTGGCTCGTGGATCCAGGGACTCCTTCCACGCGCCAAACTCAATTTCTACAAACTCAAGTCGTAGCGTGGAAGATGAAAACGATGTTGGCTAAGGCGATAGCCATGCAGGGGGCAGCAGTGAAGGAGACGTTTGCGGCTACATCCATGGCGTCTGCTCGGAACACAGCCCGCCTTGACAAACTGGAAGTTGCATTCAACTCACTGGCCGAGGAATTACGCCAGCATGGAAAGGCCCTGGAAAAGTTTGTCCGTCGCTTCGAAATCTACCTCCACCATATACTCCATGTCTCCATCGAGCTTCCTTCGGACGACTCGCAGGCCACTGTGATCAGACGATTCAAGCCCCGGGCTCCAGCAACCGGCGGTGAGGGCACTACTCCAGTCGAGGGGGGACACTCCGGAGCCTCTACTCCCACTCTCTAACAGCTCAGCAGTTCCTGTGTATTTCTTTCAACTGGTCAATTTCTTTATCTTTACTTATGTCAATCTACAGTAAGCTTTCGGCTTGTAAAAGGTATTTCTGGCCTTCAGCAAAGTTTTGGTCTAGTTTTGCTTGTTATAAGGCAACCCTGCGTGGTAGCCCTGAAGTTTTTGTCTAAAGGACTAAGATGGTCACAAATCTAGCAAGTGTTCGGCTCTGTCAAACTCAGTCCTTTGTAAGCTCGAAACGAAGCAGGCCTCTTTACTGTCAAAGCCATAAGTCTTCGAGCATCCATGATGTAATCTCTGTTCATATTATAATATAATGATCCGAACTTACTTACCAAAAAAAAAAAAAAATTTGGCCCATGGTATTCAGCCCATAGTATCAAAGTGGTACATTTTTATACACTCAGACATATCAAAAGTTTACATTAATTAAATTTAATAATATTAATATTATAATACAATAATGCCAATATTAAAATTAATATTAATAGTAGGGTTAATAATGTTTTTTTGGCATGTATTAATAATAATTTGGCCCATGGTATTTAGCTCAGGATTCACCTAAATAAAACCACCTTTTGATGTTCATAAATATAAATAGGATTATGGAGTAAATATAAAAAGACTTTTTATTTATTTACCATATATATGGTTTCTTTATATTTTATTTATTTACCATACCCCTTTTATAAATATGGTATTAATAATAATTTGGCCCATGGTATTAAAGTGGTACATTTTTACATTAATTAAATTTAATAATATTAATATTATAATATAATAATGTGAATATTAAAATTAATAATAATATTAAGGTTAATAATGTTTTTTTGGCATGTATTAATAATAATTTGGCCCATGGTATTTAGCGCCGGATTCACCTAAATAAAACCACCTTTTTGTGTTCATAAATATAAATAGGATTATGGAGTAAAAATAGGTGTTCATAAATATAAATAGGATTATGGAGTAAAAATAAAATGACTTTTTATTTATTTACCATATATATGGTTTACTTATATTTTATTTATTTACCATACCTCTTTTATAAATATAGTCTTTGGCCCATGATATTTTAGTATTAAAGTGGTAAATATATCAAAAATTTACATTACTCACATGACATCTACACATCTATATACACTCAGACATATTAAAATTTTACATTACACTAAAAAATCAAGTTTAAGATTAAAGATTAGATACACTAAATGCATTAACTTCAAATTATTTATCAAATTCCAAAATATTCATAAAAATATAAACTTCCTTATAATACAATATATAACTCAAATTCCAAAATATTTTCAAAATTGGAATGACAATGGGATAATATAAAAATAGCTTAATCTCCGTGTCATAAAGGAGGTATGTATTCAAATTTATGCCTGCCTTTAAACGCTTCCTTTAATGGTATTGACACTGTAATTAAGCTTATATGAAGTGACCGCAATATTTTAAAACAAATCTATTAACTGATTAGTAGATTGAAGCGTTCGAAATCCAGTGATTTCATAGTATCCTCCCGAAATAGAACTAGGTCAAACTGAGACGATCAGTAATCAGCTTGAGTAGAGATTGTTAGCAAGTCTTTGAGAGGGAGGTTAAATATTTTATCGATGACGTTTTAAAAAAATGTATGCAGAACTGCCAGAACAGTTTCTAAAATGATACAAATAATTAAATAACGGGAAACTACAAGTTCAGTTAAGGGAAAACGAAGAATCCGCATTGGCCTTAGTCTTGTAAGATACAATTTTGAGAGACACGTTACAGAGAGCTTCAAAACTATGCCAGCTCAAAGAAAACGGCTACAAACACTTCCGCTTGGAATATGCTTTTAACATACAATTCGAGGCAAAGTTTCTTCTCAATACATTACAATTACCATCCTGGTGGTCGAAAGTTAGATTGCCTCCACCAATTCTTCTTGTTGTGGCGATCCAAAATCATTTGTAATGAAGGGATGTTCGTTCAACAGCTAAATATCATCCCCACAGAGACCCGTACGAAGCTTCCTTACTCTCAATATAGTCATGCAAGGTGTCCGAATACATGATATCTGGCACTGTATCTCGATTGAGATAGTTCTGCATCATGATTCCCAATTCATCGGGAGTAATATGGTCTACGAATAAATCAGGGTCTCCAAGAACATCGTCGTGATAGGTGAACATCGTCGTCGTCCATTTAGAATTAGCCACAACTGTTAATTCGCCTTTGCTTATTTGAACCCATCTGACCACTGTTGCGCTTTCCATGGGTGGACTCCAAATTACTATCTGTTTGAGCCTTCAACCCAATTTCAGAATTCGCCTCAACACTTAATTTGCCTTGCTTATCTGAACCCATCTGATCAGTGCTGCGCTTCTCATGGGTGGACTCGAAATTATTATTGTTTTCACCTTCAACCCAATTTCATCTTCCAGAGACCTTTTAACACAATTGAGCATCAGCTCGACCTCATTCACAGCATCCGTCTCTTCATTCACAGCATACTACTCACCTCTATGTTCGATCAGAGCTGAGTTGTTTTATTTTTTTTGGTTATTTATATGATTATTAAAACTTATTTGTTAAGCCAGATGTCTTTACCGTAAGATTCCAACTCAGCATGTGGCACAAGCAAGTTGTTCAAATCTCAATGGGCACATTTATTTTGAGGGATGAAAATGTGTTACAAAGAAGTTGTTGGAATCTCAATGGGCACGTTTCTTTGAGAGATAAAAATGTGGACTAATCCGGCATTATGGTTTGGTTTATTAAATATTAAAGCATAACTTTCATTTACAAAATGAATTTTATGTTTTATCCAATGATTCCAACTCACGATACGGTGCAAAGTAGTTATTGGAATCACGATCATTGTGAGGGATTAGAACGTGGGGAGCATCAATTATTGAATTATGGATCTTTTTAGAAGGAGAAACGTTAGAAACAAAATTTTCCATGCTCTCATATTTATATAAAATTTAGACATTTTTATATATGAAAATCTGTTGCTCTCATCATGTCCTTGTTGTACGTTGGACTTTGGATTAGCGGTTTAATTATCATCATCATCTATTTTTATTAGCGGGTTAATTATTATCGGGAAATTAATTTAATTAAATATATTTAATTAAATTTATAATATGATAGTAAATTTTATGTTATTTTTAATAATATATTGCTATGTCATCATAACTAATACAAATATTATCAAATTTTTATTTTTGAATTAAGATAACAAACAAATCATTATCACTAATCATGACTATTATCATATTTATTGAGGATCGGTTTGTACTGTTGTTGCATATGACTAATGGAAATGCTACACTGATGTTTTCCTTAGACATAAACACTGAAAGGTGGTAAGTTCTTCAAGAATGTCCACAATGGTTGGACAAAACTTATACACCCATCACGTGGAAAGGAAAGTTGTATTTAGCGGATATCAATCGTTGAGTATTCCGATACACGAATGATCCTGGCGATGCAATTCTCATGCACTTTGAATTTCAAAGGAACATATGGATGGTGGGAGACAATGAGAACACAATAATCGAGGATTGGTTGATATTGTTGCTTCATATGACCAATGGAAATGTCGCACCAATGTTTTCCTTAGGCGTAAACACTGAAATGTGGCCATTTCTTCCAGAGTTCCCACAAAGGTTGGATGAAACTTATGGCGATGTTGTTCCCATGAACTTTGAATTTCAGAGGAATGTGAGGATGGTGGGAGATGATGAGAACACAATAATCGAGGAGCAGCTGATACTATTGTTGCATATGACCAATGGAAATACTACACTAATGTTTTCCTTAGATGTAAACGCTGAAAGGTGGTCAGTTCTTCCAGAATGTCTAAAACGTTTGGACAAAACTTATACACACATCACGTGCAAAGGAAAGTTGTATTTAGTGGATATCAATAACTGGGTATTCTGATGCACAAATGATCTTGGCGATATCGTTCCCATGCACTTCGACTTTCAAAGGAACTTGTGGATGGTGGGAGACAATGAGAACACAACTTTCTCTAGGTGTTTAATGGGCTTTCCCAGATTTTGTCATGGTTGTGAGCGTAAATTTATGGTGAAGACAAATTTAGGCAAATGTATAATATCCTCCAATTCCAGAACACTCTATGCAATATTTCAGACCACAGAAACATTATACAATATTTTCTGCAATATTGAGGATCCCCATTTTGATGACTATCCCATCGGATTTATTTACACCATGGATGACTTAGAAAATGGATGGAGGCGAATACATAGCCTAAAAAGTGAGCACACTCAACAATTTGATCTGTTCAAACTCCTTGAGTTCCCACACGATCTTCCTCAATGTAAACACCAACATGGATGCTATTTTTACGCAGTGGAAGACCCCTTAGAGCTCTTCCTAGATAACAGTGGATGCTCTTCCTAGATAACATGGATGTTAATTTCCTTATGATGACATTTTTTGACCCTCACTAAAGGATGCTCTACGGGGCCATCCACTGCATAAAAGAGCATCCATATTGGCATTTTCCTTGAGGAAGATCATGTGGGAACTTAGGAAGTTTGAACAGATCAACTTGTTGTGTGCTCACTTTTCCAACTATGTATTCGCCTCCATCCAGTTGCTAAGTCATCCATAACGTAAATATTTCCGATGGGATACTCATCAGAATGGGGATCATCAATATTGTATAAATTTTTCATGGAGTGAGATATTGCATAAAGTGTTTTGGACTTAGAGGATACTATACATTTACCTAAATTTTTCTTAACCATAAATTTACACTCACAACCACGATGAAATCTGGGAAACCCCATTTAACGCATAGTGAAAGATGCATTCTCATCATCTCCGACCATCCACATGTTCCTCTAAAAGTCGAAGTGCATGGGAACACAACACCAACATCATTGGTGCATCAAAATACCCAACAATTGATATCCACTAAATACAAATTTCCTGTCCACGCGATGGGTGTATAATTTTCATCAAAACGTTGTGGACATTCTGGAAGAACTTACCACCTTTCAATTTTTACGTCTAAGGAAAACATTTGTGTAGCATTTCCATTGGTCATATGCAACAATACTATCAATTGATCCTCAATTATTACTTTGGTAATGCAACTAACAAATCAAACTTCTAGTTCTTTGTCTATTATGGAAGTATCCCAAGATCGAAAATCCCTATCATGCCCTACATTTATAATGCAACACAAGGGATTTTTCCCAGCGAACAGATCGAAGAAAATAACCTTATGTCTTATAGCTTGCAAAAAGGATGCTCTATGGGGTCGCCCATTGCAAAAAAGGAAACACTGGTTGAAATTCATGATGAGGAAAGGGTGACAACCTCTTATCTCCGATGAAAAAATCGATAAATTTCATTTCACTCACTATCGGGCCCCGAATATTTCATGTCATTCAGTATATAAAGTCTCTATTCATGAGCCATATTTTCACATTTAAGATACTTTTCATAGCATCATACCATCAACTTCCTCTAAATGACCTCTTTCACCTTGTGGTTAATTATGATGAATTTCTTATCTTTTTTATAGTTAAATGTGTTTTTAACATGGTTTTATCAATGATGGTTTACTGATGTGGTTATGTGGCCAAGAAGCATATGTTCGAATTTGAAAATTTATGCCAACAACAGGTACAGGATCTCCAACGGTAGTGGTACCGGAATGTTCCAGAACCCTTTTACAGGTATCAGAGGAGCAGTCTGGTACTTAGTTCTGCACTTATGGAGGGAAAAAAATTAAAATTATAAAATATGTTTTTATTTTATCTAGCATGGTAAATTAGGTTCCACATGGACTTAATATGCTAGTACAAGCCTTGGAATATACCCAACTCACACCTGGGATCCTAGCACATGATTTAAGTTACAACAAAAAATATGTAACAATTTTGAAACTGCCATGTTCCACCTTGATTTCCAAGAAAATGGTGGCGAATATCGAGAATACAAGAAATTTTTTTGTGAAAAATATAGTGATTTACTTGGATCTCAAACTGTTTCCAAAAATTCAATATGGTTGCAAAGTTACAACAGGGTCTCTGAAGCAATTTTGTATAAAATTTCCGTAAAACCCAGATTGGAAAAAAATCTAAACAATCATCTTAGGGCGCGATTTTCAAGGCCATGGAATCGAGTAAGGGAATCCATGAGAGGTTATTGTTGATAATATAACCAATTAGTCTCGATATAAACAAATCCCTAAAATACATCATGGTCGAGAAGATATGGTTAGTTATTTAACACCAATTTGTATAAATTTGCAAAAAACTAGAATTATGAAATTTTCCTCTAAAATTGTAAATTCGTTTTCTGAGTTTAGGGGATTGGATCTTATCCTTCCTTAATGGATTTTATGTATAAATAAGGCCTCAAAGGGAAGAGGAAAGATATGTTCATTATTTTAATAGAGTTTTTCTCATTATTGTAATAGAGGAGATCAATGATTAGTTTTTGGAGAGATTTAGAGAGCTGATTTGTAACAGAGATTTTTGATGTGAATGAAGAATTGATGGTTGTTGAATTACGGTACATCTTATTAGCTTGACTTGATATTTTCTTAGAAGCGCTAACCTCATGGGAAGGGCCACTCAGTGTGGGTAAGTGTTGTTATGCTTCTTGTGTTTTCTAGATTAGTCTTACATCTAGCAATTTAGTTTTATTTTGCAATGAATTTATGTTAGATAAAGCTTATATCTTTCATGCTTTCAATTTAGTGTTTAGTACTTCTCTTTAGGTTTAAGAAGTTATAATCCTTAGTGATTAGTTCTTTCTATTGTTAGTTGTTAGCATAGGCTAGTATAGGCTCTAATCCTGCATTTCTTGTGCTTGCATCGCTAAGTCTTAAGACCCCAGATTGAAATTAAATGTTGGAATTAGAAGACATAATTGCACCAAAATTTTTGGCATCGTTTCTAGGGAGGTGATAAAGAGATTAGAGCATAGTTTCTTTCACAATTTTTCTGTGTGATCTTAGTTGCAGGGAAACTAAATGGCATAAAGTTTACGATAAGACGTGAGTGAAGAGTCACACATCCACTGTGGGGTTGCTCCAAAGTCTAGTTGTCTCAAATTGATTTTCTAGTTCCTTTTTCATATGCATAGAATTAAAGGTAGGATCTAAAGCCTCCTTTTTATTTACTTTTTATTTGCAAGTGTGTTTTCCTTTAGATTGATTCATGGAAAGAAGAGAATCCTAACTTGTGTGAACATATAACTTGGTGACAACAAGGTCTTAGTAGCATGGTGGCGCTTGGAGTACATGATTGGTTTGCTTGGATTTGTTTTACATGTGTATCCTTTTTCAATTATTTGTGATTTTTAAAAATTCCAACACTAATCCATGTGCAGGACATGGATTAACAACCTTTTTTTTATTGAAAATTGGTTTCAAGAAACTGTAAGGCCACACCACTCCTTCATTATTCCTTACTTCTTGACATCATCATTAAAATTGCTGGTACTTCATACTCAGATATGCATTGAGTATTACATTATGAACTTGAGTATGAATGCATTTTTACACCTATTGCGCACATGGTTACATTCGAAATACTCCTATACTTGAGGAGAGGAATTTATTTTTCTCAGGTAGAGTAGAATAGTAATAAATAAATAAATAAGTGTTGCATATAATAGTTAGTTTAGTTATAAAATATAGTGCAACATTTTTCTCTTTGTTTTGTATAAGTGGGAATGTTAACAATTAAATACAACTAGTTGAAAATGGGATATCTATGTTTCTATTGCATAATTTTGTTGAGGTCTCTTTCAGTTGCATAGTGTTTTAATGAATATTGCCATTCAATCTTATTTGCAACTACAACATGGTTCAACTATTACTTTTCTTTCCCACTTATTGTGTTGAGATTGCAACAAGATGACGAGCTTAGTGGAAAGAAGTCGCCTTCACTAAGTGGGCCCGCAAGCCATTTTTGGCGCAAAGTATATTTTTAGACTATGTCTGTTTTTAGACATATGGATCATGTTCTATGAGTTGCAGGATGCTATTTGTGGATGGTTGGTCAAGTTGGAAAATAGATGGATTTCTATTTTTAGACATACGGGGCGGAATCTATTTTTATATTGCCAGTCTAAAAATAGATATGTCAAATATTATTAGCTCTTAATAATATTTAGACTCTAAACATTATCTTATTCTCTTGGAGCACTTTAGTTAAGTGCACAGATGTGGCACAGGAGTTGACAGAAGGAATTACGCTATTCCTAGGGGTTAAGTGGAGCTATTACATGGATACTTCAGTTAGACTCATGTGAGTAGAACTCATGTGACAGAGTTTGGTGGAGTTGATTGAGGAAGTTAGTGGAGTTGTATTCAGTTTAACTAATTGATACAATTAGTGAGAGTGGTGTGAATTAATTATTAATTAATTCACTATTTATAAACTCATTAATCAACTAAATAATTCATCAGTTAACTTCAGTGCATGGACCAGTGCAGAAATAGGTGAAAGAGTAGGTTAAATATCAGTTGTGACTATACTGTTGCTATTTGCAACACACAAATAGGTGGAGAAGCCTATGAGGATTGCACAGTACAAGCTAGGTGGTTTATGTATTTAATGAATCCATCCCATAGCATTGATTACACAATAGAGGCTGGGTATCAAGTGGCAAAAGATTGGAGCATGTGTTTTGCTAGATCTAGCTTGATAGTGTGTAGCAATTGAGGGTGTGCATGAGAGCTTGTGAGGAGCTTTTGTACTATGATTGTTACATGATCTCAATGACATATAATATATAGATAGTTGAGGTTTTCAAGTTTAAGCTTTCCCATTAAATACTGTGTTCATATGTGTGATTGTTTGTGGTTTTAATGTGTGCATGCAATTGATTTTATTTCCGCAATTAATGATCAATGGTAGAAGAGATTCTGTATTATGCATGAAGCTAAAATAGTGTGTGATCGGGAGAATCTCGGTGAATAATATGTCAGTTATTAAAATTTTCTAACATGGTATCGAGCGATATTGATCATTGGAGCAATTGCAAAACATTGAAGCGGTTGAGTTTTGTCTTGGTGGAATTCGAATTTGCAGCAGTGTTTTCTTGGTGTCGAAGTTGAGATGTCTTTCAACGGATTGCGATTGGAGTATGCCCTTGAGGGCAGCTCGAATTATATTGCATGGAAGGATAGGATGGAGGCAGTGCTGGATGACAATGGGTTGAAGGAGTTTATAGATGCAGAAATTCCAAAGCCTACTTCTAGTGATGCTGCTGTACTTGACGCATGGCAAAAGAAGACAACAAAGTGTCGAAGGATTTTGTTGGAGGGCGTGAAGGATCACATAGTATCCAACCTTCATGGTAAGGCTTCTCCATTCTTGATGTGGAAAGCTTTGACAGATTTATTCCAAAGCAAGAGCGATCAGAGGAAGTTGGCACTCAAGGATAAACTCAGAAACATAAAATGGAAAGGCGGCTTCGGTGGCACGTACCTGCAGTGCAGTCAATGCGGGGATGAAATTTTGGGAAGTGTGGGGGTGACTGTTGATGATGAGGACTTGGTGAGCTTGGATCTCCTTGGGCTTCCGAAGAGTTGGCACTCCTATCAGGACTCTGTCAATGGTCGGGAGAAATTGCCAGGATGGGAGCGACTTTGGTCGGATCTTGTGTAAGAGGAGATAAGGCGGAGTACTAGGGACGGATCTTCATCAAAGAACTCTGATGAAGAGAATTTCACTTTGGCTGCAAAATCAAAGAAGGGGAAGAGCAAGAAAGCTTCTCAATCCGGTGCGAAAGGCAAGAAGCAGGACATGTCCAAGGTGAAGTGCTTTCACTGTCACCAACGCGGACATTACGCCACTAATTGTCCACAGAAGAAGAAAAATAAGCAGGTTGCTGGGACTGTAGCTGGAGAGGCCTTAGCCTCGTAGTTTGAGGTGGATTTTTTTGCTGATCACATGCTTGGTTTCAAGTGTGACGGGTTCAGTGTGGTTTCTTGACATTGGTGTGTCTTTTCACATGACAGGAGATCGAGATTTGTTTACTGATATGGATGAGAAAGATCTTAGAGTGCACGCGATGATGGTAGATACAGTGCGACCAGTATTGGTACCATTTCCTTTGAGAGGGAGTCTGGTAAACCCTTCATATTGAAGGAAGTGATGCATGTTCTAGGATTGAAGAATAATCTTATCTCTATGGTGATGTTAGAAGACAAGGGATATGATGTTGTCTTTAGCGAGGGAAAGGCTTTCCTGAGCAATAAGGCAACTGGTGAGACCCAGAGGATAAGGGTTCAAGTTAAGAACCTTTATCAATTGCAGGTAGATGGTTGCGCAGCAATGGCAGGCAAGGCAGAAGGAGTGGTGAGCCGGGATGATGGCGAGTTGTGGCACCAGAGATTGGGCCACCTTCACCATGGAGCTTTGAAGATACTGCACTAGATTTCTACTGGTCTTCCTAAGGGTACTCTTGTGCAGTCAGATCAGTGAAAGAGGTCTACCTTGGGGAAAATTTGTGAAAGCCACCCTTCACGAGAAGGATAGTCGTGCCACGACGATCCTTGAGAGAATTCACACAGACGTGTGTGGACCTTTCTCAGTAACTTCGACAGCAAAGCATAGGTATTATTTGATATTTGTTGATGATTTTTCTCATAAGTGCTGGATCTTCTTCATGCAGAAGAAGAGCGAGACATACTCAAAGTTCTATGAGTTCAAGGCACTGGTTGAGAAAGAATTGAGGAAGCAGGTGAAGGCTCTTAGGAACGACAATGGTGGTGAATTCATCTTTGGCGAATTCAAGGACTTTTGCAGCGCAGAAGGAATTCGAAGAGAGCTCATAGCACCTCATAACCCACAGCAGAACGGGGTTGCTGAGCGAAAGAACATAACGATCATGGGTGCTGCATGGGCGATGTTGCATGATCAGGGCCTACCCATTCAATTGTGGGCGGAGGCATGCAATACTGCAGTATATGTGAAGAACCGTTGTCCTCATAGGATACTTGGCATGAGTACACCCAAGGAGGCGTTTTCTGGTAAGAAGCTTGATATTTCCCATTTGAGGATTTTTGGTTCACCTGTTTACATTCATGTGACGAAGGATTCCAGGAAGAAGGAAATCCCAGAGCCCATTGCGAGGGACAGGATATTTGGGAGTATGACATGCCCCACAACTATCGTGTGTATTTTCTAGACGATTAGCAGGACCATCATTTGGTCCCTCGGATCCTCCAAATTTCATGAGGAGAAAGCCATGAGGTGTTCGCTTGAGAGGGAGCCACACTTGCATGCAGATGAGGAGCTATTAGTTCCTAAGGATGAGTCTCGGGATGTGGATCAGCCACAAGATGAGGTTCATGGAGTGGAAGAGACCACTAAAGCAGCGCCAACCATCAGGAAACCGGACGCACTACGAAGGCGGCGGCCCCGGCTCCAAGATCATAGAAGGTTGGCGGGCACCTACATCACAACGCGAACGAAGTGGTCACACGGCCAATCCTCTTTGGATACATGGCTCTTATGAGCAAGTGTATCGTGACAGAGCCATCCTCTTTCGAGGAAGCTGTGGAGGATCCCGCATGGGTAGATGCCATGGTGGAAGAGTATGATTCGATTGTCAGAAACAGTGCATGGGAGATTGTCCCAAGGCTGGAGGAGAAATCAGTGGTGGGTTCGAGATGGATCTACAAAGTGAAGCAGGCAGCTGACGGGAGTGTGGAGAAGTATAAGGCAAGATTTGTTGCCCGAGGCTTTTCACATATTGAGGGGATCGATTATGAGGATACCTTTGCACCTGTCGCAAGGTATTCTTCCATACAGACGATTCTTGCTCTCTTAGCACAGATGGGGTGGCACATTCATCAGATGGATGTGAAGACTGCGTTCCTCAACGGAGTCATTGAGGAGGAGGTGTACATAGAGCAGCCTGAAGGTTTCGAGATCTTCAGCAGCGAGTCGCATGTGTGAAGGCTCAAGAGAGCGTTGTATGGGTTGAAACAAGCACCTCGTGCTTGGTACACACGGATAGACAGTTGTTTCATCGAACTTGGATTCTCCAAGAGTGAGGCATATCCTAACCTATACCAGATTGTGGTGGAGGGTAAGTTGCTGATCATTGTACTTTATGTAGATGATTTGATTTTGACAGGTGATGAACTGTTGATACACTCATACAAGGCTGATATTACAAAAGAGTTTGAGATGAAGGACTTGGGCCTCCTTCATTATTTCTAGGGATTGGAAATTTGGCAGCGCAGTGGTGGACTGTTTGTTTCTCAGGGTAAGTATGCCCGGGAGATACTGGAGAAGCTCAAAATGCATGGCTGCAAGCCTGTTGATACTCCTCTTCCTGGTGGTTGGAGAAAGGAGGATGCTACTTCAGCGGAGGTAGTGGATGCCACTGTTTATCAACAGTTGGTGGGGTCGCTCATGTATCTGGTCAATACACGACCCGACATATGTTATGCTGTTAACCAACTTTCACAAGCTATGGTTAAGCCTACCAAGCTCTACTGGAAGGCAGGCAAGCATGTATTGAGATATCTCAGAGGCACATTAGGATATGTATTATGGTACAGACAGTCAGATGAGGTGAGGCTATGTGGCTTCATAGATGCAGATTGGGCAGGGAGCCCAACGGACAGAAAGAGAACATCTGGAGGGATTTTCAGTATCGGGTCGACAGTAGTTTCTTGGTACAGCAGGAAGCAGAGATCCGTGGCACTCAGTTCAGCAGAGGCCGAGTATATGGTAGCAAGTTTGGCTACATGCGAGGCTATATGGATGAGGAAGATCCTATTTGGGTTGTTCGGTTCACATTTGGATCCTACTGTGATTTATTGTGATAATCAGAGTTGCATCAAACTCTCGATTAATCCAGTATTTCATGATATATCTAAACACATTGACATTCGGTATCATCATATCAGAGATTGTGTGCAGCGTAAGGTCATGTTACTTTCATACATTCCTACGGAGGATCAGGATGTTGATATCTTAACGAAGGCGCTCACCAGGAGAAAATTCGAATACCACAGAGGCAGGATAGGGGTGACAGATAATCCTTATCTTGTTGAGAGGGAGTGTTGAGATTGCAACAAGATGATGAGATTAGTGGAAAGAAGTCGCCTTCACTAAGTGGGCCTGCAGGCTATTTTTGGCGCAAAGTCTATTTTTAGACATATGGATCATGTTCTATGAGTTGCAGGATGCTATTTGTGGATGGTTGGTCAAGTCGGAAAAAATAGATGGACTTCTATTTTTAGACATACTGGGCATAATCTATTTTTAGATTGCTAGTCTAAAAATAGATATGTCGAATATTATTAGCTCTTAATAATATTTGGACTCTAAACATTATCTTATTCTCTTGGAGCACTTCAGCTAAGTGCACAGATGTGGCACAAGAGCTGACAGAAGGAATTACGCTATTCCTGAGGGTTAAGTGGAGCTATTGCATGGATACTTCAGTTAGAACTCATGTGACAGAGTTTGGTGGAGTTGATTGAGGAAGTTAGTGGAGTTGTATTCAGTTTAACTAATTGATACAATTAGTGAGAGTGGTGTGAATTAATTATTAATTAATTCACTATTTATAAACTCATTAATCAACTAAAGAATGCGTCAGTTAACTTCAATGCATGGATAGTTTCAGTGGAGACCAGTGCAGAAATAGGTGAAAGAGCAGGTTAACTATCAGTTGTGACGATACTGTTGCTATTTGCAACACACAGATAGGTGGAGAAGCCCATGAGGATTGCACAGTACAAGCCAGGTGGTTTATCTATTTATTGAAGCCATCCCATAGCATTGATTACGCAATAGAGCCTGGCTATCAAGTGGCAAAATATTGGAGCATGTGTTTTGCTAGATCTAGCTTGATAGTGTGTAGCAATTGAGGGTGTGCATGAGAGCTTGTGAGGAGTTTTTGTACTATGATTGTTACATGATCTCCATGACATATAATATACATATAGTTGGGGTTTTAAGCTTTAAGCTTTCCCATTAAATACTATGTTCATATGTGTGATTGTTTGTGGTTTTAATGTGTGCATGCAATTGATTTTATTTCCGCAATTAATGATCAATGGTAGAAGAGATTCTGTATTATGCATGAAGCTAAAATAGTGTGTGATCAAGAGAATCTCGGTGAATAATATATTAGTTATTCAAATTTTCTACATATTGTTTCTTTCTAATAGTTAGATTTGTTTAAAGTTTTTCTTTTTAATAAAGTAAACTATGACCATTATGTTTGGAATTTTATGTGAAGTTTGAAATTGGATGGTACCTTGTTTTAGCGAATTGGTACCCAGGATTTTAGTACCAATTTGTTATTTTTGCAAGAAAAATCAAGATTCAAGGATATTGTTAATTTGGGATGCTTAAATACTAGAAGAATATTTTCAAAATCAGAAAAGACATCTTCATCAATGGAATGGAACACTTAGGGGAGTATTTGATGTTATCTTTCTTTTTTCCTTAAGTTGTTAAAAATTATGCATTCATAATTTATCATTAAGACCAGTATTTCACAAACATGAGAGAATAATCAATATTTTTCATAGAAGTTGAATCAAATGATAATTCCAAACTATTCATGGCTGATATATCTTTTATGTTTTAGAATTTCATTTTTCTTATTCATATACATTTCTGATTATCAATGTAAAATAGTTGCTCAAAAATAGTTACCAAATCATACTAAGGGGATTAGAACAAAGTTAAAAGGTCCATACAATGATACCAATCAAAAACTTGAACTTGAATACTATAACCATAACACCAAAGCATGATCTACAAGCATCTTTATTAATACTTGCAAGAGAGTTGATGAATATTTGTTCATGGTGGAACACTACTTTAAAAGAGAAAGCATACATGGAAACTATGATTAGTAGGATTTTAGGTGTCTTTTGGTTATTCTTTGGTAGCCTCATCCATCTCAAATTAAAAATGATTCATTCATGCTATGTCCTTTAAGTACCTATAGGTACCTTATGCGTCCAAGACATTGTGCAGGTAATCTAAGTCACTTTGAAAGGTGTCATCCTATGCCTTCAAGTGGCTTTCTGAAGCTGCTCCCCCATCTACCAATTGCAAAACCAATGCCCACAATCTAAAACTAAAATGGTAGGAAACATGGGACTAGAGCCTTCACTGTAAAATAAGAGGTTAACTTGTCAAGGCTATGGACGCATGTCAGAAACGAATATTGACTTGTGATACCACTAGGAAAACTGATGTGGCCTATGGAAGCTCGCGGGCAATGGGGAATTCTGCCTAAAGAAGTGTCAACAAAACAAGGGATTTTTTACTACACGTATGATGATTACTCTATAGTGTTATGATAAAAAAAACATGTGTGGATGGAGTCAAGGATAAAAATGAATTCCATAAATTTGCTACTAAAGAATGGTCTTAAGGTAACCTTGAATAGCCTATCATTAGTTTTTCATATTATATCTAAGATCTAATTGTCTCAGAAGTGGGACCTATGATCACATAGAATTAATAAAACTCAACTACATAAATTATCTACAATACTTGGATAGCTATAAGACTTTGGGATTTGGTTAGTAATTTCTAATTGGTTCATCATTTGTTGTGATCATAAAAATCCTCCTTTTCTACAAAGAAAGAGAACCCCTTAAAAGGTTTCTTCCTTAAGTATAAGACTCTTAAATATTTATGAAATCACCTACAATGAGTGATTTGAAATTTCTACTATGCTTCGTTTTAGCTTTGCATCATTTTAATAAACCTGAGATGACTTATTTTTGTTCAGTATTCATCTCATTAGTTTCATATTTTTGTTTTATAGGTTACTTTGTACTGGAGCCATCTCAACAACCTTCCTCACTTCTTCAGTACCTCACCTTGTTTGCATGAAGACATGCAAAACCTCAGGCATGGGGGAGTGGTTGTTGGGACATTTTCAACATCTTCATTTCATTATCTTCAACGTCCTTCAGTAGATCATATTGGCAGTAATCATCTCCAGCTCTTCCAGATCATTCCGGACTCTCAACCTTACTTTGCCTCATCTTCAACTTCATACAAATTCCATTATATCCTACAATACAAATCAAAGTTAAAAGGGTATACTTTAGGTAAAACATGTTTAAAAACCCTTTAGCTCATTAAAATTTAAGGAATCTTGATGATTGACCACTTCCTATTTATTCACCTTTATTAAAGCACCATTAAACCCCCATTTCCAATTCCATTAATGCATATTATAGTTTTCAAGTCCATATTTCTTTAGCCATTATCTTCGTTATCACCCTATATCATCCATCATTCCTTCCTATTCCATATTTTGTTTGCATGAGGGCATGCAAAGTCTTATGCATGGGGAAGATGTTGGGCCCTGAATATGTCATGCCATTCAATATATAAAGTATCTATTCATGAGACATATTCCCACATTTAAGATAATTTTCATAGCATTATACCATCAACTTCTGAATGTACCTCTTTCACCTTGTGGTTAATTATGATGGATTAATTATATTTATTATAGTTCAATGTGTTTTTAACATGGTTTTATCAATGATGGTTTACTAATGTTCCTATGTGGCCAAGAAACATGTTCGAATATGAAAATTTTAGGTATGGATCTCAACAGTTGTGGTATTAGAATGTTCCAGAGCCCTGTTACAGGTACCAGATGAGCAATCAGGTACTTAGTTGTGCACTTATGGAGGGAAAAAAAACAAAAATTATAAAATATGTTTTTACTTTATTTAGCATGGTAAATTAGGTTCCACATGGACCTACTATGCTGGTACAATACTTGGAATATACCCATATCACACATGGGATCCTAGCACATGATTTAAGTTACAACAAAAAATATGTAATAGTTTTGAAGCTGCCAGGTTCCACCTCGATTTCAGAGCAAATGGTGGTGAATCTCAAGAATATGAGAAATGGGTTTGTGAAAAATATAGTGATTTACTTGGATCTACAACAATTTCCCAAAATTGAATATGTTCGTAAAGTTACAATAGGTTCTTCGAAGCAATTTTGTATAAAATTTATGCAAAACATAGATTTGCAAAAACTATAAACAATCATCTTTGTGCGTGATTTTCGAGGACATGGAATCGAATAAGGGAAATAAAAGAGAGGTTATTGTTTATAATATATCTAGTTAGGCTATATAGAAACATATCCCTAAAATACATCATGCTCGAGAATATATGGTTAGTTATTTAACACCAATATGTATAAAATTGCAAAAAAAACCAGAATTATGATATTTTCCTCTAAAATTGTAAACTCGTTTTCTGAGTTTAGGGGATTGGATATTATCCTTCCTCAATGGATTTTGTGTATAAATGAAGACTCAAAGGGCAGAGGAAATATTTTTTCATAATTGTAATAGGGTTTTGTTCATTATTGTAATAGAGGAGACCAATGACTAGTTTTTGGAGAGATTTAGAGGGCTGATTTGTAACAGATATTTTTAATATGAATAAAGAGTTGATGGTTGTTGAATTGTGGTACATATTCTTAGCTTGATCTGAGATTTTATTAGCAACACTAACCTCCTGGGAAGGGCCTCTCAGTGTGGGTAAGTGTTGCTATGCTTCATTTGTTTTGTAGATTAGTCTTACATCTAGAAATTTAGTTTTATTTTGTAATGAATTTATGTTAGATAAAACTTAGATCTTTCATGCTTTAAAGTTAGTGTTTAGTAATTGTCTTTAGGTCTAAGAAGTGATAATCATTAGTGATTAGTTCTTTCTATTGTTAGTTGTTAACATAGGCTAGAATAGGCTCCAATCCCGCATTTCCTTTGCTTGCATATCTAAGTCTTTCCACCAACACTCACAGTGTTTCCTCTCTTCACCTTCGGGATCACAAAGAATATAAGACTACATTTTCTTGATGACGGTAACACTGAATCAACCAAATTTCAAAGTCTATTTGGAATAATTCCCGACCTAGCCTTGGGAATGAGGTTTCGTATATGGTTTTCAAGCATTGGAATAATTCAATGGCTTATAGATTGTTGTTCATAATATTGAAACTTTCCATGGTTTTTGAAATTTTTCGTAGTGGAGGCTCTTTTTACATCAAACTATGAAGTGAGCTCTTTGACCTCTTTGCTCTTTTTACATCAATCTTGTTGTACTTTATTCTAGTTCCATTTTCAAGAATGGTTTTCATCTCGCCCAGCCAAACCCTTGCATTGTTAAGCCAGTCTCTTGCATCATTACCTCGTTGGATATCATTGATACATATGACGATATGATTTAACTTTCTTATTAGATCTCTAAGAGATACGAAGCATCTCAATGTACAAAAACATTACTAGGAATGTAGAGATTATGACACAACCAACAATTCCAGAGATAAAATTGCATAGTCTAGGTGCTCCAATGAAAAAGGGTCTCCCCATTCCGGTTATGATTATGGTTGTCTCTCTTTTCTTTAATAACTACGAGATTATGCACTCCAAATGAATCACAAGAACCGATTTCAAATATTTTTCAACATCTGAAACTAAATTGGTAACAACTTTTCCCCTTCGGTGATGGGAAAATGTTTAATTTATAATATAATCTGCAATACGCTCTATCCACCAGTCTAGATTCTTTTCCAACAAGCTTCTACAACTCTTCATCTGATTCATGAATTCGGGAGTAGGGACTCTACTCCTTTACACATTGGAGATCATTTTGTGTAGTTGTATTAACCATATTTTTACCATATTTTTCAGATATTCCAACATATGCTCCCCGCAAAGATGGTACATGTTAGTAGGTTACCCCATCGTTGAAACCATGTGTTGGGCTCTAGAGACTTGGTGTTGGAGGCTGGGTAACTTCAACCCGGGAAACTGCATAACCCAAAGTTCAACTATGTTAAAATCCAAAAGTTCCTAAAAATTTGTTTGTACAGTTGAGATTAATACCCCAACATAAAAAATATATATCACTGCTATCATAGTGAAATAATAACCAAACCATAATGTGAGATATATTTCTCCACCACATTCTAATCCCTCAAAATAAACGTACCCACTAAGGTTCCAACAACTACTCCATACCACATTCTCATTCCTCAAAATAAACGTGTTCATTAAGATTCGAACAAATGATCTGCACCACATGCTGTGTTGGAATATTAGGATAAAGACAAAATTCATTTGGTAAATAAATGTTATGATCTAATATAATAAACCAAACCATAAGGAGATCCACTTCTCCACCATATTCTAATCCCCCGGGAATGGTAGCACCTTTCATACTCAGGGGGCCAATAATCTAATTGTGACTCCCATTTATACAAAATGTTTTAAAGGAAGTGACTACATATGTTAAAATAAATGGTCACTGGCTTGTTTTGTCGGGACTCAATGATACACTTTCGAGTGTTATTATGATTTATTGCTATTTAAAATGTGTTTTTCAATGCATAAATGGATTCAATGTCTTGAAAAATCCTTGGTGCACTCGAGTTTTATAAATGAAATGACTTAAAGTCATGCATATTAAAAGTCATTTTCGTATTCTAGGAAAAATTTACCAGAAAAAAATACTTAGAAAAATGTATGTTTGTCTATTAGTTACTCTATGCTAAGTAAATGTATTTAATTTATCAAAATTAATTAAATCTCCATTACTAAAGTGCTATCAACACACAACAAAGTGGTCCAATTAAAGGCATGTAATGCCATGAATTTTTTAGCAACAACCTCACTTACCTACATAAATAGATGAATCCAGAGCAACCATTCAAGACTCAAACATAAAACAAGCATATGGTAAAAGCAAAGATTTTCAGATATGAAAAAACCATGGTATGTATCTTCTATGTTTGACCTTCTTTTAGGCATATTTTCTGAACAATTTTTCCCAAAATTTGATAATGATTTTTTTGAATCACAAGTTCGAGTTGTGAAATCTACATAACTCGGGTACTTTAGCGATTTTTCAAGGTGGTGAATCCATTATGCAATTAAAAACACATTTTAAGCAACACAAAATCATGATTCTGCCAACAAATGTATTGCCATATTTTAACAAAAAATAAGTGAGTTTTACTATTCTATGTAGACACCAAATTCATTTATCAAACTCCACTTATTTGTGTAACAAGGGAAGGTAACCCCTATGCACAATGATTTGAGTGTTAAATTCCCTATCCATTCCAAATTTAAATAAAAAACTTATATATATATATATATATATATATATATATATATATATATATATATATATATATATATATATATATATATATATATATATATATATTCTTAACCATTAAAATTAACTCTTAACCAATTACTAAATTGTTATATATATTGGAAATATTATATAATTATGTAAATCAAATTAATAAAATTACTAATTTTTTTTATTATTATAAAGTATACTTAAATTTTCTTAGTTTATTTTGGTAATATATTACATTTCAAAACTATTATAAACATAAAATGACTTTATGATATTAAAAATGAATGTAACCGAGCGAAGGTGATCGAGATACACACAAAAATATTTCCTATTAAAAAAATAAATGAAAGAAAAGGAAATGAAGACATGTGTATAACCTTCATCCTAGATTATTTAAAACGTGAAGAGGAGGATTGTGTGAAATTTGAGAAAAAATGAGCAATAACATGACTCTTCATAAATCCTACAAGTCTTATTTGAAGTATGAATCGTATATTGAAAACTTCTCAAGTTCATCAAAGTTTTCTCTCACTCCACTACATTCAATGCATATTTGTGCATCCATTGCATCAGGATATTTAACTTCATCTATATCTTTTATTCTTGATAATTCCTTTTAGGACACATTGTTTTCTCTTATATATCATTTGAACTTGCAATATCTATGGAAATATTGTAATAGGACCCAAAATTTTTAACATTGTGCCCCACTAATTCCATTGCTTGCTTAATACTCATGGTATCCTACCTAGCCCTTGTATCCATAACAACCATCAAACAATGGGAACTCTTTTCATATATTAGGTGCTCGGTGAGCGATTTCATGTTTGTTGTCATATCCTTCATTTTCTCTTTTGCAATTGTTTTCCCTCTAAAACTCCGTCTTTTCATCTACCAATTGTTCGACTAGTGATTCCACCTTTGTTGACATATCCTTCAATTTATCTTCTCCATTCTATTTTCCCCTCTTAAAATCCACCTTTTCAGATGCAAACTTCTCATTAAATGATTCCAGGTTTGTCTCCATATCCTCCAATTTCTATTCTTTAATCTCTTTTTCCCTTTGAACCTCCATAAAATATTGTGCTTCAATTTCAGACCTACCACGTTGTTATAGGTCAATTTGGGCACCATTCCCAATGACCTGGTTAAACTGGACATCATCCCTAGAACAAATGAAATAGGGTCTATTATCCCCTATCATTTTAGTTGCTACATGCCCTAAGTCAAGAATAAGAACAAATCATCCATGACTTCCATTACAAGGTTTCCAAGATTTGAAGTACATGTTATATCACCTATGAGCTCACCAACACAGCCTCTGAAGGGACTAACTTCTTTGCATATGCCATTACCTCCATTCAAGAGTGCTCTGCAAAGCACTTCTTGACATTCAAGAGTGCGTTGGTCAATTGGGAGTGAGATTCTCATTGTTTCGGAATCTCCACATGGCCAGTGCCTTATAGAAGAGTCCATATGTGTCAAACTTCGAATCCATGTGTCCATCTAACACCTCTAATCTTGGGAACATGTCTTGCCTATTATTAGAAAGTCATTGATTGTGAAACTACCTTCAACTGTTCTATAAATTTAGCATAGATCCTAGTGCTTGAGAAGGAAGAAATTTGGTAGAGAAATGTTGTTGGATTCTCAATTGAGTGCTTGATTTGAGTCATATGCTACTGGAGATATGTTCATTGTGATGAGGCTGAGATGATGCTGCAGTTGGTGACATCAAATCAATCACTGGTTGTAACCTCCCCTTTCTATCCATTAATAAATATTGTTGCTCATTTTCCCACATATGTATCTGTATAAGCTTATATCTTTCATATTATGGATTCTTAGCTGATGTATATGTTTCATGTTTCATTGATTTAACTGATTAAGGTAAATAGCCATCTGTATATTGCAATCTCTTTGCTATTTAGTGCTTATACTTGCAGGAACTAGTCTGGCGATCAAATTAGTTGGATTGGAAGCTACAACAAGAGCGACAGAAGGAGAATAGGAAGTGCTTGGACTCTAATTAAGTTTCTCCATCTTTCTGTGTGTCTATTTACTCTCAGGAAAAGTGTCTGCAAAGTATTTCATTTGTTGTTCTAAATGCATAGCACCACATTTAGGGAATGTGTTTTATCCGTAATTCATAATTCCGCATAACAAATTGGTGACCCCATTGGGGAGTTTACTTTCATCCTTGGTGTTTTTGCCTCTGCTTATCCACCCAGTAGCATCTACTCTCAATTATTAGGCTTTTAAACCAAAGAATTGCATTAGAAGTGTGTTTAAGTAGCTTGAATTTTGTTCTCTGTTGTGCCCAATGCACTGTTGGTCAAGACACAGTGCTTTGCATAGCATTGTCTCCCACTCACAGGTGCTTTGCAACACACTGTCTCCCCTTAGAGACTGCATTGCCCCCTAAGCCAACCAAATTCCTTTTGAATTTTTCATTGCCATCACTTTCAACCTTTTGTTTACTGTGTTTTCAAATATCTGATGCCTCATAGAGACTAGTGAATTTACCTGAATCGTCCTCCTTTGAAAGTAAGTTTGTTCAATGTCTCTTTAAGTGTTTTTCTTTATCATTGACAAATCGAATTTAATGTATTTTTATTTTTGCATTAGATCCATTTGTTTTCATAAAGGAAATTGTCGTTAAATTCTTCATTTCATGTAGGAAAAATTGTTGTTCCATTCTTCGTTTTTCCTAAAAGAGAAATTGTTGTTAAATTCATCATTTCTCAAAGAAGAAAGCATTTGTTTTTGTTGATTTGATGCATACAGTTTCCTGTTTTTCATTCACATTAAGGGGACTGAAAAGAAAAACCTGCATTTGCATATAGTGAATTGTGTGTTTTTCATAGGAACAAGTTAGGAAAGCTGCAAATTAGTTTGCGCTCCTTGTTGTTTGCTCTTTCCCTTTAGTAGCTAAGATTTTCTTTGAAAAAACTAAAATTAAAAAGTTTTCTTATCATTTTAGTTTGCATTTTAGGAATTTCCATCACATCATCACGGTGAACCTTGAAAGGAAAATTGATAAACAAGATCAACTTAAAATTTACATCAATTTGCCTAAAAAAGCACTAGAACCATAACGATAACATTTAGAAGGTCTAGGATGGAGACGTGTTCCGACGTCGTAAAACATAGCAGATGTCGTTTATTGTCTGTGATACATTTCGAGTGTGATACCTCACTCCACGTACGTAAGTATATCGTAGCTCGTCCATGTACCTTCGAGTATATCAGGCAGTGTTATAGTATGAAAAGTATAAAGGGGTGCTCTCACTGTGCGGTTTCACATTAGACAACGCTAATATGGACTTGGGCTTCCACGTACCTTCGGGTATATTTGGGAGGAAAAATTTAGGTTGCTATCCATCCATAGTGAACCGAGTTGGCCGCCTTGTAAATTGTGATACACCGAACACAACATTCGGGGAGATTTCCTGCACGTACTTCTTGGTTCGCCAAGAGGTATTCTGCAGTTCATAGTTTCTTGGTAAACCTTTTGCCTAGAATTACCCTTTTATTTTGTTTATTTGTTTTTGGTCATAAAATAAATCAGTCATCGTGGAAGAATAAAATCCCTTTCCCTGTCGTTCGCGTAGAATTGCATTGAAACCACCTTTACCACCGGAAGCCTCTTCTGGGTGGCGAAGGCGACATCGCTCTACCGAAACCAGTACCATCAGTTCCTCTGGTGAAGCATAATCTTCACATATACCAGAGCCGGGATAAGTTGTTTCTAAAAATCTTGGTTTGTCTACTATTGTCGAGACGGAGTCCTCACAGCTACCTGTGGTCATGATCCATCCAATCAGTGAGACCATACCTCCCGAACCCGACGTTGTTCAACTGGAAGTTGATTCAGATTCTGTCTCATTTTTTCCAGAAAATTTGCATCGTGAAGTCGAACAAACATAATTTGTTCCTATATCAGTCATCCCACAATCTATTGTAGCCATTGAGTCTCCCATATCATGTAGTCAACCTCCTGAAATATACTTTGGGCTTGATAGCGAAATATTTCCACCTGGTTTAATTTTGATTGAAGAAATCCCACAAGACAAAACACCTTTAACTCTAACTCATTTTTGGCAAGAGATTTAAGTGTACGAGTCTTTTCCTCAATCACCTTACTCTGATTTTTTTTTAAATTGTTTCATTTCAAGTTCCCGTAGATCCAATAGGGTATACTCTAGATCATTTGACCATGTTTGAGCTAACATCCCAGACTGAACCATCAATTTCAGCTGCGACAACATCTACTGTTGCTTCATCTTTGAAGTTTTGTCCATTTATTTCACCCATGTCATCATCTAGAATCCTATCTGGTTCCTCCCTTATGAGTACTGAACGGCTTGATCCTTTAATCCCATCTTCAGTGCAATATCAATTTGATCCCATCAGTTATTCTCCTTGGTGGCCGGTGATACCATATAAATTACCCTCAGAAATTCCAAAATTCAATGAAAACCTTGGAGAAGACCCATCGACGATTGTTATAACTTATAATTTATGGTGCTCATCAAACTCCTTAAATGATGACTCTGTTAGACTATGTCTTTTCCAGCGCACACTCACTAGTTCATCTGCACATTGAGGATAGTTCTTTTTCTTGTGTCAACCTCGTTAAAAAATGAAACAAGTGGCTATGAGGATAGTTCTTTTACTGTGCCAACCTCGTTAAAAAATGAAACAGGCCATGAGTATAGTTCCTTTACTTGTGTCAAGCTCGTTAAAAAATGAAACAAGGTTCCATGAACATAGTTCTTTTTCAATGTCAAGCTCGTTAAAAAATGAAATAAATCCTCCCCTATAATAACCTTCATTCCATCTGACTATTAGTAACCAGTAATATACTTAGGGGAATGAAATGAAGCTTGGGGGGCATCTGCTCTTGCAGGGGGCATTCGACATGAGCTCTTCTAGGGGGCATTCAAAACATTCTTACCAATTTCACCCAATCAACGGCTGAAGTTCGGGGGAAAAAACAGGTTCAGAGCTCCAAAATGAAAATGGTAACTTTCAAATGGTTAAAATGAATAGTAAAACTCTTTTAATTAGTGATTTGATTATTTTCAATTCATATTTATTGTTGTGACTATGTTTTTATTCAATTTTTATCATGAAACAGGTATTTTTAATCCATTTGATGTTGTTTTGAACATGTTTGCAACGGATGAGTAGATTAGTCATGCACATTTATTTCATGAATGATTTGACCATAAAGCATACTTTTATCCTTATTTTTCAAGCTTTGTTAAAATGAAAAAGGACTTGAAGCACAATTTTATCTCTTTTTCGAGCTTCTATAACAACGAAAAATAAATGCCTGGAGTCTTCTTTTAGCTCTTTTTAGACTTCAATAATGTGAAAATATTGCCGAGCACTTGTCTTTTCGGGCTCGTAAAAGTAAATTAATTGATATCTACTCAGTATAAGTTTAACCCTTTTCCAGACTGATATAGATTATTTACGAAAAAGGAATACCTTAGTTGAACATGGCTAGGAGGTTCTCTCAGATATTATTTTACACTTTTTCGGATTTGAGCAACAAATTTATGAAAAAGTACTTATAGTGTTTTCTTTCATCCTCTTTTTCAAACTCTCTAAATATGAAAAAGGACCGGGTTGTCATTGTCGTTAGGCTCGTTAAAACCTAAAATAGCGACGAGCTTGTCAATCATGGCAAGAATCGAGTTTCATTTATCGTTATACTCGTTAAATTATTAAATATCGATACATTATTTTCCCGAAGGGTTGAATTATAGATCAATCATATGTTATCCTCCTCAAGCTTGTTAAAAAATAAAGAGGTACTAGTCGACAAATGATTGGGGAAAATTTGGGAAAGTGAATAGAACTTTTTATGGTAGTAGGTCGCTCTTGAACATGACAATTCACTCCATCATTGTGACTATTTGGGTTGGGTAATCTTCTTGACGGTTCACTCATACCTTTACTTCAGTTTTGGGTCAATGCTGCCAGCTCATCTTAGTGTTTCCAATATGTTCAAGAGAAGTCATCTAGTGAATACTCATCCTTCTGCAATACTCATAAACCTTCATTCTCATGACAATCATCCCTGAACATTGCTATATCAAATCATATTTTGTCTCAAAAATTAGTAACTCCCATTTCGCAATAAAGTGGCTTCCTGTCGATGTCAAATCATCATCCAGGAAGTTTACTTAGAAACATCATCTTCCAGTACCATGAGGCTTGTTACAGCATTGACAAGATGCTCGCTTCCAGACTTTTGACCGAAATATTTTGTTTGGCGTTTGACATCAAATCATCTATTCACGCCTTACAAAATGTACTGCAGTATCTTGAGGGCCATTAACATCAATGGTGGTTCTCTCACATTTTTTAACAACTCACATCATTGGCTGGTAATCAAACGATGTCTTACCATGTTCGACTGCAAATCATATATTCGCATGACTAGACCTGTACCTGAACGATCAAGTGAAAAATATAAGAAGAACCCGGATCTAGTTTCATGCATCTAGGCTGTGATTTCAGGATTTTTGTACACATCATCTGTACGGTGACCTTACATATAGATCGTCATCTAAACATGGGCCTATATCTATAGGCATGTCTGTATTGGGCAACATTCCAATGTAGACGAATTTTTGCACTATGTACATGTTATTAGATAGTTTATGTGTTGAGCATGGGAATGCCTTCTCTCAGAAATTCGTGATCAAGAGGATATATCATGATGTAATGTATTTTAAGATTGATGCAGGTCGCCAATCTGCTTCAGTTCCAACCCATCACAGTGTAAAGCATCTCATTCAAACCAGTAGAGGTGGTACAATAGGAGGTCGTGTCTGAATCAATTTGTAATATGTTCGATAGGAGATAAGAAAGTGTTTGAGTATCATGAGGTGCTCGAGGATGCGAAGCATGGCTCGACCAATGGGCTGCCATCATTTGTTCAAACTATTTGTTCTGGAATAAGATGATCAAGTAGACATGGTATATATATATATATATATATATATTGTTATTATTATTTCGAATTCATGCTTTAGGGGGAAATCTGTTATAGGTCAATTTGGGCACCATTCCCAGTGACCTGGTTAAACTGGACATCATCCCCAGAACCAATGAAATAGTGTCTATCATCCCCTATCATTTCAGTTGCTACATGCCCTAAGTCAAGAACAAGAAAAAATCATGCATGACTTCTATTGCAAGGTTTCCAAGATTTGAAGTACATGTTATATCACCTATGAGCTCACCAACGCAGCCTCTCAAGGGACTAACTGCTTTGCATATGCAGTTACCGCCATTGAAGGGTGCTCAGCAAAGCACTTCCCGACATTCAAGAGTGCGTTGGTCAATTGGGAGCGAAATTCTCATTGTTTCAGAATCTCCACATGGCCAGTGCCTTCTAGAAGAGTCCATATGTGTCAAACTTCGAATCCATGTGACCATATAACACCTGTGAGCTTAGGAACATGTCTTACCTATTATTATAAAGTCATTGATTGTGAAAAAACCTTCAGCTTTTCTATAAATTGAGCACAGATCCTAGTTCTTGAGAAGGAAGAAATTGGGTAGAGAAATGATGTTGGATTCTCAATTGAGTATTTGATTTGAGTCATATGCTTCTGGAGAGATGTTCATTGTGATGAGGCTGGGATGATGTTGGGATGATGCTGGAGTTGGTGACATCAAATCAATCGTTGGTTTTAACCTCCCCCTTCTATCCATTAATAAATATTGTTGCTCATTTTCCCACATATGTATCTGTATAAGCTTCTATATTTCATATTATGGATTCTTAGCTGATGTATATGTTTCATGTTTCATTGATTTAACTGATTAAGGTAAATAGCCATCTGCATATTGCAATATCTTTGTTTTTTAGTGTTTATACTTGCAGGAACTAGTCTGGCGATCAAAGTTGGATTGGAATCTACAACAAGAGCGAAATAAGGATAATAGGAAGCGCTTGGACTCCAAGTAAGTTTCTCCATCTTTCTGTTTGTCTATTTACTCTTAGGAAAAGTGTCTGTAAAGTCCTTGATCTGTTGTTCTAAATGCATAGCACCACATTTAGTGAATGTGTTTTATCTGTAATTCATAGTTCCGCATAACACACTTGCCTCTAGTGGAGAATCCTACAGTAAATGGAAGTGAGACTAAGATAATAGAGACTCAGAACTATCTGTTAAAAGATATCCATAAACATGCTCGACTCACTCTCAAGCCAATAACACCAATGAGGTCATGCATTCAATTTCCCATAATTTTTTTTAGATAAGTGCCACTCCTAACAATACATCAACACTTGTAAGAAATATGTTTCGTCCAAATCACACAGGTATAACACAAAACAACACTTCTAATTAATATATTTCATCCAAAGAACTCCCAATATCTCATAGTTGAGGTAAAAACTATAGAAATCCATCTAATACTTGAACAAGGGATAAACCACTTCGATTTGTAGGACTAGCAAAAAATCAATCTTGACAAAATCACATGATGGTGATCACAATCAATGTTTACTAGACTCAATCGAATGATTGGAAGAGAGGTTCATGGTGTTGTGTGGTAAACCCACTATGAATATCTTGGAAATAACCACAAAATTTCTGAGTTTATATATTTTAGTTCACTGAAGAATTTTCACATGCAGTTTGACGTCCATGTATTGTAGATGGTTCTTTGACAAATTTATAATAAAAAATAACACCATTAAAACCAAGCACACTTGAAGACAATATCTATGAACAACTGATATTTATTTTTTCCTTGAAAACAAGTCATACATAGCATTGGAAGTGCATTCCTTGATAATAATAATAGACTAGATAGAAAATACCATTGAATAGAGAGATAAAATATGGTTATAGATGAGTGTTACAAGATCAAAATTACATCAAAAACATTCATACTACTCCATAGTAATTATATGTACACATTCAACCTCAAAATGCAGTGATGAATGAGAAGTACCACAAATAGCTTCCCACAACATGTAAAACGCTATTCAAGCATAGATAAACTAAATATATTTCATTTTCCAATTCCCATAATTGCCCAGAGTTAATACATAGGTACAAAAACTTGACTTATCTTATAATAGACTGAAAAATGATGGTTTCTAATATTTATGGATAGAAAAAATTTGTGCGCTAAAGGAGGTTGATAAAAGTAACGTGTACAGCCAATAAAGGAGGATTTTCAGCCTGATATAGCTCACATCAACAATTAAAAACTTAGCCTAGACTCCAAAAATATTTTAAAGGGAACCCAACTCTCTTCATTTGGCATTTCGACCTAAGTATAGCAGTTGAAGTTGACCAACAAAGAGAAAATAAACTCTGCTTGAGAGTGCCAGGAGAAATTGACCCTTCTTGATGTGAAAATCATGTTTTCTTCGTTACAGAGAACTCGTCCTCCAAGAAAAAATATCACTCAACCATTAAGAGAGGAAAATATTGTCTCCAAGGACATTCTCTTGCTCATCACTTCTACCCATAGTGTCTTGGAAGCTTGATGTCTTCATGGGTATTTCTTAGCCTATAAAAAATGAGATACAAACACAATATAACAAAATAAATCATCTGATAATACCTCTTCCAACTTAATATCTCCTACAAATCATCTTCTCCATGAAAGTGTTGAAAATCACAACAAGAAATATTGAAAATGGAACCCAAAAGGATTCTAGTTTAATATCCCCTTAATTAAATTAGAAGTAAATTGTAATTCCACATCACAGGACAACTTGTATGAGTTAACTGAGTCAGGAAGACTTAGTCAGCTCAGCCAATTCAAGTTGAGGGTCAAACTGGAGGTATGTAGAGTCCACTCTAAGTTTTAGGGGGTCCAGTTGCAGTTTATTTTGAGTTGTAATTAGTTAACTCAATTTAACTAGTTCTAACTGAGATATCAACTAGTGATAGGTCCAGTGAATTAAATTGATTTAATTCACATGCAGTGATCAATCAGATAACTAATAATTCACTATAAATAGTTGTTGCATGTCAGTTCTAAGGAAGGTCGAGTTGATATTGGGGTTAAAGGCAAGATACTATCAGTTGTATAATTATAAATTTGTACAGTTCATGCATGAGGTAATTATGATTCCTTGGATGTATTGCGAAATCTATTGATGGTAATTTCCTAATTAATAGGGGATCAATTATCCTAGGAATTCATGAGAAATTTTGGTTAGTTAGGTGCAGGGAAGTGGTTAAATATTGGACTAAGCTTTCCAGGATTAGAGTGAGACCATCAGGGATAGTGCAAAGGTTTCTCAAGAAAGGAAATAAAATTTTACTATTTTATGTTCTTGACTTTATGCAATATACAGATAGTGAGATTTTTAGTTGAGGATTTCCTTGGATACATCTTGGGTTGCGCGATTGATAATTATTTGTCTTACTTTTTTATGTGATTGTGCGATCTTAGTTGGTTTCCGCAATGTGTAGAATTGATTCAGTATTTTGTTTTAGTACATTACAAGATCAGTTGAATTTATTTAGATATTTCTACATAAAGCACAATGGTGTAATCTGAGTGATTTCACTCTTGGAACCAACTAGGGTGTCTAGTTTCAAAACTGAAGCTAGCTATGGCGGCTAGGGTTTCCAAAACCCTAATTGTCTTCTCCAAAAATTTCCAATAGCTCCTTTGCTCAAGATGCAAGCTAGGAATGAGGAGAGTCTCCTAATTTTTCTGTTTTATAAACTTGTGACCACTTTTGTTGCCGTTTTACCCTTTTAACTTCTATAAAGTCACTTTATAAAATTAAAGTAACTTTTCACTTGCCTAGGAAATGTTCCCCTTTCACCCCTTAGACTTCTATAATGTCTTCTTAGGAAAATAAAGTCCCCTTTTGAAAATTTTCCCGGGCTTAGCCAATGGAAACCATGTTAGGCTATTGGAATCTATCATTTGCTTCCTAAATCGTTGGGGGCATTATGGTCCTCTCTTCCCTTGATTTCTTGTCCTCAAGAAATTTTAACTCAGTATTTTTTAGCACCTACTCATCTTCTGAAGTGACATCATATATGGGAAATTCCTTCCATTTTACCAAGTACTCCTTCACTTTCCTAATTCACAACTTCCTTTCCCTTGTCTCTAGGATATTTTTTGGAACCAAAATCAACTCTCTCTCCTTATCCAATGGTGGAAGTTCTGTGGAAGTGACAATATGTGGTCCCATGTCCCTTTTAAGGCATGATACTTGAAAGATGTTGTGAATATTACATCCTTCAGGAAGCTCAAACTCATAGGCCACTTCCCATAATCCTCTCATGATTTTGTATGGTCTGTAGAACCTAGGTTTTAACCTTTTTCCCCCCTTCATATTGAGTGATGAATGTTTGTGGGGATGAAGAGAGAGGTATGCCATATATCCCACTTCAAAGTTACACTCCACTATATGTCTATTTGCATACACTTTCTTCTAATTTTGGCTCATCTGCAAATTGTCCTTAAATACCTTTAAAATTTCTTGGCTTTCTTGAATCTAGTCCTCGGCCAAAGGTGCCCGAATATCCCCAAATATTCTATCTGCAAATATTGGGGTGTCATATCCAAATAATGCTTTGAATGGTTTCATGTTGATGGAAATATGAAAAGTGTACTTGTAGCAATGCTCCCCTAGATGAAACCACTTTACCCATGCATTTTTTGGTTGGTTACATAGTTACGGAGAAACCCCTCCAACCATTTTTCGACTGTCTCTATCTCTCCATCAATCAATGGGTGGTATATGGTGCTCAGTGTCAGTTCGGCCCCCATAAATCTAAATATCTCCTGCTAGCTATTTCCCATGAACCTACTATCCCTATCATTGATGATGGTCTTCAAAAACCCATGTAATATGAAGACCTACTTGAAGAAAAGTTTGGCCATCTGCATGGCTGAATATTTTTATGGTATGGGAAAGGAATGAGTGAATTTTGTGAGTCAGTCAAATACTACATATATACAGTTTTTGCTGTGTGTCGGTGGTAGTGCACTGATAAAGTCCATGGAAATTCTCTCCCATTTTTTCTTCGGGATAGGGAGTGGTTGCAATGAACCTAATAGAAGAGTGTGTTTTGTTTTTTTCTATAGGAATTGTTGCATTCCTTTACGAACCTCAACACATACATCTTGGGGCCCTTCCAAGTGAACCTCTCCCTAATTTTTATGTAAGTCTTCATGTACCCCGGGTGCCATGGTAAGGGTGAGTTGTGAGTTTCCTGCATAATTTTCTCCTTGAGTTGTGATTCTGGTGCCAATTATATCTGATTATTGTAGTAAATGATATCGTCTATGACTTCGTACATGTAACCATGAATAAACCCCTCAATAATTTCACAATAAAATGTATTCTTTTAACGCTCCACAAGTAGCAACAACTTCTAATCATTTACCATCATTGGTCCTCCCAAGTCTTATTGTAGACCAATATATCATCAAAGAATACCATCAAGTCTTTCAGAAAATATTTATTGAACATGTGGTTCATCCATTATTGGAAAGTTGTGGGGGTGTTGGTTAGCCCAAATGGCATGACCAAGAACTTGCAGTGCCCAAAATGGCACCTGAAATTTGTTTTTGGGATGTCATGCTCTCGAACTCAAATCTGATGGTAGCCTGAGAAAAGTTTAATCTTCAAAATATTTGGATCCCCTCAATTCATCCATCAAATCATCTAATCGAGGGACAGGATACTGGTTTTTTTATTTTTCTTTTCTTAAGAGCTCAGTAATCAATAAATATCTGCAAAGTACTGTCCTTCTTCTTAGACATGATTACTGAAGAAGCGAAAGGACTGGAGCTAGGCTAGATGTGACCCAACCTCAACAAAACCTTGATGGCCTTCTCAATTTCATCTTTGTAAATATTGGGATGTCGATAGGGGTTGGTAATGACCGCCTGTACAAGCTCCTTCAATTATATAACATGCTCAAAACCCCTATCTGGTGGTCTACCTAGAGGAATGTCAATAAAAAACATTCTGGTGTTTACAAAGAAATACCTAAATGCTAGCGTGGTTGTTCCAACTGTCTGTTATCTATAATAAGGCACTCAACCACCCACTCAATATCAGCTCACCTCAATACTGCTTCCGTGATGTTGGATGATACTAGTATCGATGGGTATTGATGCTTGAAACTCAAAAATATCATTCTTCCATCTACTGTATCTTTGAATTCTGCCATGGATACTGTTATCACTCAGGTTTTCCTTGAAGTTGTGGAAAAGGAAAGTATACCCGAGGTAACCACAAACCAACCTTCAGATGCAGAATCTAGCCAATTTGCATCCAGAGAGGGCTCTCTCTTTATAATTTATCTTTGTTCTTAGAAGGTTTTAGGCTAGTTATAGATCCAAGAGTTTGTTTGAAAATGGCGGAATCCGTCAACTAAGGGCAAGGTTGAAGATTTTCAGTCCATTGGGCTATGGAGTCAAAGGATGGCTTTACTGGATTTCTATTCTACACACAAGATGGCTTTGCAGGGCAAGATAGCCAAACAGAGAACAATCCTTAAAATTTAAAGTGGATGGGATGATTTTGAAGGGATGAAAGGTAGCTAAGAATATTTCACCATGTTCAAAAGAAAGAAATGAAAAGATTACAAACAAAGAGCAATGAATAATTCTTTATTATAGTAATCAAGAATGTTTAAATTAGCAAAGCAAGAGCATTTAAGAATTCATGCTTATAACCAATTTAGAGGAAAACATTAAGAATAATCACATCTGAAATCAGAGTACAATTAAGTAAATTATGATTCAATCATTTATGTAAATTATTCAGAAATGGACATAATGATATTATAAACAGATATAAAACTTAAGACATAGGATAGAAAGACTTAATGAACTGCAGTCTGACACATGAATCTTGCAAAAAGTCTTGAGCTTCAAATTGTCATCCAATAAGCCACAAATAAATTTCTCCAAAACAATTTTTATTCCAAAAACATCAATGTCACAGCAAAGTAGTAGAATCCACCCAAAATACTTCCAAGAGTGAAGTATTTATACAAATTCTAAACTAAAATATCTTGAAAAAATATCAAGATTAGTTCACAAATCTCTCCAACTATCTTACATAAATAGAACTTAAGTAAATGACACTCAAACTAATTCATCTATTTGGCACTATTTTGTATGGATAGGTGATGACAAAGAGGAGAATTCAAATTTCATCCAACTCTTAGTTGATGATGAGGCATCCAAGTCACTAACTGCTTCCTTTCTTTGTGCAATCTGCTCCAACAATTATGCAAACTTTGGGTCCAATGATACCTTTATATTTCTCAATCTGTAATAGATATGTAAAAGGTGAAAGAGGTTATTGTAGATAAATATGTCGGTGAGATAAACCTCTTTCACTTTCCTAAAATTCCTCTCCAGTTGTGCACAATAGGCTCTGCAACAATATGTGTAAAACAGAGTTTTACAGAGTCGAAAAATAGCCTCTAAATATGTGCATGTATCTCTCTGTCTGAAATCAATGTGAAAAAACTGAGATAGGTTTTTGTAGATGGGTCTCTAAGGAACACAAACCTCCTTCCGTTTTGTAAAATGTATTTCTTATTGGCCACAATATTCTCTGAAAAATGATGACTTAACAGGAATTTTCTGCAAAAAGTGCTTTCCAACATTACTTAATATTTCCAAAACCATAATGGCTGTTAGAAAAGTGAGAGAGGTTTTTGTAGATGGCCCTCTTAAGAACATAAACCTCCTTCCGTTTTGTAAAATTCATCTTGGATTGATCACAATAGTTTCTGCAAAACTATGACTAAAATATGCAATTTCTGCAAAAATGTTCCTTCTTGTTATGTTTTTTCATCGTTTTACTTTCTTGCTCTTTTGATTGTTTTACTTTCACTTTAGACAAACCTCACTATTGGTGAAAGTATTCTCATCTCTTTTTACCATTTTACTGCCTTCTGTATTTACTTTTACTGTTTACCTTTGACTGCTCTGTAACTTCATTTTAACTTTCACTGACTTTTACCTGATACACTTTAACCACTGATACTCTTTAGCTGTTATGCTTTCTAACCTATGTTTGAATAGATTTGATAACAATATTGAAGTAAACAAATCTTATGACTACTATTAATACTGTTTATCCAAGGATGTGATCTTCTGATCACCTCTTCAGGGGACAACCGAGTAGATTTTTCAAGCAATTCCCCAATGGACAAGGGAGTGAGGTTTTGACCAAGTTCAAAATGGAGCATCATTCAAGGCTACAGGAACTCCCATTTTGGTTCTTGTGGAAAAAATGGAAATTTGACTAATGGTGAGGAATTGAGTAAATTCACGGGAAAAACAGGTCCATTTGCAGATTTAGTAATTCAATTACAGTTCTCGGGGTCACGGAATGAACTAGTAATTAATTCTAACTCTGTTTCAGTGAAGGAAAAAAGGAAAGCCGAGATTTCAACAGAGTTCAGTTTGAATTTAGGGTAAATACCTATTTTTGGAGAAAACATCGTTTGGATAGGTGCCGGCTAAGGTGGATAATCTTCTGAGAGGCTTGTCTGCAATCTTCTTCGAAAGGATAAGGTAAGTGGACTTCACAAATTCGAATTTTGAATTTTTCTGCGTGGAAGGCGTTTTCTTTCACTGGCGTACAAAATGATGAAAAAGACGTGAATGTTTTGTTTTATCGGCAAAGTCAAACGGGGGGGAATTTTTATTATTTTTATGGGATGATGTCACTGATGTACGATGGATGCATCACCGGGGTCGGGCAGTAAGCGGTAAATTCTGCGCCGCTTTCGGGAGCAGGCGGTTTTCCGCGGGGAGGCAGTGATTCCATTCGGAGATCAACACGTGGCGGGTGCACTGTTTCGAAACCACCGTGATCCCGCGCGTTAAATATCGGACGATGGATGGCTGGCAGAATTACAGCGGCCCGTTGATCCGGGAATGGGCGATCGGACGGGTGATATGACGTGAAGAAGGTAGGGGATTTAACACACGGGCCCAAAGTAATTAATGTTAATTTAACTATTCCGGGCGGCGTCTTATTGACTGAGGGATTGGTTATTAATTAATTCGGGTGATTAATTAATCCCGTGGTTTAATGAGAGTTGGGGTTGCGGCGGGGCTTTGGTTTTATTTGTTTTTTCCGTTTAAAACATAAAACATATCTTTAAAACCTTTTCAATATTGTTATTATATGGTAATAAATCAATGTAATTTATTATCCATGGGGGCGGGGATAGATTATAAAGATATATTTCTAACCAAAGGGCACATAATGTGGGTCTTTTATGAATAATTGGAAAATAAATACTGTGGTTGAAATTTTATAATAATATGGGCTTTTGGGATATTTATGTAGAAGGAGTTATACATATAGGAAAAGGTAAGTTATATAAGAATTTAATATTTAAAGTTAAATGTTAATATGACAATGGGACAAGGGAAACTCAAAATACTTTACACAACTAGGAAAATGGATATTTCTGAAGTAAATTGTATCATTTCAATTTCAACACTTAAACATAGAATAGTAAGTAATTTTGAGGAATTATTATGGAAATTTGCATGATTTTCCTAAGTAAAATAAAATTTTACTTAGGAAAAGATTAAAAGGGAATGTTTATAATAACAAATAACTTCAAATACTTAGGTCTTTTTTATCATCAGGCCGAGGGTCCGGTCCCTCCAAAAGTCAAGGAAATGCCTTGAGCCCCTTTAATCTTCAAATACCTTAGCACTTTGGGGAAATTAGTAAAACTCTCAGAGAGAAAGTGATGTGGGAAGTTAATGATTTTGAATTTGCTTTCTGTAAATTTTCCAATGTATATTTTGCTTCAGTACTTGTGATGAAAGTTAAAAATCAAACACATTTAACACCATCATTCATCATATGAAACTTTGCAACACCATCTACCTACCCTATCTACTTTACACTACCATTTTCTCTTCTTTATTAGGGTGCACTTAGACTGGAAAACCCTTATCAATCTTCTTTTCTTTTAGAAGGAAAATCTATCTAATTCTACCCTTATTACATCCAAGGGCTCAGATTAAACTGTTGAGCACCTTTTATTAACTCTACCTATCTACTTATCTGCCAAGATTAAACTGTTTGGTCAGATATTTATTCTCTATTCTACAACATGAAATTGAAACATGAATGAGTCAAGTTTAAGCAGTTTGACTCTTCATAAATTGTGGCAAAAGTTTGACAAGCTGCACACAATTGCTTTATTACAAAAATGAAATAGTAGTGGCATTTGGATTTGCACACTTTCCTTGGTCTATTTTTTGCTTGGGGTTCATTTCTTTCATTTTCTTGACCAATTTATTTTTCTTACCCTTTGATTTTTCTTTTAGGGTATACCCTCTTTACATTTTTAAAATTTTTTGATTTTTTGGTTTTTCAAGAATATGGAACACCTTTGCTCAAGAAAAAGGTTTGAACATATTCCATAGTTCAATCAAGACAATCATGAAAAATGACACCTATTGGTATAGGAGTCTAACACTGGCTCCACTTGGGGATGGCTTTTCCTTGTGAAAAGTCAAGAACAACAGGTCAGTTGCCTCAAAATGTCTCCAAACTAAACCATGTAATCTCCTTCTTCTGGTAGATTTATTGTATATATGATAGTAAAACTTCTGAAGCTTAGGGCCTTCACTTGAGGCTTCAACTCCAGTAAGTTACTATCCACTCAAAACTTAAAACTTTGTTGCCCAGTTAGGAATTTTCTGCCTTGTTCCAATCCCAAACATGAATTTGTTGTGGTTGAAAATCTTGAATTGAATATAGTCCTTTTTCTGCAACCTGAAATCTGATCTAAAACTAAAACAACACACAAAAATTTTCAAACCAATTTAATGAAAAACTAGCTGAAAATTGAAAAACTAAAAAAAAATGCTCAAAATTCTGAGCTTATTAGCACTCATCTACCTACTCAATCTACTGTTCAACTGCTAGTTAGGTAAAATGAAATAGTCAATGCAACCATTCAAGAATTATGTACTTTGATAGATTTTGTTGCATTTTCTTGTTGATTATCAAAATTGTACTTCTGCAACCTATTAGAAACTTGTCAACAAATGAGAGGATAAGGAAACACTTGATTTCCTTTGTTGACTCTAGAAACGGTACAAAAGGATCTTCCAAAATATATACACTGATGTTTAACTGATCTGAACAACTGTACATCTGTTCTGGATGGCCTCCATACCATGAATATGAAATGTTATTTTTATCTTTATCTCACTGTAAACTTTCAGATAAGATTTGTGATGATATTCCTACTGATTGTAATGTTTGAGTGTTGAATCCTTTATCATATTGATTCTGAAAATCATAGTTAGTTAATAGAGGAATGCTTTGAATGCCTTCAATATTCAACATATCTGCTATTGGATCCTGAAAATCTTGGGAAAATTGCTGGAAACCTATGACATATAAAATTCCATGGGACTTCATAAACTTCAACAAGTTTCCCATTCTTTTTTTAAAATATGTTATACCACATTTCCTTTAAAAGCTGAAATGGTTCAAAAAATAGTGGTATGGAACTTTCTTGTGTCATTTGATCATTTATTTCAATGGGAACTGGTAACTGCAATTGTGAAACTAAAAAATCTTGATCAATAGTTTCATTATCTTCTTTGTTGTCAATCACAATTCCTAAATATTGCTGATTATTGATGGCATGATAATTGTCTCTAATGAATTGAAATGAAGCAAAACAAAGAGGTAAAGAACCTTCACTTATTTCCACATTTTCTGCTTTTTCTTCCTCACTCTCATGGCTGATCTGTACTGGCTGATCACTATCTTCAATCTGCTGAAACTGAGTTTCTTCATCCCACAAACTAGCTTCTGATTGCTCTGTAAAGCTATCTTGAGTTTGAAGAACATAACTATCATCATAATTATCATACTTAGGCAAATCATCAAAACAAGGAATGTCATCAAACATACACATTAGATCAACAAATTCCTCTTCCTCATATTGATTTGTAAATTCATTTTCTGATCTATGATAATTTGAATTAAGAGGAATTTTTTCATGGCTATCAACCTCTTCTATTTCTTCATGGTGATTTTGAATAAAAAATTCTTCTTTCATAGTGATCTCCTGTGTTATTTCATCTAGTTTTCTTACCAAAAAGCTGAGTTTTACCTCTGCAATGTGTTTCTTTTCCTCTTCTTCTGCTTTCAAATTTTCCTGTTTGATTTGGAGATTAACTTCCACATCAACTGCAATGTTCTGCATCTATACAAGTGTTTTTGGATCTCTTTCTCTTAATCGAAATTCTATTTCTGGATCAAAGGCAATTGGATAATGCAAGAGAGCTGAATCATGAGGAGGTCTAATATTTTCTGGCAATGAATAATAAACTTGATTAAATCTATCATAAAATTGTTGTATTGTTTCATTTGGATGTCTTTTTAATTGATTATATTCTTCCATGATCACAAAATGATTAACTTTGATTATCCATCTATCAAGGAAAATTTTGATAAACTGTTGGAAATTTGAGATGCTAGCATTAGGTAGATTTTTGAACCAACTCTTTATTCTATTTTGCAAAGAAAGAGAAAAAAGTCTGATTTTAACATCATCTTCATCAATCTCAAATAAATCCAAATAATTTTCAAAACCTTGAATATGTTTTTGGGCAGTGATACCATTCTCTCCATCAAATCTAGGAAGATAGTTGTATTTTTTAGGAAAATCATGGAGTATAGGAGGTAAAATAAGGGGCTTATATCTATCTGGAACTTTATATGAAACATGGATATGTACAGGGATTGCAATATCAGTCTTGATTATTTGAGGCTTCTTAATTGGAAAATGATCATCATTAAATTCATAAGAAAGCTGCTCAAAGAGATTAGGAGAATTATTACTTACAAACTTCAAAGGAAAATAACTAAAAACTAATCTAAGATCTTCTATAAAATACAATATACATTGAAAACATTTCTTAATGAGAAAGAACATAATGTCTTGGATTAAGATCCAAGTTGAAAGCCTGATCTTTCCATATTTTCCTTTGAGGTTCATTCCTCCAGTGGAATCTTGAGTCTGAAATTGATTTGGAGTCGCCAGGTGGATGATTTTAACCTTTGTGTGTCTGATCCCTATCCACCATCATAGATCAGATCTAAACCTGTAAAACAATTCTGAAGAAAAAGTTAGTTCTTCAGGAAACCAAATTTTGAATATTTTATGATTTTTTTTTTTTTTTATTATGAATTTTCAAAACAACTTCTATGATTTCTTTAAGAAATTTAAGATTTTTAATTAAAATTTTCTCAAATATTTATTGAACTAGAGAGTCTGATTGAATGTTTTGAATCCAAAGTTCAGTTTATAAGCTAAACCAGAGATAGACTGAAGCAGCATTTGTTTACTATGCAGTTGCAGAGCAAAAGCATTTCAAAGGCTACCTAGCTGATCTTCAGACTCTGTCTATAGCTTATAAATCAAACAATAGTATCAATAAAATGATTCAGATCCCCAGTATGGTCGCCACTATGTTATCACTCATGTTTTCCTTGAAGTTGTGGAAAAGGAAAGTATACCCGAGGTAACCACAAACCAACCTTCAGATGCAGAATCTAGCCAATCTGCATCCAGAGAGGGCTCTCTCTTTATAATTTATCTTTGTTCTTAGAAAGTTTTAGGCTAGTTATAAATCCAAGAGTTTGCTTGAAAATGGTGGAATCCACCAACTAAGGGCAAGGTTGAATATTTTCAGTCCATTGGGCTATGGAGTCAAAGGATGGCTTTACTGGATTTCTATTCTACACACAAGATGGCTTTGCAGGGCAAGATAGCCAAACAGAGAACAATCCTTAAAATTTAAAGTGGATGGGATGATTTTGAAGGGATGAAAGGCAGCTAAGAATCTTTCACCATGTTCAAAAGAAAGAAATGAAAAGATTACAAACAAAGAGCAATGAATAATTCTTTATTATAGTAATCAAGAATGTTTAAATTAGCAAAGCAAGAGCATTTAGGAATTCATGCTTATAACCAATTTAGAGGAAAACATTAAGAATAATCACATCTGAAATCAGAGTACAATTAAGTAAATTCTGATTCAATCATTTATGTAAATTATTCAGAAATGGACATAATGATATTATAAACATATATAAAACTTAATACATAGGATAGAAAGACTTATTGAACTGCAGTCCGACACATGAATCCTGCAAAAAGTCTTGAGCTTCAAATTGTCATCCAGTAAGCCACAAATAAATTTCTCCAAAACACTTTTTATTCCAAAAACATCAATGTCACAGAAAAGTAGTAGAATCCACCCAAAATACTTCCAAGAGTGAAGTATTTAAACAAATTTTAAACTAAAATATCTTGAAAAAATATCAAGATTAGTTCACAAATCTCTCCAACTATCTTACATAAATAGAACTTAAGTAAAGGAAACTCAAACTAATTCATCTATTTGGCATTATTTTGTATGGATAGGTGATGAAAAAGAGGAGAATTCGAATTTGATCCAACTCTTAGTTGATGATGAGGCATCCAAGTCACTAACTGCTTCCTTTCTTTGTGCAATCTGCTCCAACAATTCTGCAAACTTTGGGTCCAATGATACCTTTATATTTCTCAATAAGTAATAGATATGTAAAAGGTGAAAGAGGTTATTGTAGATAAATATGTTGGTGAGATAAACCTCTTTCACTTTCCTAAAATTCCTCTCCAGTTGTGCACAATAGGCTCTGCAACAATATGTGTAAAACAGAGTTTTACCGAGTCTGAAAAATAGCCTCTAAATATGTGCATGTATCTCTCTGTCTGAAATCAATGTGCAAAAACTGAGATAGGTTTTTGTAGATGGGTATCTGAGGAACAAAAACCTCCTTCAGTTTTGTAAACTGTATTTCGTATTGGCCACAATATTCTCTGAAAAATGCTGACTTAACAGGAATTTTCTGCAAAAAGTGCTTTCCAACATTATTTAATATTTCCAAAACCATAATGGCTGTTAGAAAATTGAGAGAGGTTTTTGTAGATAGCCCTCTTAAGAACATAAACCTCCTTCAGTTTTGTAAAATTCATCTTGGATTGATCACAATAGTTTCTGCAAAACCATGACTAAAATATGCAATTTCTGCAAAAATGTTCCTTCTTGTTATGTTTTTTCATCTTTTTACTTTCTTGCTCTTTTGACTGTTTTACTTTCACTTTAGACAAACCTCACTATTGGTGAAAATATTCTCATCTCTTTTTACTATTTTACTGCCTTCTGTATTTACTTTAAATGTTTACCTTTGACTGCTCTGTAACTTCATTTTAACTTTCACTGACTTTTACCTGATACACTTTAACCACTGATACTCTTTAGCTGTTATGCTTTCTAACCTCTGTTTGAATAGATTTGATAACAATCTTGAAGTAAACAAATCTTATGACTAGTATTAAGACTGCTTATCCAAGGATGTGATCTTCTGATCACCTCTTCAGGGGACAACCGAGTAGATTTTTCAAGCAATTCCCCAATGGACAAGGGAGTGAGGTTTTGACCGGGTTCAAAATGGAGCATCATTCAAGGCTACAGGAACTCCCATTTTGGTTCTTGTGGAAAAATGGAAATTTGGCTAATGGTGAGGAATTGAGTAAATTCACGGGAAAAACAGGTCCATTTGCAAATTTAGTAATTCAATTACAGTTCTCGGGGTCACGGAATGAACTAGTAATTAATTCTAACTCTGTTTCAGTGAAGGAAAAAAGGAAAGCCGAGATTTCAACATAGTTCAGTTTGAATTTAGGGTAAATACCTGTTTTTGGAGAAAACAACGTTTGGATAGGTGCCGGCTAAGGTAGATAATCTTCTGAGAGGCTTGTCTGCAATCTTCTTCGAAAGGATAAGGTAAGTGGACTTCACAAATTCGAATTTTGAATTTATCTGCTGGAAGGCGTTTTCTTTCACTGGCGTACAAAATGACGAAAAAGACGTGAATGTTTTGTTTTATCGGAAAATTCAAACGGGGGGGAATTTTTATTATTTTTATGGGATGACGTCACTGATGTACGATGGATGCGTCACCGGGGTCGGGCGGTAAGCGGTAAATTCCGCACCGCTTTCGGGAGCAGGCGGTTTTCCGCGGGGAGGCAGCGATTCCATTCGGAGATCAACACGTGGCGGGTGCACTGTTTCGAAACCACCATGATCCCGCGTGTTAACGATCGGAGGATGGATGGCTGGCGGAATTACAGCGGGCCGTTGATCCGGGAATGGGCGATCGGATGGGTGATATGACGTGAAGAAGGTAGGGGATTTAACACGCGGACCCAAAGTAATTAATGTTAATTTAAATATTCCAGGCGGCGTCTTATTGACTGAGGGATTGGTTATTAATTAATCCGGGTGATTAATTAATCCCGTGGTTTAATGAGAGTTGGGGTTGCGGCGGGGCTTTGGTTTTATTTGTTTTTTCCGTTTAAAACATAAAACATATGTTTAAAACCTTTTCAATATTGTTATTATATGGTAATAAATCAATGTAATTTATTATCCATAGGGGCGAGGATAGATTATAAAGATATATTTCTAACCAAAGGGCACATAATGTGGGTCTTTTATGAATAATTGGAAAATAAATACTTTGGTTGAAATTTTATAATAATATGGGCTTTTGGGATATTTATGTAGAAGGAGTTATACATATAGGAAAAGGTAAGTTATATAAGGATTTAATATTTAAAGTTAAATGTTAATATGACAATGGGACAAGGGAAACTCAAAATACTTTACACAACTAGGAAAGTGGAGATTTCTAAAGTAAATTGCATCATCTCAATTTCAACACTTAAACATAGAATAGAAAGTAATTTTGAGGGATTATTATGGAAATTTGCATAATTTTCCCTAAGTAAAATTGAATTTTACTTAGGAAAATATTAAAAGTGAATGATTGCAATGATGGATAACTTCAAGTACTTAGGTCTTTTTGATCATCAGGCCGAGGGTCCGGTCCCTCCAAAAGTCAAGGAAATGCCTTGAGCCCTTTTAATCTTCAAATACCTTTGCACTTTGGGGAAATTAGTAAAACTCTTAGGGAGAAAGTGATGTGGGAAGTTAATGATTTTGACTTTGCTTTCTGTAAATTTTCCAATGTATATTCTACTTCAGTACTTGTGATGAAAGTTAAAGATCAAACACATTTAACACCATCATTCATCATATGAAACTTTGCAACACCATCTACCTACCCTATCTACTTTACACTACCATTTTCTCTTCTTTATTAGGGTGCACTTAGACTGAAAAACCCTTATCAATCTTCTTTTCTTTTACAAGGAAAATCTATCTAATTCTACCCTTATTACATCCAAGGGCTCAGATTAAACTGTTGAGCACCTTTTATTAACTCTACCTATCTACTTATCTGCCAAGATTAAACTGTTTGGTCAGATATTTATTCTCTATTCTACAACATGAAATTGAAACATGAATAAGTCAAGTTTAAATAGTTTGACTCTTCATAAATTGTGGCAAAAGTTTGACAAGCTGCATACAATTGCTTTATTACAAAAATGAAATAGTAGTGGCATTTGGATTTGCACACTTTCCTTGGTCTATTTTTTGCTTGGGGTTCATTTCTTTCATTTTCTTTACCAATTTATTTTTCTTACCCTTTGATTTTTCTTTTAGGGTATACCCTCTTTACATTTTTTAAATTTTTTGATTTTTTGGTTTTTCAAGAATATGGAACACCTTTGTTCAAGAAAAAAGTTTGAACATATTCCATAGTTCAATCAAGACAATCATGAAAAATGACACCTATTGGTATAGGAGTCTAACAGATACATCTATGAAATTGTGGGAAGCTCCACTATCAATCAATTATGTCACCTTGCGATCTTCCAAAACCTATATGACTCTAAAAGTATGATACCTAGGAAATCCTAACATGGATGCAATGATAAATACTTTTCCCTCTGCATGTGAAGTATCACCCCAAACTATCTGATGTATCTGTCCTTATGCTTATCCCTAAAATGGCTCCTCATATCCATCATCATTGTCACTCTTAGATTACACCTCAATATACTGAGCCTTTCCCACCTTGTCCTTACCTGCACACCTATGCCTGATTTCCCATGGATCATGATAGGTTAAACAAATATTCTTCTTTCTTAAATCCTTTCGAGTCTCCTCATCCATATTTGGCTTCCCAGTCCACTCCTTCTGAAATGGATTGACCTCTTTAATATTATGAGGCAAAGAGTGTGTAGGAGTGATTTTTTTTTAGAAGTGGCATATTGCATATCCCTAGTCTTGTTAATTTTTGCATGAAGAGTAGTGGGTTCAAAGCCTTTGACCCATCCATGTATGGGATCTAACAACCCATCTACAAATAGCATACCCAATTTGGCCTCTGATATATCTGTGACCATAACTGCTAGTATTTGAAACTCTAAAATGTAAGACTCTCGACTATCTGTCTATCTAAGATGTGCCATCTCTCTAAAATGAAGCTTTGGATCCTTAATTTCAAACCGCTAAACGAGTCTCTGAGTAAACTCAGTATATGAGGTGATGATGTCGTGACCCATAGTCAGAAACCCATGGTACCACCTCTCATGGGACAACCATCCAAGTGAAATGTGGCTAGCTTGCTATCCACTTCCTTTATCATCTGATGCACCTAGAAATATATATTCAATTTACGTACCCATGACGGAGTTGATCATTTGGACGACCCATTAAAGAAAGGGATGGTCACCTTGCCCAATGTATTTTTTAGCTCATTATTATACCTCAAGTATTTCTAAAATGTTTTGGGCACGTTCTTTAACTAAAGATGACATAAAAAAGTGAAGCTCATGAAAACATGGAACTACCATCCCAATGGTCTTCTCCAGATAATCTGCATAAGGAATCCCTCTACTAGACTACTCTGATTGGTCCCTTGTTGTCTCATGTAAAATTTGAGGCATGATTGGTCTAGGTGTTTTTATAAATGAGCATGAATGGATTTGTGCAGTAGTTTGGACCTGACTACCCTCTACACTATTAGACCCTTCTCCATTCATTGCTTCCTTTCTAGTGGAATTCCCCTTTCTTTTTCATCCCTTTCATCAGACCTACCATCTTCTTTTGGCCTTTAGAAAAATCATTTTTTTCCCTGAGAAAATTGTTAAAGGATTAGTCCTCCTTGTCACCCATGTATGGCTCTTCTATTTCAGGTGTTTCTTCTACCCCTTTTCCATTCTCTGGTGTTTCTTCACCCTCATCATCTGGAATACCCTTTTCTCTAATAGGAGTTGGTTCTCTATGTGACTAGCTCCTCCTACAAGCTATCCCTATGCATGGAATTTCCTCTTTCATGTCATCACTATCAAGCTTCCCTTGGAGCCCATATCCATACAAGAACATGCTCTAATACCACAGTAGTATACCCACTACGAATATCTTGGAAATAACCACGAAATTTCTGAGTTTATATATTTTGGTTCACTAAAGAATTCACAAATAGTTTGACTACTAGGTATCATAGATGGTTATTTGAAAATTTATAATAAAAAATAACACTATGGTGAATGTATGAAGATGGGTTACACTTTCGTGAGAAATGCACCCGAAAATTTCAATCTCCCACAAGTTCGGTCGAACTTTTCAAAAGTTTGGCCGAAATTTTGAAATTAATTTGGCCGAAATTTTTCTGCCGTTAATCGAACTTATTCTGTCATTTATGTTGACGACAATGATAATCGGATTTTTGGCTAGAGGCAGAAAAACCGGCATTAAAAGTTCGTCTGAACTTTTAGTTTGGTTGAACTGTTAAAAAAGTTCGCCCGAACTTCATTTTATAAATATAGCGGCCCGTAGGCCATAAGAATTTTTCCAACGATTTTTTATTTGCGCGAACTTGGAGGTGTGTATTTGGTAGTGACCATTGGAGAGTGCTGGGAGGTGTGTTTTTCTCTTTGTTTGGCTTGTTTTTATGTTTTTTTTTAATGTTTTTTTTTTTTGGTGCGTTATTGCTAAACTCTATTTTTTGCAGTGTTTGTGGGTTTTAGTAGGATTCCTGGGGTCCGCTCTGCATCCTCATCTCCTTGTGGCATCAACATGCTCGTGAAACTTGTTCGTCCGCTTTCTCGGTTGTAGGTATTATTTTGGTTCAACGTGTTCATCCGCTTTTTGCGTTCCACGGTTCCAGGTATTCTTCTGGTTCTTGGTTGCAAATCATAAAATCTGTGTAAACATAAAATATGTGTAAATACATGTTGGTAAGTTAGCAGAAAAAGGAGTGTAGTGTTCATCCGCACTGTCCATGAGTTTTTTAACAAAGGTCTGAAACTTCCTCGTCAACTGATCATCCTCCTAAATTCTTAGAAAATAGCCTAAACCAGTCCCACACTGGTCCTACCATGTTACCGCTGTCATCTGCCAGGGAGGGTCTTTCATAACTCTGCTTGATTTATGTTATCTTTGGTACATATTGGTCCTAATACACATTAAAATGGAATTTGATTTTTTTTGTAGCCACCATAATTTGTTTCCAATGTAGTGTTCAACTCGAGCCAAATATTTCTTTGCAGAGGTTTTCTGATCAAGTTCCTTCTTAATCTCTTTGAGCTTAATTTATGATTAACCTTTGCTATGATTTTATATTTCAAAGCCAAGCTTGAATGGGAATTTTCTATGTGCCAAGCCCACAAGGCGATACATAGGAGGATGCAGGTCTCTATCCGCCATCCCTAAGAGAGAAACCATTGAGGGGAATGGTTCGGGAACGAATCTGAATTACTACTATGAGGATGAGACCACTCCTCGAGCACTGATCAAGATTTTCCCCCCTTTCATGGGCCCTAAAGTACCTTGATACGCGTCTACTTCTAGTTTCTTTCAAGCCTACCTCCAAGACTCAAGGAATTCACCTTTCACCAAGCTACCATACCTATCCTGTGAATCCTCATCCCAGAAGGGAAGGACACGTAGAAACTTGTCGTCTTGAAATGAAATGGAGATGTACACAGAATTCATAAACTGACAAGAGTATATAAGAGGCCTGATTGTAACAATGCATTTACAGAGGCATTTGCACCTTTACTCCAATCTGATTTAGGATATTCTTGAGCCACATTAGTTCACATGTGGCCTGACAACCATTCACTTCTTCGAGATGGGATGTCATGAAACAACTTTGACTTCATTTAGTGGTAAAAAACTACCTACCCACTTGAATAAATAAAGGATAGAGCCCCATGCAAGCATGATATAGGGTTGGTTATTTCGTTACCCAAAATTTGGATTCATTTCTCATCTATTGTAGTTGGGAATAAGTCAGGTCACTTGAAAAAATATCTACCTCAGAATCACTTATGAATAAGGAACACAAAGTCCTACATCTGTTTATGTATATGTCAGGGGCGACACATTCAGAGGGCTGGCCAACACTTAATTCATCTAAGACCAGGGACTAAGTTACCATAGGGTTGGACACAAACTCGGGATGGTTTTTGGCTGTGAACTGCCTGCGGATGTTGGGTGATGTACATGGCAATGTGGATCAAAGTAGGTTTCTCAATATTTCTTTTTCCGATGGTAATTTATTTTTCTGCACATGAAGGTAGAGACCTGTAGTAATTATGGTAATGATGAGTAGTTATTTCTGAGTTTATGATGTTGGTGGTCTATATACATTGAAATGGCATTTGATTTTTTTTTTGTGTAGCCACCATAATTCGTTTTCAATGTAGTGTTCAACTCCAACCAAATATTTCTTTGCAGAGGTTTTCTAATCAAGTTTATTCTTAATCTATTTGAGCTTAATTTATGATTAGCTTTTGATATGATTTTATCTTTCAAATCCAAGCCTGAATTGGAATTTTCTAGTAGTGCATTTCTTTTTTGAGTTTGTGCTTCTATCTTTACCATCTATGAGGTCTTCCATTTGACATTTATTTCAACAATTTTAAATCTTTTTGAATTATTGCTAATTATGATCTAAACTTAATAATATGCTCTACATCTAATCCTTCTTTGATTATTTCTATATCAATAATTAATGCTTTAGAGGCTAAGCTTGCTAACAAATCAAATTCTATCTCTTCATTGAATTTATGAATGAATTGTCCAATTTAACATTTTTTTTCGATAGGAAACATGATTTTTTATCTAAGAATTTTGATTTCCTTATCATTTTCTTTAAGCATAGATGAAATTATAGTTTTATCCTTTGAATCTTGAGACATAACAATTAATTTATAGTTTAAATAACTAATTAATAGTTTATGAGTCCTATATGTGGTTCTTTCAGTTATCAATTGATTTGCTAGTTTGTTAACAACAATAGGAGCATAGTCTTCATCCACACTGTCCACTAATTGTTTAACAGAGGTCCGAAACTTCCCCATCAGCTGATAATCCTCTAAAATCTTAGAAAATAGCCTAAACGAGTCCCACACTGTTCCCCCCATGCTACCGTTGTCACCTGCCAAGGAGGATCTTTCATAACTCTGCTTGGTTTCCTGCTATCTTTTGTACATATTGAAATGGTTTTTGCTATCTTTGGTACATATTGGTCCTGACACACATTGAAATGGCATTTTATTTTTGTGTAGCCAGCATAATTATTCCCCAATGTAGTGTTCAACTCTAGCCAAATATTTATTTGCAAAGGTTTTCTGATCAAGTTTCTTCTTAATTTTTTCAAGCTTAATTTATGATTAGCCTTTGCTATGATTTTATCTTTCAAAGCCAAGCTTGAATGGGAATTTTCTAGTAGTGCATTTCTTTTTTGAGTTTGTGCTTCTAGCTTTACCATCTATGAGGTCTTCCGTTTGACATTTATTTCAACAAATTTAAATTATTGCTAATTATGCTCTAAACTTCTGTATATGATCTACATCTAATCCTTATTTGATTATTTCTAAATAAATAATTAATTCTTCAGAGGATAAGCTTGCTAACAAAACAAATTCTATCTCTTCATTGAATTAATGAATGAATTGTCCAATTTAACATTTTTCTGCGATAGGAAACTTGATTTTTTACCTAAGAATTTTTATTTCTTTATCCTTTTCTTTAAGAAATTCTAGTTTTATCCTTTGAATATTGAGACATAACAATTAATTTATACTTTAAATCACTAATTATTAATATTTTATGAGTACTATATGTAGTTCTTTCAGTTTTCAATTGATTTTCTAGTTTGTTAAGCTGTATATTCAATTTATTTAGATTTATTGTCTCTTGCACCAAGTCTCTAGTTACTATATTTCTAGCTTCTTTGAGAAATTCTCTTTTGTATTCTAGTGGAATTTGATTTTTTCAGACCATAATGCATAACTCCATTAGATGTTCTTTTTATTAATGGTCAATCAGATTTATAGAATTAAGTGACTCTTCTTTTCATTATCCAAGAGCCATTTCATCTTTGTATTCTCCTAATTATTTACAATTTTATTTATAGGGACAAAAATATTAAAGGATTATGTCCAACATTAGCCCAATCAATCCAAAGGGGCGTTTGTGATCCCAGACATCATTCTGAATTTTCAATATCCAACATCAACCATTAGATCATTCCATGAGAATATATTGTTGCTTTCTCTCTCAATATTCAATATCCAACATTTTGACATATGTTGTCCCAATTATAATAACTGGATGTTTCTATATATATTAATTATTTGAAGCTTTGGGCCTTTCCTCAAATTAAACTTAGAGGCTACTAGTATAACACCAACAATATTAGAAGCCTGGTGAAAAATAATATCCCATTGTACCCACTACTACACCATTCCAGAAGAAAATATTTCTTCCTTCTTCCTTAATATCAACATTCTAGCATACGTTTTCTGAATTATAGTAACTCTATGCTGGTATATTAATTTGTTAGAGTATGACAAAAATTTGATTAAAGGAGAATGTGAAAACCAGATTTATCTAAGTAAAATTTATTTAAAATCAACATTCTATCATCTATTTTATGAAATATAGGAACTATATGTTGGTATATTAATTTGTTAGAGTATGACAAAAATTTGAAAAAAGGAGAATGCGAAAATCGAATTTATCTAAGTAAACTTTATTTAATATCAACATTCTAGCATTTCTGAATTATAGTAACTCTATGCTGGTATATTAATTTGTAAGAGTATGACAAAAATTTGATTAAAGGAGAATTATCTAAGTAAATTTTATTTAATATCAACATTCTAGCATATGTTTTCTGAATTATAGTAACTCTATGCTGGTATATTAATTTGTTAGAGTATGAAAAAAATTTGGTTAAAGGAGAATGTGAAAACTGAATTTATCTAAGTAAACTTTATTTAATATCAACATTCTAGCATTCATTTTCTGAATTATTGTAAATCTATGCTGGTATATTAATTTGTTTGAGTATGATAAAAAAATTGATTAAAGGAGAATGTGAAACCGAATTTATCTAAGTAAAATTTATCATGTGTATTCTGATAGTATTGGTTCATGGAACCAAATTATAGTTAGCGTAGTTAAGTCTCTTTCATTTTTATGAAGCCCCTTAGATTGAAGAGGTAGTAAGCTTACTTTTCTGATAATAAAATATTTTGTTTGTTTTAAATGTTTCTCTTTGTTAGGGTCTTTTTTATACAGGTAGTTATAAATTTACAAATATCTTAAAAGAGAAAGATACAACTACAAGTGGGGACATGTATGAATGGACAAAAGAGTAAACTTCTGAAACTTAGCAAAGTAATTAGAAAATACGTGAAGAAACCCATAATTCTCACGTGGACAACAATTACATGAATATTTTGGAAGTTCTTCTAATCATGATCTATATGAAGAAACAAATGAAGTTGAAAGTGAAAATTCAAAAATAAAATGAAAACATAAATAAAATTTAGGTTTATAAATTTTTAAAAGTATGGTTGTATGCTATCCTAACACATTGGCTAATTTAGAAAAGAGAAAAATACAACTACAAGTGGGGAAATGTATGAATGAACAAAAGAGTAAACTTCTGAGACTTAGCAAAGAATTTAGAAAATACGTGAAGAAACCCATAATTCTCATGTGGACAACAATTACATGAATATTTTGGAAGTTCTTCTAATGATGATCTATATGAAGAAACAAATGAAGTTGAAAGTGGAAATTCAAAAATAAAATGAAAATAGAAATAAAATCTAGGTTTATAAAATTTTAAAAGTATGGTTATATGCTATCCTAACACATAGGCTAATTTAGAAAAGAGAAAGATACAACTACAAGTGGGTAAATCTGTGAATGGAAAAAAGAGTAACCTTTTGATACTTAGCAAAACAATTAGAAAATACGTGAAGAAACCCATATTTATCATGTGGACAACAATTACATGAATATTTTGGGATTTCTTCTAATCATGATCTATATGAAGAAACAAATGAAGTTGAAAATGAAAATTCAAAATAAAATGAAAACGGAAATAAAATTTAGGCTTATAAAGTTTTAAAAGTATGCGTGTATGTTATCGTAACACATAGGCTAATTTAGAAAAGAGAAAGATACAACTACAAGTTGGGAAATGTATGAATGGGAAAAAGAGTAAACTTTATGAGACTTAGAAAAGCAATTAGAAAATACACGAAGAAACCGATAATTATCATGTGGAAAACAATTACATGAATATTTTGGAAGTTCTTCTAATCATGATATATATGAAGAAACAAATGTAGTTGAAAGTAAAAATTCAAAAATAAAATGAAAACATAAATAAAATTTTGGTTTATAAAATTTTAAAAGTATGGTTGTATGCTATCCTAACACACAGGAAAATTTAGAAAAAAACAAGGCACTCTCACAGGGATATTAATGAAAATTGAGATGCAAGAGTAGTGGAAAGAGAGTTTTCTAAAGAAGAGGCCAGACACTCATAAATTTAGGTAAAATGTAAAATAAAGCATGACAAATGCAAAAACGTCAACAAATTTTCATTTGATGGGTAGAAAGGATTTGAAATTTCAGGCCTGCTGTTCACCCAAACTCTATGCGGCCAACTGGTATATTGTTCACCCAAACTCTATGCGTCCAACTGGTATATTGTTCACCCAAAATCTATGCAGCCAACTGGCATACTGTTCATGCAAACTCCCTTTCCAGTTTTCATTGCAGAGTGATATTGATTTTATTTTTAGAAATGGCCCTTGGATTTTAGGTTCCTGTGGATTGTACCTAGACTAATGGAAATTCAAATTTCACCTAGAGAAACATGTCAAAAAATTCTTGTCATGGACTTGACTTTGACAATTGGACTCGTATCTAGAATATAAACTACAAATAAATTCCTTTTTAATGTATTGAATGTTCTCATATATGAATACAACAATTTTGCAAAGTGTTCCAAAAGATGAGACATCTCCTTTAATTGGATTAGAGTGAATCTAAATTTCACGAAGCTGGAAAATGGTAATAATGGGAAGTAGAACCAAGGCCATAAACACGAATAGAAAATAACAACAACATGACAATCCCACAATCAGTACACATCCTCGGGGTAATTAAATAAATATTTTCAAGGTCAAGAAAACTTAAATGATCCATGTAACCCTTAGAAACAAATGGGAGATAAATAGGGCATCACAAAGGAAGATAGGAAAGAAAACAAAACCTTTACTGAGATCCATAGGTCTGTATTTTGCATAAGTCCACGGTATCTAAATAACATGTCATACATGATGTAGAAAACTTCAAAATTATTGTATGATATTTATGGCAGTACAGGAAGATGTACATGTAACGTAGTAATTTATGAAGATGTACATGTAATGGTCGTATGCAAGGATAATTTGTTTAGTATTTATGTAATTTTATTCTAAATTCTAGAATATTTAACAATTTTGATTTACAAGTGAAGTTAAATAACTGATTAACTTTTTTTAATATTTATGAGATTCCTAAAATATTTTAAAATCTACATAAAACTACCTTTACAAAAGAGTGTTTTTGTTCGCCTTTGAAATCCAGCTAAGAAGAGAAGGGAAGACATGACCCTTTCATGAAGTGCAAGCATCTATAAAGTCTTACTGCCAAGTCATCCCACTAGCAGCCTCTAGTCACTCAATAGCTCATTGAAATCAAGGCATATCACAGGGTTCTAGTGTCATCATAGTAGCATTCTCCCCATGCTTCCTAGTTTATAGCAACCATAATCTGTACATACTATACATATCCATCACCTTTATAATAAACATAAAGTCACCATAAGATGTTCAAATAAAAAATTTTAATTAAAAATTGAAATCTATATAATTTAGAAACTAGATTGAACAACTATGAGATTATTATCATAATGCTTGGCGCTTGTATGTAGTAGCAACTAGTATTCATTATGGGATTACATATCCAATCAATTTCTACTTGCAATATGTCCTCCCTGACAAAATTTTCATTCAACCAAACAACTGTGAGTATTCAGGCATATAAACTTTCATTACCATATTTCTAGCAGCTTTTGAAATGATCTTATAATTATGACATAACGATCATTCCATTATTTTAAGCTATACACATATTAAATGCAATGAAGTTTCATTATCTATATATGCATTACTATAATAGAAAAGCATTCACACAATGCATTCAAACATATGCACTAATACTCATTTATACACAATCAAAATTTTCACATTTGCATAGTATACTTCATGCACATTCATACTTCTTTCAAATTCTCCACACTCACTCACTACACCCTTGCACGGCATTGAATACCATCCCATGCTACATTCCACACTCATTTTCTTCATCATCTTCACTTCCTATAAATTTTACACATCCTCCAGGCATCTAGATTTACATCTGCTATAATAATTACAATATATCCCATGCCATACCATCCTCCTTGACCAACTTAAAAATTCACTCAACTCTTCAACACATCTGGACACCTTCTTCTTTAATCACCACACACAAGGATTTTACCCTCCCTTCATTTCTCAACAATCCCTAAAGAGCCCTTCCTTTCACTACTTAACAATCCCGTAGGAAACTCTTCCTTATCTTAACCAACTCAACATGACATATTATCACATGAATGCATAAAAAATAATTTTTAACAATTTTGAAATGTCCTAGGCTTCCTTCCTTTACTATACCCCTACCTAGTTATCAATTCACATACATGCATTCAAATGTCAACGCATACATATCAATTGAGATATTGAATCATAAGTCAAGGAATTCTTACCCAATTCCTTTAAGCTCACATGCTATATTGGCATGAAGAATTCATACTTGTACGATTTCCATCAATATATCTAATGTTACCTAATCAACAACATTAGTGTAGCAGAAAGAACATTATCATGATTTGGGATATCATCTTCCACTCTGTCTCTTTAATCTGGCGAGCTCCAATGTTTTGAAGGAGGTTGATTGGAATTTCATTAAGGATTTCCAATAGCCTTGTCCTTTTTAATAGCAAGGATGCTATCAAAATCAAATGTGTCATGCTAGTCTCTTTTTCCTTGCTCCGAGGCAGCAAGCTCTTCATCACACTTAGGAGACTCATCTAGAAAATCTTGCTGGTTGCCCCACTTCTTGTGTTCCAATTTTTATGTATGCTTCAGTAATGTCAAAAAAGTATAGCAGGTTATAATTGATAAAATAACAGGTTTGTGTCTATCACCTCATAGGGGTCCACTATCACCTAACCAACCATAATGGCTAGGATGTGTTGTTACACATTTTCCTTGCTCCGAGGCAGCAAGCTCTTCATCACACTTAGGAGACTCAGCTGGAAAATCTTGGTGGTTCCCCCACTTCCCATGTTCCACTTTTTATGTTTGTTTTAGTAATGTCAAAAAAGTCTAGTAGGTTATAATTGATAAAATAACAGGTTTATGTCTATCACCTCATAGGGGTCCACTATCACCTAACCAACCATAATGGCTAGGATGCATTGTTACTCATTTTCATTGGCAGTAAACTATTATAAAAAATTTAGCTAAATGTAGGGACGATCTTAGTGTTTTTGGAAACCATGTACATGTCATTTCTCCCATAAACTTTAAGGCATTTGCAATAAATGTTAATTTAATATTTTATTGAATTTATTATTTTCATGGATCAAAAATCCCACTAAACATGGTTGAAAAATGGACATTATGCATAGATGTTCTTGTTATCCCAATCCAGGGAAAGCAATGATTACATATGTGTTATGCAATATTGTGACTGACAAAGTCCTCCAAAGGAAAATGAATATACCTGGAAGAACAGAAAACAATGAAGCATATTATATTGCATTGATAGAAGGCTTGGGATGTTATGAAACCAACTCCAAAAATAGAAGAAAAGAGAGATTAACGCCTTAGAAATCAACCACTTCTAGGGGGAAACCTCCTTTACATTACATAAGTGAACAGTTCTTGGATGATACAAATGAAAAAACCTCCTTTCTATATATAGGAGTCCATGGGGTCACAATATAATCCTAGCCGACCTAACAATAATAATGCAAGGGCACAACAATAACAATAATGGCTTTTTATGGGGCACAATAATAACAATATGGGAGCTATAGGGGTACAACAATAAAGATAAGGGGGCTACACTAACAATAATAAGGGACTACACTAGTAATATAGGGACCTAACATGTCCTTCTCCTTCAAAAAAATGTTGTCCTCAATGCCTGAGTAGCTCTAGATGCTTCTGTATAAAATTCTCATCCTCCCATTTGGAATCTTGAGTGGGCAAATTCTTTCAATTGATGAGATACTATGAAATTGATCGATTTCGTAGCTGTTGAGTTCTTGTTTTTGTGGTTGTTTCAGGTTCCAATATGATTTTTCCTTCCTCATCAAGTTCTGTCAATATTGTTTGAACTGGAAGTTTATCACCTACAACCTTCTTTAAACATGAAACATGGAAAACTGGGTGCACTTGAGAAGAAGCATGAAGCTCCAATTTGTATGTCATAGTACCGATATTTTGCAACACCTTGTAAGGAACATAGTACTTTGGCGATAATTTATTATCCTTCTTAGCTTGCTTTAGGAACATTTGTTTTTATGGTTGTAGCCATAAAAATACCCAGTATCCTACATCAAAAATCCTCTTGCTGCGATGTTGATCTGCCTGTTGTTTCATTCGATTTTGTGCCAAATTTAGGTTATCCTTTAAGAGTTGGAGAACTTGTTGTTGATGCTCAATGTGATTTTCCACTGATTGAACCTTATAATTTTCTCTTAAAGATGATGTGATGGACAATGGATGATATCCATAAAGTGCCATAAATGAGGTCATTTTTGCTGTAGTATGGAAGGAAGTGTTAAACCACCACTCAGCCAGAGGTAACCGATTGACCCATTGTGTTTGTTTATTAGATACAAAACAACGAAGATATATCCTTCCAAACATTTGTTCACTATCTCTGTTTTCCCATCAGATTGAGGATGATAAGATGAGATATGAGCTAATTGAGTACTCAAACAAGAAAATAATTCCGTCCATAAATTTCCAGTAAAAATTGGATCTCTGTTGCTTACAATAATGTTTGGGTTTCCATGTAGCTTTTGAATAGTTTCCATAAATGCAGTAGCAACTGTACTTGCTTTAAATGTATGAGATAATGCACAATAGTGTGCATACTTGGTAAGTCTATCAACTACCACCATGATGACACTCTTTCCTTCAGACTTAGGTAAACCTGTGATAAAATCCATTGAAACTGCCTCCCAATGTTGACTTGGAATAGATAAAGGTTGTAGAAGACCCCGGGTCTTAATTGTCTCAACTTTATTTTGCTGGAAAACCAAACATTCTGCCACAAAATTTTGAATATCAAATTTAAGACCATCCCAAATAAATTCTTTCTTCACCTTGTGGTAAGTTTTAAAAAATCCCGAGTGTCCTCCTAAGGGAGTGATGTGCAATTCCAAGAGGATCTTTCTTTTTGTTTGGGAATTCTTACAAAGATATAAGCGATCTTTGTACCATAAGGAATAATTTTTCAACTAAATGTATCTGATGTACTCGTATCTTGCTGCAACTTTTGAATTAGTGTCCACACTTCTTCGTCATTCTTCCATTCATCCCTTTCTTTGGTTATCCAATATGGTTGGATAATAGAAATGGCACAAAGCAATGCTTCCACCTCTTAATCCTTTCTTGAGAGTGCATCTGCAACAACATTTATCTTCCATTTTTTGTAGATAATTTAAAAGTCATAACCCAATATCTTTGTGACCCATTTTTTCTGCTCTTCTGAAGATAGTATTTTTTCGAAAAATTATTTAAGACTATCATGATCAGTTTTTACCTTGAAGTGTCTTCCCATTAGGTAAGGTCGCCATTTCTTTAGTGCATGTAGTATTGCCAACATTTCCTTATCATAAATAGATTTATGTAAATACTTTCCTTTCATTTGACAACTTTCAAAAGCAATGGGTCTTCCTTCTTTCATTAAAACATTACCAATTCCATTTCTCGAGGCATCACATTCCACAATAAAGATTTTTGTGAAGTCTGCGTAGCTAAGACCGGTGCTAGGCACATTGCCTCTTTAATATGTTCAAAGGCCTTAGTTGCTTCAGGAGTCCATGAAAATGCATCCTTCTTAAATAATTTTGTTAGAGGTGCTGTTGTTCTCCCATAATTCTTAACAAACTTGCGATAATACCCTGTTAACCCGAGAAATCCTCGCAATTACTTTATGGTTGTGGGGGCTTTCCATTCCTTAATGGCTTTAATTTTGTTATCTTCTACCTTAACACCCTCATGAGATACAATATGACCCAGATATTCCACCACTTGTACTCCAAAGAAACATTTGAAGGTTTTTGCATATAATCGTTTCTCCTCCAATAGTTTGAGCACCCTATCAACATGTTGAACATGATCCTTCCAAGACCTACTATAGATTAGTATATCATCAAAAAATACCAACACAAATTTTCTAAGGAAGGGTTTGAAAATGGAATTCATCAACCCTTGAAATGTAGAAGGTGCATTGGTAAGACCAAAATGCATGACCAAAAATTCATAATGACCCTCATGAGTTCAAAATGTTTTTTTCAGAATACCTTCAGTCTTCATTCTAATTCGATGATATCCTGAATGAAGATCCAACTTGCTAAAATACATTTCTCCATGTAATTCATCCAATAATTCATCAATCACAGGAATGGGAAATTATATTTAATAGTGAGCTTATTGAGCTCCCTATAATCCGGACACATGCGCCATGATCCACCCTTCTTGTGCACCAATACTACTAGAGTAGAGAAATAACTTTGACTAGGTTGAATTATACCAGCCTCTAACATTTCTGCAATCATACATTCAATTTCGCTCTTTTGGACATAAGGATATCTATAAGGCCTGATGTTTAGAGGACCACTTACTGGAATCAAATGAATATCATGATCATGATCACGAATAGGTGGGAGTCCTTTGGGAGTTTCAAACACCTTGGTGTTATAGCATCATTTTCACCCTCAGGTGATTCATGATTGTCTTTATGGCTTTGGGCACCCATTCCTACAGACTTGAACAAATTCATTAAAAAACAGTGTTAAAATTCCCATACGCGGGTATGCCCAGACTTTTCCGCGTGTATACGCGAGTCCACATGTACTTTTCCGCGTATTCCATTAAAACCATTAAAAATTATATAAAATTCCCTATTTTCGGACTGGGTTGATGGTTACTCCAGTAGTTCAACCACCCTAGTACGTGGCCAATTGTTTCCAACTGATTGAAACTACTTTGAGGGAGTATAAAAACCCCTCATGTGCATGGCCTAAGGGAGAGAGAAATTTTATAGATATTAAACTCTGATGGAATCCCTAATTCAAGTCTGATTCCCCGTGCCTCCTGCACTTTCCCAGATTTATACAGGAAACCCTTGTTTCTTGGAGATGTTCATCCATTTATATGCCATCTCGAGTGCACAAGTCTTGAAAGTTTCTTAGCGAGGCAAGGGCGGGACGGATCTGGACGACGGTCTACTCGAAGATCGTGGAAGGATTCAGGTGATCTCTCCACTCTTTATTTCTGTACATGCTGTTCGCAATAATGAAGAACCATCTTGTTCCTGAACTTCTGTGTTAGTATGTATTTGTATATGTGAAAAGATTGATCATTAAGTAGTTATTATCGTTTATATCATATTTCACACGGATTACACTAACGTTTAGGAGAAATATATGCTGTACAACTAGGTTTCCGTGCATGTTCTTTCTTGTTTTCCAGGTTGGAGAGGAAGAAAGGTTGTTGGGGGTTTGGACCCCGCGGGATCTACATCAAACGTAGGACTACGGGTGAGTTCTGCTATCGTTGTTATCTAGTTTTTTTGCATTCAAGTATGGTTGTGTGTGAGTCCTTCTGAATAGCATGCCCTACTCTGTGGAGGTTTTGACCCAACAAACCTCTAGGGTGATTTCCCCGAAACATAACTGGCGACTCCGCTGGGGACCGCATTTTTGTGATTCCCCTGTTGGGTGGTTTCAGCTGTTTGATAGGTTTCCAACAGTTTTAACTTTTATTTCCAGTCCAGTTAACTCTTTCTCAGTCAGACTGAAGCCCTGGTTCCTTATCCAGGCTTGATCCTTATTATTTTTTATTATTTACCTTTTCATACGCGGGTTTGTCTGTACACAGACGCGTATACACGCAGTTTTTGTTAAAGGGAGTCGCGTATACGTGGGTTTCCTTTAGCGCAGTCGCATATGCACGCTTGTTTCCAAACTGTCAAGTAGCGTATGCCTGGGTAGATTTTGAATTTTTGGATTTCTTGGCTTTTTAGTCTTGTCTGTCTGTGGAGACCTGTTCCTGCAGTGTCTTTGTATCCTCTGGATTGTGTAGAAAGTGGTCTTTGGTCTTTTCTCTCTCTTGTTTGGTTGAAAACTAGCTTATCTGGCAAATCTTGTTTCTTGTGCTTGCATTTCTAGATCGAGTACCAAGATCTCTTCCTGGGGATTTTTGGCTGTTCTGCTTTATCATAACAGAGAGCCTCTGCTCATTTACTCTTTCCTACCTTTGTGTCTTGCTTTGCACTTTGATTTTTTCCCATTTCTTGGTTGGTTTTCTTGAGTTTAGTTGACTAGGTCTTGTTGAAATTTTTGAAGAGTCTTTCTTGGTTCTTTGAAGTTTTTGTTTGCTGCAAGGTTGTACTACTCTTCTAGGCTAAGTTGCTGAGTTTCTTGTCTTCTTTTGCTCATATAAATCTTGCTACTAGCTAGCCCTATAAGATTTGGAGCGTTTTTGAAGTTTTTTGCTTGAAATTCAGAGTTGTTTGGCTTGGGATTTGATAATCTTTTTTGGTATTTTCGAACTCTTCTTTTTATAAAATTCAAAAGCTCAAAAAACATTTTGTTTTGTCATTTTCTTTTGTTTTACGTTTTTGTTTTCGTTTCGTTACATATTTTAAAGCTTTGTTGAGGTTTCTTTCCTTTGGTTTTCGACTTGATTTTGGAAAGGAATTGTCATTGATTTCTTCCTCTTGTTTTCAAGCATTTTTGGTGTCTTTATACTAAGAGTTTCTGGCTTTGGGAACTAGCTTTGTGGACGACCAAAAAGAGATAAAACTGAAGGATCTTTGGGAAATTTCTCTCTACTTTAGGAGATTTTGCATCTTAGAATTTTCATGCTCTTAGTGATTTGCATCAGGTGCACTTAAGCATTTAGTCATTTTCATAGTTTTTGTGAGTGTGAAGTTTGTTATCTGAAAAGAAAAACAAAATTTTTTAGTCTCGTAGAACCTGTGTAGAAGTTTCTTTTCATCAAAAGACAATCACTGCATTTGCATGTAGTTTGGTTTTTATTAATTTCTTTTCTGCGTCAAAACACCACAAGTTTCATTTCCGTATCCCTCTAACTTAACATAACAGCCGATTAAAATAAGCGATATAATTTAAAAGCAATTAGCAAGTTTTTTAAGTGTCAAACACCAACTAGCTAGGTTGTAGGGCCTTGGATTAGGTGAGTGGAGAGTTAACTCTCCAAGGCCGCTCAAACAAAACATAGAAGTTGATTAATTGAGTGAAATCCAACTCCGTTAGGTGGACCGGGAAAGCTCTCCTCCAGAGAGTCAAGCGCGAGGGGAAGTGAAGGCTGAGAAGAGAGATACCCCCTCTCTGATTTGCTGAATCTGACCTCAAGACCATTCCGCCCGGCTTCTGATACAGATTGGTTCCCATAGTTGCCACTCCTAGGTTCCACATAGGTGACTGCGGGGGGGAATACCCGTGGTACCTGAGACAGACGTCGTATCACTTTCAGCAGTACTTCTGGGGGGTGCCCTTGCGAAGCTTGGGTACTTGTGCTGGCAAAGGCTGTCGTTAGGAGGTCAACGTAACTGTTTCTGTTACCTTTGCTAGTAGGCCTGGGCCGTAATTTTCCCAGACTACTTTCGGGAGGTCCTATTTTTCTTTCTTGTATTTTGGTGTCCGGTCCTAATCACCCGGAGCGGAAATACTTGAAGGCTGTTTGCTTGATTGTATCTTAGGGATTATTTTTTGTAGTGAGTGCTCTTTGCTCCTAGCTTGCCTAGCTTTACACTTTTTGAGTCTAATTAAAATCTATTAAAGTGGCTGATCAAGCGCCTCGTCGATCGAGGAGAATCCGGGGGTTATCTCCCGAGAGTCCAGAGCCTTCTTCAAGAAGGCGTAGGAGTGATTTAGCAGGTGGTTACCACCCTGTGGCGTCTGACGCAGTGGAGAGAGATCCTCCAAAAGGCTTTGAAGGTTTTGTAGCTGATTCTGGTGTTGGTTCCGAGAGGAGTGCTCCGCTCACCTCGCGAGTATTATTTCCGCAGGAAGAAGAAGTACAGGTAGAGGAAGTGTTTGAACCCTTAGAATCACTTCCATCTCCTCTTCCTCATAATTATCCGTTCGTTGTCGACTACATCGGACCCGAGTCAGAGAGACTGGAAGATCCTCCTTATTATACATACCTTTCGATGGCCACGACTGGGAACGCGGCTTCTGCTGTGAGTGCTGCAGGCATTCAGACTCCTGCTTCTGTTGAAGGAGGGGGCACTATTGATATATCTTTGATTGCTTCTAGTGCTGTTGTGTTTGGCTCTGGCTTCACCCAAGCACATGCTTCTCAATCTGGTCCCTTCTGTTTTGGAATGCCCACCAGTGGGATTCCTTCTTTTTCCTTTTCCGCTGCTGCAGCTGGATCTACACCCATGTCTTCCATGGCTAGTGGATCAGCTTTTTTTCAAGGGTTCCCCTTCGGAACTGGACATATTCCTAGTTCAAATCCTTCTTTAGGGTCCTTTCCATTTACTTCTCAGACCCAGAGTTTCAACCCTTGGTCTGGGGGTCAGCATTCGACTACTTTTACAGGATGGAACCCTGTATTCACTACAGCGGGGGCAGGGAATCAGTTTTACGTTGGTCACCAAGGGAATGCTTCTTTCCCTTCGTCGAGTGCTTATCAGACTTTTTTCCCTTTTTCTAATGCATGGAACCCCTATCAGGGGCTTTCCTCTTCATTTAATAATTTAGGAGGGGGAACTGGTCCAGTTTTTGGTAACTCTGCGTTGGGAGGAGGTTTTTCTCCTTTCTCTACGAGTTATTTTTGGCAACCTGGTGCCTCATCAAATCCAGGGTATTCTTTTCAGAATGTTGGGAATTCATCCTATCAAGGATGGAATGCTCAGGCTCCGCCTCGTTTACCTTTTCTGGCAACGTTAAACTTGCCAGATCTGTCGAAATTGACGAATGATTCGATTCGGTACAGTCCGGGGTGGCCTCCGGTCCCGACCAAACTTCCTTCAGACATTCCAAAGTTTGAAGGCAAGAATGGAGAGGATCCGGCTGACCACATCACCACTTTCCATTTATGGTGTTCTTCTAACTCCCTGATCGATGATTCGATTAGGTTGAGATTGTTTCAACACACCCTAACTGGAAACGCTGCCAAATGGTATATTGAGCTAACTGGGGGCAGTTTTGCTACATTTGGAGAACTGGCTGTTACATTTCTAAACCATTTCCAGTTTCCTGTCCGATATGATGCTGGGACTGAACTCCTAGCTAATTTTAAGTAGGACGACGCAACCCACATTTCTGATCACATTCAGGAATGGAGGAGAAGGAAGAGGCTTATTAAAGCTCATATTCCAGGAGAATTCCTTTTGGAATGGTTTCTGAAATCTCTGCAGTCAGACATTTCTAAAGATGTATCCCTGTCTGGGGTATTTTCTGAGGAACAGGCTATTTTTAGGGCCCAGCAGCTGGAACTGATATATTCTCAGTCTGGAGTCCTTCATAAATATTTGCCCAATGCTCCTCGCTCCAAATTATATTTATCCAAAACTAAGCCTGGTCCTCATGGTGATGGACTTATTGGGTCGATCAATAGTGGTGCAACTAGCCTGCTTACTCAATTGCAGCAGTTGTCTTTGCAATCTGCTCCTTCTGGTCAGGCTGTGCCTGCTGAGTCATCGCCTTCCCAATCTTTGTCGATAAATGCTGTCCAAACTTCCGATCCCAAAGGAAATCAACAATCCGAAGGGAAGAAGAAGGGACGGAATAATAAGAAAAAGGGAAAGAATGGGAAGGGTAATGCGAATAAAACCAACGAGCATGTTGGTGAGGGTCCAAAGGACAAAAAGAAAGTGAAGTTTCCATGCAAGTTATGTACTGGAGACCATCTTACACACCTTTGCCCTAAAATTCAAGATGCGCAGCGCTTGTTAGCCCAGCAGGGTTCTTCCAGTTCCCAGGCTGTGTTGACAAACCCTTTTCCCCAAGGGCAACAACTAGTTGTTGGTGCGAATCAAAATCATGGGGCCTCCTCTGGGGGCACCCAGGAAGGGGAAATTCCATCGAACATATTCATGATGAGTGCTCACGTGGATGTTGCTACGAGATCCCGTGATTATGGTGGAGAGGAGTCTTCAAAAGCTAAGGATACTCCTGATGCTACTGAGCCGCTTCACATTACAAGGCCTACTATTGAGCCTATGCCTCGGATTCCCAAAGCATCTACTAAGCGTTCGACGATTAATCCAAACGCTAGGGCTGCCCATAACTACTCTATTGTGGAAGATCTGGCGCAGAGTCCTTGTGCCATGTCGGCTTTAGAGGTGCTCCAGTCTTGTCCGGCTCAGCACAGTGCTTTGCTCACTGCCATTGGGGCTATTGATCCAAAAAATTCTCTTCTGATTACTTTTGATATGTCTAATTTTAAGAAGAGACTCCCCCATCATATGGCTTTTCATATTAAATCATCGTACCGGAAGTGAAAAATCTTTCGGACGGTCGTTGATGAGGGTGCTTCCACATGCGTGATGTCTCTCACATGTTGGAAGACGATTGGATCTCCCAAAGTTGTTCCATCTACCACTCTTCTGGCTGCGTTTGATGGTCATTCTCACAGACCGCATGGTATTGTCCCAGCTTTTCCTATCTATGTTGGGGGCAAAACTGTGAATATAGAAGTTGAGGTAGTTGACGCAAGCTTGGACTACAACCTTCTGTTGGGGAGAAACTGGATTTATGAGATGGATGCCATTGCATCCTCATTATTTCGGATTATTTGTTTCCCTCACGAAGGGAGGATTGTTACAGTGGACCAACTGGACTGTCCTCCTGTAGACCCAAATGCGTCTACTGACTCATATGTTCCAAAGTTGGATAATACTAAGGCGCCTGTTGAGAATTTAGGGGTTGGAATGTATTCTTCCTTGATGGGTACTTTCGATATTCCTCCTCCTACGGTGCATATAAATGAAATTTCATCCTCCAAGGCTCCTCTTCGAAGAGAGTTCTTCAGAACTCATTATTTTTCGGACCCTTGGACCTTACCTTCCCCTATTGCCACATTAGCGGAAGGTCAAGTGGGTGGAATGGCATTTCCAATGTCTGCAGCTGAGATTGCTTATCAGTCTATTGTTGACTCTGCAGAATCCATCCCAGCTCCTCTTTCACCAGAAGAGTTGGATGGAGATGTGGCTCTGGCTTGGGCACTTAGTTCTTCTTTCGCCCAGGATTGCCTTGATACCACTCTTCCATCTGAAGAGGCCATCCTGGAAGCTATGACTGGTATAGATAGACCGTGGGATGATTTGCATCATCGGTCTTACTTTTTACCTGATTTGAGCGAAGTTGAAACGAGTTTTCCAAGTCCTCCATCTCCTGGTCCTGTTCGCCCAGTCCTGAACCCTTTAGCACCAACACAGGTTTATGCTGAAGGGAACATGGCTGTGATTTCTCCAACTATCCTGGTGAACATTTCCAGGGATCCCAATATTATTGAGAATGTCTTCATCGGAGCTGAATGTTCCCATGAAGAGATTCAGATTTACACCGAGCTCTTTAAAGAGTATAGGGATGTATTCGCTTGGTCTTATGAGGAAATGCCTGGTATAGATCCATCTATTGTCCAGCATGAGATCAAGACTTACGAAAATGCTAAGCCTGTGAGGCAAAAACTTCGTCCGGTCAATCCTAGGAAGGCAGCAGCTATCAAAGCTGAGGTGGAGAAGCTGCTTAAGGCGGGATTCATTTTCCCTGTTCCTTTGACTGAATGGGTTTCAAACCCTGTTCCCGTAGATAAAAAACAAGGAAAAATTCGAGTTTGCATTGATTTCAGAGACCTTAATAAAGCATGTCCTAAAGATAATTACCCCACACCATTTATCGATCAGATCATTGACGAGTGTGCCGGTAATGAGATTTTCTCCTTCATGGATGGTTTCTCCAGATATAATCAGATTACTATCCGCCTGAAGATTAGCATAAGACTGCCTTTATTTGTCCCTGGGGTACTTTTGCATACAAGAAGATGCCTTTTGGTCTTAAAAATGTTGGGGCTACGTTTCAGCGGGCCATGTCATATGCCTTCCACGACATCAAAAAGTTTATCGAGACGTATTTGGATGATTTAGCTGCTCATTCTCGAAAGAGGATGGATCATCCTGCTCACCTCCGCCAAATATTTGAACGATGTCATTTCTATAAGATTAGGTTGAATCCGAACAAGTGCGTTTTTGCGGTTACATCCGGTCGGTTATTGGGATTCATTGTGTCTAGGGAAGGGATTAGGGTAGATCCCTTCAAGGTGGAGGCAATACTTCGGTTGCCTCCCCCGTCCTCTATTCGTCAACTTCAAAGTCTACAAGGAAAGTCTAATTTTCTTCGGAGATTTATCGTAAATTATGCTGAAGTTACCAAGGGATTTATGAGATTTTTGAAGAAGGGAGTTCCATTTCTTTGGGATGACTTCGCTCGACGCTCATTCGATGCTTTGAAAAAAGCATTTACCTCTGCTCCTTTATTGAGTCCACCTGATTATAGCAGGGATTTCCTTTTGTATCTGGCAGTAGCAGAATCTACCATTGGTATGGTTCTGGTTCAGGAGGATGATGCTCTTGCAGAGCATGTTATATACTATCTTAGTCGAGGATTGGTAGGTCCTGAACTCCAGTACACTCCGATAGAAAAGTTAGCTTTAGCAGCAGTTCATGCTGTGCAACGACTCTGGAATTACATTATTCTACGAAAAAATTATGTTTTGGCAGCAGCTAATCCATTTCAGTTTGTCCTCAGTAGGCGAGTGATTAATTTGATCTTGAGTTTATGTCTGCCAAGTCCAAGAAATCATTGGTTTTCGCGGAATTGATCTCCGAGTTGCCCTGTGGGGAAGAAATGATCTATGATGAATCCTTCTCGGATGAACATTTGTTTCTTATCTCTTCACAGGATCCTTGGTATGGAGATATCATTGTGTATCTTCAGACTGCGAAGTTTCCCTCTACTTTTTCGAAAGATGAGCACCGTAAGTTGCGTCACTTGGCTAAGAATTATTTGATTATTGGTGATGCTTTATACCGTCTCGGGGTTGATTCAATCCTAAGACGTTTCTTAACTCTCGAAGAAGCTGAGGCTGTGCTGAATGATTCCCACAGTGGAGCTTGTGGTGGTCATTTATCTGGGCTTGCTACAGCCCAAAAGATCTTGCGTGCTGGGTACTTTTGGCCTTCGATTTTCAAGGAGTGTATGGAGTCGGTCAAAAAGTGTCATCCGTGTCAAGTCTATACTCGAAAAATGCGCGCTCATCCCGCTCCGCTTTTTCCAGTCATTACTGTTGGTCCCTTTACAAAGTGGGGTATTGATTATACTACTTGTAACTCGCCTTCGGCTAAAGGTCACAAGTAAATTATTGTAGCAGTAGACCACTTTACGAAGTGGGTCGAGGCTATGCCTACTTTTGGGAATGATGGTGAGACTGCAGCTCTTTTTCTTTTCAACCAGGTTATTGCTTGTTTTGGTATTCCTAGAGAGATTGTCACTGATCATGGCAGTCATTTTCAGAATAGCATGATGGCTGAGTTGGCTCTCAAATTGGGTTTCCGGAAGGAGCATTCATCTCCGTATTATCCTCAAGCCAATGGGCAAGTGGAAGCCGTGAATAAATCCTTGAAGACAATTCTTCAAAGGACAATTGATAAAGCTAGATCCAACTGGCATATTATGCTATATCCTGCACTTTGGGCATACAGGACGTCAGTGAAAACTGCAACTGGCTTTACTCCATTTCAGCTAGTGCACGGGTTGGATTCCGTATTTCCCATTGAATGTGAGATTCCTTCTCTTAAGTTAGCAATTGAACTTCTTCCTGACACTTCTAGTCTTGAAGAACGACTCCTTCATCTGGAACATCTCGATGACCAGCGTCGGGATGCCGCCACGATGAATGAGGCGCATAAAAACCGAGTTAAAGCTCAGTACGATAAGGCGGTCAAACCTAGGGTTTTTTCGGAAGGTGACCTTGTTTTGGTCTATGCCCAAGAAAAAGATGCCCTGGGGGCAGGAAAGTTTAAGTCTATGTGGTATGGCCCCTTCATCGTTAAAAAAGTCGTTAAGAAAGGAGCATATACCTTGGTTGATTTTGAAGGGAACAAGTTGCCGGAGCCCAGAAATGGGCTCTATTTGAAAAAGTATTATGCCTAGGCTTCGGCCTGGCATGTTGCTTTTGTATATAGTAGTTTTGCTTTGTACATATTTGGTTGATTTTCGATCTTTGATGGGTTGGTGATGTTTTTGATCTGCTTTGGCAGGTTGTGTTGGATGTCATGAGTCATTTTGGTTTTGCCGATGGTGCTAGTAGACACACCCGGAACTTAGCTTCCGTGGCTTGGGTACTTCATTATCCATCCGGTCAGCTGTTAGTATCAAGAGGGGTTTGCATTGGTCCTGCTTCCAATAACATAGCAGAATACACTGCAGTTTTTTATCTATTCTCGGAGGCAATATCTTTGGGTGCTGATTCGTTGGTAGTTTTCTTGGACTCTCAGCTCGTGGTGTCGCAGTTGAATAATACTTATCGAGTTGGAGATCTATTTTTGCTCCAGTTGTTCTTGAGGGTACGTTTGTTACAAATATCATTTCAATTTTTAACTTTCATTCATATTCCTCGAGCTGACAATTGGATGGCAGACTCATTAGCTAATCAAGCAATTGATTGGCATATTAATCATTCCATACAATAAAATTTAATCATAAAAAACATCATACATTTTGATACATTTATCACATCACATCAAACATCGCTGTATATATATCATCAGAGTGTTCAAAAAACTATACAAAATTTGGATCCATAAGTCATACAAAATTTGGGCTTATGCCCGATCATGTTCAGTCTCAAATAATATACAGTCATCTGATACATCATATCTATCTACTCCTGAGGTCCCTTCCCAGAAGTTGTGTTCCTATAGAACACAACCGTGGTGGAAACTTGGCGGAATAACTGTACCCAGTCTTGGGGAACTCCTACCACCCGTCTCTGGATGGCTTCAGGCAGATCTTCCACTGCAGCCATAGGTACTTGGTGGGTTAATCCCTCCAAGTTCCTCTGTACAGCCTGGAGGGTCCTGTCTGAATCCATTGTATCCGCTTCGCCTCTGCGACACTTGTGTCGCGAGAAACCCTCAGGTCGAACTGGTCCAATATCTATATCATGATCATTTTTTTAATTGTAAGTCATTATGAATCCAATCAAAAACATGTTTGTCTTCCATTTTTTCATACATATTTGAAAAAATCCAAAAAATTATATAAATAAAAAAATGCAAAACTTACCGACTGTGCCCCATGCCGCGCCTGGTGGAAGGACAAGATCTGGATCGCCATGAAAGTCCATCCCGGCATAGGGATAGTCGTCTATGACGATGATTTATTCTCCCCACCAAAGGAAGAACTCATCATCCCAAGTGGTCCGGGGAACTTCACTTCCCCCCAATCTCTTCATCATGTCTGCCCAGCGGGCAATTCTTGGATCTCTAGGGCTGCTGATGGTAGAGATCACTTTGGGTCTCAATGCTGGTATCTTCTCGAAGAAGAATGTCATAAAAATTGTACCATATCCAAAATGTTTTCTCTTTGCCTTTCGGATTGAAGTCAAGTGTTGCTTCATGTTCATCAGAAGAGCTGTGCACCAATCATATAAATGAGTTAAGCATTCCACTGCTATACTCATTTGCGTCCTGGATGCCTGGTGTAGAGAAGCTGATCCTACTACTCTCCCAATGGTAAAAAGGAGGATTTTTATGTGCAAGTCTCTTAAATCTTTGATTGCAATTTGAGTTCCCACTTTCTTGGAACCCTCTACGCAGTAAACGTGGACGTAATCTTCCACGGTTAGCCCTCCCAAAGGCTTCCCGTGCAAGTCTACTGGCTCCCCCCTCCGGGAGAGTCCAGTAATAAAATATATATCTTCCACTTCGATGCGTATGGGCATCTGATCTATAATGAAGCAGTCTTCTTCCGGTTCCCAATAGTTCACAAGCATTTCAAGCAACCGGACATTACTCTTCATATTTGGCATTTTGAAAAACTTGAGCAATCCGCAATTCTAGAGAATATTTAGTGATGCTCGGTCCCGCATGACTTCTTTATCAATAGCACTGTGTTCACGCTCTCTCCATGATATGGTCATCCTGCAAAATTTCAATCATTCTATCATTAGCTACGCATTTGTCATTTTGGGTTGCGCATATGCGACTTTCTTTGTGCACAATCGCGTGTATACGCGACTTTATCATTACCAACCCGCGTATGCGCAAACCCGTGATTTTTAGCAAGCGATTCTACGGTGAAAATTCCTAAATTTTAATTTATGAATGGAAAAAATGAATAGCAAGGATGGTTTATGAGCTTACCTGACAAATTTGGTGTGATTTGACGGACGGTTGCTCCTGTTTTGACGAAAGAGGATTTTTTCTCCAGAGCACTTTTTCCCAAATCAACAATGTAACAATAAACCAAATATGAGGTAATTTGTCTATTTATGCCCAAAAAGTTGAAAATTTTCGCAAAAATTTGTTATGCTTATTTTTTCAATCTATCTTAAGCTGCATAACCCGGATGCTTGGAAGTGCCCAGATTGGTATATTTTCAGGTACATTTTGATGAATTTGAGATTTTTCCCGGTTTTTGATCCATGACTGCTGACCCGTCATGGCAGGTATATGATCTTCACTGGCATATAGGTTAGGGAATCCACTTTCTGTTGCATTTTGGTGGTAAAGCCTTCCTTTACATGGGCGTCTTAGTTAGTTCCTCGCTATCACTTGTTGCCCATGTTGCGTTTTATGTAGGCTCAGGAGTCCTCTTTAGTCCCGCCATGACTTATGTGTTGAAGCTTCATTCTTCTTCTTCCTCACTATCATTTTTTCTGGCTATTACCCTAGAGGCTCCCTGGTGTTGTTGAGTTGTATTACTGCATTGCATATTGGCTACTTGTTTATCCTGGCCTTTAGCCGGCTTCATTTGGACTTAATGTTTAAGCCAACTTTTGACCTTGACTGTCTGTACAAGTTAACCATTGCATGCACTTAGCTATCATGACTTGACACCCTTTTACCCATGGATGGAACATTCCTCTGAGTATCGCTTACCATTTTTCGCCACCTTGCATTGAGCATAGGCTTGTTCCAACCCCAGGAACTAGTGCATCTGTTTTTTGATACTCATTCTATCCATTGTACCATAGCATTATTTTATTATTTTCAGGCTTATTATATGAAAAAGACAAAAAAATCAAATATAACAAAAAGAGCGGGAACGGGATGTAACTTCGTTGTTTGATGGCAGTACAGTGTTAGTTTGTCGCCCTTGAACAAAGCACATACACTTATATATATTTCCTTCATTTGGGATGGTTTTAGTTTTGACCTAGGTTCATCCTTTACCTTGTTTCACTTGTCATTCCTCCCCCGGTTGGTTATCTCTTCCAATCATATGGAGAGTTTGTTCTGCCTCCTGCATAACAGACTTATACAGTGTCACTTTTTGTTGCCATGGTCATCACGAGTCGTGCTTTTGTTCAAGGGAAGTCTAACTAGAGTCGGCCATTCTGCGGTGTCTCTTGACTCATTATTTAGTCGGCCTTCCCGGTCTTGTCAGTATCTTGTTCTATCACATCAGATGTTTTGGTCCTCTGCTCGTGCTGGTTTGAGAAGGTCTCCATTGACTTCTTACCGGCGGGTTTGTCTCTTATCGACTATGACACATTGCTCTGAAAGCAAACCTAGAGCCGCACCCTGGCCCTATTTCCATCATTGATAGGTGACCTTGTGCTCAGCATTTGATCATCATTATGGGTCTTTGAATGAGTGGTTTCCCCTGTGTTCGACGTTAGCACACATTATCACACTTGGGATTCGTGCAATACCTTGATTTCCATTTGACCCTATCGGTGGATATCTCGCCTCTGTGTTAGCTTTCATTATTGGTTGGTTCAGAGGGTTTCTTCCGTGCGCTAGCTTCATCTTATGCATGTCGGAAACGTACTTCGAGTTGGTTCCGTCACTCTACTTCGTCCGATTCCTTCCAAATCTTGGCCTGCGGGTTACACTCGCGCTGGACTGATGTGGGATGCCTTAATGCCTTCCTTCCAGCAGATCTTTTCCCATGCACTCCGACTCATTGCTCTGGGAATAAGGTCTAGAGTCTTTTTGTCAGTACCTTAGGGTTTGCAGTCATCAGTGGCAGACTCTTCGCTATCGACAGTGGGGATTCATCATTGCCTCCTAATTGGTAGATTCTTTCAAGTGTTCGACTTCAACTCATTTATTTGCACTTGTTAGATTGTACTGGGGCACCTTGACACTCATTTTCATTATTGGTGGGTTGTCTCGCGTTGGTTAACGGTATACATCATTGACCGGTAATCCAACGATTTCTCACATGGTTGACTTCAACTCATTTATTCCCATTGTGTAGAATTGTGCCATAGTGATCGGTGAAGACCTCGGGTTGCATCAGCATTTTTCGGTTCACTTTTGACAGTCCATTCAGTTTCTGCCAGTGATGTCGTTCACCCTTATATGTTGCAGTGTCAGTACAGCAGCATCCTATATGTTGGCTCCCGAGTTGCGTGATTGTACCATGTGTTCCACCTCTTATGATTTGGTACTTGGAGATTCAGTTACTTATATGATCAGACATCCAGTTTCAGCATCATTGATCAGCTTTCTATATATGTGATACTTGGACATTGATTCAGACTTGTACTTCCGGGCCATGCTCAGATGATTCATTGTGTACTTTCAGTTTAGCTATACTTGTATACATTTTGGATCTATTCTGTACTTTCCATATGATGTATTTTTGACTGAGCATGGGTATGCCCGCCTCAACATGGATTGAATCTCTTTTTTCTTTCATTGGTTTTTGGCAGGCTAAAATCTGGTGAAGTCCTCTCTTGTCCTTGCGAAGTTCTTTCTATGTGCATAATACATTTCGGCCATCATGTACCCCTTCTGACCTCATATGTTAGGGGGCATTTGTTATAGCATCATTTTTCACCCTCATGTGATTCACGATTGTCTTTATGGCTTTGGGCACCCATTCCTACAGACTTGAACAAATTCATTAAAAAATAGTGTTAAAACTCCCATACGCGGGTATGCCCAGACTTTTTCGCGTGTATACGCGAGTCCACATGTACTTTTCTGCGTATGCCATTAAAACCATTAAAAATTATATAAAATTCCCTATTTTCGGACTGGGTTGATGGTTACTCCAGTAGTTCAACCACCCCAGTACGTGGCCAACTGTTTCCAACTGATTGAAACTACTTTGAGGGAGTATAAAAACCCCTCATGTGCATGGCCTAAGGGAGAGAGAAATTTTATAGATATTATACTCTATTGGAATCCCTAATTCAAGTCTGATTCCCCGTGCCTCCTGAACTTTCCCAGATTTATACAGGAAACCCTTGTTTCTTGGAGATGTTCATCCATTTATATGCCATCTCGAGTGCACAAGTCTTGAAAGTTTCTTAGCAAGGCAAGGGCGGGACGGATTCAGACGACGGTCTGCTCGAAGATCGTGGAAGGATTCAGGTGATCTCTCCACTCTTTATTTTTGTACATGCTGTTCGCAATAATGAAGAACCATCTTGTTCCTGAACTTCTGTGTTAGTATGTATTTGTATATGTGAAAATATTGATCATTAAGCAGTTATTATCGTTTATATCATATTTCACACGGATTACACTAACGTTTAGGAGAAATATATGCTGTACAACTAGGTTTCCATGCATGTTCTTTCTTGTTTTCTAGGTTGGAGAGGAAGAAAGGTTGCTGGGGGTTTGGACCCCGTGGGATCTACATCGAACGTAGGACTACGGGTGAGTTCTGCTATCGTTCTTATCTAGTTTTTTTGCATTCAAGTATGGTTGTGTGTGAGTCCTTCTGAATAGCATGCCCTGCTCTATGGAGGTTTTGACCCAACAAACCTCTAGGGTGATTTTCCCCGAAACACTTGGAATGATTGCCCAAGAATTTTTGGAGGTCTGGAGAAATAGATGATTTTGATGTTGGAAGTTCTAGTGAGAATAATTGTGCAATTACGCCTCGTTATTCTTTCTTCATAAGATTTGTCATGACATTACAACTTATTATCTTTCCCGGCTTCCCTACGATACCCCATATTTTAACTTCCTTTCCTTCCAATTTTTTTTTTCAAGAAAAGTTCTTGAAAATTAAAAGGTATTGTCCCCAAATATTGTAACCATTGTACTCCTAGTACAATATCAAAACCTCCCATTGGAATGGAAATAATTGGACTATTCAATACATATTCCCCCATGGTTAGCTTGATATTATGGCATTTCTAGAGCAATTTATAGTTCCTCCATTTGCAACCATCACTTGACACTCTCGTGTTGGGTATAGGAAGCAATTCAATTCCTTGGCTACCTTATAATGAATAAAATTATGGGTACTATCAGAATCAATCAACACTATTACCTTTTTCTTCTCGATATTTCATTCTATCTTGAGAGTTTGAGGAGTGGTAGCTCTTGCCAATGCATTATAGGATATGGTCAGACTCATTTCTTCTTTCTCTAGGGTTGGTTCCTGGTATATATCCACTCTTTTAAAGTTTCTTGTTCATTGTCTGCCTCCTCTTCACAATATATGTAAAATAATTTATTTTCAACACACTTATGACCTTTAGTGTATTTTATATCACAACTATAGCAAAGCCCTTTTGCTCTTTTTTCTTCCAATTGTTGTGGTGTCAACCTTGTAGGTTGTCTAAGTCTAGGAGTAGCAACACTTCCATCTTTATAGATGTGAGTGGTAGGCTTCCTTGTCGCCATAATTTTACATTAAATTTTTCTTGCCAACTTGAATGCCTTCTCCAATGAATTAGGTTCCCAAAGGTGAGCCTCATGTTGCATGTTATCCTTTAAAGTCCCTATGAAGACATCAATCTTGTGTTGCTCTGGAGTATCAACTACCCTTATATTCAATTTTTGGAATTCCTCAATGTGCTCCACCATTGAATCCTTTTGTTTGATATTTATCAATTAGCTAAAGAAGGTGTTACTCTTTGTATCCTCATATTGTGATATCATTTCCTCTGTAAAAATTGACCAAGTGACAATTTTTTTACGGGAGCAAAGCCATCGATACCATACAAATGTATTTTGTTCTAATTATAAAGTTGCAAGGTGTACCTTTTGTGTGTTTTGCACATTATTGAGATCAAAATATTGCTCCATCTATAGTATCCATGTTATGGGATCCTTGCCATCAAACTTCCTTATATCGATCTTTGGAATATGGTGGGTGTTCAATCCAACATTATAGTTTATGAAATCACGATCAACATTTATTTTTTTTTCTGATCATGAGTTTCCTCTACGATCTTCTTGCCAATAGGAATCATTTCTTGTATAAACTTTGTCAAACCTTCCTTAAAACCTTCCATGTCTACTTTTAGATCATTCTTCATGTCTTCCATGTTGTCTTTCATTTTGTATTCAATATCCTCCATGCCATCCTTCAAACCATACATCTTAGCTTCCACACCTTTCTTCAAAACTTCCATTTCATTTTTTGTTGCTTTTTGCGAGAGTGAAAGTTGTTGCACTTGCTCTTGTAATTTTGAATTATCATGTTGCACTTATTGCTCTTAATGAGTCATAGTAGAGCCTTCTGAGGGCTTAATGGGTGTTGAATTATTTTTAGGGGGCATTTTATAACCCAATACTGATATCTAAGCTTCAATATGCCCTTGGAATCACTTCAAACTGATTTTTCGAACAAGACTTATGCAATTTGAAAAAAATACACACCTTTTTCTTACTTTTGAGGAGCTCGATATGAAACTAAATTATCTCTATTATTTCGGATCTTCAATATTTGAAATTCTCTCCTGTAGTAGCCCTCTTAATATTATTTTGAATTCCACAGGTTTGACTTGATTTGGATTCTTCAAACAAAAATATGCCCAATCTCCCACAATGGCCTAATTATGGACTAGTTTAGTAGAGTGAACTTGTGAGGCATTCCATGTGTCATAGTTTCCTCCTTAGGCTCTGAAATTGATATACAAGAAATCACAGTTTATGTAATTTTGACCACTTTTTATAGAATTCCAATCTAATTCTCAGAGATAGATTTATGATGTTTTTCCATTGGTCACCTATTTTAGATGAAATTCAAGAGCCTGCAAAACCCTAACTTCCACAGATCATATATCTGAAAATATTGCGAACCAAGATCTGAAATTTTTACCCAAAGTTCTTCAGTATTTATTCGCAAATGGTTTTTTTTTTTAACATCTGACCCTTCGTAGAAAAAAAATTATAGCGAAAATTCCACGATGATCTGTTTTAAGCAGCGAAACCCTAGAATCCAAAGCTCTGATACCAAATGTTATGAAACCAACTCCAAAAATAGAAGAAAAGAGAGATCAACACCTTAGAAATCAACCACTTGGATGGGGAAACCTCCTTTACATTACATAAATGAACAATCCTTGGATGATACAAATGACAAAACCTCATTTCTATGTATAGGAGTCCATGGGGTCACAATATAATCCTCTTCGACCTAACAATAATAATGTAAGGGTAGAACAATAAAAATAGTGGCTTTTTATGGGGAACAATAATAACAATATGGGGGCTATAGGGGTACAACAATAAAGATAAGGGGGCTACACTAATAACAATAAGGGACTACACTTGTAATATAGGGACCTAACATGGGAGTTGTTATCACTCCACCATATTCCCAAGGCATGTTGAGATTCAACAAGATGATGAGCTTAGTGAAAAGAGTCACCTTCACTAAGTGGGCCCGCAGGCTATTTTTGGCGCAAGTTTATTTTTAGACTATGTCTACTTTTAGACGTGATGATCATATTTCAAAAGTTGCAAGATGCTATTTGTGGATGGTTGATCAAGTTGGAAAAATAGATGAAATTCTATTTTTAGAATATTGGGCGAAGTCTATTTATAGATTGTCAATCTAAAAATAGATGCATGTCGATTATTATTAGCTCTTAATAATAATTAGACTCTAAACAACAACTTATTCTCTTGGAACACTTCAGTTCAGTGCACAGATGTGGCACATCGGCTGACAGAAGGAATTACGCAATTCCTAAGTGTTTACTGGAGCTAATGCATGGAGGACTCAGTTAGAACTCAAGTGGCAGAGGTATGACACAGTTAGAAGAAGTAGTTATGGAGTTGTATTCAGTTTAACACAGTTAGACTCAGTTGAACTAGTTGTATCTAGTATAACTGATTGATACACTAGTGAGAGTGGAATGAATTAATTAGTTAATTAATTCACAAATAATAACTCATTAATCAACTGAACAATACAATAGTTAACTACAGTGCATGGTAGTTTCAGTGGAGACCAGTGGAGAGATAGGTGAAAGGGCAAGATAGACTATCTGTTGTGACTATAGTGATGCATTGATTGCATCACACACACATTGGAGGTGCCAATGAGGATTGCGCAGTCAATCCAAGAGTAATTAAAATTCATTCAGAGCTATTCTTCAGCAGGGATTGTGCAGTGGAGGCAGGCTAGTAGGTTGCAAAGATCGATGCATGGATTTGCAAGATTGGTCCTGATTAGTGTATGACGATTGTACTGTATTGAGAGCTTGTGATAAGCTTTGTATGTTGTATGAGATTGTCATATGGTCTCCATGTTACATAATATATAGTTGGGTTTTCAGCTTCAGGCCTTCCTGGTTAAAAACTGTGTTATGTGCGATTGATTATTTTTGTTTATGCTTCACATGTGTGTGCAATTAATTTTTTTGCAAAAGATTAACAAGTGGAATAGATTCAGTATCTTGCATAAAGTTAAATAGTGTGAGATCAGGTGGATCTTGGACATATGCATGCTTAGTGCATATAATTTCTACATGGTATCAGAGCATTGTTGATTGAAGATTGCAATTGTGAAGTGAGTTTGTGCTGGTGGACAATTCGAATTTTCTACAGAAGATTCTTGGTGCAGAAATCGAGTATACATTGAAATGTCTTTCAACGGGTTGAGATTGGAGTATGCCCTTGATGGGAGCTCAAATTAAATAGCCTGGAAGGACATGATGGAGGTGGTACTGGAGGATAATGGGCTGAAGGAGGTCATCGATAGCGATGTTCCTAAGCCGGGATCTAACGATGCTGCATTACTTGATGCATGGCAAAAGAAGACTGCAAAGATGAGGAGGATTCTGTTGGAAGGTGTGAAGGACCATATTGTGTCCAAAATTCATGGGAAATCCACTCCATTATTAATATGGAAGGCTTTGAAAGACTTGTTCCAAAGCAGAAGTGACCAGAGGAAGTTGGCGCTTAAAGACAAGCTCAGGAAAATAAAAATGGAGAAAGGCGACAGTATTCCAAAATACCTCACGAAGTTTGTCCAATGAAAGGATTAACTGGGAAGTGTGGGGGTTACTGTTGATGATGAAGAATTGGTGAGCTTGGATCTCCTTGGGCTTCCGAAGAGTTGGCATAGCTACGAAGACTCTGTTAATGGACGGGAGAAACTGTCGGGATGGGAGCGACTTTGGTTGGATCTTGTGCAGGAGGAGATAAGGCGGGGTACCAGGGATGGATCTTCATCGAAGAATGAAGATGAAGAGAATTGCGCTTTGGCTGCCAAAGCAAGGAAAGGGAGGGGGAAGAAATCTTCTTCAAAATCTGGTGCTAAAGGCAAGAAGCAGGATTTTCCAAAGTGAAGTGTTTTCACTGTCATGAACATGGAAATTTCGCCACTAACTATCCACAGAAGAAGAAGAATAAGCAGGCTGCTAGATCTGCAGCTAGAGAGGCCTTAGCCTTGCAATTTGAGTTGTATTTTTCCTTGATCGCATGCTTGGTTTCAAGCTACATGGGATCGGTGTGGTATCTTGATAGTGGTGTGTCTTCCCATATGAGGGGAGACAAAGAGTTGTTTAGTGACTTGGAGGAGAAGGACCTCCAGATGAATATAGAGATGGGAGATGATGGTCGGTACAGTGTGACTGGAATTGGGACCATTACCTTTAAGAGGGAGTCTGGCAATCCATTCTTGTTGAAGAATGTTATGCATGTTCCAGGTCTGAAGAAGAACTTGGTATCAATCGCAATGCTATAAGACAAGGGTTATGATGTTGTTTTTAGTGAGGGAAAAGCCTTCCTTCGACATAAAACAACAAGTCAAACCAAGAAGATAGGGGTTCAAATTAAGAATATTTACAAGCTGGAGGTAGATGGCTGCACTGAATTGGTGGGAAAAGCAAAACAAGTGATGAGCCAGGATGAGGGCGAATTATGGCACAAGAGATTGGGCCATATTCACCATGGCGCTTTGAATATTTTGCAGCAGATTTCTACTGGACTTCCCAGGGGTACTCTTGCGCATTCAGATCAGTGCAAAGGATGTATAATGGGTAAGTTTGTGAAAACCACCTTTCATGAGAAGGAGAACCGTGCTTCGGTGATCTTGGAGAGAATTCACACAGACGTGTGTGGACCATTCTCGGTTGCTTCAACAACAAAACATAGGTATTGTGTGATATTTTTTGATGACTATTCTCGTAGATGTTGGATCTTCTTCATGCAGAAGAAGAGTGAAATTTTCTCAAAGTTCTGTGAGTTCAAGGCATTGGTGGAGAAGGAGTCGGGGAAGCAAGTGAAAGCTCTACGAAGCGATAATGGTGGTGAATACATCTCGGGTGAATTCAAATACCTCTATAGCAAAGAAGGAATTCGAAGAGAACTCATAGTGCCTCATAACCCACAACAAAATGGGGTCGCGGAGAGAAAGAACATAATGATAGTGGGTGTTGCACGAGCAATGCTGCATGACCAGGGCCTACTGATGCACTTGTGGGCGGAAGTATGCAACACTACGGTTTATGTGCAAAACCATTGTCCTCATAGAGTACTTGACATGAGTACACCTGAAGAAGCTTTTACTGGTAAGAAGTCTAATATTTCTCAATTGAAGATTTTTGGCTCACCTGTTTACATTCATGTGACGAAGGACATCAGGAAGAAGCTGGAGCCGACTGCAGAAGTTGGGATATTTGTGGGGTACACAGAAACACCCCATAACTATCGTGTGTATTTTCTAGATAGTTGGATGACTGTTGTGCGACGAGATATAAAATTCAATGAGGTGAATGCCATGAAGTTGTCGCTTGAGAGGGAGCTACACTTGCATGCGGGGGAGGAACTTCTTGTTCCCAAAGATGAGCCTTTGGATGTGGATCAGCCACAGGAGGAGATTCATGGAGTGCACGAGTCCACTCATGTAGAACCAAACATCAGACAAGGCAGAAAGCGTACCATAGAAGCTAAGAGACTGAAGCTTGATGCGACACAGAATGTAGGAGTCCCTACATCACAGCGCAGACAGAGACAGTCACCTGACCGATATACTGGATACATGGCTATTTGAGCAAGTGTATCGTGACAGAGCCATCTTCTTTCGAAGAAGCAGTGCAGGAGCCCACATGGGTAGATGCCATGGTGGAGGAGTATGACTCCATTGTCAGAAATAGTGCTTGGGAGATTGTTCCAAGGCCAGTGGGAAAATCAGTTGTAGGATCAAGATGGATCTACAAGGTAAAGAAAGCTACTGATGGGAGCGTCGAGAAGTATAAGGCAAGATTTTTTGGCTGGGGTTTCTCACAGATTGAGGGGATTGACTATGAAGAAACCTTTGCACCTGTTGCACGGTATTATTCCATACGGACCATCCTTGCTCTCTCAGCGCAGGTGGGTTGGCACATTCATCAGATGTATGTGAAGACTGCGTTCCTTAATGGGATCATTGAGGAAGAGGTGTACATTGAGCAGCCTGAAGGATTTGAGATCTTCAGCAATGATTCACATGTGTGCAGGCTCAAAAGAGCGTTGTATGGGCTGAAACAAGCACCCCGTGCTTGGTACACTCGGATCGATAGATATTTCACTAGACTTGGCTTCACCAAGAGTGAGGCGAATGCAAACCTGTACCAGATTGAGGTGGAGGGTAAGATTTTAATCATTGTACTTTATGTTTATGATTTAATACTAACAGGTGATGAGCAATTGATACACTCATGCAAGGCAGATCTTGCAAAGGAGTTTGAGATGAAGGATTTGGGCCTCCTTCATTATTTCCTTGGATTGGAAATATGGTAGCGCGAAGGTGAACTGTTTGTGTCTCAAGGCAAGTATTCCCAGGAGATACTGGAGAAGTTTCACATGCAAGGCTGTAAGCCTATCGACACTCCTCTTCCAGGAAATTGGAAGAAAGAGGATGCTAAATCGGGAGAGGTAGTGGATGCCACTTTTTATCGATAGTTGGTGGGTTCGCTCATGTATTTAGTCAATACAAGACCAAACATATGTTATGCGGTGAACCAACTTTCACAAGCGATGGTTAAGCCTACCAAGATCTTTTGGAAGGCAGGCAAGCATGTCCCGAGATATCTCAGGGGCACATCTGAGTATGGTTTATGGTACAGACAGATGGATGAGGTGAAGTTGCATGGCTTCACGGATGCAGATTTGGCAGGAAGCCCAACAGAAAGAAAGAGCACATCAGGAGGAATTTTCAGTATCGGATCTATGGCAGTTTCTTGGTATAGCAGGAGACAAAGATCCGTGGCACTCATTTCAGCAGAAGCAGAATACATGGTAGTAAGTTTCGCTGCATGTGAGGCTATCTGGATGAGGAAGATTTTGGTTGGTTTGTTTGGTTCAAATTTAGATCCCACGGTGATACATTGTGATAATTAGAGTTGCATTAAACTCTCGGTTAATCCTGTGTTTCATGATAGATCTAAACATATTGATATCTAGTATCACCATATTAGAGATTGTGTATAGCGGAAGATCATGTTGCTTCAGTACATTCCTACGGACGATCAGGATGTAGATATTCTGACGAAGGCGCTCACTAGGAGAAAATTCGAATACCATAGAGGCAGGATCAGGGTGAAGGATAATCCCTATCTTGTTGAGAGGGAGTGTTGAGATTCAACAAGATGATGAGCTTAGTTAAAAGAGTCGCCTTCACTAAGTGGGCCCGCAGGCTATTTTTGGTGCAAGTCCATTTTTAGACTATGTCTGTTTTTAGACATGATGATCATATTTCAGAAGTTGCAGGATGCTATTTGTGGATGGTTGATCAAGTTGGAAAAATAGATGAAATTCTATTTTTAGAATATTGGGCGAAGTCTATTTATAGATCGTCAATCTAAAAATAGATGCATGTCGATTATTATTAGCTCTTAATAATAATTAGACTCTAAACAGCAACTTATTCTCTTGGAACACTTCAGTTCAGTGCACAGATGTGGCACATCAGCTGACGGAACGAATTATGCAATTCCTAAGGGTTTACTGGAGCTAATGCATGGAGGACTCAGTTATAACTCAAGTGGCAGAGTTATGACACAGTTAGAAGAAGCAGTTTTGGAGTTGTATTCAGTTTAACTCAGTTAGACTCAATTGAGCTAGTTGTATCTAGTCTAACTGATTGATACACTAGTGAGAGTGTAGTGAATTAATTAGTTAATTAATTCACAAATAATAACTCATTAATCAACTGAACAATACAACAGTTAACTACAGTGCACGGCAGTTTCAGTGGAGACCAGTGGAGAGATAGGTGAAAGGGAAAGATAGACTATCTGTTGTGACTATAGTGATGCATTGATTGCATCACACACACATTGGAGGTGCCAATGAGGATTGCGCAGTCAATCCAAGAGTAATTCGAATTCATTCAGAGCTATTCTTCAGCAGGGATTGTGCAGTGGTGGCAGGCTAGTAGGTGGCAAAGATCGGTGCATGGATTTTCAAGATTGGTTTTGATTAGTGTATGATGATTGTACTATACTGAGAGCTTGCGATAAGATTTGTATGTTTGTATGAGATTTTCATATGATCTCCATGTTACATAATATATAGTTGGGGTTTTCAGCTTCAGGCTTTCCCGGTTAAAAACTGTGTTATGTGCGATTCATTATTTTTTATTATGCTTCACATGTGTGTGCCATTAGATTTAGTATCTTGCATTAAGTTAAATAGTGTGAGATTGGGTGGATCTTGGACATATGCATTCTTAGTGCATATAATTTCTACAAGGCCGAGGAAGGAATCCCAACAGAGGTAACCACAAATTAAGCTTTTGACTTGGTATCTATCCCTACTTGGACATATGCATTCTTAGTGCATATAATTTCTACAAGGCCAAGGAAGGAATCCCAACAGAGGTAACCACAAATTAAGCTTTTGACTTGGTATCTAGCCCTACCAAGTCAGAGAGGGCTCTCTCCACAAAAATCATAGCCAAGAGGGCTGGATGAAAAAGGTTTTAGGCTAGCTAGGAAATGCAAAAGGTTTTGATTGGGGTTGGGCTCACTAAATGAGGATTAGGTCAAGGAGACTAGGTTAGGGAAAATAAGATGGAATTGCAGTACATTCGATAGGGCAAGGTAGGCAGAAGGATCAACAGTTAAAGGTGATTTGGTGAGATGTTTTAAGACTGACGAGGAGCTAGGAAGAGCATAGGAGATGTATTCTTCCTAAATTGAAGAAAATGGACAAATTATGAAAAATTTCCCAAAACAGGGCATGAAAAACATGTATTATGCCTATCAACTTGAAATTTATCATATAATAGACATGAAAAGTTTATGAGCTTACAAAATATGCATACAAATGATCACAGAGAAAAAACTATTCCAAACATTCATACCACATGAATCCCAAGGAAATAGCTGCAATTTTTCATTAATTTCCAGGCCAAACTGGTTCTTGATCAATACACTAGCATCCAAAATGATTCCAACCTTTGACTCCTGTGAATATCTAAGCTAAATAGACCTCAAAACCACCTCCACTCATCCATAGGGGTCGAATCCATGAGGTGAGGGAGATATTACACAAAAATCGGAACTGATATCTAGAGTATAGGATGAGAAAATTGACTCATTCCTATCTCTAATGAACTGATTCATTACAGCTCAATTGATTGGCTTACCTAATTTATTTACCCTAAATAAAAGTAAAAACATGATATTTAAATTCATCTTGACCATTTACATAAGCAATTTTCTCATTTTATAAAGTAAAATTCAAACTCGAGTAAAATTTCAAAAATTTCTGAAAACTGTGTAGAAATGCATTTTCCTTGTGAAACGCGCAACGTCTAGGTAGGAAAATTGACCTATGTTCAAGGCTGATTTTGAGTACCTTTCCGGTCTCCAAATCAGCTCCATGATAGTTCATTGGAAAGCCCTTTGAGTCTATTTTCCAAAACTAACTCCAGTTTTCAAAACGGTACTCATTTTTCCTATCAAAAACCTATTCTCCCAAGATTGGTAAACGCGCAATGACTAGGCAGATTTAGAGGCAGAAACATGAAATTTTGATGGTTGTTTGAGCTTTTGATGGACCAGTTCTCCTCCAAAAAGTCTTAAACTTTCTATGGTTGATGTCCTAATCAATATAAACCTATTGGTGGTCGCCATTTGTCATTTGGAGGTCCCAAAAAGGAGCGTAGCATCCAGGTCGTTGTGCCTTTAATAAAATTTCTATGTGCAAAAATACTCAAAAACACAAAAATGAACAAAAATGAAAAGTGTGCCAAAATTTTGTCAAAATTGTGAAGGTACTTGCTCATCAAGTGTTTGAGGTAACGAGTGACACCTCAGAAAGTATGTCTAACTTCTCTTTCTCTCCTTTCTTGGTCAAATTTTCAATTTTATCATTGGCTCTTTTGAGCTTGGCCAATGCAATTCTCTCTTACCGTGCATGAAGTTTGAGCCTTGTTCTCAACATGTCATTGTCCTTGTTGGCCTTCTCCAGCAACTTCTCCAAATATAGATTGGCTCTATCAAGCCATGGTTCCCTGTTCTTGTTGATTTCTAGGGCAAGTTGTTCATTTGGCGTGAGCTAGTCTGCGAGGTCAGCCTCCCTTTGTCTCTCTAGGGATAGAGCTATTTTCAGCCCTCTAGTCCTTGGTATCTATCTTGGAGGATGATCCTCCTCATCAGCAGGTTAACCAAACCTTTCCAATGTTACCTCAATCAAGGCTTTAGGCTTTTATGCCTCTCTTTGTGCTTTGATACACTTCACCTCATTGATGGCCTGCTTGGTCTTCAGCTTCTGATTTACTTGCTCAAGGAAGTCAATCACATACTTGGCCCTCTCAATATTATTCTAAAGTTCACTAATCTTTGCCTCTTTGCCTTTAATTACTGCATTGGTTTTTTTGTCTTCATCTTCTTCACCTAAGTCAATCAACTGAAATTATTTCTCTCCTCATCATGAATGACTGGCTCTATCACCTGTTTCTTACCTTTATCTACCTTCTATGTTTATGAAGAAGGCATGGCCCCTTTCACTCCAAGTGAAGCAAACACATGCCTATAGCCTCTCTGTTAAGTTTTGGGAAATGGCTCAACCTCAGCCAAACTAGCCCATGTTGCCTCAATATCTTCCTCACTTCTTGATGACTCTGAATCATGTTGTGATGATGATGTAGAGTTATAGAAAGGTGAAGAAGAAGGCTCAATATGAGGTGAATGATACTGACCTGGTAATTATGTATGAACATTAGGCTGATATGGAGGGATAGATGTGGGAGGATGAGATGATAAAGGGGCATTCTGGTCATGCTGACTAGGTGGGGTGGTAAAAATATCATTGGATATGAAGGTGTCCCATGGAATGTTTAATTGATCAAGTTGATACATGACTATTATTTTGATGAGGGATTGGTGGAAAAGACTCTGAATTTGATGACCATAATCTCTCTTTTGGGCAATATATGCAATTTTGTCAATGCTACAGGAGAGATAATAAGGTATGTGAAGCATTCTAACTCTAGTGAAGTGCATGAGGAGCCAGATGTGATAGGAATAGATTCTAGAAAACCTTCCCTCACAGGTGAATCATTTCATGATGATTTTCATCATGGGGACATATCTGTCAAGGAGATGAGATAAAGGAAAATTTTCTTTTTGTCATCCTTGTATCTTGGTTTAAGATATGGCTCATAGTAACAATGATTGAGGTTTCCTTGTTTAAACCATCTTTCTCCTACATTGGGGATTCCTGTAGCAGCTGCAATGATATTAGTGGACATAATGAAATTAACTCTGGCAGGAGTGACCTGTCTATCATGAAGATTGGAAATGAACAGTCTTTTCAACATAGGATGATACTGGATCTTTTGCACTTTCTCACAAAATTCAAAACAGCTTACATGCTTAAAGCATGACACAGTGAGGGGATATGCCATAAGCTCTCTAGTGGTTGTTGGTTCATGTCTAATGACTTTCCCTCCCTTTTTATATGCCTTTTTCTTCGGTCTCTGTTCCTCAATAATACTTCTGTTCTCTTCTTCAGCCATAATTGAAGCAGAAATGATCTGAATGTGATCGAATAAAGTGCTTAGGCAGTTTGATTAGTTTGTCCTTTATATTGGTTGTTAATGGAAGAAATATTTTAGATTAAAGACAACATAAACCAGTAGTAAATAAATGATTAAATCACAACAATAAATAGAGAGAAGAAGAAGCAAACAATTGATTACGTAATTCGTCCCTGGTGGACTACATCTCCGGGTCCGCTTTCAAGTGGGTGTCCGTTTTTATTAGGATTGATCTTGAGGAACCTTTACACTAAAATGGAACAGAATGACTGTGCTCACAGGCACTTCTGAACTATGTAATCAGAAATTACTCTTCCTTGCCTTTCCGACGTCTGTCTATGTGCTCAATTCTGACACCCGATGACTGAGCAATGTTGTAAACAAAACTGCCTATGTCCTGTTGAAACTGAACTCCAAAAACACACCATTGTCCTTCATGAAGCTTTGTCATGGTTTAAATAATGTTGCATTCGAACCTCTGAATACCAAATTAGCAATTGGTTGATCACTTCATGTGATTTGGTATCGAATCCTATCTCCTAATTAAATCCCTAGGAATAAGTGATGAACCTTAGCATTGTTTTAATTGTAAAAACTCAAATATAAACCATATAATAAAAACCTTAGCCATACAGGCTAACTAATCGGGCGAAGGAGAAGCCACTGCATGTCATCAGGCAGGTGGTCAGAGATAGCACCGACAGTTAGGCTAGCCACGCGGGGGATTGTAACCATTCCCATGTGAATTGGCAGAAAGGATCTCAGTGGTCACGGTTGCTCCAGTGGTTACAGTCTTATCCGAAACAGATGTCACATGTCACACGGTTTTAACACTGACGGTCAATAGCCTCAGCTGCGGTCTTTAAACCTGTCAACACAACATTGCCGTTGCCATCTATAGACCTACCACATGTGCAATCCTTCCGACGTAGTCTATGCTGGCAGTTAGGAAGCGTTGTGGGTTTTTTATAAAGTTTATTATAATGTTTTTAAACTTTATATCACCCGAACCCTCTTAAGGTTTATGGAATGTTTGTATAATATGGGTTTTTTTTGCGCTAAGTTTTTTTTTTAACATACTTTTTAGGACTTTAGGTGTTTGTACCATAGGAACACCTTTGCACTAGGAATTTTTATAGGTCTTGTGCTAGAGTTTTAGGCTTAATTCTTAGGTTTTAGATGCATAGTGCTAGGATTAGACCTTAGGATTTATGATTAGGTCTTAGCACTCAGGTGTTATGTCTAGGACCATTACATCACCATGAACCTTATACATCAAATTAAACCTTTACAAGCCATGAACCTGACCACGATCAATTTTGAGGACGTTTTCGTTGGGCGACACTGATGAAACTGGCGGATTGGAGACTGAATTGGACATCGATTGTACTTGTAACTCTGTCGATCTGTACTGATCAAGATCGTCCTGGATCAATCCTCTCCACTTAAAAGCTTTTGGACCACAAAAGCTTGATTTTAAGCTGACAATAAGTGACAATACAACTCTCTCACTTTCATCTTGACTTTGATGAAATACAACCATACCTCATTGTTGACCTGAAACTGATGCTTATCATGGCGCAATTTGAACCTGACTTGACTCAATGCTTGTCGTGGCGCAGAAGAATGTAAGGCTTGACTGTAAGCTTGATGCACACAAGTTAAAAATTCATCCCACATCTTAGGATTTTTACTGCAGTTACCTCGAAGAATATGTATCCCGGTCCTCTTCACCATTTCTATCTGTCCTTGAACCAAATCCATGCTACCCCATGGTTGCAAAGGAACTAGAAGTGACATGTGCAAACAAATCTTTCGATTGCATGGCTTGCTTGTTGAACACATTACACATCCCTTTATGTACTTCACAATTGTTTCATACATATGAGGCCAGTAACATTACCTTTGAATTTGTGTCGTAGTCTTTCTTACGCTGAAATATCCTGCAATCGGAGAAAGATGAACTTCCCGAATAACCTGCACTCTTTCTATCTGAGAATTATGAGTTAGTGATTCAAAATTTTCTTCAAAATCATCATCAATATGATACCGTTCTACCTAATTTTCATGAATCAATGAACTTTTATGCAGTACTACTGAAGCATTCAAAGACAACATATCAGCTACTTTACTTGTTACACCTTCCTTGTCCTTAATTACTAAGTGAATTTGCTGAAGAAATCCCATCCAACTGTAGTGAGATTGTTGCAACTTAGTATATGACTGAAAGTATTGAAGCGGTTGATAATCTATGTGAATCACTGTTTCCATTGCATAACCTTTAACATTTGTTTTAACTTCATATGGTTGTTGATGATCTATCAATGCTGTGAAATTTTTCTGCTTAAATGAATCAACTTTAAAATCAACACTTATTCCCCATGTCCTATTTTTCTTATGAGCCAAAATTATGGGTGAACTATATGGAGATGAACTGGGTCGCATTAATTCTTTTCCAACCTTCCCTGTAATTTGTTGCTTAACTTATTTATGCTCTATAACTGAATTGTGATACATTCCAACACTAGAAAGAGGGGCAACAGACATCAACTGCAACTCATGTGATATTTCCATTTTATGAAGTAGATGTTTTGGTTCTTTAACGAGGTCCTGAAATGAATTTACCTTTTTAACCAAATTACCTTCATACTGAATTTCACAACCTGAAAAAGTATCAATAAGATCCTTATGTTGCTCTTTTATCGACATGAATATGTATCTCTTACTTGAACTTATTAAGCGCTTCATCTGATTAGCATTAATTAAATTCAAGTGATCTTTGATTTTATGTGCCCGAACGATGTACTTAATCCCATCTTTCATGAGATGATACATATGTTCCTTTCTATAAAATATTGCATCACGTTCATAGAGATAAGGGCTACCTAAGACAATTCCACAAATGTCTAACGGTATCACATCTAGCTCCACTTCATCGATATAGTTAGTTGTGATTGAAAATTTTAACCAAAACTGTTTGGTAACATGAATTTGAGATTTTTCCTTTAACCACCCTAAAGGATATGGCTTTGGATGATTATGTGTTTTCAAACCAAATTTTTTAACCAATGACTTAGAAATCAGATTTTCCTGTGATCCCGTATCGAACAATGTATCTATCTTAGTATGTTTTGAAGTTACCCTTATATGAAATAACTTGATTCTTTTATCTTCATTCTATTGTTTGATGTTTGAAGAAGAAAAAGTACTAGCATCAAAAATTTTACCTGTTGTAACCATAGCAGTGATTTTTCCTTCATCACCTGAAACGAATCCCAAGTCCAAGTCTTGTTTGATTGCTCTTTCAGCCTTCTTTGATTGAAACTTCTTTGGCTTCAGTTCTGGATGAATTTTCCAACACCTAGATTCATCATGGCCGATCCTTTGGCAATCTGTACAGGTAGGTCTATCATCTTCCTTCTGAGCTATGGCAGTCTTCTGTCCCTTTGACTTGTCCTTCTTTTTGCTGTCTTCGGTTTCCATCTTCTTGGATGTCTTTGGTATAAACTTGAATGGTCTACCACCTGATTCGACATGAATAGCTTGAACACAAACTTCATCAAAGTCATTAGGATTGAACATTAATAATGTATGCTGCAAATTTGCATGCAAACTACCAATATACTTCAACAAAGTTTCTTTTGTGTCCAAATAAATACCAAGTGCTAATGCCTTCTTTCAGAATTCCTGTGTGAAATCTTGAACATTCTGTCCCTTACCTTGTCGCAAGCGCTGCCAATCCATTACAGCTTGTTGTGTGTGACCCAATGGATAGAATTGTTTCTTTAGAGATTTAATAAACTTAGTCCATGAGGTAATAAATTTTCCTTTCTACTTTAAATCTATCTGTGTCTTACTCTCCCACCAGATCAAAGTAGTACCCCCCATTCTAAGAGTAGCTAATTGGATCTTTGTCTTTTCATCAGTAATATTTTGAATACGACAATAGACTTCTAATTTTTTTACCCAATTATCTAGTTTCTCAGGGTTTATTTCACCATCTTACACAGGTAATTCGAACTTAACATCAAGTTTCAATAGTGGACTTTGAGGTTTCTTTTATTTTTCCGATTCATAACTAGAAGTAGAAGAGGAAGAAGAAGATGATGGAGATGACGGAGGAGAAGGAGATTTATCTGCCTTTCCTTTACCCTTGTCCTTATTTGATGCCTTCGACAATGAGGATGCATCTCTCGTCTTCTTGTCTTCATAAAATTCTGCCAACATTTGCTGCATATTTAGAAACATCTACTAGATTTGATTCTCATCCATGGGTTTCTTTTCAGTAGCTTCAGGAGTCTCAACGGTCTCAGTCCCTGTCATCGTTGATTAATGAATGACTTTCTGCTTTCCGATCTCTGGATCAAATTCCTCAAGCTCGCCTTTTCCATGTTGCAATCCCAACCTGGTTAACATCCACTGAAAAGCAAATTACAAAGCACAACCTACTCTGATACCAAATATGATTTGAATGTGATCGAATAAAGTGCTTAGGCAGTTTGATTAGTTTGTCCTTTAGATTGATTATTAATTGAAGAAAGATTTTAAATGAAAGACGACATAAACCAACAGCAAATAAATGATTAAATCACAACAATAAACAGAGAGAATAAGAAGCAAACAGTTGAGTACGAAGTTTGTCCCTGGTGGACTACATCTTCGGGTTCGCTTTCAAGTGGGCGTTTGTTTTTATTAGGATTGATATTGAGGAATATTTACACTGAAATTGAACAAAATGACTGTGCTTGTAGGCACTTTTGAACTCTGTAATCAGAAATTACTCTTCCTTGCCTTTCCGACGCCTATCACTGCGCTCAATTCTGACACCCGAGGACTGAGAAATGCTGCAAACAAAATTGCCTATTTCCTGCTGAAACTGAACTCCAAAAACACACCATTATCCTTCATGAAGCTTTGTCATGGTTTAAATAATGTTGCATTCGAACCTCTGAATACCAAATTTTCAATTGGTTGAGAACTTCATGTGATTTGGTATCGAACCCTATCTCCTAATTAAATCCCTAGGAATAAGTGATGAACCTTAGCGCTGTTTTAATTGTAAAAACCCAAATATAAACCATATAATAAAAACATTAGCCATATGGGCTAACTAATCGGGCGGAGGAGAAGCCACTGCGTGTGATTAGGCGGGTGGTCAGAGATAGCACCAACAGTTAGGCTAACCACGCGGGGAGTTGTAACCATTCCCATGTGAATTGGCGGAAAGGATCTCGGTGGTCACAGTTGCTCCGGCGGTTACACTCTTATCTGCAACAGATGTCACATGTCACGCGGTTTTAACATTGACGATAAACAGTCTCTATTGCGGTCTTTAAACCTGTCAACACAACATTCCCGTCGCATTCTATAGACTTGCCACATGTGCAATCCTTCCGACGTAGTCTATGCAGGCAGTTAGGAAGCACTGTGGGTTTTTTATAAAGTTTATTATAATGTTTTTAAACTTTATATCACCCGAACCCTCTTAAGGTTTATGTAATGTTTTTATAATATGGGTTTTTTTTGCGTTGTTCTTTTTTTTAACGTAGTTTTAGGACTTTAGGTGTTTGTACCATAGGAACACCTTTGCACTAGAAATTTCATAGGTCTTGTGCTAGGGTTCTAGGCTTAAGTCTTAGGTTTTAGATGCATAGTTCTAGGATTAGACCTTAGGATATATGATTAGGTCTTAGCACTTAGGTGTTAGGTCTAGGACCATTACATCACCATGAACCTTATACATCAAATTAAACCTTTACATGCCATGAACCTGGCCATAATCAATTTTGAGGACGTTTTCTTTGGGTGACACTGATGAAACTAGCGGATTGGAGACTGAACTGGACGTTGATTGTACTTGGAACTCTGTCGATTTGTACTGATCAAGATCCTCCTGATTAAGAAACCCTAGGGTGATGGAATGAAATGGAGGAAATTCGAAGTGAACGGAAGTGTTTTGGGAAATGGAGGGAATTAGAATGTGAATGGGAACCTAGGTTACTGAAAAGCTTAATATTTAGAGGTATTAGGAATGGTATTGCTTTAGGGAATGGGAATATTGAAAAATATATATGGGAATGGGAAAGGAAATATATAATAGTTTAGGGATTAGGTTTGAACTAGGGTTTCTTCCTTACAAAAAGCTTCAAATGATTATAAAGCACAAAATGTATCAATGAGATAATTTCTAGGGCTTACTCACTGATCAGTGGAGTTTTGAAGAAAACCTATGCAGAGATTTGGCATTGACTGATGGAGTGGGAGGCTGTAAGAGAGTTTTTTGTCTTTCTGAGTGAACGCGCAGTGTCCAAAGCAAACGTTTAGCGACCCTTGCAAACATGCAGCGACCCCTATCAAACGCGTAGCGACAGTCTCAAACACGCAATGACTGTCTCAAACGCGCAGCGACCCTGTAAATTTGCTTGGTTGCACTCTGAAAATGCGAATTTTCTCCCTTGTTGAGGATTGCTGAAGGATGAATGAAACAAATAGAATTTTCTTTGAGGTTTTGAATAGATTTATAATCTAGTGGGTTAGATTTATAATTTCAATTACCCACTTTCCTCATGTTCACTTTTTCTTCTCAAACTTTGACACTGGCACCCTTTGACCTTTCTAACCTGTTTTCTTTGCAGGTTGATTTAACTAATCGAGTTTGACTTTCTTTGCTTCAGTTTGGCAAGAATGATTGCATTGGAAGCTAGGGAATAATTTATTACATATAAAAACATAAAATTACATTTGAAAAATGAAAAATAAATTACATATTTGATTTTATATCAAAATAACATTTTGATATAAAAATCATTGAAATAATTACAACTTGAAAAATAGAATAGTTACAAAGTGATGATCTTCTATAGAGGAAGATAAAATTTCTTTGATTCACTCTCGTATTCTTGCTGACTTTATTTGGACGGAGTAATGCATTTTGGACCTTGAAAAACAAAACCCTAATGACCTAATGAGACTTTAAGACCTGATTTCCATGACTAACTTTAAGTGAGACAAGACATGGTGAAATGAGAATTTTCACAGGTATTATTATGCTGAAGGAGACATGGGAGTGAGTCTGCATATATGGTTCTTTGAAGGAGAGTGAAGTTTTATTGAGGAAAGCTACCATCAGTGAAAGAATTTTTAGCATGACCTAATGGAATGATATAAAAATATCAGAATGAGACACCTAAAATGAGAAATGAAATGATATCGATCATTGATGGTAGAATGCATATTCTGACTCTAAAATTGGCCTTATTGGGGATGACAGCTCTGAAAGAGGTGTCAAGAATCACAAATCTCTGAGTCTAGCAGATCGATGCTTTATTGCACTGGGCCAAATACAGTAAAAGATAACTGAAGCTGAAAGGTAGCACTGATTTTCTGAGATTTCAATGACACAAACTGAATAAAACTGACTCAATTTGACTTGAATTAACTGAAGCAAAGACTCAAAAACTGAACTTACCCTAATGCAAACTTAACTTGAAAAAGTAGAAACTTGAATGAAGCTCCATCGCCTTCACTTCTGGTTCCCAACTCCAATGCTTGTTCCACTTCACACCCGCAGAAATATTAAACTGATATATACAATGAGGATGAAAAATTCTCATAATTTTCAGATCAGAAGAGATAGTGCTTAAGGAGCCTACCATTTACTGGCCCTCCTAAAAAACTTTTCCCGTCCATTTCCTCCAAAAGATATGCATTATGTCCATGAGAAGTTGCAACTATTAAAGGACCTTTCCATAGATTATCAAATTTCCCATGCTCACCTTTGTATTAATTTCTGGAATCCCAGTGGAGTACCACATCATCAATCTTGAAATTATCCTGTTTAGTTTTCCTGTCATAAATCTATTTGATCTTATCATGAAGTTTAGAGGTATTGTGGAACACTTCCTCCCTTGTTTTCTGCAAGTGGATCATTTGATTTATTCTTCTTTGAATATCATTTTCTTCACTTCCGACCTCTTGCAGAAGTTTCATGACTAGGACAACTAATGAAGTAGGAAAAACTGTATCTACCTCGTAAACTACCTAAAATGGAGACATACTGATGGATATTTTTCTACTTACTCTATCTTCCCATAGTGCATTTATCAACTTCTTGTGCCAATTATTTTTTTTAGCTTCCAACATCTTTTTTATGATATTGACTAGAGACTTGTTGGAAGACTCCACCAATATGTTTCCCTGTGGATAATATGTTGTAGAATGATCCAATTTGATGTTGTATTTATCGCAGAATTATGTCATTTTATTTTATTTTAAAGCATCATCGTTGTCTGTGTTTATCTTTCTCGGACAACCAAACCGGGACAAAATTTTAGCTTCAAGAAACTGAATAATGACTGTGTCAGTAGCTTGCCTGGTCGGGATCACTTCGATCCACTTTGTGAAATAAACTGTAACAGTAAGTATCCATTTATGTTGATAAGATGAAGGTGTGTGTATCTCACTGATAAAATCCAAGCCCCACTACTGGAAGGGAGCCAACTGAAATGGGCTGTAATGGTAAAGGAAGGAGCTTACGTTTACCTTGGAAGAGTTGACACTCATGACAACTCATGAACGTCTTGTACAGATCTGCATACAAAGTAGGCCAATAGTAACCCGCTCTCAGTATTTTGTTGGCCGTAGTCTTCCAGTACATATGACCTCCACAATCTCCCTTGTGGAAATATTTCATCACCTCTCTAGATTCATCTTTCACCAAACAATTGAGCAATACTCCTCTTGGATCCTTCCATTAGAGTGCACTATCAAGAATGCAGTATTTCGAAGCCTTAAGTTTTAAGGACCTTGCCTTACTCTTTGTCATGTCCAGATGAGGATACAAATGTTGTAAAACATAAATAATATCAACATACCAAGGGGATGATGAAAAGAGATCTGATACCTGAACTAAAATTACATTTTCTTCATCATCGGACAGTGTTGATATGAGATTGATATCAAGCGCATGCAAATTAGACTCAGCCATGAGCTTAGATAAGCCTTGCCCTTTGATCAACTTGGTCGGCTTCATCTCAAGGTCGTACTCTAAAAGTGATTCTATCCACCTACCTCTTCTTCCCTCAGGATCTATTTGCATAAGTACTTCTTTAACCGTTGCATTTGGAACATATGCTAAAATATGAGAGTGCAGAATGTAAACTGTTGGAAACACTAAGAGGGGGGGTGAATCAGTATTCCTTTCAATTAGAGCATTAGTTAATCTTCAATTATTATCAGTGTTTGTACATTGATAGTAGCAAACAAGAGGAACACAAATGCACATAGTTTTTAAGGTGGCCACCTAATGCTTTTCTAATAATTCTTTAATATTCAACTCTAATTGAAAATAAAGCTCCAACTTCCTAGAATCTAGAAAAGCATCCTTCTCCAGATCCCACTAGATTGACGCTACAATGCCCAAGATTCTTCAGTAGTCAAATGAACGGATGCCCAACACCCAATGAGCTACAACTCACCCTAGCACCACCCTACCACCCTATAGAAGAATAAAAGAAGAATGGACTCTCGTACCAGGGAAAATGGTCCACTTTACAATGATATAGAATGATGTAGAAGAAGAAGACACACTAGAACATAAACCCAACTATGAAACAACCACCTAATGATGATCTTAGACCACCTGACACTACCTCTTCAACTCTTGGCAGATAGATACTAGTACAATTTGTACAATAATGTATTTACAATGACTAAGTACAATGATACCTTTACAATGATTGTATACAGTGCTGCCCACTTGAAGACTTCATAGGATGAACTTATTGTTGTTGTTATGCACCTTGGTTGATGCTCTCTTCATGCTACCCTTTGCTGCACCTTGCTTTGCTTTGCTGCCCTAGAAAGTCTGGTCCTTTGCAACCCTTGACAACACATGACCTAGCTTTTTCTTTGCCTTCTAGAAGCTTGATATTGAATTTGGTGTATCTCTATTATTTCAGATCCCCAATATCTGATTTTTAGTCTTGTAGTATTCCTCTGAGTCATCTTTCCAATTCCACAGGTCTGACCCAATTTGGATTCTTCAAAAGAGAGTTATACCCAATCTCTCACAATTCCCTAATTATGGACTGTTTCAGCAGAGCGAACTTGTACGGCGTGCCACGTGACACTATTTCTTCATTTGGCTCTAAAATTGATGGAGAGAAAACTAAATTCTGTGCGCTATCTGTCACTTTTTATGGAATTCCAATCCGATACTCAGAGAGATATTTATGACGATTTTACCAAGGTCGCTTCTTTGAGATGAATTTCACGAGCCTGCAAAAACCCTGACTTCCACAGATCATATCTCCAAAAATTTTGTGCACCTTGATCTGAAATCTTTATAGAAGATTCCTCAGGATTTCAGCTTCGTGTGATAAAAATTTCAGCTTTTGAACCTTCGTAGAAAAAAATTTAGAGCTAAAATTCCACGATGACTTGTTTCAGATGGCGAAATCCCTTGCATAAGGAGGAAATGAGGATCACAATTTATATAAATGCTTAGGTTGAGAGGGACTTCAAAAAGTGAACGTGGGAGGGATTTTAGGATCTTAAAAAATATTAATTATGACTTTTCAATGACCCATTTCCCAACCCCATGGGGTTTTAGGGGTACAAATTTCAAACATGAATATCTATCAAACCGTGAAGAATTACATGGCATGCCATATATCAACGGAAACATATCGACAAGTAGAAACCATAAAAATCATTATTGACCCAGAATATATTATTTTGGTAGGTCAAAATTCCCATGAAATATTGGGTTAGCCCCTGGTGCTGCTTGGGTTGACATCAATGACAACCGCTGATCAACAAACTCCCCCTTTGGCATTGATGGAAACACAAGTACTCCCCCTGCGATCATGACACCTCTTCCTACAACATTCTCTCCCCCTTTGACATCAATGGAAAAGGGTAACTCCCCCTGAAACACAACCATCCTGCGGACCTGTATACACTTCCACTCCTGCCGACACACAACCGTCCTGCAAACCTGTAATCTAATGAGAACTTGAGAGAATCCAAAGCTTTTGACGAAGATATTCAAATGCTTCACGAGGTAAAGGTTTAGTGAAGATATCAGCAATTTGTTCTTTTGTAAAAACATACTCAAGTTTGATATTCATTTCAGGAACTTTTTCTCTAACAAAATGATATTTGATCGGAATGTGTTTTGTTTTTGAATGCATGACAGGATTCTTGGAGATGCTGATGGCACTAGTGTTGTCACAGAATATGAGAATAGGCTCACTGAATTGTACTTGAAGATCTTGCAAAGTTTGTTTCATCCAAAGGACTTGAGTACAACATGATGTTGCTGCAATGTATTCTGCTTCCACTGTAGATAACGAGATTGAAGTTTGCTTTTTTCTCAACCATGATACGAGACAACCACCTAGATAGAATGCTACTCCACTAGTACTCTTACGATCATGAATGATTCCTGCCCAATCTGCATCTGTAAAGGCTTGAATAATGAGATTTTTACCCTTGGGATACCATAAGCCATATTCTTTTGTGCCCTTTAGATATCGAAGAATTCTTTTGAGGGCAATAATATGTGATTCTTTTGGTGCTGCTTGAAATCTTGCCACTTGTCCAGCTGCTTGCATAACATCTGGCCGAGAGGCTGTTACATATAGAAGACTACCAATCATAGATCTGTACAACCTCTGATCCACATCCTTAGATGAGGCGTCTATGCTCAATTTGCAACCTGTTACCATCGGAGTAAGGACAGGTTTGCAATCTTCCATTTTGAATTTCTTGAGCATTTCCTTGATGTACTTGGCTTGACATACAAATATTCCTTTCTCTTGTTGAGATATTTGAAGCCCTAAGAAGTATGTCAGCTCACCAAGTAAAGACATCTCAAACTCACTTTGCATCTTTGTAGAAAAGTTCTTACTTAGTCGATCATCATTGCTACCAAATATTATATCATCCACATATACCTCAACGATTGTTAAATTATATTTATCTATTTGTACATAAAGATTGCTATCAACAGTACCTTTCTTGAACCCTTGTTGATGTAGATATCCATCAAGACGAGCATACCATGCTCTGGGAGACTGCTTGAGACCATATAGAACCTTCTTTAACCTGCAGACATAGTCTTCTTTTTGTGATAGTAGAAAACCTTCAGGTTGTTCGATGTAAACTTCTTCTTCTAATTCTCCATTCAGAAATGCTGACTTAACATCCATTTGGTAGACTTTGATTTTTATTGAACATGCATAGGCGAGAAACATTCGGATGGCTTCCATTCTGGCAACTGGTGCAAATGTTTCGTCGAAATCAATTCCTTCCACTTGTGCATAGCCTTTGCAAACCAATCTTGCTTTGTTTCTGGTAACCTACCCATATTCATTCAATTTGTTCCTGAACACCCATTTAGTCCTAATGACATTTTTATCTTTTGGTCGTGGAACTAATTCCCAGGTGTTATTCTTCTCAATTTGATCCAATTCTTCATTCATAGCTGCTACCCAATGTTCATTCTGGCTGGCTTCCTCAAAACTACTAGGCTCAAAGGTTGCTAGAAAATCAATGTGAGCTTGTTGTGATGAACGAAGCTGTTGACCTTCATTTATGTCACCAATGATTTGATTTGATGGATGGTTCTTTTGAATCCACTCTTTGGTTCTCCTTGGAGGAGCTTCTTGTTGTTGTTCTAGTATATCTTGATGATCATTGTTTACTTCTTCCTCGTTGATAGTGCTTCTTGTTCTAAAATTTTATCTGTGTCTTTTTTCAGCCTCTGTCTCAAGTTTCAAAGATTCTAGATCCTCATCATTACTCGCTAGAACACCATCTTTGTCAAATGTAACATTTATGCTCTCCACTATCTGTTTTCGTCTTAGATTATAGCATTTATAGGCCTTTCTTTTGTGTGAGTAACCAACAAAGATACCTTCATCAACACGTGGTTCAAACTTACCCAGATTTTGATCTTCTCTTTTGATGTAACATTTGCTTCCGAAGATTCTGAAATATTTTACATTAGCTGGTTTTCCTTTCCATAATTCATATGGAGTCTTGTTGCAATTATTTCTGAGAAGACTTCGGTTGATAATGAAGACTGCCGTATCAATTGCTTGAACCTAGAATTTTTCATCCAATTTTGAGACCTTCAACATTGTTCTACCCATTTCCTATACGGCTCTATTCTTTCTTTCAGCAACTCCATTTTGCTGAGGTGTTCGTGCTGTTGAAAATTTCCTTTTTATTCCATTTTCATCACAGTATTGCTGAAATAATTTGGAAGTGAAACACTTTATTTTCAAATCAGTTTCATTTTCAACCAACTCCTTGTAGATCTTAAAGCACTCAAATGCTTCAGATTTTTTCTTTAGGAAACTGACGACTGTCATCCTGGTATAGTCATCTATCATTAACATGAAATATAATTCTCCATCTAAGCCTTTTGTTCTCACAGCACCACATAGATCAATATGTATCAATTCCAATGGATGTGATGCAAAGTGTTATTTTGTTTTAAATTGGACTTTTGTCTGCTTGCCATGCCGACATGCCTCACATAGTGTGTTGGAAGGTTTTGAGATTTTCGACATTTCTCGTACTGCTTCCTTTTTGCTTATCCTGACAAGATTTTCAAAGTTTATGTGACCCATTCGTTTGTGCCATAACCAAATTTCATCTTCTTTAGCTAGTAGACATGCTTTAGTTGCTTCATCCAGAACATATATGTCGTTTGGAGCTCGACTTGCTGTAGCCACAATTTTACCATACCTATCTTTCCTGATTTCACATTTTGTGGAGTTGAATTGCATTGTGTGTCCTTGATCACACATTTGTCCAACACTGAGCAGATTGTGATTCATGTTTTCGACCAATAGAACATTCTTGGCTATAACATCTTTTCTTCCGAGAGTGACGATACCTGATCCTATAACATTTGAAGATCCATCATTTCCAAAGGATATGGTTCCATCCTTCTTCTCTTTTAGAGATACAAATTTCCTTCTATCTCCAGTCATATGCGTTGAGCAACCGCTGTCAACATACCACACATCTTTATTGTTTTGAGCCTTGAGAGCAAGAGCACAATTATCAGTCTTCTTCTTCTTCCATGTTCATTCATTCTGTGGCTTCAAAGATTCTTCTGGAGGATTTTCAAGTCTACAGTCTCTGGCTATGTGTCCAAATTTCTGGCATTTGTAACATTCCATATTATTTCTTAAATGTTCAAATATATTGATGTTTTTTTGAGCTCTGGGAGGTTCATATTTGAAGAATCTCCTGGAATTGTATTGGTTCCTAGGGTACGTGCGACATTCTACAACTTTATGACCAAATTTTCCACATGAATAACAATAGCCATGAAAAATATGTTGGTACCTGGATGAAAATCTTCGTCAAGAAATCATCTTCCAAGGATGTGCTTGCGAATCTTGTCCAATGAAGTCTACATGTATGTCAGATCTCATAGGTTCATTGTATTTTGTTGTATAAGGTTCTGCTTCTTCTTCTTTGTAACCGAGGCCAGTTCTGTCATTGTAAGATAGTTGATTGTTGATGAGTTCTTCCAATGCCCTTGAGCTGTTGGCATAGTTTTGGACAATTTTTCCCTTCTTCACTTCCTTACGCAGCGAGACTACTTCGGCTTCTAATGCTTCCCTTTCTTGGTTGCTTTCTTCCAACTTCTTTTGAAGTGACTCTTCAATACATTTGTGTTCTTCAACTTCAATTTTGAGACCTTGAACTTGTTCTTCAAGAGTATTGGAATATATCTTCTCAACATTGAGCTCTTTTATAAGCTTGATTGCCTCCTTAGAAAATCCTTCTATGGTCGACCGTTCTCCTTCATTGTTTGATACTTTTTGTTTACTGTGCTTGGCCATAAACAATACTTTCTCATTGGCTTCTTCTTTGTTGTCACTTTCTTCATCAGATGATGAGCTATGTTCTTTAGAGAGAAAGTTCCCTTTGGATCCTTTCTTTTTTCCTTGCTTGTTGAATTTCTTAAATCTTTTCTTTCCTTTTGAGTTGCCATAACTTCTTCTTTGTTCGTACATTTTTCTATGAGCTATGAAATGCCCAATCTCACCACAACCGAAACATATCAATGGAAGTTTAACTTTGAATTTTCCCTTACCAGCTTTTAGTTTTCTCATAAAGTAAGCATATTCTTCATCTGAAAGACCTTCTCCATCATCTCCCTTTTCTTCACACTTGCAGGTGCATGTCATTTCAATTGAAGGTTGTTTGTCCTTATTGGTTTTCTTAGATGCAATGAACGCAATTTCTAGATTTGAAGTACCCTCTTCTTCATCAAGTATCATTTCATATGCTATGAGAACTCCATGTAATTCCTCTTTGCTGAGTTTGTCTAGATTTTCACTATATTCTAAGACCGATACCTTTGGGTTGAATCTCCCTGGTAATGTTCTAAGAATCTTCCGTATAATAGTATTCTCGTCAACTGGCTCTCCCAATCCTTCCAAAGTATTGGCTATTTCATCAATGTATTGGAAGTATGCAACAATGTTGCAATCTTCTTTCATTCTGAGTTGCTCAATTTTTTCTCTATAGATTTGAAGCTTTGCTTCTTTGACATTTGAGTCACCTGCATATATATTCTCAAGGTTGTCCCATACATTTTTGGCAGTTTTACAACCCAACACCTTATGATAAGCAGATTCAATAAGTCCACTGATAATAATATTCTTTGCTTTTGCATCATTTACCAAATTCTTCTTACCTTGTTCATCCACGGTTGGTGTAAATCCATTTTGAACAGTGTCCCATACTTCGTAAACTTGCGCCAAGAGATAGACCTCCATTCTTCCTTTCCAGAGTGCATAATTATTTTGATTGAACAGAGGCACACCATTCTTGGTATGCTCCATGACCTCCTTCCAACTGTTAAACTATTATTCAAGGAACCAAGCTCCGATACCAATTGTTGGAAATACTGAGAGGGGGGGTGAATCAATATTCCTTTCAATTAGAGCATTAGTTAATCTTCAATTATTATCGTTGCTTGTACAATGATAGCAACAAACAAGAGTGAACACAAATGCACATAGTTTTTAAGGTGGAAACCCACCTGGGGCACAAAACCACCTAATGATTTTCTAATAATTCTTTAATATTCAACTCCAATTGAAAATAAAGCTCCAACTTCCTAGAATCTAGAAAATAATTCTTCTCCAGCTCCCACTGGATGGACGCTCCAACGCTCGAGATTCTTCAGTAGTCAACTAAATGGATGCTCCAACACCCAATGAGCTACAACTCACCCTAGCACCACCCTACCACCCTATAGAAGAATAAAAGAAGAATGGACTCTCGTACCAGGGAAAATGGTCCACTTTACAATGATATAGAATGATATAGAAGAAGAAGACACACTAGATCATAACCCCAAATATGACATAACCACCTAATGATGATCCTAGACCACCCGACACTGCCTCTTGAACTCTTGGCAGGTAGATACTAGTACAATTTGTACAATAATATATTTACAATGACTAAGTGCAATGATACCTTTACAATGATTGTATGCAGTGCTGCCCACTTGAAGACTTCATAGGATGAACTTCTTGCTGCTGTTATGCACCTTGGTTGATGTTATCTTCATGCTACCCTATGTTGCACCTTTCTTTGCTTTGCTGCCCTAGAAATTTTGGTCCTTTGCAACCCTTGACAACACATGATCTAGTTTTTTCTTTGCCTTCTAGGAGCTCGATATTGAATCTGGTGTATCTCTGTTATTTCAGATCCCCAATATCTTATTTTTAGTCCTTTAGTATTCCTATGAATCTTCTTTCCAATGCCAAAGGTCTAACCCAATTTGGATTCTTCAAAAGAGAGTTATACCCAATCTCTCACAATGCCCTAATTATGGACTATTTCAGCAGAGCGAACTTGTACGGCATGCAAAGTGTCATTGTTTCTTCTTTCAACTCTGAAATTGATAGAGCACAAACTAAAGTCTGTGCAATATTTTTCACTTTTTATGGAATTCCAATCTGATACTCAGAGAGAGAGAGTTATGACGATTTTACCAAGGTCACTTCTTTGAGATGAATTTCAGGAGCCTGCAAAAACCCTGACTTCCATAGATCATATCTCAAAAAATATTGTGCACCTTGATCTGAAATTTTTACAGCAGCTTCCTCAAGATTTCAGATTTTCCTCATAAAAATTTCAGCTTCTGAATTTTCGTAGAAAAAAATTTAGAGTGAAAATTCCACGATGCCCTGTTTTAGATGGCGAAATCCCTTGCATAAGGAGGAAATGAGGATCACAATTTATATAAATGCTTAGGTTGAGAGGGACTTCAACAAGTGAATGATGGAGGGATTTTAGGAGCTTAAAAAATATTAATTATGACTTTTCAATGACCCATTCCCCAACCCCATGGGGTTGTACCCCACTAACTGGGGGTACAAATTTCAAATATGAATATCTCTCAAACCGTGAAGAATTACATGGCGTGCCATATATCAACGGAAACATCTCGAAAATTAGAAACCATCAAAATAATTATTGACCCATAATATATTATTTTGGTAGGTAAAAATTCCCATGAAATATTGGGTCAGCCCCTGGTGCTGCTTGGGTTGACATCAATGACAACCGTTGATCAACATAAACATGGAAGTATTTGAGTGCTTTGACTAAGGCCAATGCCTGTTCTCAATTATATTATATCAGAGAGCTGCATATCTTATGGTGCAACTAAAAAAAGCTATAGGCAGCTTTGTCCCATCCTTTTTCTGCATAAGCACTGTTGCCAAGGTATGCTCAGAAGCAAAAGAAAATATGATGAAATCTAAAGAATAATAAGGACTTGTCAACACTGGAGCAGTAGTTAAAGCAAATTTTATTGAGCCGAATGATTTACGGGCATTCTCTAACCATCTAACATCATTTTCCTTCTTGATCATATTTGTCAATTATCTGAGATGTTCTGCTAAGTTGGGAATAAACCTATGTAGGAAATTAATCCTACCATTGAAGGCTTGAATTTCCTTTTTGTTTCTAGGGAAATCTATTTTCTGAATTGCTTCAACTCTAGCGGGATTTATTCAGATTCCATCTTTTGAGATTATGTATCCCAACAACTTACCCTCTTCCATAGAAAACATGAATTTTCTAGGATTTAAGGAAATCCTACACTTTCTACACCGCTCGAATACAACTCTGAAATGATGTAAGTGCTATTTTTCTGAATTTGAATAAACAGTAAGATCATCTAAATAAATTACCAGGAATACATCTTTTTCCTTACCAAAATCTATGTCCATTGCCTGTTGGAAAGTGGCTTTGGTGTTTGTTTGGTCAATTTAGTGTGTCCTAAATTGCTACATTAATTTGTCAATCCGGGATTCGTAAGCTGACGAAGTGTGGCGCACTATATGTGCAAGATAACCTATCTCTTACTTTTTGTCGTTTTTGGTTTTTTTTTTTTTATCTTGGTTGGTTTCCTAATGTGAGATGGAAATTCTAAAAGACAAGTATGGTTATGATTGTTCAAGGCAATAATGTCCTTTATAATTATTTACCAAACTTCAAACTTCAAAAGGATTTTGAAACATACAATGACAAAATTAAAAGGAAATGAAAATGTGCTGCTATCTTAGTTAAACAAACAGTGAACTATTGATCATGAAAACCATTATCCTTGCTGCTGTCTAAACACAAAAGAAATTGTACTCAAAGAAAAGATTGCAAGTAAAGTAAAACTAAAATCAAATTACATCAACTCGTATTCTGACCCCTCACCATTAGTCTCGCTATGGCTTTTGGAGGTAATCATAAACAACTTGAGCAATCTGATATCTAATTTGCAGAAAAATAAACTAATATCAAACTATACACTCATACTTCAATCCCTCACCATTAGTCTCGCTATGGCTTTCGGAGGTAACTGAAAATGACATGAACAGTTTAATATCTAACTGGCAAAAAAGTAAACTAATATCAAACTACACACTCATACTTCAATCCCTCACCATTAGTCTCACTATGGCTTTTGGAGGTAACCGAAAATGACATGAGCAATTTAATATCTAATCTAACTACTAAAGCAAATGTGCAAGACTGAAATAAACAAAACAGTACTGGAATTAAACAAAAACTAAGAAAAGTAAATTAGTAGCAGGACAATATTGATTCCATGTCATTAGTCATTATAAAAAGATGTGAAAATGCCCGGGCTGCCTATTTGTAATCTGAAACAAGAACACTGATCAGTTAACAACAACATAAAACATAAAAGATTATGGACAGAAGTAAAATGTAAAGCATGAAGGATTATGGACAGAGATGGAACGTAAATACCATGAAAGATGTAATGTATATACACGTGAATGACTTATGGCACAATGAACTTAAATAAATAAAACAAGAAACTATACAGTAATATACAAAACCTCAGCGTGTGCAGGGGCCCTCTGCACAGACCTCGGGCAACAGCCTTCAAATACGAATTATGCTTAGAAACAGAGTCTTATCATATATTAAAATGTGGTCATAACAGAGAAATGATGTCACAGCACAATGGCGACGCAATTACATTATAGAGCTAATCTATTATGCGTATGAGAACACATTATTTATAACTGAAGGTGATATAACTAATTCCCTAAAGTCTGTGCTGATAGAAGACACGTGAACCATCACGTCCAGGGATCTAGCATCATGGCCGCCGTGAGGAGTAAATCTATGAAGAGTGGCTGTTGGATTCGGCTTATGGAGCCGTTTACAGGTGTTGATATGTCTCCCATGATTTATAAACGACGACACAAATCTCCACATGATGAGAAACAAAGTTCTGTCACCGTGGGACTCTTCGGTTGACCACCACTTCGCTCCCTTTGACCACAGCCTTCTTAGGTGAATTCGACCAAGCCAATAGGACACGATCCATGTCCACGTCATTTCTAACTTTCCCATGTGGCTTGATTTTCCTGAAGACACCTGCAATATAGACTTTAACAAAATGGCTGCGGAAAGTTGCAGCAGCTGCGGAAAGTGGCAAGATTCCGCAACTAAATGAGCAAAAATCTAAATCAAACAGCAGGCACAAAACATAGTTAAAAACCATTTTAGATGCTCTTTTATAATTAATATGCAATGATATTTATGACTTAGAAGGTCCAGGTGAATGAAAAAGGTCTAGAAAGGTGTATAAGAAAGATGCAGATTTGAGACTCAACATACCCCCACTGTGAAGGTGTTGCATGTCCTCATGCAACCAAAATTTTGATAATCCTTCTTCAATTCATATGCCTTGACACTTCATCCAGTACATCCAGTCCTCTTCTCCTCTTCCTTGGTGCTGCTAACATCCTGGGCTTCTTCATCAAGCATCTGAATTTGATATTAACCAGTGCTCTACTTAACTTCTGGCATTTCTTCTTCAATTTCCTGTTCTTTTTCTGCCATAGTCCCAGATGTAGCATGGTATTGTCATGAATGATCTTGTCCAATTTTCTTTTTTCCTTCAATGCTTCATTTTCATTTTTAATGTGTCTATTTAAAAGCTCCAATTCAAAGACTTCTTGTTTCAATGATTGGACTAGATCTTCTTGTACTGTGTGAGGATGAGTGGATGAAGTACTGGGACCCGTGGCTGCTTTTTCTAAAGATTTTATATAATCATACACTTCTTGCTGCTTTGGGTCTATCTCAAGTGTCATTTTCATTGGGCTGTCCCCAAAATGCCGTGGAAGAGAATTGTTTTCAAAATCTAGCTGAGAAGGGCGCATGTCAACGTCTGGCTGAGAATGAGATGGACTATGTTCAATGTCTGACTGAGAATGAAATGAAATATGTTCAATGTCTAACTGAGAATGAGATGGACTATGGCCAGATGGAGTTTTTTCAGATGTTTCTTCTCCCAAATCAATAAAATGGGGTCCTTTCGTTTGTGTTTTCCTCAACTTCCCTTTAAGCCTGGAACTTCTTCTTACACGCTGTGGACCACTGTCTTTTTGTTTTTGTTTTCCTTTCCCTTTCTTCTTGGCCATAGATGACTGTTCTTGAAGGTGGACTAGTCTCTCAGATAACACTTGATGATCTTCTTCTGAAGAAGGAGTTTGATGCATAGCCTCAATGCTTTTTCTCTCTTTTGATTTTATTGGATTTTTACCCTTGGTTTCTTCCTTCCTCATTTCTGACAGTCTCTCCTCTCTACTATTTCTTTCAACTGTAGTAGTAGGAGTACTTTGAGTTTCATCATTTTTTATTTTTCTCCTACTCCTTCTTGATGTACTACCTTCAGGAATTTCTTGGGGTTCTTCAAAGAAATTTCTAATCAAAAATTGTTCCCATGTGTCCTTTTTCTCTTTTAACTGTTTTTCAATCAAAATTTTCACAAGACCATGGTGATATAAATGTGGTTCTACATCCCCTAAATGCTTCTGAACGATCACAGACATCTGCTTCAAACTATTTAATAAAAATTATGGAAGATTGAGGGTCTGGTTGTCTAGAAAATTCATCAGCAATCAGGTATGGTACATATACATTGACCCAAAACGGCTCTCACAGGTTATAAATTTTTGAATAACTAGCAGCAAAGTAGCCCACTCCTCTTTCAAAGCATGAACAGGAATTCCCCTTTTAAAAATAGTTACATCCATACCTGGGTTACGTAGGATTACTCTCCAGGCTTCATCACTAATACTCTTGTTTTTGAACCAGCGTTCACCTTCTTGAGGAAGTTCTGTGGCAGCTGCTATGGATGCCTCATTCACCGTAAATTTTAGGTCTCCAATCTCTACCTCCAGGCCATTGAAAGACCTTACAAAATCTTTTGTCACCTCTTTATGGTAGCCTCTAAACTTTTGGATAAACCTAAGCCACTTTGCCTTTTTCAATATATCCCTTACTTGCGGGTATCCTTCTATGACTTTAGGTCCTTCTGGTTCTGTTCTCAAAAACTAACCCATCCTTATTTCTGCTCTTTTCAAACTTGTCTGCGTGAGGAGGGTTCAACGGAGGTAAGACAGCTGAATGAGCGGAAATGAGCACGATGACTGTAGGCAGATATCAAAGAATGGGTATACGGAATGTAGCGTAATAGAGAACGAAATGGAGTGAAGCGGAACAGAGAAGGGTTACGTGAGCACGGTAGAAATGCAGCTGTGAGATCAATAGAACAGTAGGAGAAGTATGACGCATCCAACAGTTATTAAAATTGGGTGGTTGTAGAGTAAATGTAAGCACGTTTATGCAACGGCTAAGAATTTTATGCTGCTGAAAGAAGCCATAGTCAAATCAACCACGTTTCATCATCACAGGTGGAGTATCGGAGTATGAGTGAAGATCGGAGGTTTGATTATGGGACCGTTTGAAAATGAATGCTAGGATTGTGGGAGGATCATATAGAGATCGTGGAATGGTTACGGAGTTTGTCAATACAATCATTGCATATAATGGAGCTATGGTTTATAACTATATAAAAATGTGCTTGAATGCCATTTGAAATAAATTTTTACTCATACCTTGGAATTCTTGCCATTTTTCCTTGGTCTTCAATTAGTTGCTCCTCATTGATATCTTGAATGCCCCATGTCTTCATAATTGGTCTTCATACCTGCATTTGATTTCATGATTGTGGAAATAGCATCTAGCTGTACATTCTTTTGAAAAACAGAGTGGTAGCTGCAGAATCTGCTTCTGGCTGCGGAAACTGGTGTCAGCTGCGGAAACAGGTGTCAGCTGCGGAAACTGACACAACTATTATTTGGGTGAATGGAAATAGACATATGATAACTGACTGAATGAAAATGGTCATGAAAGAAAATTTTATTAGTGAAATGAAATGAAGTGAAATGGAATGAAGTGGAGTGAAATAAAGTGGAATGGAATGGAGTGGGTGGTCACAAAATTTGTGAAATGAAAGAGAGATTTTTTTTTTTTGGAAAATATAGGGTGTCAGGTGTTCCTGATTTTCACCCTACATTTTCTGTATAATACTGCCAATCAATGATTGGTTTTCAGGCTTATACAATTTTTTATTTATTTTTTTTAACTGAAGAGAACAAAAGCTAGGCTGGTGGAGAAGAAGAATTCTTCTGTACCAGCCTGATTGCAGAATTTTCTTGAAACATTTTGACAAATTCCTCTTTTGAGAGTGGCTTATGATAGACTTTTAATCTGTGGCCATTCACAATAAGAGGAGTTTGAAATCCATCAATGGTCTTGATTCTTACCGCTCCATTGCTAAAGATCTTGTCAATCTCATATGGCCCAAGCCAATGAGTCTGAAATTTTCCTTTAAAATATTTAAACTTGGAGTCAAATAGCAATGCCCAATCTCCTTCTTGAAACTTCTTCTCTTTGATATATTTGTCATGCCATTTAGCTCTTTGATATTGAACTAGATCAGTTCTTAGAATTGCTTCTTGTCCGATCTCATCTAGCTCATTCAATTGCTCCATTCTATGCTTTTGGGCTTCTGATAAGTCCATTCCCAACTGAACTGCTATCTTGAAGGTCTTGACTTGGAACTCAATGGGGAGCAAGACTTCTTTCCCATAAACAAGTTCATAGGGAGAATGTCCCGTTGTATTTCTCCATGTAGTTCTGTAGGCCCACAAGGCTTCAGGAAGCCTTTCTGCCCAATCTCTTCTATGTAGATGAACAGTTTTGGTGATGATACTTTCAAGAACTTTGTTTGTAGACTCCACTTGACCATTTTCTTGCGGATGGTAAGGAGTAGATCTTCTGTGCTTGATTTTGTATTCTTTCATCAACTTCTCCACCAAGTTGGATGTGAATTGGCTTCCCTGATCTGTCACAATTTCTCTTGGAACACCAAAGCGAGTAAAAATATCCTCATAAAGAAAATGAACAACTGAATTTTCAGTAGCAGATACTAATGCTTTAGCTTCTACCCATTTAGTAACATAATCAGTGCAAACCAATATATACTTCTTTGCTTAGATGGTGGATTAATAGGTCCAATGAAATCTAAAGCCCATTTTTCAAAGGGTTCAATGAGTACCTGTGTTTGCAATGGCATTTCATTTGAAAGGGTAGGTTTCCCTACTCTTTGGCAGCTATCACACCTTTTGACATATTGTTTTTCATCTTTGAAGAGGGAAGGCCAATAATATCCTAAAGAGAGGATTTTATAGGCCATCCTTTTGTCTGCAAAGTGTCCGCCGCATGGTTCATCATGACATACCTTAAGAATATCAGGCATTTCATCTTCCCTGACACATCTTCTGATCACAAGATCTGGCCCTGTTTTAAACAATTCGTTAGAAATCCATGAATATTTTGAACTCTCCTAAATAATTTTTCGTTTTTCACTTGGAAATAAATGTGGAGGCAGTTTCCCTGTAACCAAATAGTTAGCAATATCTGCATACCAAGGAGTCTTAATAGTTACTGCAAACAAGTATTCATCAGGAAACTTATCCTCTACAGGAGAATCTTCTTTAGTATTCTGAATCCTAGACAAGAAATCAGCTACTGTATTTTGTTTTCCTGGTCTATCCAACACAGTAATATTGAATTCTTGCAAAAGTAAGATCCATCTTGTCACTCTGCCATTAGTAACAGGTTTTTTCATTAAATATCTAATTGCAGAATGGTCAGTATGAATAAAAGTTTCATAGCCTGTTATATAATGTCTAAACTTATTTATTGCATGAACAACAGCTAAAAACTCTTTTTCAGTCACAGTATAGTTCAACTCTGTGGGAGTCAAATTTTTACTGGTATAATAAATGGCATAAGGGACTAAATATTTTTGACCCAACACAGCTCCCAGAGCTGTATCTGAAGCATCTGTAGAAATATGGAAAGGGAGTTTCCAATTTGGTCCTCTCAAGATAGGTGCTTCAGATATTCTTGTTTTCAAAGTTTCAAAGGTTGATTGACAATTAGGATCCCATTTAAATTCACAGTCTTTTGTAAGAAATTTGAAGAGTGGAGATGCTATTTTAGTGAAGTTTTCTATAAATCTTCTATAGTAACCAGTAAATCCTAGAAAACTTCTAACATCTCTTTGGCAATTTGGAATAGGCAACTTGGAGATGACTTCAACTTTTGATCTATCAACCTTAATCCCATCTCCTGAAATATGATGTCCTAAAACAATCCCTTCAGTGAACATCATAAAGCATTTTTCATGGCTTAATGAAAGGTTTGTTTCTTTACATCTTATAAGAACTTTTTCCAAATTTTCTAATGCCTCTTCAAATGAATTACCATAAACTGTAAAATCATCCATATAAACCTCCACACAATCATGGATTAGATCAGAAAAAATTCCTAGTACTGCTCTTTGGAATGTTGCGGGTGCATTACATAACCCAAAAGGAAGCACTCGGTAGGCAAAATTTCCCCATGGACAAGTGAATGTGGTCTTATCTTGATCTTCAGGTGCTACCTGAATTTGATTATAGCCACTAAAACCATCCAAAAATGAAAAGTACTTTTTACCTGCTAATGTATCTAATACCTGGTCGATAAAAGGCAAAGGAAAGTGATCCTTCAAAGTTGCTTTGTTCAATTCCCTGTAATCAATGCATACCCTCCATTTACCATTCTTTTTAGGTATTATAACCAAAGGAGAAACCCATCGGCTATCTGAAATTGGATAAATGAAGTTTACATTGAGTAGTTTTTGGAGCTCTTCTTTCACTATCTCCCTAAGATTTGGATTCATCCTTCTTTGAGGTCGTCTGATTGGTCTACTGTTTTCCTCAATATAGATATGATGGATGCAAGTCTTAGGATCAATACCTTTCATGTCAGTATACTCCCATGCAAATGCAGTAGAATGCTTTTGCAAGATTTTGGTTAGTTCTTCTTGTTGTGACTTTTCCAAATGTTTGTCGATATTCAATGTTTTTCCTGGAAAAATCTCAATAGTAGAACTACCAAACTCTTCCATAGAGTAAAGAGACATTTGTCTTGATGATAAATATTCTATGTCAGATTCCAACTGAAATTGTGTGGGGTCATATTCTGAAGATATCTCAAAATTTTCTAATGTGTTCAGAATTTGACTATCCTCACTGATTTCAGAAATGGTAAAGACAGGTTGTATAGTGTTCTCATCATCGACCCATTCATTGTCTCCTATTTCTGTGATTTCTCTTGCTGGAGGATACAAATTGAATTTCTTTGTTGAATTACCATTAGAAATGTACATGTCTCCAGATCTACAACTAATAAAAGCATCAGCTGTGGCTAGCCAAGGTCTTCCTAAGATAATTGGATGTCCTCCTAGATTACTTTTGGGAGTCAAAATCATAAAGTCTACTGGATATTCCCAAGAATCTAAGGAGACTGAAATATCTTCTAATACACCATCTGGTTTAATAACCGATCGATCTGCAAGTTGCAATAAAGTAGGTGTAAAAAGAAGGTTAGGAAGTTTTAACTGTTCCATAGTCCGTCTACTCATAATGTTGATAGCAGCCCCTAAGTCAATCAATGTGTTTGGAATTTCTATCCCATTTATATGTGTCTTGACAATTGGACTACCTGGATCTACATACTTCTGCATGGTAATTTTTCCCATCATGATATCTGCAATTTTTCCTACCAGGTGGATTCTTCTTGTATCTTTTAGTTTCCTTCCTGGTCTTTTGAGACTCAACTCCTTTATTGTTTTTTCTAGAATAGGAATCTCTCGAATGGCTTGTAGCAAGGGAATCTTGATACAAACATTCTTTAATTCATCTAGAAAATCATAGTTGGGCAACAAGATTTGTTTTTCCACCCCCTTGTCAATTTGTAGTCTTTCAGGAAATGGAGGTGTAGATGAAGATGCAGGTTGCTCAACTATAGGAGTTGTGGATGTTAACTTTCCTTTCTCTTTTTGAATGTTTGAGTTTTGAAGAGATGCTTCCTCAGAACCCTTATTGGCTTTAAGAGAGTCCTCCTCAGAGGTATCTTGCTCTTGAACATCTATAGAAGGTTTTTCTAAAACTCTACCAGATCTGAGTTGTACATCATTGAGAGGAACAATCATATAGGTAGGAAATTGTTGTCCTTCTATCATGTAAGTATTCTGAGGATTTTTATTGTTAGGATTTGGCAATGGCTGAGCTGGAAGTTGATTTGTATTTTGTTGGAATGGAAGCAAGAGTTGAGGATTTGGATTTTGTTGAGAAGGTTGTTGTTGTGGAAATGGCAATGAAAGTTGTGGATTTGGGTTTGGAAGTTGTGGAGCTTGTTGATTTTGAAAATATGGAGGATATTGATAAAATTGAGCAAATCTCCCATAAGGATTTTGCATCCCTTGTACCCATGGTTGATATGGATTTTGATGTTGGGGCCAAGGTTGTTGCCAAGGATTCTAATTTGGTGGGGTTTGAAGATTCATAGGGTTGTTAAACCCTTGAGTTTGTTGTCCCTACCAAGGTCTTCTTGCAACAAAACAGAGAGATTCTACTGAATTTGGGTCTTCTTGAAAGACAACTTTGAGTCCAGGAATTGAAGGACAATCCTTGATCTCATGATTCTCTGAGAAAATCATACATGTTTCTACAACTTTCGCATCCAAGGGACATTCCCTTAAAGCATGTTTCTTCCTACATTTCGGACAAAAGATGGCTAAAGCATCTGTTTCTGCTTTCTGTTTGTTTTGGATTTTAAGGGTGTCTAGTTGTTCACTAAGGCTCCCTAAGATATCAGTTTTGAACTCATCAAGCATATTACCAATCTCTGCCCTACTTACCGATCCAGTTGCAGATTTGTTAGCCCTAATAAGAGAAGGATCCCTAGGCCCTTTTCCTGTTTTAGATTTTCCTCTTGAGAGATGGACACATAGTTCTGTTATGTCACGAAGTGGAAGTTGAGAAATGTCTCCTTTTCCCATCATGTTTAAAATATCTATCCATTCATCTCTAATGGATTTTAATATGAGGGCTTTCAAAGTTTCATCATCTAAGTTGCTCATCTTTTCTCTTTTTAAGTTGTATTGAAACCTTTCAAGTAAATCTTCCAAATTTTCATCTTCTTTTTGCATCATCTTGAATACCTCATCCTTGTGATTGGTGGGCATACAATAGTCCAAGTATATATCCAAAAATGTTTGTTTCATATCATTCCAAGTCCTAATAGATTGGATGGCTAATCCCATGAACCATTTCAAGGCGGCTCCCTTCAATGTTGAAGGAAACAGTTTGAGGTTTTGAGAGTCTTCCATATAGTCATAGGTTCGGCACACGACTTCAAACTCAAACAGAAATGTTTCAGGATCCTCACTTGGCAATCCATAAAAGTTGGAGAGGACAGATGGTGAGATGTTTTTCATTGTTGTATGAGTTTCCTCATCAACTATAGGGAATCCAAACAAGTTGTCTCCTTCCCTATTTATTCCATTATTACCTTCACCATTGTTGTCTCCATTGTTTCCTCCTCCTCTACCTCTACCTCTACCTCCAAATCCATCTATTATTTCCTCTGCCATGATAGTTTCTTTAGAGTCCTCAAAGTCCTCTGGTTCTTCTATCAAGGGAGGATGAGAGGGAGTCTCTTCCTTTTCTTCTTCAGGTGATTCTACTTCTTTGATTACAATATACTCTCCCGTAGAAGTAAAGAAAGGATCCTTTTCTAAATGAGATTTAGTAGGTGGTATAGGAGAATCCTCTAATTCAGCTGCTCCTTGAATTCCAAAAATCTTAAGGCTAGGGGTAGATGGTGGTGAATCTTTTCTATGCCTTGAAGAAGATGGAGTTGTGAAAATCGAACTCTTGGCTTTAGCTATAAACCTTCCCCTAGAATCTCTTGCTCTATGCATGTCATTTTTATTAATTTTTAAGTTGGGCTAATAATTCTCTTTTTGATCTTCTAGGTCACACTAGGTGCAAGAAGAGAGCATACTTAAGAAATTACTGAACCAGTAACTCTCTTTTCTGATCCTCCAGATCACACTAGGTGCAAGAGGAGAGCATACTTCAAGAAGTTATCAAGTTTTCCCTTCTTTTTATTATTATTATTATTATTATTATTTTTTAAAGAAATTGGCTACCTAGTTACACGTCCCCGGCAACGACGCCAAAATGTTTGGTCAATTTAGTGTGTCCTAAATTGCTACATTAATTTGTCAATCCGGGATTCATAAGCTGACGAAGTGTGGCGCACTATATGCGCAAGATAACCTATCTCTTACTTTTTGTCGTTTTTTTTTTTAATCTTGGTTGGTTTCCTAATGTGAGATGGAAATTCTAAAAGACAAGTATGGTTATGATTTTTCAAGGAAATGATGTCCTTTATAATGATTTACCAAACTTCAAACTTCAAAAGGATTTTGAAACATACAATGACAAAATTAAAAGGAAATGAAAATGTGCTGCTATCCTAGTTAAACAAACAGTGAACTATTGATCATGAAAACCATTATCCTTGCTGCTGTCTAAACACAAAAGAAACTGTACTCAAAGAAAAGATTGCAAGTAAAGTAAAACTAAAATCAAATTACATCAACTCATATTCTGACCCCTCACCATTAGTCTCGCTATGTCTTTCGGAGGTAACTGAAAATGACATGAGCAATTTAATATCTAATCTAACTACTAAAGCAAATGTGCAAGACTGAAATAAACAAAACAATACTGGAATTAAACAAAAAATAAGAAAAGGAAATTAGTAGCAGGACAATATTGATTCCATGTCATTAGTCATTATAAAAATATGTGCAAATGCCCGGGCTGCCTATTTGTAATCTGAAACAAGAACACTGATCATTTAACAACAACATAAAACATAAAAGATTATGGACATAAGTAAAATGTAAAGCATGAAGGATTATGGACAGAGATGGAACGTAAATACCATGAAATATGTAATGTATATACACGTGAATGACTTATGGCACAATGAACTTAAAGAAATAAAACAAGAAACTATACAGTAATACACAAAACCTCAGCGTGTGTAGGGGCCCTCTGCACAGACCTCGGGCAACAGCCTTCAAATACGAATTACGCTTAGAAACAGAGTCTTCTCATATATTAAAATGCGGTCATAACAGAGAAATGATGTCACAGCACAATGGCGACGCAATTACATTACAGAGCTAATCTATTATGCATATGAGAACGCATTATTTATAACTGAAGGTGATATAACTAATTCCCTAAAGTCTGTGTTGATAGAAGACACGTGAACCATCACGTCCAGGGATCTAGCATCATGGCCGCCGTGAGGAGTAAATATATGAAGAGTGGTTGTTGGATTCGGCTTATGGAGCCGTTTACAGGTGTTGATATGTCTCCCATGATTTAGAAACGGCCACGCAAATCTCCATGTGATGAGAAACAGAGTTCTGTCACCGTGGGACTCTTCGGTTGACCACCACTTGGCTTCCTTTGACCACAACCTTCTTAGGTGAATTCGACCAAGCCAATAGGACACGATCCATGTCCACTTCATTTCTAACTTGCCCATGTGGCTCGATTTTCCTGAAGAAACCTGCAATATAGACTTTAACAAAATGGCTGCGGAAAGTTGCAGCAACTGCGGAAAGTGGAAAGATTCCCCAGCTAAATGAGAAAAAATCTAAATCAAACAGCAGACACAAAACATAGTTAAAAACCATTTTAGATGCTCTTTTATAATTAATATGCAATGATATTGATGACTTAGAAGGTCCAGGTGAACGAAAAAGGTCTAGAAAGGTGTATAGGAAAGATGCAGATTTGAGACTCAACAGCGTTCTTCATCCTAAATGGTATTTTGGCATATTTAAAGGTCCCCCATGGTGTAGTGAATGTTGTCTTATCCTAATCATCTTCATGTACTAGGATATGATTGTAACATGAATAGCCATCCAACAATGACATATCGCTAGCTCCTACAACTCCCTGAAGAATGTGATCCACCTTGGGCAACGGGTAATTGTATTTTAATGACACTTTGTTCAGATTTATGAAATCTATACAAATTAGAATCTCATCGGTCTTCTTCCGCACCCGAACCAAATTAGAGACCCAATCTGAAAATCTGGCCAGAATAATGATTCCTGCCTTATAAAGCTTTTTTACCTCCTTCTCAATGGATGGCAGCAATTTTGGATTAATTATCCTAGGCTTCTCTCTAAAGGGCTTTTGATTTGGCTTGATCGAGATTGTGTGCTGAATGATATCTTGATTATACACCTTTAGGTCTAAATAATCCCAAGAAAATACATCAAAAAACTCAGTAAACAAATCAATATATTTAGGCTTTACCTTTGATGGCAAGGAATTTGAGAGTTTGATGAACTTCAGCTAATCGATGGTTCCTATATTCACATCTTCTACTCCTTTCTCTGTGGGAACCAAAGATGGTTTTATTGCCACATCATCCTAATAAAATAACTATTCCAAAGGTACGAGACCTTTAATAATGTTATTATCTTTGGGTTGAAGAATATCAATCTGATCTGCTTCAATAACCTGGTCATCTTTATCATATACCCCATCCATAGAACAATTTTCAAATTCTCCTTTGCTCTACAGGAAGTTGTTCACTTGTTTATCATCCCAGAAAACTTGCCAAAATTTCAAGTTATCCGGAATGGCGGTCATGTGATTTATATGGATCTAAAACTTTTTATTAGAAAACATTGTAGATCTGAAATTACTCGCAGTAGTAGCTAGTGAATCAACCATCAAATTTTGAAATCTACGCACTACTTTAAGGATGTATTCAAGAAACATTTTTAAAATGTCAAGTGCTACATTCCTATACTGCCTCATTCTTGGGTGATTATCTTGGTATTCACCTTTAATTTGTTTGATCACTAGCTATGAATCTCCATAGACTGCAATTCTCTTAGCTCCCAATTTCTTCAAAATTTTCAAATGAGTAATGAGCGCTTCATATTCAACGTCATTATTTGTACAAACAAACGCTAGTTTTTAGGAACACAACCTTACATTATTTGGGACCTTGTTTTTCTGTTGCCATGGGCTGTCGATCCATAAAACTATGCCAGCTTCATCTTTGCCAGTGGAACCATCAAATTCCATGCTCCAAAGACCATCTTCTTCTTCAAGGTGTTGAAACTCTTGATTCTGATTTGACACTATTTGGCGGTCTGATTCTTCATGCTGCTCTGAATTTTTATATGTTTTCTCTGATGGCTGTTGGGTTATAGTAGGTAGATTTTATTTCTCTTCCTCTAGCACTGTTCTAATATAATCAGAAACTTCAGGAACATCCTCTAATTCTACTATTTGACAATCTATATCATTTAAACCAGAATCATTGTACAATATAAACGACTCTAAATCGATATGTACATCATTGATTGGATGATTGTTAGGCCTTTCCTTATTAGTGATCATGTACTTCATTTTTATCTCACGGTATAGCTTTCTCATTTGACCAAAGACAGGGATAGTGGCATAGGAAAATTCTAACTGCAATTTACCTCTTAATTTGCCCCCCATGATCTTGACAACAACATACTGAAACGTGGTGGAATATCAACAACTACCACGCCCATAAGGACATTTTTGGCTTGGATTTATTCTAAGGAGACCACTAGATCTTTTATCAGACCTAAATAGCAGACACGACTATAATCAAAAGAGTATAGATCATGATACGAGTGGGTAATATCAAGGCCAAGCTTCTCCATGATGGCTTTGGGCATGAGGTTGTGGGAAGCCCCAAAGTCTAACATAGTATTATGAAGAATGCACTGATGAATTTTAAGACTCATATAGAATGGCGGGACTTCAATGTCTTCGGATTGACCATCAATGGCAGCACCAAATATCAACTCAGGTTGATCATCCTCTACATTAACCATGTCGGATAAAGGGTCAACTTTTAAGGTTTTGGCTACATGGTTTTTGAACTTATCAATTTTGACCAACTTGGTAAGAGGAATAGACTCTTTTAATTTAGAAATTTTAGACTCAAAATTAAAAGGTGTAGTTTTGTCTACCTCTTTCGTGATAATATCCCTTTTTTCGACATGATCTCTGGGTGCAACTTCCTTTCTCTGAATGTCTTTTTCTTTGACTAGTGCACTTGTAGTAGGCTGATTATTTCTGTTCTGACTTGGTGCTACAATTTCTTTACCCTTACTTTGAACTTGTTTTGGTGGTGCTTCTTTCTACTAAACTATTTTCTTTGGAAGTGGAGTTATTGGAACATCCCAACCTATCAAGGTATACTGCCTTTGCTGGGAAATCAATGCATTTAGATACCCTCTCTGAGAATCATCAGATTCTACCTCTAATTCATGGTCATTTTCCATTATGAAAATTTTTTCATTAGGTGAACTTGTTTTCTCCACATATTCTTCATCCTCGGTGAAAAAAATGGGCTGACCATCCGCTGTGAAAATAAGTTTCTCTTCTACCATTGGTTATTCTTCTTCATCACTTTGGGCATAATTCCGCTGAAGTGGTGTTCTGATTTGATGTTGCTGTGTTTCGGGAGGTCTTTGTTCTCGCTGCTTTATTCGAAACTGAGGTTACTGCTAGCCTTGGAAGTTTTGATTTCTGATTTGAGGCTCAGTTAGTCAGTCTGAAATAGACATCTTATCAACCATTATTTCCATGGTTTTCAGCAAGGCATCAAATTTTTTATCAGATGAAGTGGAGGGTTCCTCTTTGATAGTCACTTTTTGTTCATATTTAATTTTAGCCTTCTTAATTAAAATATTTTCTTCAACACTCACTAAATTCTTTATCATATCTTCAAGGGTGGTGGGGTTTCTTTCTCTCAATGAATAGGACATATCTGGATCAAAGCCATCAAGATAACGCAGAAGGTCTAAACCAGGAGGTGATTTCATTTCATTAGGAATGGAATTATAAATTTTGAGATATCAGGCATTGTAATCAGGCACTAATTCATTGGGATTACATCTTAAAGAATCATATTCAACAAGGATCTGTAAAGGGGTTTTCTTTTCATCCCACCTGGCTAAGAAAGCATCAGTCAATTCAGCGGGAGTCCTAATTGAATTTGTTGCTAGAGCTTGGAACCAGATTTAAGTTTCACCCAAAAATATTTGTGCAATGATTCACATCTTGGCATCATCTGCATCCAAATCCTCCAAATCTATAAAGGTTGTGATTTTGGCTATATGTTGACGGACAATGATTTCAGATTTTTCATCAAAAAGGGGAAGCCTTTGACCATACCCTTGAGGTAGATCATCAAGATTACCAGGGAGCACTAATGGTCTAAAATGAGCCATAATTCCAGATGGATGGTGTACTGGGTTAAAAACTGCTGATTTTCTTACTCAAGTATGTCAATCACATACTTGGCCCTCTAAAGATTAGTCTAAATTTCACTAATTTTTTCCTCTTTGCCTTTAATTATTGCATTGGTGTTTTTGTCTTCATCTTCTTCACCTAAGTCAATCAACTGAAATTCTTGCTCTATATCATTATTTCCCTTCTCATCATGAATGACTGGCTCTATCACCTGTTTCTTACCTTTATCTACCTACTGTGTTGATGAAGAATGCATGGCCCCTTTCACTCCAAGTGAAGCAAACACATGCTTATAGCCTCTTTGGTAAGTTTTGGGAAATGGCTCAACCTTAGTCAAACTAGCCCATGTTGCCTCAATATCTTCCTCACTGCTTGATGACTCTGAATCATGATGTGATGATGATGTGGGGTTATAGAAAGGTGAATAAGAAGGCTCAATATGAGGTGAATGAGACTGACCTCGTAATGATGTATGAACAACAGCTAAGATGGAGGGATAGATGCGGGAGGATGAGATGATGAAGGGGAATTTTGGTCATGTTGACTAGGTGGGGTGGTAAGATTATAACTGGATATGAAGGTGTCCCATGGAATGTTCAATTGATCAAGTTGATACATGACTATCATTTTGATGAGGGAGTGGTGGAAAATACTCTGCATTTGATGACCATAATCTCTCTTTTGGGCAATATATGCCATTTTGTCAATGCTACGGGAGAGATAATAGGGTATGTGAAGCATTCTGACTCTAGTGAAGTGCATGAGGAGCCGGATATGATAGGAATAGAGTCCAGAAAACCTTCCCTCACAGGTGAATTATTTCATGATGATTTTCATCAGGGGGCATATCTGTCAAGGAGATGAGAGAAAGAAAAAATTGTTTTTTTGTCATCCTTGTATCTTGGTTTAAGATATGGCTCATAGTAAAAATGATTGAGGTTTCCTTGTTTAAACCGTATTTCTCCTACATTTTGGATCCTTGTAGCAGCTGCAATGATATTAGTGGACATAGTGAAATTAACTCCCGTAAGAGTGACTTGTCTATCATGAATATTGGAAATGAACAATCCTGTCAACATAGGATGACACTGGATATTTTTCACTTTCTCAAAAAATTCAAAACAACCTTCATGCTTAAAGCATGACACAGTGAGGGGAGATGCCATAAGATCTCTAGTGGTTGCTGGTTCATGTCTAATGAATTTCCCTCTCTTTTTATATGGCTTTTTCTTCGGTCTTTATTCCTTACTAATACTTCTGTTCTCCTCTTCAACCATAATTGAAGTAGAAACCCTAGGGTGATGGAATGAATTGGAGGAAATGTGAAGTGAAAGGAAGTGTTTTGGGAAATGGAGGGAATGGGAATGTGAATGGGAACCTAGGTTAGTGAAAACCCTAGGATTTAGAGGTATTAGGAATGGTATTGCTTTAGGGAATGGGGATATGGAAAAATATATATGGGAATGGGAAGGGAAATATATAATAGTTTAGGGATTAGGTTTGAAATGAGAACTAAGGTTTCTTCCTTAGAAAAAGCTTCAAATGATTATAAATCACAAAATGTATCAATGAGATAATGTGTAGGGCTTACTCATCGATCAATGGAGCTTTGAAGAAAACCTATGCAGAGATTTGGCATTGACTGGTGGAGTGGGAGGTTGTAAGAGAGTTTTTTGTCTTTTTGAGTGAATGCGCAGTGACCCTTGCAAACGCACAACAACCCATCTCAAACATGCAATGACCGTCTCAAACGTGCAACGACTGTCTCAAATGTGCAACGACCTTAGAAATTTGCTTGGTTGCTCTATGAAAAAACGAATTTTCTCCCTTGTTCAGGATTGTTGAAGGATGAATGACACAAATAGGCTTTTCTTTGAGGTTTTGAATAGCTTTATAATCTATTGGGTTAGATTTATAATTTGAATTGCCCACTTTCCTTATGTTCACTTTTTCTTCTAAAATTTGACACTGATACTCTTTGACCTTTTTTAATTTTCTTTGCAGGTTAACTTAGATAATGAAGTTTGACTTTATTTGCTTCAGTTTGGCAAGAATGATTGAATTGGCAGCTTACATATAAAAACATAAAATTACATTTGAAAAATTAAAAATAAATTACATATTTGATTTTATATCAAAATAACATTTTGATATAAAAATCATTGAAATAATTAAAACTTGAAAAATAGAATAGTTACAAAGTGATGATCTTCTGTAGAGGAAGATAAATTTCTTTGAGTCACTCTCATATGCTTGCTAAATTTATTTGGATGGAGTAATGTATTTTGGACCTTGAAAAACAAAAACCTAATGACCTAATGAGACTTTAAGACCTTATTTCCATGACTGAATTTAAGTGAGACAAGACATGGTGAAATGAGCATTTTCATAGCTATTATTATGCTTAAGGAGACATGGGAATGTGTCAGAAAATATGGTTCTTTGAAGGAGAGTGAAATATTATTGAGGAAATCTACCATCAGTGAAAGAATTTTCAGCATGACCTAATGGAATGATATAAAAATTTCAAAATGAGACACATAAAATGAGAAATTAAATGATATCGATCACTGAAGGTGTTGGGCATTGAAAGAGGTATGAAATTCCTATGTATTTGTTCATTCTTTCACCATAAATATACTTCAGTTTGTCTTGAAAAGGTAATCTATCATGATAATTGTAATTAATTTGGAAAGGTTTACATCGAGTCTAAAAAGGATGACTAAAGATTGTTTTTATTGTCAAATCAGGAATTCGAAGAGGTGAGCAGCTGTATCAAAGGCGTGGTTGAAAACACTCTGATTCCTACTCCATTTGTGATGAACCATATTCAGCTGAAGCCAAGAATATCTTAACGGATTGGCCGAAAAGGGCAAGAGATAGCTCGGCCCTAAACTAAGCAAACAGAACTGCGATAAAACAAAGAAGGTGCGAATCCCTCAGGATCGGAAGATCTCGAGGGATCGCTGTACAAACTTATCATCTTTCTTGATTTGTTCGTCCAAAGATCGAATATAAAGGCAATGATCTTTAGTGACCAGAGACGGTGGATTGTTGTTGTAAAAGACTTTCATATTTCCTTTGCAATCGAATAATTCTCGACTCTTTGTCGTGAGATAACACTGTCTGTAATGTCTTTTTGATTAATATAAAAACACCGGTTTCATCTATTCTTTAGAATTCTGAGTTAGACCCAGTGGTACTTCACTAGTGCTAAGGGCCCGGATCTGGTGGATTACTATGCTGTTGTATTATTAATCTTGGTTTGTTAGTGCGCAAAGTGTGTTTCATATTTATTTGCATTACATAGTTGTTTCATTGATTGTCGAAGCAGACGTTGATTCATTGCTGTTTCATTTATCAAACTTATTATTATCTATCAGCGGTGTTGTTCTGTAATTACAGTGAACTGTTGTTCCATTTGTTTATGGTTTATTGTTAGATTACAATTGGACTGTCGACAGGTTTGAGTTCAAGTTTTAATTGTTCGAATTGTGTTAGAATCGTAGTTGCTGTTTCTTTCAAAGAATTGTAATTGATGTTTCTTTTATGCTGCTCTTCCTTTTTAGATTTCATTTCCTTTGAGTTGTTTTCACTTGCTTTGAGATCTCTAAACTGTAGAGGACAGAGCTAATCGTTCCAAGTTCCCAGATTTAGGCATCTCACATCGATTTCTAAGGGAAAGAGTTATTGCTACTGCAACCTTGATCGATGTCCCGCAAGATTGCTGAAGTGCAGCCTTTACATTCCTGTTATTTGCAATTAGATTTCTTTTTAAGCATTTATTACTTCTGCATTTGTATTTATGTGCTACATCTTCACAAGCATTTCTCTTAGACAATTGCAGCCTCAGACAGAGTACACTCTTGGAATAAAAAGACGCTCCCAGATTGATGATTAATGTGGGATAATTAGGTGTTCAAAAGATACCTTTTTATGACTCAAAATTTTGGCGCCGTTGCCGAGGAGAGTGTATGCCATTCTTTCAGGAGTAATGCATAGTTGATTTCCTTCTGCTCATGGAGAATTGGGAATTAAAGACGGAAGGTAAGAACCTGCGCACTGGGCAAGAAACATACTTGCTCACAGCTCGCTTCACAGCAGAGGTAAGTAAGCTTTTCTTTTGGGTAGGAATGAAGAATTGTTTCTTTTGAATGAATAAATCAATTAAGCGAAACAAAAACCCTCCCAAAGCCGAAAAACCTAAGGGGCCGGTGACCCTTGGGCGCACGACCTTTATTGACGAAATCCTTAAGAAAACTGAATCTTAGTCGTCTGTAGGATTTAAAAGAACTACTTCTAGACACCCTACTAGTTCCCTTCAGGCTACAGAATCACCATCTGAGGCCTTCGCTGAGATATACAGTCAAACAGAGGGAATTAAGCAAGATTCCCAAGAAATTGAGAATCCTTGCATAAGTTTCCTGCAAGAAGGGAACACCAGCAACCTCCAAGAAGGAGAAGGGGAGACAGGAGAAATCACAAACTCAAAATCACCTATTAAAATTACCCAAACAATAAATAGCCCAAATAGGGGAAGTGTTGTTCAACCTATTCAAAACCAAGGTCTTGAATCACCTCAAACAGTAGGACAACAGGGAATACCCGTTCCAAATAGAGGAAGTGCTGTCAAAATTATCTCTACCCCTGTTCGCCAACCTAGAAATTCCCTGGAGATCCCAGAAGGGTATTGGCATATTTTTGATCAAATGGCCCAGAACCAAAACCCGAACTAGCAGCAAACCTCTATGCTGCAATACCCCATAGTAGACATTGCAGTTAACGCACCCATGAAAGCTATCCCTCTTCAACATATTCCTACCTTTCATGGTCTAACATCAGAAGACCCAGATGCGTTTCTGTTTGAGTTTGATGTGCTGTGTAGAGGATACGATTATACCACTGACCCCCAAAAACTAAAGCTGTTCCCTTCTACGTTAAAAGGAGAAGCCCTACGATGGTTTATGGGATTAGGTGGAGGTGTCATAACTGATTGGGATCATATGAAGACTGCGTTTTTAAAGAAATATCAAGACTATTGCAGGTCACGAGAAATAAAAGATGAAATATTCCAGATGACAACCAAACCAAGTGAAACCTTGGAAGAATACGTGGAACGATTTCAGTACAATCTTCAAAGATCACCATATGCGTCTTCACCCTTACCTGATAACGTTTTGAAAACTGCATTAATTAGGGGAATGAAAGATCAGTGGGTTGAAACACTAAATCTTATGGGAAAAGGTGATATATATCAAGAAAGCTATTCTGACATTGTTGATTTGTGTATCAGGTGTTCGAGGGGTAATACGAGATTGAAATTAGCTGAACATGACATGATCACAAGGGAGAATAAGGCCTCTAACGAAGGTGTGACTCGTGCAGATATTGGAAATTTGTTAGAAGATTTTAAGACAGACATCCTGGAGACTTTAACAACACAGTTTGACATCATGCAAGCCAAGCAGAAGTAGGCAGAAGCAGAGCAAAATCTGGCAATATTCTACCCCAGGTGTAGAAAGAAACATAGCCACAAAGAATGCCCATTGGATGTGGTTAAAGTCTACACCATTTGTACGAAAGATCACCCTACAGAAGGATGCCCGTCGCTTCCTGGCCTAAAAGCAGTTTATAAAGAGGCAGAAGAGGAATCAGAAGTAGTGTGTCTGCTTAACCAACGTCGACAGTGGCAGCCACGACCATCAGGTATGCCAAATGATCCATTTTATTTTCAGCCTCAATATAATGCTCAACAGTATAGTGGAATGTGGCAGAACCAATCACCCTTTCCTAATTGGTCACAACATCCATTTCCTCCCACATCTTGGCCCAATCAAACAAATCAGAATAACTAGCCTAGCTTTACTTTCTGCCCACCATTTTGGCCTCCATAATGGTCCCCTTCTACTTCTCAGAATCAGGCCTGGCAGTCAAACTGGCAAAAACCTCCAAATCATCCAGCAGGATCAATTCCTCTCTCTCAACCTACACTGCTAGCCCCTTACCCAAACCCCCAGACTAATTTAAGACCACAACTCCCAGCCCAACCCAACCCAAACCCAAACAATAGACCAGTTCAGTCTGTCCAAATAATAGAACCTCCTGAAGTAGAAACTGAACTAACGGAGTGTAACGATCTTCAATTAAGGTCTGGGCGTATAGTTGAAATAGAGAGAAATAATGATGAGCATATTGAAAATCCGTTACTAGAAGAACAAACAGAACATAACGAGAGGGAAGTTCAACAACAGAACCAACACCAAAATCAACAACAGAATCAACAACAACAAGGAATAACTTCCTCTCCACTATTCTTAGAACGATTAATTATTCCCCGTTCATTAGAACAGCCTAATTTTGATCTTTTGGGAGAATTAAAAAATTTATGTATCAGAATCCCTCTCCTCCAAGCCATTCAAGATATTCCTATATATGCAAAAACCATTAAGGAATTATGCATAAAAAATCCAAAGAGGAGAACCACAACCAATCCTACTGTCCAAATAGTCGGTACCCTATCTGATTTACTATCAGGAATGGAAACACCTATCAAATATGAAGATCCAGGAAACCCTATAGTAACAGTTCAAATCAATGGCCAATCATTCCCTAATGCCTTAGTTGATCTGGGAGCAGCAATCAACATTTTAACAACCACTACCTATTAGAAACTTGGCATTACATCACTGGAACCAACAACAACCTTGTTGGAATTGGCCGATCAATCAGTAGTTAAACCAGAAGGCACCTTACAAGACGTCATGGTACCTGTAGATTCCTGGGAGTACCCTGCTGACTTCCTAGTTATCAACCCAAAGAACCGACTAGATGGACATCCTTTAATTCTAGGTAGACATTGGTTGGCAACCACCGATGCTTACATTGGATTCCGACAAGGCAACATGACCATAACAAGGGGAAATTATGTCAAGAACTTAGCCTTATATCCCCCAGCCCAACCAAGTCTATCAATCATTAAAACACGACAACCACCTACATCATATTTTGTGGAAAACATGAGGTCGCCTCTAACTATAGAAGAAGCTTTGAATTTTAAAGATCAAATAGAGGATGATGTCATTAGTAATTTCATTAATAAATCACAAACTGAATCTCACTTGCAATGTCACATGATTGAGGCAGCATTTGACAATAAAGAAGAAGAAGATCCTTTTAAAGAAATTCATGATCAAGCAATACCTACTACATCTGTGAGTAATACTAAGGTTGTAGAAATTGAACCAGGTAAAACTTTGAACATTAACAAGAATCTCACTGTTGAACAAGAAGAGAAATTGGTCCAATTATTACGAAAATACAAAGCAGCCTTTGCATGGGATTACCCCGATATGAAAGGAATTGACCCTCAATTATGTACTCACCACATTTATATTGAAAAAGATGCAAGACCCATTCGTCAACCTCAAAGGAGACTAAACCCTCACCTTAAAGATATTGTAAAAGAAGAATTACAAAAACTATTGGATGTCAATTTTATCTATCCAATATCTGATAGTAAGTGGGTCTCCCCATTAGTGGTGGTACCTAAAAAGAATGGAAAGTGGAGGATATGTGTAGATTACCGTGAACTTAACAAGGCAACACAGAAAGACCACTTTCCTCTTCCTTTCATTGACCAGGTATTAGACACATTGGCAGGAAAGAAATTATTTTCATTTCTAGATGGCTTCAGTGGATACAACCAAATTCAGATTGCCCCTGAAGACCAGGACAAGACTACTTTTACCTGCCCATGGGGTATATTTGCCTACCGAGTCTTACCTTTTGGCCTATGCAATGCTCCTGCTACATTTCAAAGGGAAATTCTCAGCATCTTTGCAGACTTAATAAATGAAGCTCTCGAAGTATATATGGATGATTTCACTCCTTATGGGGATGATTTGGAACCTGCATTGCAAAATCTAGAAAAAGTATCACAAAGATGTATTGACACTAGGCTTTGTTTAAGCAATGAAAAATGTCTTATGATGATGACAGAAGGAGTTATCTTAGGCCATTATATTTCAGCAGAAGGAATTCAAGTAGATCTAGCCAAAATTCAAATACTCTTGTTAATTCCTACACCTACTACACAGACAGAGGTACGTAGCTTTCTTGGATTTTCTGGTTATTATAGAAGATTTATAGAGCATTATTCTCGAATATCTGCACCTTTATATGCGCTGACTGGAAATACTGATTTTGTTTGGATAGAAAAATGTGACAATGCTTTTAATGATTTGAAGAAGCTCGTTGCAACAGCCCCTGTGCTGAGGGCCCCAAATTGGAATTTACCATTCCAAATTTCATCTGACGCCTCAGACACAGCAATCGGAGCAGTACTTGGGCAGGAGGAAGACAAAAAGCCATATGCAATTTACTACATTAGCAAAAATCTGACCCCTGCCGAATTAAACTATACTGTGACTGAGAAAGAATTTTTAGTTGTAGTTCACGCTATAAATAAATTTAGACATTACATAATTGGGTATCCTGTAGTGCTTTACACAGATCACTCAGCCATTAAGTTTTTAGCAAATAAACCTGTTACAAATGGAAGAGTGACTAGATGGTTGATTTTACTGTAGGAATTCGATATCACGATCAAAGATCAACCGGGCAAAGAGAACCATGTAGCTGACTTTCTGTCCAGAATGCCAAAGCCCACAGATGTAGAACCAGTTGAAGATCACTTCCCGGATGAACATCTCTTCGTTGTTACTACCAGAACACCATGGTATGCTGATATAGCGAACTATTTGGTAATAGGTAAATTACCCAAACATCTATCCCTTAATGAACGAAAGAAAATAATACACCGTAGCACCCGTTTTTCTTGGATAGTAGGCTACTTATTTCATACAGGTGCAGATATGCAAATAATAAGATGCGTTAGGGAGGATGAGGTATATGATATTTTGAAAGCATGCCATGATGGACAGTGTGGTGGACACTTTGCAGATCGTAGAACAGCCCATAAATTCCTTCGGACAGTCTATTATTGGCCTAATATCTTTAGAGACGCAAAACAATTTGTTCAGGCCTGTAATAGCTGTCAGAGGGTCGGTCGTCTTGGGAAGTCTGATGAAATGCCCTTGAACCCTCAACTAGTGATTGAACCCTTCGAACGGTGGGCCCTTGACTTCGTTGGTCTTATTAGCCCTCCATCGAACCAGAAAATATATATCCTAGTTGCTACTGAATACGTTACTAAATGGGTTGAAGTAGAGCCTCTTTCAAAAGCTACAGAGGATTCCGTGATACAGTTTCTTTTCCAAATTTTCGTGCGCTATGGCCTCCCATGAGACATAATCACAGATGGGGGACCACAGTTTGTAGGTAAAAAATTGGCTGAGACAGTGCAGAATTACCATATTCAGCATAAAATTACAACTCCCTACCACCCACAGGCCAATGGCCAAGTCGAAAGCACGAATAAGGTAATTGAATTTATACTGACAAAAACCGTTGCTTCACATAGACGAGATTGGGCCTACAGACTACCAGAAGCATTGTGGGCGTACCGAACGACATGGAGACCTACTACAGGATATTCGCCATACCATTTGGTATTTGGAAAAGAACCCATCCTTCCTATCGAATTTGAAATTCAAACATTAAGGACAACTCAAAAGGTGGGACTGAATTTAGACGAAGAACAGGCAAAAAGACTACAGCAACTTAACGAATTGGATGGAATCAGACTCTTTGCTCTTCAGCACACAGCATTAATTCAGCAACAGAAAGAAAAATGGCATGATGCCCACATTAAACAAAGGATCTTCCACGAAGGAGATTGGGCACTCCTATACGATTCTTGGTTTCAGGATTTCCCTAGAAAGCTCCAGACTAGGTGGCTTGGACCCTACGAAATTCAGAAAGTGCATGATAACGACACTCTCACATTAGTCACCATTGACGGATCTGGGCATTCCTTTAAGGTTAATGGCCATCGAGTTCGATTATATCATAAGCCGCTTACCCGTGAATCCTTTTGCCAACAGTTACGGGAAGACTCCACCATTGAAATTCTTGCTGAGGGGAGAATTCCTCCCCCGCGCCAGTTTGATAAATTGTTTTTTAATTTTTGTACATAACGCATTCTTTTTTCTTTTCTTTTTTTCTGTTTTTGGTTTCTGTTTTATGAAATTTTTTTCCTTTGTTAATACTTCTTTATTTCGTTTGAATTCAGTTTCTTTAAAAACGAAAACAATAAAAAAATTTCTGTGTTTTTTTCACGTTGCTGTTCCTTTCTAACAGAACAACACTTCTGCTGTTCCTTTTGAAAGGAACAACAGTTTTGCAGAAGGTCTTTGCTGTTCCTTTTGAAAGGAACAATGGTTTCGCAGAAGGTCTTTGCTGTTCCTTTTGAAAGGAACAGCAATTTCGCAGAGTGTTTTTGCTGTTCCTTTCCAAAGGAACAACACTTTCGTAGGATATTTTTCTGTTGTTCCTTTTGAATGGAACATCAGTTTTGCACAGTGTTTTCGTTGTTCCATTCTAAAGGAACAACATTTTCGCAGAGCATTTCTTTGCTGATCCTTTTGAAAGGAACAACAGTTTCACAGATTGTTTTTGCTGTAACAGCACTTTTTGAATGATTGTTTTTGGCTTGTATTTTGTATTTTTGATCATTTTTTTCTTCTTTTCTCTTTCAAGGCAACAATATCATAAAAAATCATACAAATTAAGGATTACTGCAATTAGAAAATCAAAAGAAATCGTCATTTTTTAGGAAATTGTCTAGTAATAAAAAAAGGGGGAAAAGGGGCACGAACAATAACACAATATTGTTATTTTATCACTATTAAATTAATCTGATCAATTTTTTTATCATGATTGGTTCCTTCCCCATATGTTGTAACTTTATTTGATATTTATCTTTGAAATGGAAATAAGGGTATATTTTTATTTTATTTTCTATTGAGATGTTCAGACTTCTTCCACCATTCCTACTCTTAAGGAGTGTTGAGCCATCCCTTATGAATAATTGAGGAAAAGTGATGTTTGATAAAAATAAAAATAAAAAAATATTGATATATTTTAATGTTTTTGCAGATGGAGGATAGGGGGTCTCATTAAGAGCCAACCTACTGTGATCATAGAGAGGACAGTGAAGTGGCATTCCCATTATGGCCACCAAACCAGGGAAATGGTCCAAAAGACAATTGAAAAAGTCCTTGGAACAGGAGGTCTCATCACGAGCCGGCCTGCCCACTTTTCACTTCTTCCCAGTGAATGACATTGTGACATATCTGGTCACCAAGCCAGCACAATGGCCTTCGTCTTCAATACAAAAATACAAAGAAAAAAGAAGCACTTCCTCAAGTATGCATAAAGGACAATGGTTTCGTGGGTTACAAAACAACTCTGTCAAGGTTATGGACACCTGTGGGCAACAGAGCTCTGTTGATGGTATTGAAGTCATACTTATACACATCAATAGTTACTTAACCCTTTTTCCTATATCTTTATTGAATATCAAATGAAATGCATGAATTCCTTAGTCTTATCCCCGAACCATTACACATGAAAATTATAATAAATCGATCATATTACTTTAATATGGTAAATAACGCAATTACATTCATGTTAATATTGTGATGTCCCTTCACCTTATATTTGAATTATTACAACGCGATTTCCTCATTATTACAGATTTATCTTATGCATCGATTTCAGTAATTACTTAATTTGAATGACTGTATCATAATTGCGCCTGTTTTTTCACTGCTGTCCTATTGTTGTGCCACACACGCCACCCTTACTTGATGGTCGAGGATGACCTATCACTCGTTTGGGGGGCAGAAATGTCTGCATGTAGATCTGACACCCAAAATTTCTTTACCTGTATCTCCGCAATAGATTTTTATGAACTAAAACCCCCACATTTTCAGAGAATAACGAGCTTTAACAAACTGCGCTGTGTTGTTCCATTAAGGTTACTGTGTGTTGAGAAAAATTAACGAAGAACAGAGATGGGAGGACGTCCAATTCGCAGCGAACCACAGACATTGATCGTCTCTGATGCCGCATGGGCAATATTAGAAAGACTGGGGTGGATTACATACTTTATGAGAATGCAGCAACCCCATGAAGCAGTGGCTACTGAATTTTTGTTAAATCTGCAGGAAGGTTCCTCTACAGTCAGAGGAAGGCAGATAGATGTGTCCGATGAGATAATTGCAGAAGTATCCGGCATTCCTGCGCAAGGAACCACTTGGACTCAGAAGAAGATTAGAATTCGGGAGGCCATGCAATTTTTTCAAGATGAAGGGCAGATGCTAATAGTCAAAGGGAGAGGAGTCCACCCGGCATCGCTAGGCGAACCATGGACAGAATTGGCTAGGATCGTGCAGGCTTACATAACATGCGACAGTAGAAAAGATGTGGTAAGACCCCGCCATCTTAAGTTGTTAGCTGTGCTAAAATAGAAATGTACTATTAATCTGCCTGCATTCTTAAACTCTTAATTACATGATATTGCTCGTGGAATTAGAAAATCCCAGCATGCAGATATGGTGGTTAGTCACCATTGCTTGATTCGACTGATAGTAAGTTATAGCCTCGCCCAGCAGCAGACTAGCTGGGAGGAGCTAATATTTTCCATTGAAGGGGGGATGGCTTTACCTGCCCCGAGACAAAAGAGGGTGGCCGGCTTAATAGTTGAGTCCTCCACTCACAGACAATCCCTCCGACTAAAACGAAGAAGGAAGTTAATGGAGGAACTCCCGGGTAGCATTAGCTAGCCCCTGGAACTAAACAGTTCAGGCGAAGAGGAATAGCCTCCACAATTGAAAGGAGTAAGTCCTCGTACTGAGGAAGTAGAAGAATTGGAAGGACAAATTCGTTACTCAGACGAGGAGGAAATTAGTCACCATACCAATAGTGAAAAACAACCCAGTACAGAGGAAGAAGTTCGCTACTCAGATGAGGAAGAGGCAAGCTACCATATTGATGATGAAAAGCAATCAGAGGAAGGGGAAATACGTTATTCAGACGAAGAATAGATTGAAGGAGATTCAGAGGAGGAAGAAGTCGAAGGTGAAATTCGGTATTCGGACGAGGAGGAAGGTAGTTATCACACCTGAGATGCGAATGAGGATAATATTAGCATCAATGAGGATGAAACAGAGCCTGTCGAAAATGTCAATACGAGCCCTCTGCAGGAAGACCAATTGGCCCAGATTTTGGCCAATATGAGCAATTACGCACGGTCTCTGGACCCCAACAGTGACATTAATCAAATACCAGAATGCTCTGCCTTTGATAGGGGTGTGACTGATGAAACAACAAACCCTAGTGAACCTAGGGTTGCTTCTCCTGAGATGCACGAATAGGATAATGCGCATACTAAGCCAACATTTCGACCCGGAAACCCCCAGGAAACTGCAGAGTTAACTGAGCAAATGATTCCTGAGGAATCTAGTCAAGAGCATGAGAGTATGGAACAAGAACCCCAAGAAGAGGTGCAGGAAGAAGATGTCATTGAGGGCACGGCTCAAAACCCTGCTGAGAAATTGGGGTCAGATGAGCAATTTACTGTCCCTTTGAGAAAGAAGAAGAGAACAACTAAAGTTGAGAAGCTTCGTAGAGAAAGGAAAAAGCTTCATAAATTGATTGAGCAGCTCAGGAAAAATATTAGGGTTTTAAGAATGAAGCAGACACCCAAGCGAATCCCTAAAAGAAGAAACCCTGTCATCAAACGAAGATCGAAAAGGAGAAAGGTAACTGCTAATAGAAACCCTCAAGTAGAAGAAGAAACCGTACCTGAGCCTAGTTATGAGGATTTGGAGCAGCAAAAAACTGTCCCAACATCATTTGTTCCAGAAGAACCTGTTCTAAGTGAAAATATCCAATCTAGTAGTCAGCAAACCTTTAGTGATCCAACATTAATTAGACTGCAAGAAGAATTGGCACAGGCCCGAATCGAGAGACAGAAGTTGGAAGAGGATACTGTCCCAAGGAAGAAATATCAAGAATTGCAGCAACAGATGAAAATCATTCATGAGGCAGAAATTGAAGCTCATGAAAAATGTCGAGAGGCAGAGATGAAAGCTGACAAGGTAAGCAACCAATTAAAACTAGCACGAAATCAAATGGATACTCTCTGTTACCTGTATACTGATGTCTTAGCTTGTAGGTGCCCTGCCAAAAACTATGCTTTATTTCTGTTAGAAAGATATTTGCAATTAAAAATAAAGGCAGTTAGGGCTTGCAAATCAATAGAGATAAGAACTATAAACGACCTGATATCATGCTGCAAGCTTTACGGGGACAAAGTACAGCGCCTGTTGTGTGAGTTTTATTTGCATAATTTAATTCTTGAAAATGACTGTGAATCAAATCCTAGCCCTTTTATTGGAGATGTACAGTTTCAGGCATTCATTTCTTTTGCCGTAAATCAATTAAAGTGGCTTAAAGCCTACAATGCCTTCTAAAGGCAGGAAAATGAATTGGATCTATGGTTTAGGAGTGAACCTCAGAACCCACTTCAATTATGGGCTAATCAGAAAAGTCTAATGATAAGGAAAGGTGTTACCCAAACTCTGGGGCCTGTTCATAAGTCAATAATTTTGAAAGGAACATATTATTTTTCATCTATTAGGGACCAAGATTATGTAGCAGGCAAGATCCGATGGAGAAGCTCGAGTCAAAATGTACAAAATATGGAGCCATATAATTATAGGAATTTTGGGCTAGCTGCAGACCGTTTCATTTCCTATAGCCATCTTGTTTTGAAAGAAGGACCATTCTGGTTAGGGTGTAGGTTCCGCAGCCCCATTATTTGGTACCCTGCTTTGGATTACAAAGCTATTTATGAGCTTCCCGAGGGACAGACAGAGCATATTCTTGAAGAGTTAGCTGCACATCATGGTTTTAGGCCTCTCAATGACAAACCTTCTCCAGCTTACTCCTTGACTGCTCTCCATGTAAATTATAGTTTTCATGAGGACATGAAAAAGGTTAAGCAGGGGGGTATGTTGGGCATTGAAAGAGGTATGAAATTCCTATGTATTTGTTCATTATTTCACCATAAATGTACTTCAGTTTGTCTTGAAAAGGTAATCTATCATGATAATTGTAATTAATTTGGAAAGGTTTACATCGAGTCTAAAAAGGATGACTAAAGATTGTTTTTATTGTCAAATCAGGAATTCGAAGAGGTGAGCAGCTGTATAAAAGGAGTGGCTGAAAACACTCTGACTCCTACTCCATTTGTGATGAACCATATTCAGCTGAAGCCAAGAAGATCTGAACGGATTGGCCGAAAAGGGCAAGAGACAGCTTGGCCCTAAACTAAGCAAACAGAACTGTGATAAAACAAAGAAGGTGCGAATCCCTCAGGATTGTTGTACAAACTTATCATCTTTCTTGATTTGTCCGTCCAAAGATCGAATATAAAGGCAATGATCTTTAGTGACCAGAGACGGTGGATTGTTGTTGTAAAAGACTTTCATATTTCCTTTGCAATCGAATAATTCTCGACTCTGTGTCGTGAGAGAACACTGTCTGTAATGTCTTTTTGATTAATATAAAAACACCGGTTTCATCTATTCTTTAGAATTCTGAGTTAGACCCAGCGGTACTTCACTAGTGCTAAGGGTCCGGCTCTGGTGGATTACTATGCTGTTGTATTATTAATCTTGGTTTGTTAGTGCACAAAGTGTGTTTCATATTTATTTGCATTACAGAGTTGTTTCATTGATTGTCGAAGTAAACGCTGATTCATTGTTGTTTCTTTTATCAAACTTATTATTATCTATCAGCGGTGCTATTCTGTAATTACAGTGAATTGCTATTCCATTTTTTTATGGTTTGTTGTTAGATTACAATTGGACTATCGACAGGTTTGAGTTCAAGATTTAATTGTTTGAATTGCGTTAGAATCGTAGTTGCTGTTTCTTTCAAAGAATTTTAATTGTTGTTTCTTTTATGCTGCTGTTCCTTTTTAGATTTCATTTCCTTTGAGTTGTTTTCACTTGCTTTGAGATCTCTAAACTGTAGAGGACAGAGCTAATCGTTCCAAGTTCCCAGATTTAGGCATCTTGCATCGATTTCTAAGGGAAAGAGTTATTGCTACTGCATCCCTGATCGATGTCCCGCAAGATTGCTGTAGTGTAGCCTTTACATTCCTGTTATTTGTAATTAGATTTCTTTTCAAGAATTTATTACTTCTGCATTTTTATTTCTATGCTACATCTTCACAAGCATTGCTCTTAGACAATTGCAGCCTCAGACATAGTACACTCTTGGAATAAAAAGACGCTCCTAGATTGATGATTAATGTGGGATAATTAGAAGTTCAAAAGATACCTTTTTATGACTCAACAGATGGCAAAATGCATATTCTGACTCTAACAAGAACAAATAGGGAGTATGGATCCAATGGAATTGTAGTTTTCACCGATTCTGAACTTGTCTGCAACAAGATGAAATACATGTACCAAGTTAAGAAGGAGAGGCTAAAACAAATGCATGGAAAAACAAACAATATTGTTAGATAGTTTCAATAATTTAGTATAAGACATTGTACAAATGTTAATAAGATGTCTGGTGATCTATTGAATGGGGCAATTTCAATTCAAGATTCATTTTTCAAAGATGAATTAGTGTTGAGATGCTCTCCATCAAAATTTATTGATGGACATTGTTAGATATCTTTGGTATGTGTGTGTTTTTTAGTTATAAATGTGTCATTTTTAATGACCATGTGTTTTTTTCAATTATATACCAAGTGCGCTCCCACCATGTAAGCACAACTTGGTGAACTTCATGTTTTAGAAAATTTTGTATTTAATTTTCAGAATGTGCACCCACTATATAAGCACAACTTGGTGAACTTCATGTCTTAGAAAATTTTGTATTTAATTTTCAAAATGTGCAAGACTTCAACAAATTTGTGTTTAAATAGTCAAGTGAGTTTTACGCATCAATTTGTGCTTTGAAAGTTTTTTGTTTTACATAATTTGTGTTCAAGTTGTGCTCCAACATTTGTGTAAATTACATCAATTTTTTGAATTATTTTGAATTTTTTTTAAGTAAAATTTTAAAAAATAATTGTAAATGCACGAGGTAAATTTTTAAACATCATGTATCTATGTATTTGTAGATATCCATATATATCATGGATGATCATTTCCCACATGATTCTTCGAGGCTTTAAACATCATGTGTATCTATGTATCTGTAGATATCCATATATATATCATGGAGGATGATCATTTGCCACGTGATTCTTTGAGGCGAACATTAATAGAGTCCCATGCCTCTACGAGAGAGGGGGATCATGGATCAGGGAATGTCCATTGTGTTCATGGTATTTATATTAAATGTGTAAGTTTTTAAATGACATTTGAATATATAATCTTATCCCCATACATACATGTATACATATGGAATTGATTTTTTTATCAATTTTGTGAGTTAAATTAATTTTTAATAAATTTTAATTTTTAGGAGTTCGAAGGAAAAGAGTATCTACTCAATCAATGGAGCCTAGATAGTCATGGTATGGTTCACGAAATATACTCAATCATATGTATGTATATATATGTATGTATATTTGAATTGATTAGAAAATCATATTTTTTTATGAAGCTTCGATCTCATCGCATAAGGGTGGTGGCGGTGCTACACATTCCCCTGGTGGCCAATCAATAGGTGGCGGCCAATCTTGTGAGGGTGGTGGTACACATTCCCCTAATGGCCAATCACGTGAGGGTGGTGGTATAAATTCCCCTGGTGGCCAATCAATATGTGGTGGCCAATCGCATGTGGGTGGTGGTACACATTACCCTGGTGGCCAATCAATGAGTGGTCATGTTGTTTCTCAACCAATGGGTGGTGGCCAATAAATAGGTGGTCATGCTGGTTCTCAACCATCTCCGGGTGGACATTATGCTACTCATCCATCTCAAGGTGGCCATCAATCTGAATATTATTATCATTCAATTATTAATTTGTTCAATTATTTATATAATTTTTTATGGTTAAAAATCAAGTTTATACAAATTTGTTCACATTTTTTTATATTAATTAATAATTTCATATATTGATGTAGAGGGTGAAAATGTTGTTTGAAAAAAGCATAGGCTAGATCGCATAATTCAAGAAGAATGATGTACACCAACCATGACTTATCCTTCTGAAATTCCCGATTATTTACCTTGAGAAAGAAACATCCAACAATGCACATTACAAAAGTGTGAACATATTTATTCAAAATTGAGGAATGATCTTGTGTCTTTGAAACTCCCTACAGAAAGTCGAGAAATATTACAAATAGTCACACACTCTCTAAGCACACTTGTAGATGTTTACAAAAATCTTGGGCCAACCACTGATATTTTTTTAGAAGTGATGAGGAAAATAAAGGAAACAATAATGGGTCTTAAAAACATAATTACAAAAGAAATGGAAAAATCTATGTTTAATTTCAAAGAAGGGCCGAAAAGAAAGATGCTAAAGGTGCAATATTTCAAGCACCCTAATATAGCATGCCATTTGTACGATAGGCACCTTGGAGCCTATGGAAGACTACCATGGAATGACGAGTTTCTTGTTTATTTTGCAAAATTATTTTATGCAGAATTATTTTTTGGAATGAAGCCCAATTATAATGACCTTGATTTTGAATTAGAATTCAGAATTAAATCCACATTTATCATTTTTAATCGACGTTTCGAGTCACAATCAGGACCGAACATCAGGATAATCATGAGATTGAAAGAAGAAAAATTAAGGGTTACATAAATACAAGAGAAATAATGAATAAAGAAAAAGAGAGAGGGCAGGCTTAAAAGATGGAGTTTAAATATAATAAGAGTAAGATAGAATAAAAGAATTAAAAAAAAGATGAGAAAGTTATAAAAAGAATAATAAGAAAATAAATATATATAGATGATGAAATATATATAATGACCTTCCTTCTTAATGTTTTGGTCCTAGGAAAGGTTGATTATGTGAACTTAGGGGTGCTAAGCATGATGCTGAGTTTTCTCGCCTTGGGGCACCATTGGTAAGCTGACCTCCTCGTTTGGAAACTTTGTAGTCAGAGATGGATGCTACTTCTCAAATTAGTCGAGAAGCAAGGGATGCCACCACAAACAATGTTCAGAATGGAATTGGTGGAATTGATATTGGTATGAATCGACAAAGAGAACGAGATAATGCACATTCTAATTTTGTTTATAGTACAGATGATAAGATAACCAACATGAGTATTTAAGATCTTAGAACATATGCAAAGAATTGTCGCAATGGATGGCAGGACTCAATTCTTCATGAGGAAGAGGGCGTGGGATCGGTATGTGTTAATGGTTAGAGTGAATATTTTAATGTAATTTGTATTATATATATATATACACACACACACATGTTTGTCTGTATTTGTTATTCTAACATAAATGTATCATATGTTCACAATTTGTAGTTTACACGCATGTTGAATTTTGATAATATCACGGTCCAAGATTTAGGTTATGTCAATCCAAATGATATTTTGGGAAAACTTAGTGTTTTTTAAGAGTTCATGATGTTTATGTACATTCGTTATTCTACTAAATAAGGCAGGAAGAGCTGGCTAACAGAGCTCTCCTTTTCAGTAAGTATTATTATATCGAACTATCATGATGTGTATATTTTTAAAAGAAATAAGTATGTGAACACATGTATATAATTAAATGTTAACATATTTTGATTATGTCCGATGTTTTGCAATGGGGCTACTCTCTTCTTCCCTGTTAGGAGATGTGCCAAACAATCCACCATCACAAGTATTCAAATTTTCAGTTATGTTTCAAGTTATAAATTGAAGTGAAAGTTTCATTAAAAAGTGAGCTCTAAATCTTGAGTTATTTTACAGTTTTAAATGTTTTGAATTTTAGGTTTGTGGAGATGATTTTCCGTTCTCCAAGGACTTTAGCGATGGAGTGTATGATGGAGATAAGAACATTCAAACAATTTGAAGAAGTTGTCTAACATTTTTTTTAAATATTATTGCATTAGTTTATGCATTTTCATTTAGTTTGTTTTATTTAAGTTCTACATTCTCATTCATTTTTAAAACAATAAATTTTAATTTTAATTCATACATATAAATTTCTTATATATATATATATATGCAATTAGGGCCAACAAGGGACAATGGAGGGGGAACTACATGAGGTATTGCATGATTTTTTTTTTTTTTCATTTTTTTTTTTTAAGAAGTTCTACGTTCTCATTCAATTTTAAAACATTAGATTTTAATTTTAATACATGTACATAAATTTATTATACATGTGTATATATATGAAATTACACGTTGTGTAGGTTCCCCATTCTTCAAATGATCGTACAAAGAGGTTGTTGAAAAATACATTGCAGCCAAATTCTCCATTTAATTGATGCACACAACATTTTATTTGATCTAGTTTTTTTATAAATTACATGTTATATTTACTTTTCTATATAACTTGATACATTGTTATATTTACTTCTATTGAATGATATAAATTTTGGACATATTTTACATTTTGGATAGTTGAACTACATTTACTTTTATTGAATGATTTTAAATTTTGGATAGTTGTTACATTTGACATGTGATCACATGTTATTATAATGTTAGCTTAGATGATCTTAGATTATATTTTGTTTTTAAAACTTGTTGTTTTGTCACTTGTTATTTAAAATGAATCTAGATTGAAATTGCAAATTACAAAACACATGTGGTACATGTTATGCATTTGAACATGTGTGAATGTTATATAATTAGGTGTAAATGTCTATTAAAGGTCATATTTAGGTACATTTTTCATGATCATGTGTCATTTAAAACAATCATAGATGGTTTTACATGTTTAAGTTCATGAATATATGTAACAATGATTGAAGTGCATTTGCATTTAGTTGTTACATTTTACATAAATGATGACATGTTGTTATAATGTTAACTTAGATTCAATCTTAGATTAAATGGTTTGTTTTTAAAGCTCAAGTTGTTTTTTCTTTTGTTATTTAAAATGAATCTAGATTGAAATTGCAAATTACAAAACACATGTGGTACATGTTAAATGCATTTGAACATGTATGAATGTTATATAATTAGGACATGTCTATAAAAGTGATATTTAGGTACATTTTGTATGATCATGTGTCATTTAAAACAATCATAGATGGTTTTACATATTTAAGTTCATGAATATGTAATAATGATTGAAGTACATTTTCATTTAGTCACATTTTTAATACATGATGACATGTTTATATAATGTTAACTTAGATTAAATGTTTTGTTTTTAAAGCTCAAGTTGTTTTGTCATTTGTTATTTAAAATGAATCTAGATTGAAATTGCAAATTACAAAACACATGTTGTACATGTTAAATGCATTTGAACATGTATGAATGTTATATAATTAGGACATGTCTATTAAAAGTGATATTTAAGTACATTTTTCACATGATAATGTGTCATTTAAAACAATCAGAGATGGTTTTACATATTTAAGTTCATGAATATGTAACAATGATTGAAGTACATTTGCATTTACTTGTTACATTTTGCATACATGACGACATGTTATAATGTTAACTTAGATTCAATCTTAGATTTTATATGTTTTGTTTTTGAACACTGCAAGAAAAAAGGACATTGGTGAGGGTCATGCTTGTGACGGACCTTAAAGGTCTGTCACCAATGTCACATATGGTGACGGTCCTTAAAAAAACGTCGATGTAAGTGTATATAGTGATGGTCCTTTAAGGTCCGTCACCAAAGCCATTTTCAATGACAATTTTGGTGAGGGCCGTTAAATGCCCATCACTAATTCTCTCTTTGGTGACACTTCTATTAACGAACTTTCAATGACCCTCACCAATGCTATTTTTGTTACTTTTGGTGACGGTTAAAAAATGTTCGTCACCATTTCCAACGAGTTTTTGATGACATTATGTGCTTGTTAATATATTTTTTTTCAAAGGAGAATGATTTAATACCATTATTCTGGAGTATTTTTTATAATATGTCTAAGGCCATAGTGGTTAGAGTTAGTCAATTTTTTAAGAAGTAATTAGTGTGTTTCATTTCCCTCAAGTAATGACTAGTCGAATAGAGCTTTACTATGAGTCAGCACATGATTCATATTTATATTATCTAGAAAATTCCCTTTAGATAAAGTCCCACTAGTGTGTGTAGGAAATATATTATTTAATACATAATCAAGATCTGTCAATTCTATTAATGAGAAAGACCTAACACTCCTCCACAATCTAGGCACACCTTAAATTAATTCTTTGACACACACTAACATTTCTTAGCACCACCGATGTCTTGGAACATCTTTGTACGTAGAACATCTTGTCATGAAACTGATGCCGAAGCACATGGTGGCAGCTTAGCACAACAAAGAACTCTCCTAACATGTGTTGGCATGCATGTAGTCCCTAACATTCCCTGGAACACCTTGGTTGAATGCATTGACATACATTAGCACTTGGCACACAATGTCACTTGGAATGTATTGGGACCTATTATTAGTGTGGTTAGCATGCCCCCTTTTGAAAAAGATAAAGTCCCGACTTATAACCATCTTATTGGTTATTCCTTTTGTTTCCTTGAAACTTCTTGACACATATTGACATACTGTGGCACCCTGCACATCCTTAGCACTTGGCATGTATTGGCATATCTTGGCACTATTTGGCACATATAATTAGCACACCCTGGAACTACCAAGCAAACTTTGAGACTTCTTGACATGCCTTGATATTCCATATCATTCCTTACCAATCCTTATCATACCTTGTCACTCCCTCCTTGGCATGACAATTAGCACTCATTAACACTAGTCCCTGGCACACGTTCCTCATATTCATTAACTTCCATGAATTTTGACCTAGTTCTCCCTTAATGCTTTTTCCTAGTACTCCTTAACACTCCTCAACATGCATTATCACTCTTTATCACACCTTAGCACTCTTAAACATTCCATTCCACTTCATAGCATGCATAACACTCTGCAACACATATTGGCACTTAGCACACATTGGCGCTTGGAAAGTCTTAGCATGTATGGAATACGTTGACATGCCTTGGTATAATTTCACATGGTTTAATATTAAATTTATTTGAGATCAATTGTTCGAAAGTAGATGAGAAGCAACAAAGGAAGACTTGGCACTTAGAATGCACTAAGAATTTTCACTTGGCACCTATTGGCACCTAGTTTTGGTGTGCCTAGCATGCCCCTCTTGGAAAAGGTAAATTGATGACTTATTAAACGTCTTATGTGTTCATTTCCTTGTAGTTTAACTTATTTCTTCCTTTTGTTGCCTTGACAATCCCTGGCACGCATTGACACACCCTTGCACATCTTGGCATGCCTTATCACTTGGCACATCTTAGCATGTTTGACATGCCTTAGCACTATCTAACACATATTAGCATTCCTTAGCATGCCTTGGCACTCATGTCCTCAAAGCTATCCTTTACAATTTTTCACGACTTGGGAACCCAATCAATTCCTTGGCTACTACAGTTCATGTGACAATATTGGATTGCTTAAACCGCAAAAACTTGACCAATTTCACCTACTACAAGTAGATTGTTCCTTTTTCACCTAAGAACTGCCTATAACTCATCTTATGCCACTCATTTCCAAGCTCAACTTGTCCCACTTGACTAGTTACCAATACAAGGATCACATGATCTAGGCATGGCCATAAAACAACTAAGAAACAGAGCTTACATAGGAAATATTTCACATATATGTTCAGTTCATATAAATAATAGAACATAAGCTGAGAGTTTGCAAGAACCGCAGGATGCACAAGGCACACAAGATATAAGCCGACACAAGTCGAGAGACCCAAAAGTTATACACAACAATGTACAATATGCAATTATCTAGAATAGTTTAAAACATGTGCACGTAGCCAAAATGTGCCACATCTCACATAAAAAAATAGCTAAAGGAAAAACAATGTTGTGCCTAGCACAAAGTGATCTCCCTTTGTCTAAAACTGTTATGTTGAGCCCCGTATAACAACCATAGGCTTTCCTCCTGTAAATCCTATTCTGAAATTCTCCTAACACACTTCGTCCTTGGCACACTTGAATTCGTTGACACTCCTTGGAACACACTCTTATTCATTCCTTTCCATTCATTTTGACCTAGTTATCCCTTGATATGCCATGACACTCCCTAACACTCTTCATAATGGATTAACATTGTCTGACATGTGTTAGCATGACTTTTCATTCCTAATGTGCATGCCCTGACCCTCCCTAGATATCATTCCCTCACAACTACCCTTACTTAATTTTCATCTTTGAAACCCAACCAAGCCCTCGCTTGACTACAAGAGCTTGACCAAGTTACTGTTACTCAACTAGACTATGTTGTCAAATTTTGTAGCTTGGGAGGTACTCCACAAGCCTAGTGAGATGGGTTTGTGTGAGTTTGGTCACATAAGGATTTGTGGGCAAAGAAACCAAGCAAAGGGATTTTGGACCCACTATGGGGTTTAAAATCTAAAATAAAATAAAAAATGAAAATTAATATTTCCTAAGGTCTAAGTGGATAAAATCTATAAGTTATAGAGGGTTCTTAAGAGGTCTAGGAAAAACTATTTAAGGAGGCATTAGGATGAAGGAAATAACATCAAGTGAGAAGGAGTTCAGTTGATCAAGGGGGCGAAGAGAGATGTAGTCCTAAAGTAGGTCAAGTAAGAGGGCCGAGTAAGGGTTGCTAAAGGGAGGCCATGATCATCCTCCAAGAGCAAGAGCATCATGTGAGGGTTCACAAGAATTTTGCATACCTTAATGGTCAGTTCAAGATAGGAAGTAGGATGGCATATTGTTGGTTCTCTTATGGTGGATCGAGCTTAAGAGAGGTTGCTCATTAGAATATTAGCATGTGATTTCAATGGTGTCTTTGTCTGAAGGCCACACCAAATTATGAAATGTTGAAATTTGCAACAAGAAAAATTTAAATTGGAAAACTGAAAGGAAAAAAAAATGCACCCACATTGGTGAGGAATTTTGATGCACAAGGAGTGAGGAATGTGAGGCGTTAATTTTATTTTTCCCTTAAATAAATTGGACAATAAATTGTAATTTCATCTCATAGCAACTTGTGTCAGTTAACTAAGTCATGATGACTGAGTTAACTCAAGAAATGCGAGTTGAGGGTCTAAGATGATGCATGTAGAGGTATTAATATAATAATTTTGGAGTCCAGTTGCAGTTGATGCATTAGTGGGGTGCAGGTGTGAATTAGTTAACTCAATTAAATGAGTTAAAATCAGTTTAAATAGTTCTAAATAAGTGATGAGCGAGTGAGAGGTCAACCAATGAATTAAATTAGATTTAATTCACAATGAGTGATCAATCAGATAACTGATAATTCACTATTAATAGCTGCATGTATTTCAGTTATGAGGAAGACACAGTTGAGACAGAGGTTAAAGGGGACATAACTATCAGTTATATTTATATAAAATTTCCCATGTGCAATTATAAAGTCAATGGGATGCCATGATGGATTGCGCAATCAAGGAAGATTAATTTTCATAATTAATAGGGAGATAATTACTTAGGAATTGCGTGAATAAGGCAGGCTGAAGGAAGGTTGAGAATTGACTAAGTAGTAGACCGAGTTTGCCTAGATCAGTGGGAGACAATTGGCAAAGTGCTGGAGAATCTCATGAGAGATAAGCATTGTATTGTTTCATGATTCCTTGACTTTATACACAATAGAGATAGAGAATTTTTGAGCAGTTTCATTCCCCAAATACATCTTGTGTTGTGCGATTGATAATTTATTTCTCTTACTTACATGTGATTGTGCAATTGTGTTTTTTTTTCTGAAAATTGTAGGAAGGATTCAGTATCTTGTTTTAGTACATTACAAGATTAGATTGAATCTCATTGGTTAGATTTTATAAATGGTATCAGAGAATGAATTTTTTGGGCGTCGAGTTTGCAAAGAATATCTGAAATTTTTGTGTAAAATTTTCAAAAAAAAATAGCATATTTGGATTCCTTGCGAAAAACTACCCAAACGGAAAATCAATTCAGAGCTCGGATGAGGGAGATATCATCGATTTAAAATCAATTCTTTTTTAGAAAATTTTGTAATGGCGGGACAATTACAACCTGCACAAGTCAAGAACCTATATGCACTTGAGGTAACAGATGCATGCAAAGATTTGAGGAGAAAAGCAAAGGTTAGAGACCTGGTTGTTGAGAGGGAGTAAAAATTACCTCTCAACATGCAGCCTTAGAAGCAGTCTCAAAATGTTGTGGAGCAGCCACAATTGGAGAATCATAGAGGAGACCGAGTGGAAGCGTCCACTCAAGCAGATACCTCCATGAGGGGGGAATTTTGCACTATATGGGAAGAGGGAGCACATGCATCCATACCTCTAGGTGAAAGGCAGGGTGATGTGTAGACATAATCCCAAGATAAGAAATTTTGACAGGGTCCATTGAGATGGTGTGTCTCATGGATCAAACCTAGCTACGAGGAGTCCAAAGTACAATAGTAACAGGAAGGATCAGTTAGATTGATGCAATCAGATGTGAGGAAGACAAAAATCAGAGTGACAATGTCATATACTTGAGCGTATATCAGAGTTGGCAACAATGCAAAGTGCACAGACGCAAATGTCATCAACAGCACAGAGAGTCCAGTAGCTAGCAGTAGTCAGAAGACTCTGATGAAAAATTAATTATATTGATTCAGTTGTTCGGAGGCTATTCAGTTTCAAGATTTGCAGGTGAAAACAACACTAGAGAAGTGTTGCATGCATAATTCCAAAGGTACCAGATCAGGATAGATTGAATTCCTTTCTTGTTCAGAGGGAGGTTTGAAATTTGCAACAAGAAACAGTGAAATTGGCAACTAGAAAGGACAAAAAAAAAAATGCACCCACACTGGTGAGGAATTTTGATGTACTAGGAGTGAGGAATGTGAGGCGTCTAATTTATTTTTCCCTTAAATAAATTGGACAATAAATTGTAATTTCATCTCATAGCAACTTGGGTCAGTTAACTAAGTCATGATGACTGAGTTAGCTCAAGAAATTTGAGTTGAAGTGATTGAGGTGGATATTGGTGGCCACCCGCCTATTCCACTTAGGACCTTGCCATTGTCTCTTTCAGTTTTTCAGTTTCCTTAATTATAGCACAATTTACTATTTTTGTCAGTTTTTCAGGTCCCAAACTTCTGGAGCAGTTTTGAGGCCCCAAACGACATTTTTTGGGCATGAAAGGTTTGGCGATTTCATGGAAATCGTGATAATAGTTCTATTCATTAGAGATATATTTCTAACGAGGTATCATGTGTGTCAAACAGATATCATATGACCAAGTTACGACCTCGGGAAGTTGGCTTCCCAACTACCCCCAATGGGGCCCATAAACTATTGGTGTTACATCTCGTCAAGTTAGGGTTTTCTCTTATTTTTCAATCATGTAGAAATTTTAATACAATTTTGTATTGCCTAGATTCTCTTGATCCAACAATTATATGCCACTATTAAATACATAATCCTTCTACAAAAATCTTTGCGGAAATTTAATCGCCAATTGCAAACACATGAAGAAAGATCAATCACACATAACACATATGTTTTTACCGAGAAAGCATAAAGCTAAAAACGCCACTTTCACATATTATGTATATATCATGGATCATGAAACAATATCATACAAAACTCTAATCCAAGAGCTCTCAGTACAATATACAGTCGTCTCACACTGCCATACGCAAATTGGCAAATACATGTGCCAATTTACTGCCTCCTGATAGCCTGCCTCCACTGCGCAATCCCTGCTGATCAAAATCCTTGAATGAATGAGATACTGCCTTGCCTTGACTGCGAAATCCTCATTTGCATCTCCAATGTGTGTGTGGTTGCATGAGTGCACCCACTAATGTCACAACAGATAGTCAATCTATCCCTTTCACCTTTCTCTCAACTGGGTCTCCACTGGATCTGACATGCATGTAGTTAACAGTAGTAAATCTTCAGTTGCATGTGAGATCACTCCATGTGAATTAATTTAATATTTAATTCACTGATCTCTCACTAGTGTATAATTAGTTACAACTAGCACAAATGAGTTTAACTCACTTAACTGAGTTAAACTACTTTACAACTCACATAACTACACATCCAACCCTGTTACAACTTTGTATCACTTGGTTACAACGAAGTCCACTTGCAAGTCCCACCAACCAACATTAGAACTCGTAACTCCTTCATTAAACTGGTTTTCCACATCAGTTAACTGAAATAAGGTGCTTCAAGAGAGTAGATTATTATTTATTGTCTATTTATTATTAAGAGATAATAATAATCGACATGCGATCTATAAATAGACTTCGCCCATGCATCTAAAAATAGAAACTCATATATAAATAGAATTTTCTCAACCATATATAAATAGAATCCCGCTATAAATAGACTTTTATCAACATTCTAAAAATAGCCTGCGGGCCCCACCTAGTGTAGGTGCTTAATTTTCACTAGGATCATCATCTTGTTGAATCTCAACAAATAATAAAAATGCCTTTGAGCCTTATTGTAACAAAGTTCAGAGGCATGTAGTTGCCACATCTCTTCTCAGAGATAATTATCTACCATCGCCTGAGCTAGTTTGTTTTCCAATCTGTTTGTAAGCATTTTTCAGTATTTGATATTAATGAAATGAAGTGTTATTCCTAGTGCATTTATGTGTTTATGTTTATTTCTATATTTATTGCGTTCTTGCATATGTCCGGATCATGAGGGTCTAAGCTGAGGCATGTAGAGGGATTCTAACATTTTGGGGGTCCAGTTGCAGTTGAGCATTAGTGGGATGTAGGTGTGAATTAGTTAACTCAATTAATTGAGTTAAAACCAATTTAACTAGTTCTAATTGAGTGATGAGCTAGAGAGAAGTCCATTGAATTAAATTATATTTAATTCAAAATGAGTAATCAATCAGATAATTTATAATTCACTACTAATAGTTGCATGCATGTGAGTTCCGAGGAAGACCCAATTGAGACAGACATTAAAGGGAACATAACTATCAGTTGTATTTATACAAAAATTCCCATGTGCAATTATAAAGTCATTGGGATGCCATGATGGATTGCGTAATAAAGGAAGGTTTATTTTCATAATTAATAGGGAGCTAATTCCCTAGGAATTGCGTGAGAAAGGCAAGTTGAAGGAAGGTTGAGAATTGGCTAAGTACTAGACCAATTTTTCCTAGATCAGTAGGACACATTAGCAGAGTGCTGGAGAATCTTATGAGAGATTAAGCATTGTATTGTTTCATGATTCCTTGACTTAATACACAATAGAGATAGAGGGGTTTTAAGCAGTTTATTTCTCCATATACATCTTGTGTTGTGTGATTGATAATTTATTTCTCTTACTTATATATGATTGTGCGATCGTGTTTTGTTTCCACAAATTTTAGGAAGGATTAAATATCTTGTTTTAGTACATTACAAGATCAAATTGAATCCCGTTGGTTATATTTTACACGTGAAATAGAAGAGAAGGTTGATATGATCTTGTCTTGTGGTGGTTAGTGGGCTGCAAGGTCTGTGATAGAGACCAGTATAAATGGAGGAGGGCTCGCACTTTAATTTAGAGCCAGAACAGAAGTATACACAAGTGTAATATCGACTGAGGTAACCCTAGTTTGAGGGCCGGCGTTGAGATTTGAATTTCATATCAAGATTTGGTCAAAGAAATGCCTAGAATATATGGATCCATATGAGCTAAGTCGAGTCTCTTATGGAGGCAAGAGTTGTGGATTTTTATATGGGTGGATAGGGTTTGTTCTACAACAATTAGAAGTACATAAGTATAGTTCCCTAGTTAGGAAAAAATCCTAGCATGTTTAGTTCATAAGGTATGCCGTTAAGACTGTGACAAATTTGCATAGAAGAAGAGTGGTTGTGACCCTTAGAGTGAGGTTTATTTCTGCAATATAGATCGAAGATCTGGAAGATGGTTTGCAGATTCAGTGTGTGTGGAGATAGCAGATCTAAAGGAGGGTGGAACTTGAGCAGAAGATTGAGCATGCAGAAGATTTCAAAAAATTTGAACATGATAGGCTCGTGGTCCTATCTAAGCTTGGAAGAAAATTTCAAAACTTGGTTACATAACATCAAGGAAGATTATTATAAATGTTTCCCATGCATTCTAATCAGCAATATCTGGTGGGATTGGAATAGCAACACATTTTTTTCATGAGAAATATCCATGATAGTTTACGACTCACCCCATCATATATTCTTTATGCAAGTCATATGATGATATTTCTTCACACTTGTTTATATCTTGTCCCAACACAGTGCGAGTCATCACCACCACCCTTGCAAAATTAAACATGAAAGGCTTATGGTCCTATCTAAGCTTGGAACAAAATTTCAAAACTTAGTTACCCAACATCATGGAATATTATTAAAAAGGTTTCCCATGCATTCTAATCAGCAATATCTGGCGGGATTAGACTAACAACACATTTTTTTCAAGAGAAATATCCATGATATTTTACGAATCACCCCAACATATATCCTTTATGCAAGTCATATGATGATATTTCTTCACACTTATTTATCTCTTGTCCCAACACAATATAGGTCATCACCACCACCCTTGAAAAATTGAACATGATAGGTCTGGAGATAGCTTCTTCACCTCGTCAGCCCATGGCTTCATGTGCTCTGTCACAATATGCTTCTTTCTCCGCAACTCCTATACTTTGTCGTGCAAGATCTAGATAGTCTGTAATTGGGGCATGCGCTGAGCAGGTACAATAGTAGGCAGGGCCTCCTAAAGGTTGTTGAACGCCTGCTCCTTATCACACAATTCTTGTGAGATATTCCTGACCAATGGATCTTCTTGCACAGATGTCCACATGCCCATAATTTTGTGTAGCAGCAGGGTGCCCTTGTCGACTATGGCAATGATAATATCTGAAGCTTCCTTGACCAAGGTCACCTACTAATCACGCACTTCTGAGGGAGAAATGGTTGCAGCTTGGCTTGCAACGCTGTGATTTGTTGCTTGAACTCTGCCTTTACTATCTGCACCTCTAACCAGGAGGCCTTCAGCGCTATGAAAAAACTCTCAACTTTTACTTGCAGTGCGGCTAAAGCAGGGATGACCACCTCTGGTAGGTCACCACACAGTCTGTCGATCAGATTCTTTAATTATGCTCCCTGAGCTACAACTTCCTGTTGCGCTTTCTGAGCTTGGAGTGATTCTTCAGTGTTTGCCGTGATATTTTGCTCAACTTCACTCAGATGTTGGTGCACACGTGCCTCCCTGTACTGCAGCTTGTCTGTGATGATAGTTTGGATTGCATGCAGATTTTTGCTAGGCATCATGGACAAGTCTATCCCAACCTCTGGGAAAATCTGCACCTGATTATTTTCTTTTTTCCCCTGGGGTTGTATATTTTCCGGATGTTGATGTTGTGACGGGCTCAGTGGATCCAAGCCCAACCTTCTATTCTACTGGCTAGGTCACAATGACATGGTTGATCTCTGCCTCTGTCACCATAAATGGAAAATTGTTGACGACAAGGTCATTGTGTGCCCGGAACTACACATGGTGCATGGTTACCTGAAATTCTACAATACGTCTATACTTCTCATACATCGTTTTGAATATTTTGGGTCGTGAATGTGTCGTTGCTGCCATCGCGCTTTCAAAGAGAACCCAAAATTTATTATTTCCCTTCACTCTTTTTGGGTTAGATGAATCCCACAGATTGGCGTAGCACACCCCTTCGCATACGCCAGGCTCCATTTCTGGGAGAACTGAACCCTCTAGCTTCTCCCATGCTACCAGCACAATTAATAGCAACAACCAAGAGTAACAAAAATTCTTTCCTTCGTCTTGCGCCTCGCGTGCGTTGTCTAGAAACTCTTGGCACAGGTATTGGGACCAGTTGTAGCTGACCGCCTTCTCACATTGACCTTCCAATGCAATTACATGTGCAGGGACTGCCTTCGGGCGACACGTGCACATCAATTTATAGCCAAGGTCTAAGGTTCCGAGGCGCACACCCGGGTCCTCGATCTTTTGCACCAGGAATCCCCTAGTGTCCCATCCGACATGGTAGTAATTTTACACCTTTGCAGTTACCTTCAGCTCATTACTCTTCCCAAAACTAGCAATGGGATAGGGCCCCTTCTTGGGCAGGCCGGTGATCTGGTGGATCAGTGCAACATCTATTGGAATTCATAACTGGATCCATAGGCACCCCTCGTGCACTAATTCCAGCAGCTGGCGCACATAGATAGTGGTAATGGGGTACCTCCCGAAGTGAGGAATCCTCAGCAAATTGAGGATCCCAACGTTGCTCAACCTATTGGAACAAGGTCCCTCAGGACCGCAATTTTGGATAAAAATATAGTATTTTTTGTAAGTTAAGTCATGTGCACTAAGCGAAGCATAGTTCAAGGGGCTTTGGGGTGGGTCAAAGCCCCTCATGAGTTGTAATGGGAAAAAGGGTAGAACTAGGGGTCACAAACCACTGTTTGCAGACATTAGATGAGCGCAAGCTAAAGATGTAAGTATGATTCTAGATCAAGTCGAAGATATAAGTTGTAAGTCTCAAGTAAGTTTTGGTATGATGTTTTGTGCTAAAAAGTGAACTTGTCTAGGTTTAGAAGGCTCATGCTGGCTGTGTGTGTGGAGACCTTAGTCCTGCTCTTTGCGGACCCCGCTGGCTATGTGCGCGGGTGGAACTAAAGGATTGTAAGGATGATATGAACTGTGAATGAATAAAGAATTATTTTGGGTTTAATCTGAGTATCAAATGTGTTATTTTTCAACTTTATGATATGTTTTTGTGTGTTATTTCCGTTTACTGCATGAACTCTGTTGGCTTAGTTGTGTACCTTCTTTTTAGCTTATCGGGGGTCAATCACTCATTGTGGTTGCACAAAAAACCATTTTTGCACAGTAGCATCTTAATCAGCAGAGGTAGAGATCATATGAATTTACCTCTCAGTCCCTTGAAGAACCTCCTTTCATCTTCAGAATATGACACAACCTGATCTACTGCAAAATATGTTATAAACCCACCCAAGATGCTGTCAACCCAATGATCTATAGTCCGGGTGATGGAGTTACCAATCTGCTCTAACTGTTGGATCAACTCATGTGTCCATTGAGTGATCTTATCGTCCTTCCAACAGGTTTGGAACTAAGCTAATATTGACAACCACTCTTGTAATTCATACGCAAAGGTCACAAAGAAGATCTCATGAACCTTTGTGAAGATATACTTATGTTTCCAATTCTCAACAAACCACTTCTTACTCATGTTTTCCTTAAGGGAAAATACTTGGATTTTCTTCTCAAACCAGTCTTCTAATTCAGGCTTTGACGGCTGCCACATCAGCCAATCTCTCTGCAAATGATCCCGGTCTTGGAAACAGAACCATTTGTTGGCTTGAGGGGTCCTAATCTAGGTTCAAAGTTAAGGTTAACCAACAAAACCCTCTTACTATTGGCCCTTTCAGCAGTGACCTACTTGTGCAGGTCAAAGTATCACCCGAAGCAGTATGAGGGGTTGTTGGAACCAGATTTCCACACTCTGAGAGAGAAATAAATGATGTGGGTGTCTTCAGATCTAGAACAACAATGGTTTGACCTTTGCAACACCCTAACAAGAAACCCTAACCAGGCAGATCTAGGTTAATTTACGTAGGTTATCCTATGCACACACAGATAAAGGCCTTTCGATCTATTTAACATTCTCAATAATTTGATGTTTTGATATTACAGTAACAGATCTATGCATTCAATATCCATCTAAAACATAAAAGAAGGTACGCAACTGATCCAACACAGTTCATGTAGTGAACGGAAATAACACACAGAAACAGATCATAAAGCCGAACACTAACACATTTGATACTCAAATTAATCCCAAAACAGTTCTTTATTCATTCAAAATTCATATCATCCTTACAATCCTTTAGTTCCACCTGCACACATAGCTAGCAGGGTCCATACACATCAGGACTAAGGTCTCTACGCACACGGCCAGCATGAGCTTTCTAAACCCGGACAAGTTCTCTTTTCATCTCAGAACGTCATACCAAAACTTACTTCAGACTTACAACTTATATCTTCGACTCAATCTAGACTCCTATTTATATCTTTAGCTTGAGCTCATCTAAGGTCCACAAACTGTGGTTTTTGAGCCCTAGTTCTAACATTTTTCCCATTACAACTCATGATGGTCTTTGAACGGCCCCAAATCCCCTTGACATGTGCTTTGCTTAGCATGCATGAATTAACTTACAAAAATACTATATTTTTATCCAAAATTGTGGTCCTAAGGGACTCCGCTCCAACACCTAGTAACCAATACACATTTTAAAAGCACCATCCTTCTTCTTAGCCATGAATACTGAAGAAAAGAAAGGAATGGAGCTAGGACGAATGTGACCCAACCTCAACAAATTCTTGATGGAATTCTCAATTTCATCTTTGCAATCCATGGGATATTGATAGGGGTTGATATTTACCATATGTACACACTCTTACAATTCTATAATATGATCAAAACCCCTATTTGTGGTCTACCCAACAGGAATGTCAGAAAAAACTTTGTGGTGTTTGTGAAGCAATATATGAACATTGTCTTGGATGGTCTAATTGTCTGTTATTTATCCCTCTACTGGATCTTTGAATTTCATCTCTATTTTCTGTTGAACCGTAGTATACTTCTCGTTGTAGTAGACCCACTAACAATTTAACATCACATTGGTTTCTGGCACATCTACCATGAAGAAGACCTCAATCACTATGTAGTTCTGCATAGTTATTAGCAGTATGTGCACATATCTATTGCAGTCCATATGATGCTCACCATGTATGACAATATGAAATCCATCAAACTCCTTAGTAGGAATCACTCTTTGTTTTACAATGGCCACATCTATGAAATTGCGGGGAGCACAACTATCAATCAATATTGTCACCTTGTGACCTTCTAGAACCCCTCTGACTCTGAAATTATGATACGTGGTAAATCCTGACATGGATGCAATGATAGGGAAATTTCCCTCTGTATGTGAAGTATCACCCCCAACTGTTTTATGTATTTGTCCCTATTCTTGCCCCTGCACTAACTCCTCATCTCCATCATCATTGTCACTCTCAGAGTACACCTCAATATAGTGAGCCTTTCCCACCTTGTCCTTACCTCCACATATATTTCCTTGTGCCCATGGTTCATGATAGTTAGAAAAAATATTATTCTTTCTTAACTCTTTCTGTGTCTCATCATCCATATATGTCTTCCCATTCCACTCCTTTTGAAAGGGCTTGACCTCTTTACTCATATGAGGAAAAGAGGGTTTAGTAGTGAATTTGTTTTAGAAATGGCATCTTGCATATCCCTTGTCTCTTTTATTATCGAACGAAGAGTAGTGGGTTCAAAGCCATTGACCCATCCATGTATGGGCTCTAGCAACATCTCTTTATTATTTTTTGTAGCATCAGATGTGTGCTGGCCACGAGATTTGGTGGAGAGGCTAGAATACATGTATTCTCCAATACCCATAATTCATTTATGGAAATTCCACCTACAGACGACTTAATTAGATTAATTAGTCATTTTTTTAATATTTCGTAAGTCTAAACTTAGGGAATGTGATTAATTAATCATAATTAATTAATTCATGGTGTGAATGTGCTAGAAAATCACATGGATCAATTTCTAGTTAATCCTAGCCATCGATTAAGATTTAATTCTAGTTGTTGAAGTCTCAATAGAGGGTTATAAAAACAAGTCGACGGGGCTATGAGAAAATACACCAAATCAGTTGAGCATCCAATTTTTCTGGGAAATCGATTTCCAAAGTAGTAGCTGTGTGTTGCTGGAAGTGATTCAATGAGATTGAAGCAGTGAGTGAGCGACGGGGTAAATTTTTGACATGTACCAACTTTGTGATTATTTGATGCTGGAAAAATATGGTAAAAATATGGTTAATACAAATAAACAAAATTATCTCTTGTGTGTTAAGGAGGAGAGTCCCCACTCCTGCATTCATGAATGAAATGAAGAGTTGTAGCATATTTTTGGCAAAGCATGTAGAATGGTGGAAGAGTGCAAAGAATATTGCAAATTACAATATAAATTACACATTTTTTCTTGTCATTGAAGGGGAAATTTTATTACCAATTTAATTTAAGATGTTAACAAACATTTGAAATTGGTTCCTCTGATTCAGTTGGAGAGCGTAATCTCGCAATTATTGAAGAAAAGAGGGGCAACCATAACCATAACCGGAAGGAGGAGACCTTTTTTCATTGGATGACTTAGACACAATGATTTCATCTCTGGAATCGTTGGTTTTGTCATAACCTATACATTTCTAGTAATGTTTTTGTACATTGAGACGATTCGTAAATTCAAGAAAAAAGTTAGTTTCTTTTATAGATCTAATAGGAAAGATCGATCGTATTGTCTTTTGTTTCAATGACATCCAAAAGGGTAACAATGCAAGCGACCAGATTAACAATGCAAGGGTTTGGTTGGGCGAGATGAAAGCCATTATTTGAATGGAAACTAGAATAAAATACAACAAAATCGATGTAAAAATAGCAAAGAGGTCACAAAGATAACTTTAGAGGTCGACCAAAAAAGAGAATCCACTATGGAAAAGTTCAACAACATTGTAAAGATTCAATATTACGAACAATGATCTCAAAATCCATAGAATTATTCCAGCACTAGACAACCGTCTACGGAACCTCATTCCCAAGTCCAGGCCCAAACTTAACCCAAATATACTTTTACATTTGGTTGATTCAACATCATTTTCATCAAGATAAAATAGTCTTACGTTCCGTGTGACCCCGAAGGTGAAGTTTGAAAACACTGGCAAATTTATCGATTATGCCATCTGAGATAAGAGGTTGTCACCATTTCCTCATTGTGAATTTCGGCCAGTGTTTCCTTTTGTGCAATGGATGACCCCATAGAGTATCCATTTTGGAATCTATAAGACATAAGGTTATTTTCTTCAATCTGTTAGGTGGGTGAAATCCCTTATGTTGCATAATAAAAGTAGGGCATGATCGAGATTTTTGGTCTCTAGATACTTCCACAATAGCTTGAGAATTGGAAGTTGGATCTATTAGTTGTATTACCAACACAATAATCAAGGATCAATTGATACTATTGTTGCATATGACCAATGGAAATGCTACACCAATGTTTTCCTTATACGTAAACAATGAAAGGTGGTCAATTCTTCCAGAATGTCCACAATGGATGAATGAAACTTATACACCCATGATGTGGAAAGGAAAGTTGTATATAGTGGATATCAATCATTGGGTATTCCGACGCACCAATTATCTTGGTGATCTCATTCCCATCCACTTTGAATTTCAGCAAAATATGTGGATGGTGGGAGATAATACGAATGCAACTTTCGTAAGGCGTTTAATGGGGTTTCCCAAATTTCGTCATGGTTATGAGCATAAATTTATGGTTAAGAAAAATTTAGGTAAATGTATAATATCCTCCAAGTCTGGAACACTCTATGCAATATATCACACCACATAAACTTTATTAAATATCTTTTTCAATATTGAGGATACCCATTGTGATGATTAACTCATCCGAATTATTTACACTATCAATGACTTAGTAACTGGATGGATGTGAATAAAGAGCTGGAAAAGTGAGCACACTCAACAAGTTGATATGTTCAAACTCCCTAAGTAACCACATGATCGTTCTCAAGGTAAACACCAACATGTATGCTCTTTTTACGTAGTGGACGACCCCTTAGAGCTCTTCCTAGATAATAGTCGATGCTCTTCCTAGATAACATGGATGTTAATTTGCTTATGGTGACATTTTTTGATCCTCACTAAAGGATGCTCTACAGGGTCATCCACTACATAAAAATAACATCCATGTTGGTGTTTACCTTCAGGAAGATCATGTGGGAACTTAGGGGGTTTGAGCAGATCAACTTGTTTTGTGCTCACTTTTCCAACTCTATATTCACCTCCATCTAATTTATAAGTCATTCGTAGCATAAATATTGATGATAAGATACTCATCAAAATGGGGATCCTCAACATTGCACTAAATATTGCATAATGTTTTCGTGGTGTGATATATTGCATAGAGTGTTCTAGAATTGGAGGATATTATACATTTACCTAAATTCATTTGAACCATAAATTTAGGCTGACAACCACAATGAAATTTTGAAAACCCCATTAAATTCCTAGTGAAATCTACATTCTCATCGTCTCCCACCATCCACATGTTCCTATGAAATTCAAAGTGCATGGTAACGACATCGCCAAGATCATTGGTGCGTTGGAATACCCAAGGATTGATATAAAGTAAATACAAATTTCCTTTCCACATGATGGGTGTATAATTTTCACCCAATAACTAAGGACATTCTGGAAGAACTGACCACCTTCCAATGTTTATGTCTAAGGAAAATATTGGTGTAGTGCTTCCATTCGTCATATGAAACAATAGTATAAGTTGGTCCTCAATTACTGCATTGGTAATACAATGAACATATCCAGATTCAAATTCTTGAGCTATTGTGGAAGTATATAGAGACCGAGAAGCCCGATCGTGCCCTACATTTATTATGGAACATAAGGGATTTATCCCACCTAACATATCGAAGAAAATAACCTTATTTATTATAGCTTGCAAAAATGATGCTCTATGGGGTCATCCACTGCGGAAAAGGCAATGCTGGCCAAAATTCAAGAGGAAAGGGTGACAACCTCTTGCCTTTGATGTAACAATAAATAAATTTCATTTCACTCACAATATTTCTGTGTTTCACCTTCAGGATGACATGGAACATAAGACTACATTTTCTTGATGACAACATGTTCGCTTAAAATAACGATTCTAAAATGTGGAATAAATACTTTAAAAGAATCGTAAAATAAAAATAAATTCCCAATAAATCATACCTCCAGCCATTGATGGCTCACAAGCTATTTTGTATGCAAAAATTTCCGGTTGCTTCACTGTATAAACAAAAAAAAAAAAGAAAAAAAAAAAAAGAAAAAAAACTTTTGCTACCAATATGTTTTGCTGAAACTTTTTAAAACTTCATATTTTTCTTCAAGTGATGAAAGCGGAGAGATAGAAAGCTTTGCAAACTCCACCCTTGGATTTACAAAACTCTCCCAAAAGCTCTTACTAAAGCAAAAATTAAAGGATACAGAAATTTGAAAGGACTTCCAAGCTCTCCTCACTCTAACTTGATGGTGTAAAACTGAATGGGATTGAGTTAGTGAGCTTGGGGACCAAACAGAAATATTTATAGCCAAGCTTCCATCAAGCTTCTGTTGGCTATGTGTCAAGTGTTCCACAAATAATGGTAGAGAACTATAGTGGGAGTAATGGACCATTTCAGAAGCTCCCAACAAGAAATTAATTAACTACAGTTGATTTCCGTAATTTAAGGAAATTACTGCAGTTGGTTTCCATAAATTAAGGAAATCACTGCAGTTGGTTTCCATAAATTAAGGAAATAGTTACTGCAGTTATTTCCAGAAATAACTGGGAGTGGGAGGGAGCGTAACATTCTCCCACTTGGTCCATACTTCCAAACTTAATGTCTCATCTTAAAACCCATTGATAATTTGTATTAAGTAATAGATACATGAATCATGGCGATATGTCCTCTAATGACGAGTATTATCTTCCATGTATTACTATGTATTTATTTCTATTAAAATTTATGTGTCAACAATTTCTTAATGAATAAACCCTATGTTTATTCTTGGTCCTACATAGATGAATTCTCTCAAATCAAATTAAGGTGCACATAAATATGAGAAAAACATCACAACGATTAAGAATTTCATTAAAAATAACATTGTTCATACAATGAGAAACTACATAATGGAACCAAGTCCCATATTCATTACATGATCCTTGAATTTAAACGGTGGCATGCCATTAGTCAAAGGATCAGGGATCATCAACTCAATGCTAACGTGCTCAATGATCACTTTCTTTTCTTTAACACGTTCCCTTATAGCTAAATACATAATGTCGATGTGTTTATTTCGACTCCCACTTTTGTTGTTCTTAGCCATAAAAACAACAGCTGAATTGTCGCAATATATTTTCAATGGCTTAGAGATAGAATCCATAATTCTAAGCCCAGAAATGAAACTCTTAAGCCATACACCATGTAAAGTAGCCTCAAAACAGGAGACGAACTCGGCTTCCATAGTGGAAGTGGCAATCAAGGTCTGCTTGGCACTCCTCCATGATACAGCTCCACCGGCTATCATAAAAATGTATCCTGATGTTGATTTGCGTGAATCAACACATCCAGCAAAGTCAGAATTTGAGTAGCCAATTACTTCCAAATTGTCTGTCCGTCTATACATAAGCATGTAGTTTTTGGTTCCTTGAAGGTACCTCATTACTTTCTTTGTAGCTCTCCAGTGGTATAAACCTGGATCACTCTTATATCTTCCCAACATTCCCACGACAAATTCAATGTCAGGCCTTGTGCAGACTTGAGCATACATTAGGCTTCCGACAGCAGAAGCATATGGAATGTTCTTCATTTGTTCCCTTTCAAAGTCGTTCTTTAGGCATTGGTTAAAACTGAACCTATCACCCTTCACAATGGGAGCGACACTTGGTGAACAATCCTTCATCCGAAATCTCTCTAAAATTTTATTAATATAGGTTTCTTGAGACAGACCCAAGATGCCTCGAAATCTGTCTCTATGGATCTTAATGCCAATGACATAAGATGCCTCACCCATATCCTTCATATCGAAATTTTTATATAGGAATTGTTTCACCTCACGCAGCAAACCCTTATCATTGGTTGCTAGAAAAATATCATCCACATATAAAACAAGAAAACAGATTTTACTCCCACTGACTTTCAGGTATATACATTCATCCATAATGTTTTCTACAAAACCGAAAGAAGAAATTACATTATGAAATTTCCAATACCATTGGTGGGATGCTTGTTTTAATCCATATAATGATTTCTTGAGCTTGCAAACCAATTGCTCACCATCACTAGAGGATAATCCTTCAAGTTGTTTCATGTAAAACTCCTCTTCTAGATCTCCATTGAGAAATTTCGTTTTCAGATCCATTTGGTGCAACTCCAAGTCAAAATGGGCTACTAATGCCATAATAACGTGCAAGGAATATTTCTTAGATACAAGAGAGAAAGTCTTTGTGTAATCGATTCCTTCTTTATGAGTGAATCCCTTTGCAACGAGTCTTGCCTTGTATCTCTCAATGTTGCCCAATGAGTCTTTCTTTGTCTTAAAGACCCATTTACATCCAATGGATTTTGCACCATTAGGCAACTCAAAAAGATCCTAGAATTCGTTAGACTTCATAGAATTCATCTCTTCCTTCATGGCATCGTACCATAATTATGTTTCTTTGCAACTCATGGCTTGTGAAAAGGACTCGGGATCATTTTCGGCTCCAATGTTGTAGTCAAATTCTTGCATATACACAACATAATCATTAGGAATTGTTGATCTCTTTGGTCTAGTAGATCTTCTTAATGTTGTACCACCATCTTCCTGAGAAGTATGTGGTTCAACTCATTGTTCAAGAATTCTTGGCAATTCTTGAACTATCTGATCTACTGGAATGTCGTCAGCAGCTTGTGGAACTTCAACAATTGGTTGTTCAACACCAGTTTGTACTTGAGGGGTGCTGTGAACAATAACCAATCTATCACTTGAGGTGGAAGGTTGATATTCTGAATGATCCTTCTCAGAAAATATGTTCCTGGTTTGATCGCTCCCACTGATCAAGTCATTTTCAAGAAACTTTGCATTTCTTGATTCCAAAATCCTAGTGCTGTTAGACGGACAATAAAATCTGTAACCTTTAGACCTTTCAACATATCCAATGAAATACCCATTAATGGTCCTTCGGTCTAGCTTCTTCTCTTGTGGATTATATATTCTCACTTCAAATGGGCATCCCAAAACGCCCATATGTCGCAAACTCGGTTTCCAACCTTTCCATAATTCAAATGGCGGTTTAGGAACAGCCTTGGTTGGAACTCGGTTTAATATATACACTGCCGTCGTAAGTGCTTCAGTCCACAAGGATTTAGGAAGATTGGAGCTGCTAAGCATACTACACACCATGTCCAATAATGTTCGGTTTCTTCTTTCTACTACACCATTCTGGTCGGGTGAACCAAGCATGGTGTATTGGGCAATAATCCCATGCTCTTGAAGAAATTTTGCGAATGGCCCAGGTGCTTTTCCATCTTCTGTGTATCTACCATAATATTCTCCACCTCTATCTTATCTCACGATTTTAATTTTCTTGCTGCATTGTTTCTCTACTTCAACCTTAAAAATCTTAAAGGCATCTAATGCTTCGCTCTTTTTATGAAGCATGTAGAGATACATATATCATGAGTAATCATCTATAAAAGAGATGAAGTATCTTTGACCATGTGAGTCCATGTCTAGACTACATATATCAGTATGTATGATCTCTAATATGTCTGAAATCCTATTGGCACCTTTCTTTGACTTGTTGGTCTGCTTTCCCTTTATGCAGTCCACACAAGTCTCAAAATCAGTAAAATCCCGAGTATTAAGTACTCCTTCATTTACCAATATTTTAATTCTTTCTATGGAGATATGACCTAGTCTCCGGTGCCATAATTTAGAGAAATTTTCATTAATAACACATCTTTTAGTACCAATGTGAACATGCATTGAATCATAAGTGACATTGTTTTGTAAATTAATGCAGTAAAGACCATTAGACAAAATACCATTCCCAGCACAATCAGATTTATGACATAAACTGAAGGATGTTTCTAAAAAGTTAAAGGAATATCCAAAAGGTACAAGCCTCGAAACTGAAATCAATGTTCTATAAAAACTACATAAAAGGTCTTTTCTAATTCTAAAACAAAGCCACTACTTAAAGTTAAATAGCATGTTCCTATAGCTTCCACATGCGAGCCCATCTTGTTTCCTGATAAGATGCTTTGCTCACTACCCATTGGCTTCCTTAGGTTTTGCAAACCCTGCAAGGAATTCGAAATGTGAATTGTTGATCCAGAATCAATCCACAAGTGTTAATGTTGACATTAACCATATTAGATTCATAACAAACAAACGAGATTGGATTACCTTTGTCTGCAAGCCATTTCTGAAATTTGTCGCATTCCTTCTTCATGTGTCCCTTCTTTTTACAGAAGAAACACTTGGAATCCTTCTTGATATCATCTTGGGGAGGTATTTTACCTTTCCCTTTCTGACTGGCTTGAGATTTTCCCTTTCCTCGCGTTTCCAGCATTTCACTTTCTCCCATTTCCATCACTAGTCTTTCTTCCTCTTGAACACACATGGTCATGAGTTCATTAATTGACCATTTATCCTTATGTGTGTTGTATGAGATTTTGAAGGGTCCGTATTGGTGCGGAAGGGTGTTCAGGATGTAGTGCACTAGGAAAGACTCTGATATTTCAACCTCAAGTTTCTTCAATTGAGCCGTAGTGTCCCTCATTTGCATGATGTGCTCGAGTACACCTTTTACACTAATGAGCCTTAGGGATGAGAACTTCATAATTAGGGTGCTTTCTAGTGCCTTGTCTGAAGTGACGAATTGATCATCAATGGATTTCAGAAAGTCTCTGACTTTTTCATGCTGTTCAACAGAACCACGAATACCAGCTGAAATTTTAGTCTTAATGAACATCACGCTTAGGCGATTAGATCGTTCCCATCGTTCATAAAGCGTGATGTCCGCTGCAGTGCTGGTATTATTGAGTGCTAGTGGTTCGTCTTTCCTAATAGCATAGTCTATGTCCATCCACCCCAAATGAAGGAGAAATATCTCCTTCCAAACCTTATAGTTATCTCCCTTAAGTTCAAGGATATCAGTACGAATTTTAGAGAAATTTGCAGGTAGTACAACTACATAAAATTACAGATCACATATTTATGTTAAAATTGAGGCATAAATAAAATTTCGCGCTTTACCAATGTAAATTATGCTTAAAATTGAATCTAATGACATAAAAATTGTCTGTGGACTAAATTTTCAATTCAAGCAGATTCAGTTATTCTTTATGATAGAATTTATCAAATTATTCACTTAATTGATAATTCTAAGGGTATATTATGAGTATAATTTGATATAAATTCTATCTTAGTTTTGAACTTTATGATAAAACTATTAATTCATAACTCCTGTGGGTAAGTTATGAATATTTTATCCTAATTAATTATATAAATATAAAAAAAGTTCCTGTGGGATAAAATTTATTATATTTAGTATAATTAATTACAATTAATGTCTAAATAATCTTTATGTGATCCTATTCAATTATAATATATAATTTTATTTAATTAGAGATGTTGTGGCTATTCTCTAATTAATTAAAATTATATGGATCACTAGACATTATTTACATAAAAATTAACTTGATATAAGAATAATGATAATTTTCATAAATAAAACTATAAAATTTATGCATAACATTTAACGATTGGGCTCGTATACTCATCCAAAATAACATGTTTTAATTAGAATAGAAATAATTAATTCATGCAGATTAAATACGAGCATATTTTCCAAATTGCATATAATTTAAACTAAATAAGCATAAAAAATGAGCAGAAATTAGACATATTTCCAAATAAATGCTTTAATTCAGAAAATTCTCAAAATATGACATTTTAGCCAAAATATGTCTATAACCACCAAGGCAGAGATAAAAAATCGCTCTGATACCAAATGTTAGCTTAAAATAACGATTCTAAAAAAAAATGCCCAATAAATCATACCTCCAACCATTGATGGCTCACAAGCTATTTTGTATGCAAAAATTTCCGGTTGCTTCACTGTATAAAAAAAAAACTTTTGCTACCAATTTGTTTTGCTGAAACTCTTTAAAAATTCATATTTTTCTTCAAGTGATGAAAGCAGAGAGATAGAAAGCTTTGCAAACTCCACCCTTGGATTTACAAAACTCTCGCAAAAGCTCTTACTAAAGAAAAAATTAAAGGATACATAAATCTGAAAGGACTTCTAAGCTCTCCTCACTCTAACTTGATGGTGTAAAACTGAATGGGATTGAGTTAGTGAGCTTGGGGACCAAACAAAAATATTTATAGCCAAGCTTCCATCAAGCTTCTGTTGGCTATGTGTCAAGTGTTCCACAAATCATGGTAGAGAACTGCAGTGGGAGTAATGGACCACTTCAGAAGCTCCCAACAAGAAATTAATTAACTGCAGTTGATTTCCATAATTTAAGGAAATTACTGCAGTTGGTTTCTATAAATTAAGGAAATCACTGCAGTTGGTTTCCATAAATTAAGGAAATAGTTACTGCAGTTTTTTCCAAAAATAACTACTGCAGTTATTTCTAGAAATAACTGGGAGTGGGAGGGAGCGTAACACAACAATGTTGAATTAACCAAATGTCAAAGTCTATTTGGAAAAATTTTGGACTTGGCCTTGGGAATGAGGTTTTGTAGACAATTTTCAAACACTGGAATACTTCGATGGATTATGAGATCATTGTTCATAAGATTGAAACTTTCCAAGGTTGTTTAAATTTTCGACAGTTAATGTTATTTTTAAGTCGAAATATGAAGTGAGATTTGTGGCCTCTTTGCTATTTTTACATCGATATTTTTGTATTTTTTTCCATTTCCCTTTCCAAGAATGGTTTTCATCTTGCCCAACCAAACCCTTGCATTTTTAAACCATTCTCTTGCATCATCACATCGTTGGATATCATTGATACACATGATGGTATGATCGATCTTACCTATTAGATCTCTTAAAGACACTAACTTTTTCTTGAAGTTACGAAGCATCTCAATGTACCAAAACATTACTAGGAAAGTAGAGGTTATGACATAACCAACGATTCCAGAGATGAAATTTCTCCCCCTTTTGGTTATGGCTATGATTGGGCTTATTTTCTTCAATAAATGCGATATCACACACTCCAACTGAATTAAAGGAACTAATTTCAAATGTTTGTTGACATCTGGAATTAAATTTCTAATAGCTTTTCCCCTTTGGTGACGAGAAACAATTTTTAATTAGGCACATGACACATGTCACTAGTAAGACGTGTGCAAAAAAATCATAAAATCAACCAATTCATTTTGAAAAAGCAAAAAAATCATAAAATCAACCAATTCATTTTGAAAAATCATAAAATCATACTGAGTTTCCATTTCTAATTTGGGTAATATGATTTTTACTCCGTTTAATGATCGGTGCAGACTATTAAATGTCACAAAAATCTTGTTCATTTTATTGGGTATATGCTGGGATTGTATATGCAGCGCTCCTGGATTATTCTCCTCTGCATCGCTTGCTTTCTGAGTTTGCTCTATGTCTTCGCCGCGCCTCTCTTGTTGTTGATCGGGCAAGAGAAGGAAATAGCAGAGCTGGTGGGCACATTTGCTCTGTGGATGCTCCTGAATCATGGCACATGATGAATTAGTGTCAGATCTGCAAATGGTAACAATGCTTAAGGAAAAAAAAAAGCTGACAAACACCGTAGGCAAGGAGCTGAGGAAAAGTATTTTGAAGACTATCTCCCAGCTGCAAATGGTAACAATGCTATAAAAAAAAAAGAACTCTGACAAACATGACAAGAAAGGAGCGAAGGAAAAGTATTTTACAAAGAGTCTTAGCTATAAGCAATTTCAGAAACATTCTTCAATACGCAGAAATAAATCTGAGAATCCCGGCTATGGAGACGTTCAGTTTTTCCATCAAGAAAAGACGCAATTTTCCTTTCAAGGAATTCCCATCGGAATTCAACACTGGGACAAATGGAGTCTTAGGACGAACAACAGTTTCGTAATCTGCAACATATGTTGATGGAGTAAATGCGGTTAACCAGATTCTGGTGGCCAGAGTTCAAATCACGAAAATTTTCAGTCGGATCTGCTCTTTGTTTTTTCTACCTATATATATTTGTCACTCGAGGTCGATTCAAAGGGATTTGGAGATTTTGACCATTCCAGATATTGAACCCTAGCTGCAGCGATGCAACAGGACCAAAGCCGAAAGGTGTGTTTTCTGTTTTTCTTCCCTCCTCTCAATTGCTCTTAGTTGTAAAATTTATGAAAATTTTAAAACTGGGAAGATTAGATAAAGACCCAGAAATTCCTTACTCTTAGTTGTAAAATTTATAAAAATTTCAAAACTGGGAAGATTAGATAAAAATCCAAGTATTCTTATAGCTCATGGGAATCAAAGTTCTAACCACTTACATTCGGAAATGCTGGGACAAACCCCCCATTGTGTCATTGTGTAATCCGAAGCCATTGTTTCATGCACTTGTACGATTTAATTTGATTAGATGTCTCAACGTTTAACGATTTTGCTCAACCTTGCGACAAATTTGTTTATTATTTGGAAATTTTATAAAAAGAATTCAAAATTTTCATTTTTGTAGGAGGATATTGCCCGGATGCCTGCCTTTAGCAACGTATCGTTAGGAAATATTTCTAATTTCAGAAAACATGTATTTCTATGTTTAAAGTAGGTTAATTATTGTAATAATAAAGATTTTCATAAATGTTTAATGAAAATTATGTAAATGTTTATAATAATATTAGAATAAATTTTAACCAAAATTTTATTTAGAAATTGAACGTTTTAAAGCTGAGATAAATTTAAGAGTCTTTCGCCTTTTTACCAAAAATGACACTGAGTTTCCATTTCTAATTTGGGTAATATGATTTATGCATTGATATAATTACTGAGTCTATTATTTATAAATAGATATTTATATTAAAAATTTTACTATTTAAATATATTTAATAATAATAAATATCTATTTTTAAAAAGAATATATGTTTTTAGAATATATTTATGTTTTTAAAAAGAATAAATATATGTTTTTAAAATGAATTCATTATTTGTTATTATCTAACCACTTACCTTGGTCTAATTCAATATTATTGACATTAAGATTTTGAGGAATTTTTAAAATTCCTAGATGTATATTTTCTACCTTTTTGAATTTGAACTTTTAACTTTTTACAAGAAGGGATGCATTCTTAATTATTAGAATTATTAGAACCACTCAACACGTATTTAGAATAGGTGTAGTCTAAATAAAATAGTTATTTTTCATTGTAATCTAATGATACAATTTTTAACCACATTATAAATTTTTTTTAATAGATCATTTAGCATGCATAAATGTGTCTTTGGCAAACTCAATTTTTGTAAACATAATCAATTTAATATTTAATATTCTAGCATCTTGTTGACATTCATGAATATTTTAGTTACATATTATAAACTTAAGAAATAAATTTAAGTTTAACATCTCAATTGTTATTGTTATTTTCTTGTACAAATTTTTTTATTTCAAAATCCTATCGGCCTCTTTTTACACCTTTTGGGGCAACTGCTAGTTTATATTGTAATCTACAATACACTCTATTCTCTTCCAACAGTCTAAATGAGTTTCCAACAAGATGCTACAACTCTTCATCAGATTCATGAATGCGGGAGTAGGGACTTTTCTCCTTAACACATTGGAGATAATTTTGTGCAGTTTATTACCCATATTTTTACCATATTTTGCAGAGATTCCAACATCTGCTCACCGCAAATATGGTACATGTCAGTAAGTTACCCCGTCATTGACACCATGCATTGGGCTCTGGATTTTTGGTGGTGGCGGCAGGGTAATTTCAACATGGGAAACTGCATAACCAAAAGTTCAACTATGTAAACATGTCCACTAAGGTTCCAAAAACTGCTCCATACCACATTATGATCCCTCAAAATAAATGTGCTCATAGAGATTTACAAAATTTCTCTGCACCACATGCTGAGATGGAATCTTAGGATAAAGAAACAATTCTTTTGGTAAATAAATGTCATGCTCTAATATAATAAACCAAACCATAAGTATATCCAATGATCCACCATATTCTAATCCCTATGGAATGGTTGTGCCTTTCATATTGAGGGGGCCAATAGTTTAATTCTGTTTCCCATTTATACAAAAATTGTTTTAAATGAAATGATTACAAATGTTAAAATAGATGGTCAATGGCTTGTTTTGTCAAGGCTCAATGATACAATTTCGAGTGATATTGTGATTTATTTTTATTTAAAATTTGTTTTTCAATGCATAAATGGATTCAGTGTCTTGAAAAATCCTTGGCGCACTCGAGCTTTATAAAATAAATGACTTAAACTTATGATTATTTAAAGTATTTGTAGGATTCTAGGAAAAATTGACTGAAAAAAAAATACTTGGAAAAAGGTCCATTTGTCTATTAGTTCGTATATGCTAAGTAAATGTATTAAAGTCTGAAAATTAATTAAATCTCCATTAGTGAAATGCTATCAACACACAACAAAGTGGTCCAATTCAAGGCATGGAATGCCATGAATTTTTTAGCAACAACCTCACTTGCATGCATAATAAAATGAATCTTGAGAAACCATTCAAGACTTAGACATAAAATAATCATATGGCGAAGGAAGGGATTTTAAAATATGAAAAAACCATGGTATTAATCTTCTATGTTTGGCCTCCTTTTGGGCATATTTTCAGAACAATTTTGCCCAAAATTTGATAAGGATTTTTTGGAATCACAAGTTCGAGTTGTAAAATCTACATAACTCGCGTGCTTTAGCAATTTTTCAGGGTGGTAAATCCATTATGCAATAAAAAAAAATTTAAACAACACAAAATCACGATTCTTCCAACAAATTTACTCTTAGATTTTAACAAAAATAAAGTGAGCTTTACTATTCTATCTAGACACCAAATTCATTTATCAAACACCACTTATTTGTGCAACAAGGGAAGGTAACCCCTATGCACAATGATTTGAGTGTTAAATTCCCTATCCATTCCACATTTAAATTAATAACTTTATAAAAAATCAAAAACGAAAAATAAATATTCTTAATCTAAAATTAACTCATAACCAATCATTAAATTGTTATATATATTGGCAATATTATATAATTACATAAATCAAATTAATAGAAATACTAAATTTCTTTTTATTATAAAGTATAATTCATTTTGATTAGTTTATTTTGGTAAGATATGCCATTGCAAACCCATTATAAACATAAAATGATTTTATGATATTAAAATATGAACAGAGACGAGTGAAGGGGATCACGACACACACAAAATCTTTCGTAATAAAAAATAAATGAGAGAAAAGGAAATGAATATATATATATATATATATATATATATATATATATATATATATATATAACCTTCATCCTATATTATTTAAAACAAGAAGATGAGGATTGTGTGAAATTTAAGAGAAAATGAGCAATGACACGACTCTTCACTGATCCTACAAGTCTTAGTTGAAGTGTGAATCATATATTGAAAGCTTCTCAAATTCATCAAATTGTTCTCTCACTCCACTAAATTCAATTCTTATTTATGCATCCACTACATCAAGATCTTTAACTTCATCTACATATTTTATTCTTGATAATTCCTTTTTGTATATACTCATTGTTTTCTTTTCTATATATTTTGAACTTGCAATATCTATAGAAATACTGCAAGAGGACCCAAAAATATTAACATTTCACCCCACTAGTTATACTACATGCTTAATAGTCGTGGTCTCCCACCTAGCCCTTGTAGCCAAAACAACCGTTGAACGATGGGAAACCTTTTCGGATATTAGCTACTCGTGAGTGACTTCGATTTTGTTTTCATATCCTTCATTTTCTCTTCTACAATTTTTTTCCCTCTAAAACTATGTCTTTTCATAGACCAGATGCTCAAGCAGTGATTCCAGGTTTGTTGGCATATCCTTCAATTTCTCTTCTCCATTCTATTTTTCCCTCTGAAACTCCATCTTTTTCGATGCCAACTTCCTAGTCAATGATTACAATTTTATTGCCATATCTTACAATTTCTCTTCTACAATCTCTTTTTCCCTCTTAATCTCCATAAAGTAGTGTGCTTCAATTTCTGACCTACCATGTGTCTCCAATGGATAATCCCACCATAAATGGAAGTGAGAATAAAACAAAGACTCAGAACTCTATGTTACAAGATATCCAGAAACCTGCTCTTCTCACTCTTAATCCATGAACAACTATGAGGCCATGCATTCAATTTCCTAGTTTTTTTTTTGGATAAGTGCCACTCCTAATAACGTGCAACAACACTTGTAAGCAATGTGTTTCATCCAAAGCACAGAGGCCTAACACACAACAACACTTATAAGTATTAAGTTTTTCCAAAGCGCTTCCAAGATCTCATAGTTGAGGTAAAACCTAAAGCAATCCATCTAATAATCGAATAAGGGATCAACCACTTCGATTTGCAGGGTTAGAAAACAATCAATATTGATAAAATCACATAATGGTGATGGTAATCAATGTTTACTAGTCTCAAATAAATGATTGGAAGAGAGTTTCAACATGATTTTTAGTATTCCCACTACAAATATCTTGGAAATAACCACATAATTTTTGAGTTTATATATGTTAGTTCACTAAAGAATTTTCACAAACAATTTGAGTACTAGATATTGTAGATGTTTCTTTGACAATTTATAATCAGAAATAACACCATTAAAAACAAGAAAGCTTGAAGACAATATCTATGAACAACTGATATTTATTTTTTCCTTGAAAACAAGTCATACATAGCACTGAAATTGATCTCCTTCATAATAACAATTGATTGGATAGAAAATACTAGTGAACAGTGAGATAAAATATGGATATAGATGAGTGTCACAAGATCAAAATTCCATCAAAAACATTCATAATTCTCCATAGTAATTATATGTACATAATCAACTTCAAAATGAAGTGATGAATAAGAAGTACCACAAATAACTTCTCGCCACACGTCCAACATGATTCAAGCATAGATAAACTCACATATTTCATTGTCCAATGCCCATAAGTTCCAAGAATAATACATATGTACAACAACTCGATTTAGCTGATAATAGCCCAAAAAATGATGGTTTGTGATCTTTATGGATAGAATAAGCCCGTGTGCAGAAGGAGCTTCCTCATAGTAACATGTACAACAAATAAAGGAGGATTTTTAGCCTGATATAGCTCACAGCAACAATTAGAAACTCAGCCTAGAATCCAAAAATATTCTAAAGGAAATCCAACTTTGTTAATTTGGAATTTTGACGAAGGTATAACATTTGAACTTGACCAATAAAGAGAAAATAAACTCGGCTTGAGAGTGGAAAGAGAAATTGACCCTTCTTTAGGTGAAAATCGTCTTTTATTCCTTACAGATAACTCATCCTCCAAGCAAAATATCACTTAGAAATTAAGAGAGGAAAATATTTCTTCCAAGGACATTCTATTGCTCAGCACTTGTACCCAAAATGGCTTGGCAACTTGAGTTCTTCATGTGTATTTCTCAACTTTTCAACAATGACATAGAAGCACAATATAAGAAAATAAACCAACTGATAATACCTCTTCCAGCACAATATCTCCTGCATATCATCTTCTCGATGAAAGTAAAATGGTGAAATATAAGTGATTTCACTCTTGGAACCAACTAGGGTGTCCAATTTCAACATTGAAGTTAGCTATGTGGCTAGGGTTTCCCAAAACCTAATTCTCTTCTAGAAAAATATCCAAGAGCTTCTTTCTCAAGATGAAAGCTAGGAATGAGGAGAGTCTCCTACTTTTTCTCTTTTCTAAACTTGTGACTAGTTTTGCCACCATTTTACCTTTTCAACTTTTATAAAGTCACTTTATAAAATTAAAGTGACTTTTTACTTGCCTGGGAAATGTCCCCATTTCCAGCCCTTATACTTTTATAAAGTCCCCTTGGGAAAATCAAGTCCCCTTATTAATTTTTTCCTTGCCTTATCCTACGAGAACAATGTGAGGCTAGTGGACTTTATCATATGCTTCCTAAATCTTCGAGGACAATACGGTCCTCCCTGCCCATGATTTCTTGTCCTCAAGCAATTTTAACTTAGTATTTTTGAGCACCTTCTTATCTTCCCAGGTGACATCCTCTATGGGTAAGTCCTTCCATTTTACCAAGAAATCCTCCACTTTCCTACTTCACAAATTCCTTTCCCTTGTTTCCTGGTTCTTTTTTGGAACCAAAATCAACTCTCCCTCCTCATCCAATGTTGGAAGCTCTGTGGAAGTGACAACATGTTTCCATAGGGCCATTTTAAGGCATTAGACATGAAAGATATTGTGAATCTTACATCCTTTAGGAATCTCAATCTCATAAGACACTTCTCCTACTCGTGTCGTGATTTTATATGGCCCATAGAACCTGGGTTTCAACTTTTCTGCCCCCTTCGGCTTGAGTAGCGACTGGTTCTGGGGTTTAATACATAGGTATACACTATTTCCAACTTCAAATTTGTGCTCCACTCTATGCCTTTATGTGTACAATTTCATCTGATTCTGAGCCATCAACAAATTGTCCTTGAGGACCTTTAAAATATCTTGGCTTTCCTGAATATAGTCCTTAGCCAGAGGTGCCTAGCTATACCCAAATATTCTATCTACAAATGTTTGGGTGTCATATCCATATAATTCTTTAAAAGGTTTCATGTTGATGGACATATGGAAAGTGGTGTTTTAGCAATGCTCCCCTAGATGCAACCACTTTACCCATAGCTCAGTGTTAGTTGGTTACATAGTTCCAGCGATAGCCCTATAGCCATTTGTTGATTATCTATGTCTATCCATCAGTTTGTGGGTGGTAGTTGGTGCACAATGTCAGCTCGGTCCCCACAAGTATGAATAGATCCTGCTAGATGTCACCCATGAACCTATTATCCCTATCATTGATGATGGTCTTCGACAACCCATGTAATATGAAGAACTACTTGAAGAACAATTTGGCCATCTACATGGTTGAGTATTTTGATGGTATGGGAAAAAAATGAGTGAATTTTGTGAGTCGATCAAATACTACAAATATATAGGATAGGGAGTGTTTGGAGTGAACCTAGTAGAAGAGTGTGTTTTGTTTTGTTTTTTTGGAAAGTGTTGCATTCCTTTATGAACCTCAATACCTCCATCTTGAGGCCCTTCCAAGTGGACCTCTCCCTAATTTTTCTGTAGCTCTTCATGTACCCTGGGTGCCATGCTAAGGGTGAGCTCTGAGTTACTTGCATAATTTTCTCCTTTAGCTATGATTCTAGTACCAAGTAGATTTGATTCTTGTAGTAAATGATATCATATATGACTCCATACTTGTAATCACGAATCAAACCCTCCATAATTTGACAAGAAAATCTATTCTTTTAATACTCCACAAGAAAAAACAATTACCAATCATCTACCATCACTATGAGTGAGAGTGTGGGTGTCATCCTCAAAAGAGTATTGGGCACTATATTGTATTTTCCTTTGACATATTCTATCTCAAATTCATAGGCCTGCAATTTACTTATCCATTTTTGTTGCCTCTCACTCAATTCCTTTTGTTCCATGAGGAATATCAGGCTATTATGATCTATATTTACTTTGAACCTATTCCCCACTAGATGTTTCCTGAATTTTACAAATGCATGCATGATGGCCAACATCTCTTTGTCGTGGATCGAATAGTGCCACTCATAACTCTAAGTTTGAGGCTCTCAAATGATATGGGGTAATGATTCTACATGAAAAGTGATCCCAATCTTGTCCCTAAAGCATCACATTCCAATAGAAATGGCACAGGGAACATACTCATTACCTCCTTCATCTTCTCAAATGTCTCCTGTGCTTTCTCTTACTAGCTAAAGGCTCCCTTCTTGGTGAGGTGTGTTAGAGGTGTTGTAAATTATGAGAACCCCTTAAAAAACTTCTTATAGTAGGTGCGGAGCCCAAGAAATCGCTTTAGTTATATTATGATATTTGGGGTGGGCCACTCAATGATTGCCCAAATTTTCTCTTAGTGGACCTTAACCCCATTATGCCCTATAACATGTCCTAAGTAGAGCATATTTGTCATGCCAAAATCACACTTGGACTTCTTAACACATAGCTCTTATTCCTCCAAAATCCTGAAAACATTGTCTAAGTGCATCATTTGGTCCTCCCAAGTCTTGTTGTAGACCAATATACCATCAAAGAAGGCCATCAAGTATGTCTGAAACTATTTATTGAACATGTGATTCATGCATGATCGAAAAGGCGTGGGGGCATTTGTTAGCCCAAATGGCATGACCAAGAAAATTTAGTGCCCATAATGTCACCTGAAAGTTATTTTTGGGATGTCCTACTCCCAAATTCGACTCTAGTGGTAGCTTGAGAAAAGATCAATCTTCGAAAAATATTTGGATCCCCATAGTTCATCTATCCTAGGGATAGGATACCAGTTTTTTATTGTTCTTTTTTAAGATCCTGGTAAGCAATACACGTTTTCAAAGTACCATCCTTCTTCTTAACCATGATTACTGAAGAAGAAAAAGGATTGGAGCTAGGTTCAATGTGAAACAACCTAAAAACATTCTTGATGGTATTCTCAATTTCATATTTTAAAATCTTATAATGTTGATAGGGGTTGGTAATGACCATCTGTACACCCTCCTCCAATTCTATAACATGATCAAAACTATTATCTAGTGGTCAACCTAAGGGAATGTCAGAAAAAAAAATTTCTAGTATTTATGATGAGAAACATGAACGTTGTCCTGGTTGGCCTAGTTGTCTCTTATTTATCCATCTACTGGATCTTTGAATTCCATCTCTATTTTCCACTGAACCATAGTATACTTCCCGATGTATTAGATCCACTAACAACTTAACACCACATTGGTGTTTGACACATCTACCACGAAGAAGACCTCAGTCACTGTATAGTTCCCCATAGTTAGCTGTAGTATGTGGAAAAATCTATTGCAATCCATCTGATGCTCACCAGGTATTGCAACATGAAAACCATCAAACTCCTTAGTAGGAATAACTCTTCATATTACGATGTACACATGTGTGAAATTGCGGGGAGCACAACTATCAGTCAATATTTTCACCCTGTGACCTTCTAGAACCCCTCTGAATCTGAAAATATGATACTTGGGAAATCCTGACATGGATTCTTTCCCTCTGCATGTGAAGTATCACCCCAAAATTTATGATGTATTTGTCCCTGTTCTTGTCCCTACACTGACTCCTCATCTCCATCATCATTGTCACTCTCAGAGTACACCTAAATATAGTGAGCCTTTCCCACCTTATCCATACCTGCACATCTATGTCGTTCTGCCCATGGCTCACAATAGTTGGAACAAATATTTTTATTTCTTAAATCCTTTTGTGTCTCCTCATCCATCTATGGCTTCCCAGTCCACTCCTTCTGAAAGGGCTTGACCTCTTTACTCTTATGAGGTAAAGAATTTTTATGAGTGAATTTATTTTTAGAAGTGGAATCTTGCATATCCATAGCCTTTTTAATTGTCGCACGAAGAGTAGTGGGTTCAAAGCCATTAACCCATCCATATATGGGCCTTAAAAACATCCCTATGTTAGTTTTTATAGCATCGGATGTGTTCTAGCCACGAGATCTGGTGGAGAGGCTAGAATACATGTATTCTCCAATACTATAAATCGTTTATGGAAATTCCACCTATAGACGACTTAATTAGATTAATTAGTCAGTTTTTAAATATTTCCTAAGTCTAAACTTAGGGAATATGATTAATTAATCATAATTAAATAAGTCATGGTGTGAAGGTGCTAGAAAAGCACATGGATCGATTTCTAATTAATCTTATTCATCGATTAAGATTTAATATTAGTCGTTGAAATCTCAATAGAGGATTATAAGAATAGTTTGATGGGGATTGAAGAAGATACACCAAATCAATTGAGCATTCGATTTTCATGGGAAATTGATTTCGAGAGTAGCAGTTTTGTGTTGCCATAAGTGATTAAGTGAGATCGATGCAGTGAGAGAGCGACGGGTAACTTACTAACATGTACCAAATTTGCGACGATTAGTTGTTGGAGTCTCTAAAAAATATGGTAAAAATATGGTTAATACAACTACAAAAATTTCTCTCTCGCATGTTAAGGAGCAGAGTCCCTACTCTTGCATTCATAAATAAAATGAAGATTTGTAGCAGCATTTTGGAAAATTATCTAAAATGGTGGAAGAGCACAAATCATATTATAGATTACAAGATAAATTAAACAATTTTTCTCATCAACGAAGGGGAAAATATGTCACCAATTTAAATTAGATGTCAAAAAACATTTGAAATTGGTTCCTTTGATTCAGTTGGAGAGTATAATCTTTCAATTATTGAAGAAAAGAGGGGAAACCATAACCATAACCAGAAGGGGTATACATATTTTCATTGGAGTACCTAGACTCAATGATTTCATCTCTGGAAGCATTGGCTTTGTCATAACCTCTACATTCCTAGTAATGTTTTTGTACATTAAGACTATTCGTAACTTCAAGAAAAAGTTGATATCTTTTAGAGATCTAATAGGCAAGATCAATTGTATCATATTGTGTATCAATGATATCCAACAAGGTAACGATGCAAGCGAGTGGATTAAAAATGCAAGGTTTTGGTTGGGTGAGATGAAATCCATTATTGGAAATGGAAATTGAATAAAATGCAACAAGATTGATCTAAAAAGAGAAAAGAGATCATAAATATCACGTTAAATGTTGATGTAAAAAAAAATCCACTATGGAAAAGTTCAACAACCATGGAAAGTTTCAATGTTATGAACAATCATCTCATAAGCCATTTAATTATTCCAACACTAGACAACCGTCTATGGAACCTCATTCCCAAGGCCAGGCCCAAACTTACCCCAAATAGACTAACATTTGGTTGATTCAGCGTCATTGTCATCATGAAATTTATCGATTGTGCCATCTTAGACAAGATGCTATCACCATTTCCTCATCATGAATTTCGAATATTGTTTCCTTTTGTGCAATGGACGACATCGTATATCATTTGTTTTGGAAGATATAGGACATAAGGTTATTTTCTTTGATCTGTTAGGTGGGAGAAATCCCTTATGTTGCATAATAAATGCAAGGCATGATCGGGCTTTTCGATCTCTAGATACTTCCCCAATACCATGAGAATTGGATGTTGGATCTATTAGTTGTATTACCAACACAATAATCAAGGATTAACTGATACTATTATTGCATATAACCAACGAAAATGCTACACCATTTTTTTCCTTAGACATAAACAATGAAAGGTAGTCAATTCTTCTAGAATTTCCACAACAGTTGGATGAAAATTATACATCCATGGCATTGAAAGGAAAGTTGTATTTATTGGATATCAATAATTGGGTATTCTGACGCACCAATGATCTTTGCGACGTTGTTCTCATGCTCTTTGACATTTAGAGGAAAATGTGGATGGTGGGAGATGATGAGAACGCAAATTGTGCTAGGCATTTAATGGGGTTTCCCAGATTTCGTCATGGTTGTGAGCATAAATTTATGGTTAAGACAAATTTAGGTAAATGTATAATATCCTCAAGTCTGGAACACTCTATGTAGTATCTCACACCACAGAAAATTTATACAACACTTTTCGCAATATTGTGGATCCCCATTTTGATAAATATCTCGCCGAAATTATTTACACTATCAATGACTTAGCAACTGAATGGATGTGAGTAAAGAGTCGGAAAAGTGAGCACACTCAACAATTTGATATGTTCAAACTCCCTAAGTAACCACATGATCGTTCTCAAGGTAAACACCAACATGGATGCTCTTTTTACGTGGTGGATGACCCCTTAAATATCTTCCTAGATAATAGTGGATGCTCTTCGTTGATAACATGTATGCTAATTTCATTATGGTGACATTTTTTTATCTTCACTAAATGATCCTCTACGGGCTCGCCCACTACATAAAAAGAGCATCCATGTTGGTGTTTAACTTTAAGAAGATCATGTGGGAACTTGGGGGTTTGAAAGGATCAACTTCTTGTATGCTCACTTTTCCAGCTATATATTGACCTCCATCCAGTTTCTACGTCATCCATAGCATAAATATTGATGATGGGATACTCATCAAAATGGGTATCCTCAATATTGCACTAAATACTGTATAATTTTTTCATGGTGTAATATATTGCATAGAGTGTGATGGACTTGGAGGATATTATACATTTACCTAAATTCATCTCAACCATAAATTTATGTTGACAACCACGATCAAATCTGGGAAACCCCATTAGATGTCTAATGAAATTTGCATTCACATCGTCTCCCACCATCCACATGTTCCTTTGAAAGTCGAAGTGCATGGGAATGAAATCTCTAGGATCATTGGTGCGTAAAAATACCCAAGGATTGATATCAAGTAAATGCAACTTTCCTTTCCACGTGATGGGTGTATAATTTTCATCCAATTGCTATGGAAATTCTGGAAGAACTGACCACCTTCCAATGTTTACGTCGAAGGAAAACATTGGTGTAGCATTTCCATTCGTCATATGCAACAATAGTATAATTTGGTCCTCGATTACTGCGTTAGGAATACAACGAGCAAATCCAAATTCCAATTATTGAGCTATTGTGGAAGTATATAGAGATTGAAAAGCATGATCATGCCCTACATTTAGTATGCAACATGAAAACGATCAAACTCCTTAGTAGGAATAACTCTTCATTTTACGATGTATACATCTACGAAATTGTGGGGAGCACAACTATCAATCAATATTGTCACCTTGTGACCTAGAATCTCACTGACTCTGAAAGTATGATACTTGGGAAATCTTCACATGGATTCTTTTCCCTCTGCATGTGAATTATCACCCCCAAAGTTTTTATGTATTTGTCCCTATGCTTGTCCCTGAAGTGACTCCTCATCTCCATCATCATTGTCACTCTCAGAGTACACCTAAATAAGTGAGCATTTCCCACCTTGTCCATACCTGCACATCTATTCCCTTCTACCCATGGCTCATGATATTTAGAAAAAATATTCTTCTTTCTTAAATCCTTTTGTGTCTCCACATCCATCTATGGCTTCCCAGTCCACTCCTTCTGAAAGGGCTTGACCTCTTTACTCTTATGAGGGAAAGAAGGTTTATGAGTGAATTTATTTTTAGAAGTGGGATCTTGCATATCCATAGTATTTTTAATTGTCACACGAAGAGTAGTGGGTTCAAAGCCATTAACCCATTCATGTATGGGCTCTAACAAAACCCCTATGTTATTTTTTATAGGATCGGATGTGTTCTAGCCACGAGATCTGGTGAAGAGGCTAGAATACATGTATTCTCTAATACCAGAAATCGTTTATGGAAATTCCACCTATAGACGACTTAATTAGATTAATTAGTCAGTTTTGTAACATTTCCTAAGTCTAAAATTAGGGAATATGATTAATTAATCTTAATTAATTAAGTCATGGTGTGAAGGTGCTAGAAAAGCACATGGATTGATTTCTAATTCATAATATTCATCAATTAAGATTTAATTGTAGTCGTTGAACTCTCAATAGAAGATTATAAGAATAGGTTGATGGGGATTGAAGAAGATACACCAAATCAGTTGAGCATTCAGTTTTCATGGGAAATTGATTTTGAGAGTAGCAGTTTTGTGTTTCCAGAAGTGATTAAGTGTGATCGATGTAGTGAGAGAGCGATGGGTACTTACTGACATGTACCAACTTTGTGGCGATTAGATGTTGGAGTCTATATAAAATATGGTTAATAAAACCACAAAAATTTCTCTCTCGCATGTTAAGGAGCAGAGTCCCTACTCCTGCATTCATAAATCAAATGATGATTTGTAGCAGCTTTTTGGAAAATTATCTAAAATGGTGGAAGAGCACAAATCATATTATAGATTACAAGATAAATTAAACAGTTTTTCTCGTCACCGAAGGGGAAGAGATGTTACCAATTTAATTTCAGATGTCAAAAAACATTTGAAATTGGTTCCTCTGATTCAGTTGGAGAGTATAATCTTGCAATTATTGAAGAAAAGAGGGGAAACCATAACCATAACCGGAAGGGGGAGACATATTTTCATTGGAGAACCTAGACTCAATGATTTCATCTCTGGAATCGTTGGTTTTTTCATAACGTCTACATTCCTAGTAATGTTTTTGGACATTAAGACAATTCATAACTATAGGAAAAAGTTAGTGTTTTTTTAGAGATCTAATAGGCAAGATCAATCGTATCATATTGTGTATCACTGATATCCAACAAGGTAACGATGCAAGCGAGTGGATTAACAATGCAAGGTTTTGGTTGGGCAAGATGAAATCCATTATTGGAAAGGGAAATTGAATAAAATACAACAAGATTGATGTAAAAAGAGAAAATATATCACAAAGCTCACGTTAAATGTTGACGTAAAAAAAGTATCCACTATGGAAAATTTCAACAACCATGGAAATTTTCAATGTTATAAACAATGATCTCATAAGCCATAAAATTATTCCAGCACTAGACGACTGTCTACGGAACCTCATTCCCAAGGCCAGGCCCAAACTTACCCCAAATATACTGACATTTGGTTGAGTTAGCGTTGTTGTCATCATGAAATTTATCAATTGGGCCATCTTAGACAAGAGGTTGTCACCATTTCCTCATCATGAATTTTGAACTGCGTTTCCTTTTACGCAATGGACGACATCACATAGCATCTGTTATGGAAGATATAGGACATAAGGTTATTTTCTTTGATCTGTTAGGTGGGAGAAATCCCGTATGTTGCATAATAAATGCAGGGTATGATCGGACTTTTCGATCTCTGGATACTTCCACAATAGCTTGAGAATTGGATGTTGGATCTATTAGTTGTATTACCAACACAATAATCGAGGATTAACTGATACTATTAATGCATATAACCAATGTAAAAGCTACATTATTGTTTTCCTTAGACATAAACAATGAAAGGTGGTCAGTTCTTCCAGAATTTCCATAACAGTTGTGTTAGTCATCAGTATTTTGCCTTTGTAGATGACTAAATGCTTATCCTAGATTTCTAGAAACAAAATTGATGAATATTGTGAGTTCTAGAAATCTCATTGCCTTCATTATCCTTAGGATAAATTTTTCATTGTTCTATTATTCTATCAAGGCATGGCTAGTCTATCACTCCCAAAAGACCAAATCATGGACTTATGTCACTCATTCTCACTATGTTTTCCACCTCTGACCTTACCACTCTGTTTCTGTTTGCCCAACCCTTCTATTTACACCTTGGATTTCCAAGTAGCCTAACCTTTTCCCCTATTCACCAAATACCTCAGGCATTGGTGGTTTTAACCTACCTTTATGGGCTCTTTAGATAAGTCAAAGTTATTAGTTTCTAGGATTGTAATGCATAAAGGTTTTCCAATGATTTTTTTTACACCCACGAACCCTAAGTGAAGTATTAAGCCAAAGGACAAGTCCAAAAGGCCTCCGAATAGGTCATGTAGGGTCTCCTAGGTTATTCATTGTTTTGGTTTTCCAAGACTCACTGTTTTACATGTGCCCAAAGATGAAATCAAATGACAAGGAGGGTGAGCTTATGATTGTCCAAAAGGTATCAAAAACCTCCAAGAGAAACCTCCTTTGATCAGAGGATAAATTCTACAAAAAGACAGTTGCCTATCTTTAAAAAATTTTGCAGGAATGGTTTATGATGGTTATCAGCTGAAGAGAGGCAAGGTGAGAAGCCAAAATCCTCAAGGAAATTCACAAAAAAGGGGAGACAACATGCCTATGAAACAAAGAGTATCAGGGTTTTTATAACTGATTGGAAAAACAGGTGTTTCCCAACAAGGATTAGCTCCAAAGGATCACAAGGATAGAGGTACATAAGCGCCACTGAGCATAAATTGAAGATTCATTGAGACAATAAATGAATGTTAGAGACCTCCTTGAAGACAGCAGGCAGAAATTGAAAAATGATATCAGAGGATGACTTACTTGGTTTTTCAAGACAACACTGTTTCACTGCACCAAAGGGATAAATTCTAAAGAGTATCAGTATGAAGGAGCCTAAACTTTCAAAGTACAATCAAAGGTCTTTAAAATGGTCAAAAGAAGGAAAGCAGGAGGTTAAGTATCAAATAAGAAATCAAATTGAGCATGAGTTCTATTGCTGATTTATTAAGGTGTCAAAACTCCAAAGGAAGTTTAAGAAGATCAAAACACTATGTTAGGGCACTTGCATGAGCAACACAAAAGTGTCCCAAAGAAGACATGGTAGGCATGATTTGTAGTCTTGTACAAAACATAGATGTCACTATCAAAATCAGTAAGAGGGGAATAAAGTTATGTTTTCAAAATCACCCACCAAAAGATCACTTTTTATGTGTCTAAAGTCACCTCCTGCAAAATGGTAAAGAAAATATCAGTAAAAGGATAAAAGATCAAAAGTAAACATTAGAAAAAGTGGGTTTTGGTTTTAATTATTTTTTCCAAGGGTATAAAAAGCCTATGGCTATCACTCAAACTCATTTGTCATATGAAAAAAAGGAGAGAAAAGCTTTCAAGTAAAAAATCAGGGTTTATGGAAAAGTTTTGGGTAGGAGAAGCCATGCGCTACGCTCCTGTAAAGCCGCGCTATGCGCCTGTGGGTTCTCTCTATGTAATTTACAACTAGGCGTTGCACTCCTGTAGCAGTGCGCTACACATTTACTGTGTGCAGGACCGCCAAACACCGTTTAATGCAGAAACCCAACCACACTGCGTGCAGGACCGCCCGACACCCGACCCCATGCAGGTCTGCCCATGCTACACACTGGGTCATTTAGCACTCACCCAACGTCGTGTAGAAGAAAGGCCCAACCGGCCCGAACTTTGTTCACCTGACACCGTGCAGAAGGAAGGCCTGACTGACCCAAGACTTGCTCACCCGACAGGACTAGACTGTGTGCAAGCTCTGCTGCACTGCGCGCCTGCCCGTTCAGGTGTTGCACGAAGAAAATAGGCCTATTCTACACTCCTATGCTACATTCAGGGCCAACCCGACAACCCGTGTAGGGTCAAACCGACTTGCCCGGTGCTGCGCGCTCAGCCAGAATGTTGTTAAAGCCTATGCAAGCCCTCAAATTTTCTCAAGACCTCTCCAAATTCTTGCTTGGCACCTCCTAAGGATTTTTAAGAGGTATTTAGATCTATTTCCCCCTCTCATGTTGTTTTAAAGGGTGAATTTAGAAAGAAAGTTGGAAACCCTAGAGGAAAAGATAAGTTTGGTACCCATGCTTATAAGTGGCTTCTCTACCAAATAAACCTCTCCATTTGCACAACTAGCCTTCACACTACCAGGCCTTGACACTACTATCTCCTCACCATCCCACTCACCTTCTTCATATCATTTCACAAGCAGCTTCAAGTTTCTGATTTCAAAGAAAGATTAGAGATAAAATGTCTAGAGAAGACAACGATGCCCATGGCGAGGGAGGCCAAAGGCCTAGGGGACCACAGAGAAATGGTGGGAGAGAAAACAGGTTTGAGCCTTTGAGCACCAAGGAGTTGACAACCTCCCCTACCACAGTTGCATATTTCCAAGAGGTAGGATGTTATGACTTCTGTGAAAAAGTACAAAGAGTCAAAAGTCACCCTGAGTTGACTAGAATTTTCATCCTAAACCTCCATAACCACCAAGTACACCTAGCTGGAGTGAAGTTTGAGATGTCCACCAATACAATTTCCATGGCCACTAGTATACCTTGCATGGGAGAAAAATGATTCAAACAGGTGAGTTTGGACATAAGCCATTACCATCCTTTTTTGAAACCAAGATACCAAGTTGATTACAAGACCATTTTTCCCTTCTCCCATCTGTTGGAAAGGTATGCCCATTTAATGAAAACCATCATGAAATATTTTACTTGTGAGGGTAGGTTTTCCAGACTCTATTCCTAGTATATAAGACTCCTCATGCATTTCACTAGGGCCAAGCTACTGCATTTGCCTTATTATCTTTATAGAAGTATTGATAAGATGTCATACATTGTGCAAAAAAGGCCTCCTTCAAAACAAATGAAGAGTATTTTCCACCATTCTCTCATCAAGATGATTGTGTTGTATCAATTAGAGCAACAGGGTATCCCATGGGAAGTGTTCATCGCCCATGATGTTTTCACAAATCCACAACCTCTTCCTCTACAAATTTTTTCCTCAATTCCTCCCTCAACCCCCACTGACCATGATTCCTCATCCACACATGAATCATCTCCCTAAGAGAAATTCCCTCCTTCACCTTCTCCTGAAGCATCAAAACAAGAATAAAGTGATGAAGAACAAGAGGAAAATAGTGACAAAGAGGAAAATGACATCCAAGAAGAAAATGACAGTCAAGAGGAAGAAACAAGTGATGAGGGAGAGAAAAATAAAAATGAAGAAAGTGGTAATGAGGCAGAACATGAAGACAATGGCAGTGAGGAAGAAAATGGCAGTGAAAAAGAGGATAGTTTAGAACAAGAAGACAATGAAGAGGAAGATTTTGAAGACATAGACAGTGATCCCAATAGTGAAGAAGAAAAAGATGACAAGGCAGGAGATATAGAAGGGGATGACAGTGATAAAAATGAAAGCAATGAGGACATAACAGGGGACATCAAAGAGTTTGAGGACAATGAAGAAACTGAAAAAGGTACCTCTAGCAGTAACCCCACAGAAAATGAAAATGATGACAGTCAAGAGACAAAGGCAGATTCTGAAAACAAAAATAGTGAAGATGAAGAAGAAAACAGTGAGCCAAATAATGAAGAAGAGACAAATGAAGAAGGGACAGATGATGAAAAGACAGAATTAGAAGAAGAGACATAGGAAGAAGATGAAGACAATGGTAGTGGGAAAAACAATGACTCTGATGAAGAGGACAATTTAGAACAAAATGACATTGAAGAAGATATGGAAGAGGATGGAAATGATGAAAATGCTCAAAACAGTGATGAAGACACTAACAAAGACACCTCTAGCAATGACACCATGAACCCAAAAAGCAGTCAAGAGATTGATGATAGTGGTGAAGGTCATGACAGAGATATTAGCATGAAAGAAAATGAAAATGCCTCTCAAGAGGGAAATCAAGAACAAAATGAAGAAGACATGAATACAGAGATCATGGATGAAAGGAAAGACAATCTTAAGGTTAGCCATGAAGAGGGAATTCTAGTAGAAAATTTTGATTTTCTCCCTCTCACATATCAAAAGGGGCCAAGGAAAGTGTTTGTTGCCTCCAAAAGGCAAGGTACCTAGCCATCTACATCAGCTCAGCCACTAGACAAAGGGAAACAAAGGGTAAAGGAAGAAGAAGAAGGCCATGAGGTGGAGAGGGATTTTGAGATCATTCAAGTAGATAATGATGAGGAGAATGAGGCAAGAATTACAAACATGCTCCTCCAGGACAAAAATGCACAAATCAAAGACCTCCAAGCACATTTAGATAGGGCCAAGAGTATAAATGATGCCTTTGACTTGGAAAATAGGCAGCTAGGAGCACAAATGGAAATCTATGAAGCTAGAGCCCTCAAGGCCCAGAAAGAAGCCCAAAAGGCACAAATGAGAATAGAGGAGTTAATAGGAACTTATGAGGAGAGTAGTGATGAGGAAGGACAATCTATGAGAAGACCTAGAACCATGGGATTGAAGAAAGCATTGGCTAAACAAAGGGAGGAATAATCAGCCCTAGTAGAACAACTCTCTTTAGATGAAATTTTGGCTATGGATATACCCCATGACCAGGAGCCTTGGTTGGAGAGAGCTAACATACACTTGGAGACCAAATTGAAGAAAGAAAATCAAGATCTTGACCTACAAAGAAGAATGACTAAACATTATGCCCGAAGGAACCAAATTTCAAGGGCTAAATTGAAAAAGGATCAAGACAAGCTCCAGGCACTAAAAGAAGAAAAGGGTCAAGGTAGGCTTGGAATATTGGCACAAGCATCTCTACAGGTCTCCCAAAACCCATGAGGCACTCATCCACCAAATTTGGGAGAATTTTGACAAGTTTTTTGGTTTTTGCTAATTTTGAGGCCAAGGGGGTAGCACACATGGTGCTACGATCTTTTTCAAAGCATCTTCAGGAGGAAAGGCTTACATTTTTTGGATCCTCATCACTAATATAGCATGCACACAAAGTTTCAAATCAATTGGAGTTGTTTTGGTCTCCAAAAGGGTCAAAAACACCCAATTTTTCACCATTCTGCCTGCTTTTCACGACATGTGTTGTGCCTTTACCAACCTTGGAATTTTTTTTTTTTGAACAGGTTACAGAGGTCAGATTAGAAAAAAAAGGGTATATCTGGAAGTTAGACTTCAAGGGATTTCCAACGAGCCATCACAGAGCCTTTTACGTGTTGGCTTTTGATGAGTTTTTAGAGAAATACATGGTTCTTTGAGGTTGAAGAGAAATTTTGTGTTATGGAGCTTGTGAATGATATGCTTTGATTAATGATGATGAATGATATGCTTGCAGGATCCCTGAGTTTGGTAAATGGTGATGTGTCTCTAATTTGTTCATGTTTTCTTGTTTATCATTATGTCCATCTTTCTATGTTACAGTAGAGCAGAAAATTATAGGCTAAGAAATGTTGTTTGAGGCACCTTAGTCCTCCTATTTGCTACTGTCTTTATGTTTTCCTATGTTGGGTGTGTTTAAGGAATTCTTAGTTTCTCCTTAAGCCTCTTTATGCTTGTTTATTTCATCAATAGATTAATATGCTAGTTTCCAAATATGTTTTATGGAAAGCCCTCCTTATTTGATGCTATCTAAACTTCGTTTTGAAATCTCTCTTTGAAAGTATTACTTGTTAGGTTAAGCCAAAGAGGTCTTGTTCTAATCTTGCCCTTTGTCCATGCTTGTCAGTTTGCCTCAAAGTTCTTTATAGATTGATTGATGATGTCTAGGAGTTCCCTCTTCATTGGTTAATGTTATTTGTTATCTTATATGTTTTCAAACTTTCTAGGTGAAATCAGTGAAGTCAGATAGGATTTCTTGCTTTCTTTGTTTCACTAAATTGTTCATCTTGGATGTCTATTTGTTTAAAGTATTGTCATTCAGTAAATGGTTTGCCCTACCTCATGATTATTATCTTTTTCTTATCCGTATTTGAGACCTTCTTGTTTATGGGTTTATGACAAAGGATTCTTAACTGCCCTTTGCCCTACCTTCTTTTCCCAACTTAATGTCCACCTCACTTCACACATAACCTTAAAAGATCCATTGAATACACTAGATTTTCCCTGTGATGCGCTCTGACTCATTGTTGAGATATCCATGACTTTCATAGACTCCATAGCCCAATTATTTGATGCCCTCTTATTCCACCTATTCCACTTGATCATTTTACCCAACCCAACCAAACAAACAAAACCCTAAACTTCACAACTAGCCTAAAATCAACCATCTAAAGCAAACAAGTTCACATCCTTTACTTATAATAGAGAGAGCCCTCTCTGAGTCCAGGAAGGCTAGGTCCTAGGACTCCAAAGGCTGGTTTCATGTTACCCTATGCATTTGGTCTACCAATCTGCTAAATCACAGGACCCTAACATCCTAGTAATCATGGTCGGACCTTCTGAGTAATTAACAAGCTTACACATCCTAGAAAATTCAGAAGCCCTTGTCAAATAGTATCTATTGATTTATCGCCACACTAACATTCTGGTGATCACGGTGGGACCTTCTGAGTAAGTTCATGCTTAGATATTCCTTAAAATATTCAGAAACCCTTGAAAGATAGTATCCGGTGGTTCATTGCCACCTCATCGCCACACTAACATTCTTGCAATCATGGTGGGACCTTCTGAGTAAGTTCATGCTTAGATATTCCTTAAAATATTTAGAAACCCTTGATAAATAGTATCTGGTGGTTCATTACCACCTCATCGCCACACTAACATTCTAGCGATCACGATGGGACCTTCTGAGTAAGTTCATGCTTAGATATTCCTTAAAAGATTCAAAAACCCTTGACAGATAGTATCCGGTGGTTAATTTCCACCTCATCGCCACACTAACATTCTAGCGATCACGGTGGGACCTCTGAGTGAGTGACAATCTAAGTATCCCTTAGGACTTTAGAAACCCTTTTCAAATCATAGAGAACTCAAAGTGTCAGCCAATGAGTAGAATCTGGTTGTTTCACCATCCTAGAAAAATGATGACTCAGCTATAGGACACTCTTACAAACCTTAGGGCTACAGAAAGGAACTCAGAAAACCCCAAAACATCCATAGATTGGTTTATTGTCAGTTATTGGTGGTGTACCATAAACATACATCCTTAAAACAAAAAAAACATCCACCTAACGACTCCACTAGCCTCCAGTAGGCCTATTGTTTCATTAGTTCTCATTTAGACTCCCTGAGATTGTATCAAATCAACGCTCAGAAGTTTAGAAACCTAGTTCTACAGTGTGAGAGTTTAGCAAACACTAAGAGAGGTCAGCCTTCCAAAAATAGTCCTAAAACTTTCAGCCTCTCTAAATTTTGATTTTGAAATATGGCTTCACAAAGGATCAGTACCAGATCTCATCCAGACCCAAATCCTCCTACCATATTTGATGACCCAGAAAATATTTTGTGGCAAACTTATAGATCTGGAAACTTAACCACTGTTAGGACCATTCATAGAGCAAGCTCAATCCCTGAACATCTTACAACTTTGAAAGATCCCCAGTTTGACTTGTACCATACAAAGAACCTCTTCAGAACCAAGTCACAAACTGATATCGACCAAACTGACCTTGAGCCCATAGATTTGCAGCAGAGTTCTGGTAGAGAAGTCTCTCCTTCCACACCACCTGAGTTTCATCTTCTCCATCACTTCAGCTCTTTCCATACCAAATCTGCTCAGAATCAGTTTGCCGGTCCAAGTACTTCCACCACACCCATCCATACCACCACTGTGCAAACCACTCCATTTCACTCTACACCCCCTTTCACAAACCATCCTCTTGTAAATTCTCCATTAGCTCCCATCATTGAAGCTTGGTATGCCCCCCTAGTTTTACCACAACCTTTGGTACCTTTACCAAATGATTACCAATCCAGAATTCCCCACTTCATCGGAGCTGAATCCATCAATGCCCAACAGCATGTAGATAGGATAAATGATGCCTTTGACTATATGGAATTGGAAGAGGAAACCATTAAAATGAGGATATTTGCACAAAGCCTAGGAGGAGAAGCCAAAAAATGGTTTAAAGGCTTAGATCCTAACTCCATACATGTTCTCCCTTCCCTTTAGCAATCTTTCATAAACAAGTAGGAAATCAAGAAAAACCCCCTCCAAATCCTTTCTAAATATAAAAATCTTAAGATGAATGTAGGGGAGAGTGTACAAGAGTATTGCACCAAGTTTAACAGTGTCTATAATGCCCTCCCCCCTCACATGAAACCTCCATAGGGCCTGGCATTAGTGAAATTTCCTGAAGGCTTTGATCCAGACATGACATACAAATTAAGAGAGAGGGATCCCAAAACTTTAGAAGAAACGAAAAGGGAAGCTATTAGTGCTAAATCCAACTTGATTGAAAAAAGAGCTAGGATGAGGTTGGAAAAAAGAGTCACTTACAAAGATGAAACCATAGCCTCAGCCTCCTCTTCTGATGCCAAGATAGATAGACTAGTCAGAACCGTGGAGAGAATGATGGAAAGGATAAAATTGAATGAAAGAGCACCTCCTAGGGAAAATCAACCAAATCCCCAAAACAGAAATAGAACTCAAAACTTCAGAAGAGACCCTCCCCAAAATAGGCCACGATACAATGACCAACAAATTAGGCCTCCTTTCCAAGATAATTATCTTGATGAAGAGGGAGGAGAGAATGCAGAGCCTGAAGAAAGCCATGTAAACTTAATAGGTTCGGATAATGAAGATAATGTTTTTCTGAGGACTACAGGTTGGGATTTTAAAATGAAATAATGGAAGTCCATAGGCAATATGACTTTAGGAGAAAAAAGAACCAAGATGCCCACAAGAAAAAGCAAATAGACACTGCTGTTAGGAAAACACCTGAAAACATTCCTAAAAAGACAGCAGACAATACCAACACCATGGCTAAGAAAAATGATCCAAACAAAGACAAAACTAGCCAACCAAGTGGTGACACAAGCTACCCTAGTACCTCTACTAGTGGCCCTGAGAAAACTCTTTTGTCCAAAGCTCCAAATCAGAATCAACAAATTAAAAATGTAGAAAAATTTATGGCGGATAAAACTGATGTAAATATGTCTAAAACATAAATACCTTTTAGTTTTGAAGGAGAGGTTGCTAAAATCAAGATAACCATGCCTCTCATTGAACTGATTACCCAAGGCACATACAAATCTCAAGTTCTGAAAGTTCTAAACATAGGGAATGATACCAATACTTTACACTTGGTTGATGACACACCGAGCTGTTATTTTGACCCAAAATAGAAGGAAAATATCAAGAAGGAGCCATTCCCCCTTTCTATATCAGCCTAAACATACATGACAAGATCTTACATAATGTCATGCTAGACTCCGGTGCCTCTCACAATCTTATGCCAAAGGTTGTGATGGAGAGATTAGGCCTAGAAATAACTAAACCTTATAAAGACTTGTACTCCTTCGATTCGAGTAGAGTCAAGTGTTTGGGCCTAATCAAGGATCTTTGTGTCAATCTGGCACAAGTACCGGCTAAAATCCTAGTTATGGACATAGTAGTGGCAGATATTCCTCCCAAGTATGGCATGATTTTATCCAGATCTTGGGGAGCCAAGCTTCAGGGGAACCTTCAACTAGACATGTCCTATGCTACCATCCCAGTTTTTAACCAGACAAGGAGATTATACCGAGAGTCACACATGAAGTATATGGTTAGCAGTCAAGAAAGGCCACACAATACCCCTCTTTATTCCATACATTCAGGTCTTGATTCTTTCATTCTACATACCGAAGGAGACATTAATGAGCAGGTAAGTGAATTTGAGACAAATCTAGACACATTGCAACAGTCAAACCAGTCTCTGCATGAGGGACTCAGTAGTCAACACTATAACAACCCCGAACAAACACATGATGATAAAACTGAACTTGACTTTATGCAAACTGAAAATGAAGTTTCAAAACCAAAAATCAGTTTGAAATCTGAATCAAGTTGCACAAATGAAGGACAAACCTCAACAACAGAACTTTTTCCCTTTGCCAATCCAGAAGTGTTGAAATACCCTCACATAACATAAATATTTAGGAATCCGGATCAAAAGAGTCTTATGTTTTTGCCTTACATAGACACCTCATCATCAAATAATTTTGTCCCTTCAGAGGAATTATTGACTCTCACAAATATTGCTATGGAACCTAAAGGGGTAACTACTACAACCAATATAGAGGAGTATGATGTAGGCAACCTAGGAAGGCCCAAAATGATTAATTTATCCAAAACCTTGTCATTACACATAAAACTGAAATACATAAGGCTATCCAAGAAGTTTCAGGATGCTTTTGTGTATAGGGATGAAAGCTTAAAGCCTTGTGACATAGGCATTATTCGAAAAAGGTCTCCTTCCAAGAGAAACATTGAAACCCTTGGACAAATTGTGTCACTAACAAAGAAAGCCAAATGATGCAGATTGTGTATAGACTTTAGGTGCCTAGAAAAAACCTCCATGAAGTAAAAATATCCTTATCCCAAGATAAATCATCCTATAAAATGAGTAGAAATTTCTAACAAGATGTCATTACATGATAGTGTTTCAGGTTGTCATCCGATGATACCACTTTCGATCAATCAGCATAAAGACATTTTCAAAGTTCCTTGGAACAACTACATGTTTGACCAAATGTTTCTTGGGCTAAGGAGTGCTGAAGACACCTTCCAAAGAGTCATGGCCCCTATTTTCAACTTCTTCACTAAGACACACATTGATGATATTATCATCTGTTTTAAGCTGATAAAGAACACATTTTCTACCTAAAGATGATATTTGACAGAAACAAATTTGGGAAGCAAGACTCAAAGAGGAAATACCAAGGAAAGCATGGTTTGTTTGAAATTTTTTGGAAAAACCCTTATACCATGTTTTCAAATGGAGGAAACTATGATTTCTGTTCATAAGAGCTGAATGGACAAAGAATGTTAGGAGATCCTTTTGAGGATAGGATGCTCAAGTACCATTGCTGTAAAAACCCTTAGTTTAAAATTTTTTCATTCATCGTACATAAAAATTGCATGAGAAAATTCACAAAAGACACAAAAACAAAGAAAGAAAGAAAAAAAGGGCAAATTTGAAAAGAGGTACAACCCCATACCCAAAAAATAGTAGTACTGAAAGTGTGCAAGCCTAAATGCCACTACTTGTTCAGAAAGAAGATCTTGTTCAGACATCTAGCCTAATCATGGCTGAACATGCTCTAAATTTGTGTTGATAAGTTAGTGAAAGAGAGCTTGTCGAATCCTTCAAACTTGACTTGTCAAAAATAGTAGATTAGGAGTGAAAGATACCGGTTCCACATGCTTAAATCTGAAATAAAGAGAAGGATAGGGATGATTAGAAAATGATGAAACACAACCCTCATGCCTTTTAGTTTTGTTTTTTATGAAAATAATGTTTGTGTGCATCTTGTCTCAAATGCCGCAACTCATGATGAATCAGATTGTCTAATCCTAGTTCAAATCATGTTTTCAATTTCATGTCAATAGCTTAGAGAATGAAGTCTGTCATACTGCTTAATCTTGGCAGTCAAATAGTCTAGGTAGAGAATAAAAGGAGTTCACTAGCATAATTTGAACTCTTGGAAGAAATAAGGGTACAAGTAGATAGTTTGTTTTTGTTTTCAAAAGAAAATGAATGTCAGGGGTTTTCCAGTTTAAGTGCACCCAAGGAAGAAAAAATGCTAGGCAAAATAAGATGGGTAGGTAGAGATGAAGTTGAAGTAATCATGTTTTTCAGCTTATTAAGATCACAACTTCAAGCAAGCATCAGCAAAAGAAAAGAAGAAAATATGCCCAATGGATGAGGCACTGGTCTTCATGAAACCAAGAGATTTGAAATTATGGACACTTCCTGAAAAGGAGCTGCCCTCCCCAAGTGGAGCCACTGTTAGTCATCAATATTTTTTTCTTTTTTAGATGACTAAATTCTTATCCTATATTTCTAGAAACAAAATTGATGAATATTGTGAGTTCTAGAAATCTCACTGCCTTCATTATCCTTAGGATAAATTTTTCACTGTTCTACTATTCCATCAAGGCATGGCCAATCTATCACTCCCAGAAGACCAAATCATGGACTTATGTCACTCATTCTCACTATGTTTGCCACCTCTGACCTTACCACTCTGTTTCTGTTTTCGCAACCCTTCTATTTACACCTTGGATTTCCAAGTAGCCTAACCTTTTCCCCTATTCACCAAATACCTCAGGCATTGGTGGTTTTAAGCTACCTTTCTGGGCTCTTTAGATAAATCAAAGTTATCAGTTTCTAGGATTGCAATGCATAAAGGTTTGTCAATGATTTGTTTTACACCCATGAACCCTAAGTGAAGTATTAAGCCAAAGGACAAGTCCAAAAGGCCTCCCAATAGGTCATGTAGGGTCTCCTAGGTTGTTCATTGTTTTGGTTTTCCAAGACTCACTGTTTTACATGTGCCCAAAGATGAAATCAAATGAAAAGGAGGGTGAGCTTATGATTGTCCAAAAGGTATCAAAAACCTCCAAGAGAAACCTCCTTTGATTAGAGCATAAATAATGCAAAAATACAGTTGCCTATCTTAAAACATTTCTACAGAAATGGTTTATGATGGTTTTCAGCAGAAGAGAGGCAAGGTGAGAAGCCAAACTCCTCGAGGACATTCACAGCAAAGGGGAGACAACATGCCTATGAAACAAAGAGTATCAGGGTTTTTATAACTGATTGGAAAAACAAGTGTTGCCCAGCAAGGATTACATCCAAAGGATCACAAGGACAGAGGTACATAAGCGCCACTGAGCATAAATTGAAGATCCATTGAAACAAGAAATGAAGGCGAGAGACCTCCTTGAGGACAGCAGGCAGAAATTGAAAAATGATATCAAAGGATGACTTACTTGGTTTTTCAAGACAACACTGTTTCATTGCACCAAAGGGATAAATTCTAAAGAGTATCAGTATGAAGGAGCCTAAAATTTCAAAGTACAGTCAAAGGTCTTCAAAATGGTCAAAAGAAGGAAAGCAGGAGGTTAAGTATGAAATAAGAAATCAAATTGAGCATGAGTTCCACTGTTGATTTATTAAGGTGTTAAAACTCCAAAGGAAGTTTAAGAAGATCAAAACACTATGTTAGGGCACCTGCATGAGCAACACAGAAGTGTCCCAAAGAAGACATGGTAGGCATGATTTGCAGTCTTGGAAAAAACATAGATGTCACTATCAAAAGAATTAAGAGGGGAAGAAATTTATGTTTTCAAAATTACCCACCAAAAGATCACTTTTTATGTGTCTAAAGTCACCTCCTGCAAAAAGGTAAAGAAAATATCAGTAAAAGGATAAAATATCAAAAGTAAACATTAGCAAAAGTGGGTTTTGGTTTTAATTGTTTTTTCCAAGGGTATAAAAAGCCTATGGCTATCACTCAAACTCATTTGTCATATGCAAAAAAGGAGAGAAAAGCTTTCAAGTAAAAAATCAGGGTTTATGGCAAAGTTTTGGGTAGGAGAAGCCCTGCGCTACGCTCCTGTAAAACTGCGCTATGCACCTATGGGTTCTCTCTGTGTAATTTACAACTGGGCATTGTGCTCCTGTAGCAGTGTGCTACACGTTTACCGCGTGCAAGACTGCCTGACACCGTTCAGTGCAGAAGCCCGACCACACCGCATGCAAGACTACCCGACACCCGACCCCGTGCAGGTCTGCCCATGCTACACGTTGGGCCATTCAGCACTCACCCGATGTCGTGTAGAAGAAAGGCCTGACTAGCCCGAACTTTGTTCACTCGACGCCGTGCAGAAGGAAGGCCTGAATGGCCTGAGACTTTCTCACCCGATAGGACTAGACTGTGTGCAGGCTCTGCCACGCTGTGCGCCTGCCCGTTCAGGTGTTGCACGAAGAAAATAGGTCTGTTCTATGCTCCTATGCTACATTTAGGGCCAACCCGACAACCCGTGCAAGGTCAAACCAACTCGCTCGGTGCTGCGCTCCTGCGCTGCGCGCTCAGCCAGAAAGTTGTTAAAGCCTGTGCAAGCCCTCAAATTTTCTCAAGACCTCTCCAAATTCTTGCTTGGCACCTCCTGAGGATTTTAAAGAGGTATTTAGATCTATTTTCCCCTCTCATGTTGTTTTAAAGGGTGAATTTAGAAATAAAAATGGAAACCCTAGAGGAAAAGATAAGTTTGGTCTCCATGCTTATAAGTGGCTTCTCTACCAAATAAACCTCTCCATTTGCACAACTAACCTTCACACTTCCAGGCCTTGACACTACTCTCTCCTCACCATCCCACTCACCTTATTCATATCATTTCACAAGCAGCTTCAAGTTTCTGATTTCAAAGAAAGATTAGAGATAAAATGTCTAGAGAAGACAGTGATGACCATGGCGAGGGAGGCCAAAGGCCTAGGGGACCACAGAGAAAGGGTGGGAGAGAAAACAGGTTTGAGCCTTTAAGAACTAAGGAGTTGATAGCCTCCCCTACCACAATTGCATATTTCCAAGAGGTAGGATGCTATGACTTCTGTGAAAAAAGTACAAAGAGTCAAAAGTCACCCTGAGTTGACCAGACTTTTCGTCCTAAACCTCCATAACCACCAAGTACACCTAGCTGGAGTGAAGTTTGAGTTGTCCACCAATACAATTTCCATGGCCACTGGGATACCTTGCATGGGAGAAAAATGGTTCAAACAAGTGAGTTTGGACTTAAGCCATTAATAGCCTTTTTTGAAACCAAGATACCAAGCTGATTGCAAGACCATTTTTCCCTTCTCCCATCTGTTGGAAAGGCATGCCCCTTTAATGAAAACCACCATGAAATATTTTACCTGTGAGGGTAGGTTTTCCAAACTCTATTCCTACCATATAAGACTGCTCATGCATTTCACTAGGGCCAAGCTACTGCATTTTCCTTATTACCTTTATAGAAGTATTGATAAGATGTCATACATTGTGCAAAAAAGGCCTCCTTCACAACAAATGCAGAGTCTTTTCCACCATTCTCTCATCAAGATGATTGTGTTGCATCAATTAGAGCAACAGGGTATCCCAAGGGAAGTGTTCATTGCCCATTATGTTTTCACAAATCCACAACCTCTTCCTCTACAAATTTTTCCCTCGCCATCTCATCCACCTTCCTCAATTCCTCCCTCAACCCCCACTAACCATGATTCCTCATCCACACAAGAATACTCTCCCCAAGAGAACTCCCCTCCTTCACCTTCTCCTGAAGCATCAGAACAAGAATAAAGTGATGAAGAAAAAGAGGAAAACAGTGACAAAGAGGAAAATGACAGTAAAAAAGAAGAAACAAGTGATGAGGGAGAGAAAAATAAAAATGAAGAAAGTGGTAATGAGGCAGAATATGAAGACAATGGCAGTGAGGAAGAAAATGACAGTGAAAAAGAGGGAAGTTTAGAACAAGAAGACAATGACGATGAGGATTTTGAAGACAAAGGCAGTGATCCCAATAGTGAAGAAGAAAAATATGACAAGGTAGTGATCTCAATAGTGAAGAAGAAAAATATGACAAGGCATGAGATATAGAAGGGGATGACAGTGATCAAAATGAAAGCAATGAGGACATTACAAGGGACAGCAAAGAGTTTGAGGACAATGGCAGTGGGAAAAACAATGACTCTAATGAAGAGGACAGTTTAGAACAAAATGACACTGAAGAAGATATGGAAGAGGATGGAAATGATGAAAATGCTCAAAACAGTGATGAAGACACTAACAAAGACACCTCTAACATTGACACCATGAACCCAAAAAGCAGTCAAGAGATTGATGATAATGGTGAAGGTCATGACAATGATATTAGCATGAAGGAAAATGAAAATGCCTCTCAAGAGGGCAGTCATGAACAAAATGCAGAAGACATGAATACAGAGATCATGGATGAAAGGAAAGACAGTCTGAAGGTCAACCATGAATAGGGAATTCTAGTAGACAAATTTGATTTTATTCCTCTCACATATCAAAAGGGGCCAAGGCAAGTGTTTTCTACCTTGAAAAGGCAAGGGACCTTGCCATCTACATCAGCTCAGCCACTAGACAAAGGGAAACAAAGGGTAAAGGAAGAAGAAGAAGACCATGGGGTGGAGAGGGATTTTGAGATCATTCAGGTAGATAGTGACGAGGAGAATGAGGCAAGAATTACAAAAATTCTCCTCTAGGACAGAAATTCACAAATCAAATACCTCCAAGCACATTTAGATAGGGCCAAGAGTATAAATGATGCCCTTGACTTGGAAAATAGGCAGCTGGGAGCACAAATGGAAATCTATGAAGCTAGAGCCCTCAAGGCCCGGAAAGAAGCCCAAAAGGCACAAATGAGAATAGAGGATTTAATAGGAACTTATGAGGAGAGTAGTGATGAGGAAGGATAATCTAGGAGAAGACCTAGAACCATGGGATTGAAGAAAGCATTGGCTAAAGAAAGGGAGGAAGAATTTGCCTTAGCAGAACAACTCTCTTTAGATGAACTTTTGGCTATGGAGATAGCCCATGACCAGGAGCCTTGGTTGGAGAAATCCAACATACACTTGGAGGCCAAATTGAAGAAAGAAAATCAAGATCTTGACCTCCAAAGAAGAATGACTAAACATTATGCTCGAAGGAACCAAATTGCAAGGGCTAAATTGAAAAAGGCTCAAGTCAAGCTCCAGGCACTAAAAGAAGAAAAGGGCTAAGCTAGACTTGGAATATTGGCACAAGAATCTCTATAGGTCTCCCAAAACCCATGAGGCACTCATCCACCAAATTTGGGATAATTTTGACAAAAAAAAAATTTTTGCTAATTTTGAGGCCAAGGGGTTAGCACACATGGTGCTACGCTCTTTTTCAGAGCGTCTTTATGAGGAAAGGCTTACATTTTTGGGATCCTCATCACTAATATAGCATGCTCACAAAGTTTCAGATCAATTGGACTTGTTTTGGTACTCCAAAAGGGTCAAAAACACCTAATTTTTCACCATTTTGCCTGCTTTCCAGGACATGTGTTGTGCCTTTACCAGCCTTGGAATTTTTTGTTTTTGAATAGGTTAAAAAGGTCAGATCAGAGAACCAAGGGTATATCTAGAAATTAGACTTCAAGGGCTTTCCAACGAGCCATCATAGAGCCTTTTCCGACATCAGGAAGGCATTCAAAACACTGCTGCAAGATGACCTATTTTTCCTTCTCCTGTGCTACGCCCTTGGCATGGAAATTCCTCCTAAACACAGTGCTGTGCCCTTAGCAGAGGGAAAGAAAAAAATGTACGCTTGGCAAGTTTTAGGAGACTTTTCAGACCTCAAACATCAATTTCTATGCTAAAAATGCCCGAAAAGATATTTTGTTTTAGATATTTTGTGCCTTGGGCCTTGCAAGGTCTCAAGGACAATAATGACATTTCTAATTAGCCAATAGGCTTCTAGATACTCTATTAGGTTTTTCTCCTCCTTGCTTGTTAGATAGGCATTTAGGATTCATTGTAAATGTTGGCTTTTGATGAGTTTTGAGAGAAATACATGGTTCTTTGAGGTTGAGGAGCAATTTGGTGTTATGGAGCTGTGAATGATATGCTTTGATTGATGATGATAAAAGCTTTATTGCAGGACCCTTGAGTTTGGTGAATGGTGATGTGTCTCTCATTTGTTCATGTTTTCTTGTTTATCATTATGTCCATCTTTCTATGTTGCAGTAGAGCAGAAAAGTATAGGCTAAGAAATGTTGTTTGAGGAACCTTAGTCCTCCTGTTTGCTACTGTTTTTATGTTTTCCTCTGCTGGGTGTGTTTAAGGAATTATTAGTTGCTCCTTAAGCCTCTTTATGCTTGTTTATTTCATCAATGGATTAATATGCTAGTTTCCAAATATGTTTTATGGCAAGCCCTGCTTATTTGATGCTTTCTAAACTTTGTTTTGAAATCTCTCTTTGAAAGTATTACTTGTTAGGTTAAGCCAAAGAGATCTTGTTTTGATCTTGCCCTTTTCCCATGCTTATCAGTTTGCCTCAAATTTATTTATAGCTTGATTGATGATGTCTAGGATTTCCCTCTTCATTTTTTAATGTTATTTGTTATCTTATATGTTTTCAAACTTTCTAGGTGAAATCACTAAAGTTAGATAGGATTTCGTGCTTTCCTTGTTTCACTAAATTGTTCATCTTGGATGTCTATTTGTTTAAAGTATTGCCATTGAGTAAATGGTTTGCCCTACCCCATGATTATTATCTTTTTCTTATCAGTATTTGAGACCTTATTTTTTATGGGTTTATGACAAAGGATTCTTAACTTCCCTTTGCCCTACCTTGGTTTCCCAACTTAATGTCCACCTCACTTCACACATAACCTTAAAAGATCCATTGAATACACTAGATTTTCCCTGTGATGCACTCTGAATCATTGCTGAGATATCCATGACTTTCATAGACTCCATAACCCAATGATTTGATGACCTCTTATTCCACCTATTCCACTTGATCATTTTACCCAACCCAACCAAACAAACAAAACCCTAAACTTCATAACTAGCCTAAAATCAACCATCTAAAGCAAACAAGTTCACATCCTTTGCATATAATAGAGAGAGCCCTCTCTGAGTCCAGGAAGGCTAGGTCCTAGGACTCCAAAGACTGGTTTCATGTTACCATGTGAATTTGGTCTACCAATCTACTAAATCAAGGGACCCTAACAGGTTGGATGAAACTTATACACCCATGGCATGGAAAGGAAACTTGTATTTATTGGATATCAATCGTTGGGTATTCTAACGCACCAATGATCTTGGCGACGTTGTTCCCATGCACTTTGACTTTTACAGGAACATGTGGATGATGGGAGATGATGAGAACACAAATTTCGCTAGGCATTTAATGGGGTTTCCCAGATTTCGTCGTTGTTGTGAGCATAAATTTATGGTTAAGACAAATTTAGGTAAATGTATAATATCCTCAAGTTTGGAACGCTCTATGCAATATATCACACCACATAATCTTTATACAACATTTTTTTCAATATTGTGGATCCCCATTTTGATGACTATCCCATCTAAATTATTTACACTATCGATGACTTAGCAATTGGATGGATGTGAATAAAGATCCAGAAAAGTGAGCACACTCAACAAGTTGATTTGTTCAAAATCCCTAAGTAACCACATGATATTCCTCAAGGTAAACATATTCAAAATCCCTTTTTACGTAGTGGATGACCACTTAAAGATCTTCCTAGATAATAGTGGATGCTCTTCGTTGATAACATGGATGCTAATTTCATTATGGTGACATTTTTTTTATCCTCACTAAATGATGCTCTACGGGGTCGCCCACTACATAAAAAGAGCATCCATGTTGGCGTTTAACTTTAAGAAGAACATGTGGGAATTTGGGGTTTTGAAAGGATCAAATTGTTGTGTGCTCACTTTTCCAACTATATATTCACCTCCATCCAGTTTCTACGTCATCCATAGCATAAATATTGATGATGGGATACTCATCAAAATGGGTATCCTCAATATTGCACTAACTATTGTATAATTTTTTCATGGTGTAATATATTTCATAGAGTGTTATGGACTTGGAGGATATTATACATTTACCTAAATTCGTCTCAACCATAAATTTATGTTGACAACCATGATCAAATCTTGGAAACCCCATTAGATGCCTAATGAAAGTTGCATTCACATCATCTCCCACCATCCACATGTTCCTTTGAAAGTCAAAGTGCATGGGAATGACATCTCTAGGATCATTGGTGCGTCAAAACACCCAAGGATTGATATCAAGTAAATACAACTGTCCTTTCCACGTGATGGGTGTATAATTTTCATCCAACAGCTATGGAAATTATGGAATAACTGACCACCTTCCAATGTTTATATCTAAGGAAAACATTTGGTCCTTGATTACTGTGTTGGTAATACAAGGAACAGATCCAAATTCTAATTATTTAGCTATTCTAGAAGTATATAGAGATTGAAAAGCACGGCCATGCCCTACATTTAGTATGCAACATGAAAACCATCAAACTCCTTTGTAAGAATAACTCTTCGTTTTACGATGTACACATCTATGGAATTGCAGGGAGCACAACTATCAATCAATATTATCACCTTGTGACCTTCTAGAACCCCTCTGACTCTGAAAGTATGATACTTGGGAAATCGTGACATGGACTCTTTTCCCTCTGCATGTGAAGTATCACAACCAAATTTATGATGTATTTGTCCCTGTGCTTGTCCCTACACTGACTCCTCATCTCCATTATCATTGTCACTCTTAGAGTACACCTAAATATAGTGAGCCTTTCCCACCTTGTCCATACCTACACATTTATTCCCTTCTGCCCATGACGCATGATAGTTGGAAAAAATATTCTTCTTCTTAAATCCTTTTGTGTCTCCTCATCCATATATGGCTTCCCATTCCACTCCTTCTGAAAGGGCTTGACGTATTTAATCTTATGAGGGAAACAAGGTTTATGAGTGAATTTATTTTTAGAAGTGGAATCTTGCATATCCATAGTCTTTTTAATTGCCGCACGAAGACTAGTGGGTTCAAAGCCATTAAACCATCCATGTATGGGCTCTAACAACGTCCCTATGTTAGTTTTTATAGCATCGGATGTGTTCTAGCCACGAGATCTGGTGGAGAGGCTAGAATACATGTATTCTCCAATATCAGAAATCGTTTCTGGAAATTCCACTTATAGACGACTTAATTAGATTAATTAGTCAGTTTTTTAATGTTTCCTAAGTCTAAAATTAGGGAATATGATTAATTAATCTTAATTAATTAATTCATGGTGTGAAGGTGCTAGAAAAGCACATGGATAGATTTCTAACTAATCCTATTCATCGATTAAGATGTAATTGTAGCCGTTGAAATCTCAATAGAGGATTATAAGAATAGGTTGATGGGGATTGAAGAAGATACACCAAATCAGTTGAGCATTCGATTTTCATGGGAAATTGATTTCAAGAGTAGAAGTTTTGTGTTTCCAGAAGTGATTAAGTGAGATCGATGTAGTGAGAGAGCGATGGGTAATTCACTGACATGTACCAACTTTGTGGCGATTAGATGTTGGTGTCTCTAAAAACTATGGTAAAAATATGGTTAATAAAACTACAAAATTTTCTCTCTCACATGTTAAGGAGCAGAGTCCCTACTCCAACATTCATAAATCAAATGAAGAGTTGTAGCATATTTTTGGAAAATTATCTAAAATGGTGGAAGAGCACAAAGCATATTATATATTACAAGATAAATTAAGCAGTTTTTCTCGTCGCCGAAGGGGAAAAGATGTTACCAATTTTATTTCATATGTCAACAAACATTTTAAATTGGTTCCTTTGATTCCATTGGAGAGTATAATCTCGCAATTATTGAAGAAAAGAGGGGAAACCATAACCATAACCAGAAGGGGGAGACATATCTTCATTGGAGTACCTAGACTTAATGATTTCATCTCTGGAATCATTGGTTTTTTCATAACCTCTACATTCCTTGTAATGTTTTTGTACATTAAGACAATTCATAACTTCAAGAAAAATTTAGTGACTTTTAGAGATTTAATAGGCAATCTCAATCGTATCATATTGTGTACCAATGATATCCAACAAGGTAACGATGCAACCGAGTGGATTAACAACACATGGTTTTGGTTGGGGAGATGAAATCCATTATTGGAAAGGGAACTTGAATAGAATACAACAATATTGATGTAAAAAAAGAAAAGAGATCACAAATCTCACGTTAAATGTCGATGTAAAAAAAGAATCCACTATGGAAAAGTTCAACAACCATGGAAATTTTCAATGTTATGAACAATGATCTCATAAGCCATAGAATTATTCCAACACTAGAATATCGTCTACAGAACCTCATTCCCAAGGCCAGGCCCAAACTTAACCCAAATAGATTGACATTTAGTTGATTCAGTGTTGTTGTCATCATGAAATTTATCGACTGTGCCATCTTAGACAAGAGTTTGTCACCATTTCCTCATCATGAATTTCGAACAGTGTTTCCTTTTACGCAAGGGATGACATCGTATAGCATCTGTTTTGGAAGATATAGTACATAAGGTTATTTTCTTGGATATTTTAGGTGGGAGAAATCCCTTATGTTGCATAATAAATGCAGGGCATGATCGGGCTTTTAGATCTTTGGATACTTCCACAATAGCTCGAGAATTGGAAGTTGGATCTATTAGTTGTATTACCAACACAATAATCGAGGATTAATTGATAATATTATTGCATATAACCAACGGAAATGCTACACCATTGTTTTCCTTAGACATAAACAATGAATTCCTTAGACATAAACAATGAAAGGTGGCTAGTTCTTCTAGAATTTCCACAATGATTGGATGAAACTTACACACCCATGGCATGGAAAGGAAACTTGTATTTATTGGATATCAATCATTGGGTATTCCGATGCACCAATGATCTTGGTGACCTCGTTCCCATGCACTTTGACTTTTAGAGGAACATGTGGATGGTGGGAGATGATGAGAACGCAACTTTCGCTAGGCATTTAATGGGGTTTCCCAGATTTCGTCGTGGTTGTGAGCATAAATTTATGGTTAAAACAAATTTAGGTAAATGTATAATATCCTCAAGTCTGGAACACTCTATGTAATATCTCTCAGCACATAAAATTTATACAACATTTTTTGCAATATTTTGGATCCCGATTTTGATTACTATCCCATTGAAATTATTTACACTATCGATGACTTAGCAACTGGATGGATGTGAGTAAAGAGACGGAAAATTTAGCACACTCAACAAGTTGATATGTTGAAACTCCCTAAGTAACCACATGATATTCCTCAAGGTAAACACCAACATGGTTGCTATTTTTACGTAGTGTACGTTCCCTTAAAGATCGTCCTAGATAATAGTGGATGCTCTTCGTTGATAACATGGATGCTAATTTCATTATGGTGACATTTTTTTATCCTCACTAAGCAATGCTCTACGGGGTCGCCCACTACATAGAAAGAGCATCCATGTCGGAGTTTAACTTTAAGATCATGTGGGAACTTGGGGGTTTTAAAGGATCAACTTGTTGTGTGCTCACTTTTCCAGCTATATATTCACCTCCATCCAGTTTCTATGTCATCCATAGCATAAATATTGATGATGGGATACTCATCAAAATTGGTATCCTCAATATTGCACTAAATATTTTATAATTTTTTCATGGTGTAATATATTCCGTAGATTGTTATGGATTTGGAGGATATTATACATTTACCTAAATTCATCTTAACCATAAATTTATGTTGGCAACCACGATCAAATGTAGGAAACCCCATTAGATGCATAATCATGAAATCTTCATTCACATCGTTTCCCACCATCCACATGTTCCTTTGAAAGTCAAAGTGCATGGGAATGACATCTCCAGGATCATTGGTGCATCAAAATAACCAAGGATTGATATCAAGTAAATACAACTTTCCTTTCCACATGATGGGTGTATTATTTTCATCCAACTGCTGTGGAAATTCTAGAAGAACTGACCACCTTCCAATGTTTATGTCTAAGGAAAACATTGGTGTAGCATTTCTAGTCGTCACATGCAACAATAGTATAATTTGGTCCTCGATTACTGCGTTGGTAATACAACGAACAGATCCAAATTCCAATTATGGAACTATTGTGGAAGTATATAGAGATTCAAAAGCACGATCATGCCCTACATTTAGTATGCAACACAATGGATTTATCTCACCTAATAGATCAAATAAAATAACCTTATGTCCCATAGCTTGCAAAAAGGATGTTATATGGGGCCATCCACTACGGAAAAGGAAATGTTGGCCGAATTCACTAGGAAAGGGTGACAACTTCTTGTCTATGATGTAACAATAAATAAATAAATTTCACTCACAGTATTTATGTGCTTCACCTTTGGGATCCCATGGTACATAAGACTACATTTTCTTGATGACAGAAGTGTTGAATCAACCAAATGTCAAAGTCTACTTATAATTTTTTTTTACTTGGCCTTCAGAATGAGGTTCCTTAGACGGTTGTCAAGCACTGAAACAATTCAATGGCTTATGAGATCATTTTTCATAAGATTGAAACTTTCCATGGTTTTTTAACTTTTCCACAGTAGATGGTATTTTTAGGTCTACCTATGAAGTGAGATTTGTGACCTATTTTCTCTTTTTACATCGATCTTCTTGTATTTTATTCCAGTTCCCTTTCCAAGAATGGTTTTCATCTTTCCCAACCAAACCCTTGCATTCTTAATCCATTCACTTGCATCGTTACCTTGTTGGATATCATTTATACACATGACGGTACTATCGATCTTGCCTATTAGATCTTCAAAATACACTAAATTTTTCTTGAAGTTACGAATTGTCTTAATGTATAAAAACATTACTAGGAATGTAGAGGTTATGACACAACCAACGATTCCAGAGACGAAATTTCTAAATCTAGGTGCTCCAATTAAAAAAATTCTCCCCCTTCTGGTTATGGTTATGATTGGCCTTCTTTTATTCAATAAATGTGATATTATGCACTCCAACTGAATCAGAGGAACTAATTTCGAATGTTTGTATAGATTTTCCCCTTCGGTGACGAGAAAAAATGTTTAATTTATATTGCAATCTACAATACACTCTATGCTCTTCCAGTGGTCTAAATTATTTTCCAACAAGCTCCTACAACTCTTCATCTGATTCATGAATTAAGGAGTAGGGACTTTGCTCCTTGACACGTTGGAGAGAATTTTATGTATTTGTATTAACCATATTTTTACCATATTTTGCAGAGACTCCAGCATCTTCTCACCACAAATATGGTACATGTCAGTAACTTACCCCGTCATTGACACCATGCATTGGGCTCTGGAATATTGGTGGTGGCGGCAGGGTAATGTCAACCTGGGAAACTGCATAACCCAAATTTCAACTAAGTAAAAATCTAAAAGTTTCTAAAAATTTATTTTTATAGCTGATATTAATACCCCAACATAAAAACTACATATCACTGCTATTGCAGTGACATAACAAACCAAACCATCATGTCAACTTTATCACTCTAGCACATTCTAATCCCTCAAATAAAACGTATCCACTATGGTTCCAACAACTCCTCCATGCCACATTCTCATCCCTCAAAATAAATGTGCCCATTGATATTTGAACAATTGCTTTGCACCACATGTTGAGATGGAATCTTAAGGTAAAGACAAAATTCATTTGGTAATTAAATGTTATGCTCTAATATAATAAACCAAACCATAAGTAGATACAATGCTCCACCATATTCTAATCCCTTGGGAATGGTTGTACATTTCATGTTGAGGGGCTAATAGTTTAATTGTGATTCCCATTTATAAAAAAAAAAAAAAAGGGTTTTAAAGGAAATGATTACAAATGTTAAAATAAATGGTGAATGGCTTGTTTTGTTAGGGCTCAATGATACAATTTTGAGTGATATTGTGATTTCTTGTTATTTAAAATGTGTTCATGCATAAATGGATTAAGTGTCTTGAAAATACCTGGTGTACTCGAGCTTTATAAATTAAATGACTTAAGATTATGATTATTAAAAGTCTTTGTCAAATTCTAGGAAAAAATTACCGAAAAATAATACTTGGAAAAAGTTCCATTTGTCTATTAGTTAGTCTATGCTAAGTAAATATACTTAATGTGTGAAAATTAATTAAATCTCCATTACTGAAGTGCTATCAACAAACAATAAAGTAGCCCAATTGAAGGCATGAAATTCCATATCGTTTTTAGCAACAACCTCACTTACCTTCATAATCAAATGAATCTAGAGCAACCATTCAAGACTCAGACATAAAACAAGTATATGGTGAAAGCAGGGATTTTAAAATATGAAAAAACCATGGTATGAATCTTTTATGTTTGGCCTTATTTTAGGCATATTTTCTGAACAATTTTGCCCAAAATTCGATAAGGATTTTTTGGAATCACAAGTTTGAGTTGTGAAATCTACATAACTTGAGTGCATTAACGATTTTTCAGGGTGGTGAATCCATTATGCAATCAAAAAAGATTTAAACAACACAAAATCATAATTCTTCCAAAGACTTTACTACCATATCTAGACACCAAATTCATTTATCAAACACCACTTATTTGTGCAACAAGGGATGGTAACCCCTATGCACAATGATTTGAGTTTTAAATTCCCTATCCCTTCCACATTTAAATTAATAACTTTAGAAAAAAAGAAAACAAATATTCTTAATCTAAAATTAACTCATAACCAATTATTAAATCATTATGTATATTGGCAATGTTATATAATTACATAAATCAAATTAATAAAAGTACTAAATTTCTTTTTATTATAAATTATAATTCATTTTTCTTAGTTTCTTTTGGTAAGGTTTGCCATTGCAAACCCATTATAAACATAAAATTATTTTATGATATTAAAATATGAACAAAGACGAGTGAAGGGGATAACGACACACACAAATCTTTCCATTAAAAAAATAAATGAGATACAATTATATATATATATATATATATATATATATATATATATATATATATATATATATATTACCTTCATCCAAGATTATTTAAAATGGGAAGAGGAGGATGGTGTGAAATTTGAGAGCAAATGAGCAATAACACAACTCTCTTATTTGAAGTATGAATCGTGTATTGAAAGCTTATCATTTCATCAAATTTTTCTCTCATTCCACTAAATTAAATGCTTATTTATGGATCCACTACATTAGGCTCTTTAACTTCATCTACATCTTTTATTCCTGATAATTCCTTTTGGGAAATACTCATTGTTTTCTTTTCTATATATTTTCTATTGTTTTCTTAATAGACGTGGCCTCCTACCTAGCCCTTGTAGCCACAAAAATTGTCAAACAATGGGAACTCTTTTCAGATATTAGTTGCTCAGTGTGTGATTTCGGCTTTGTTTTCATATCCTTCATTTTCTCTTCTACAATTTTTTTCCCTCTAAAACTCTGTCTTTTTAGATACCAGTAGTTCAATTAGTGATTCCAGGTTTGTTGGAATATCCTTCAATTTCTCTTCTCCATTATCTTTCCCTCTGAAACTCCATCTTTTCATATGCCAAATTCTCAGTCAATGATTCCAGGTTTGTTTCCATATCCTACAATTTCTCTTCTGCAATCTCGTTTTCCCTCTGAATCTCCATAAAACAATGTGCTTCAATTTATGACCTACCACGTGCCTCTAGTGTAGAATCCCATCGTAAATGGAAGTGAGACTAAAACAAAGACTCAGAACTCTTTGTTATAAGATATCTAGAAACTTGCTCTTCTCACTCTTAAGTCATCAGAAACTATGAGGTCATGCATTCGATTTCCCTAAATTTGTTTTGGATAATAACCACTCCTAATAGCGTGCAACAACACTTGTAAGAAATGTGTTTCATCCAAATCACACAAGCCTAACACACAAAAATACTTCTAATTAATATGTTTTGTCCAAAGTGCTCCCAATATCTCATAGTTGAGGTACAACCTAGACAAATCCATCTAATACTCGAATAAGGGATCAACCACTTTGATTTGTATGGTTATAATACAATCAATCTTGACAAAATCACATAATGGTGATGGTAATCGATGTTTACTAGACTCAACTGAATGATTGAAAGAGTGGTTCAACATGTTGTGTAGTATGCCCACTACAAATATCTTGGAAATAACCACGAAATTTTGTTTTGATGGGGAGAAGGTGAGATTTAGTGCCAAAAGCTAAATAGAGGATCCAGAAGTTGGGAGAATTAGTTTCCTAGAAATCAGCTAACGAGACTGCTTGAAGTGATGCAGTTTCGAGCTGGAGAGACGCAGATATTACATAGAGTGACGTAGTGACTACGAAGAGGCAGTTGGGACGACTCCATTTTGAGCTGAGGTTAGTGTCGGATAGCCTGTGGTGTGAGGAAATTCCTCACTAGATATTTTTTCCAGTATTTTTCTATAGGATTTCCAGTATTTTGGGCATCTAGTTGTACTCAGAAAATTCCTTGTTGCTTAATAATAAAACACTCAGCTGCTGAAACGGTTTTACCAAGTTGGTTTTTTTCAGGGACTAGTTCAAAAATAACGGTGTTATTTTGTGTGTGTGCATATATTTCTTCCAACGTTTATTTTTCTTCTGCAGTTTATTTCTGAAGGGTTATGGGGTATTTAATTCAATATTTTTCGTAGAAAACAATAGATAAATTTTTGAGTAAATTAATAATTAGAAGAATTAACCTTAGTTGCTACAATATGATTCGGGGTTAGCCAATTTTTCACATGGTATCAGAGCGCAGATGATTAGATGGAGAGCTCATTAGCAGAAGGAAAGAGGCGTTTTTCTACTCAGCATGAGTAGAAGTTCGAAACCCCAGAGGGCAGCACAATCACCTTGGTGAAGAGGTAAATTTCTTGAGGAAAATCGATTTATCTGAGAAAGCGACAAAGAAATATGATTTCTCTAGATCGAGGGATTCTAGAGGTAGAGAGAGCAACTAGTATTCTCTTGCAGAGTAGATATCTAGTTGGACATAAAGGGCTTTGCAGCAATTCGCTCGAGAAAAACCTACGCCGGGTGGAAGAAAGAAGATCACACATAGAGGGAAATTTCTCTCAGGGGATATCAAGATTTAGAGATCTACTTTTTCGAGTTTCATATTGGCAGTAGTTGTGAGCAGATCTTCTCACTCCAGAAGGGAGTGCAAGTAGCAGATCCAGTAGTCGAGCAACGGGAAAGAGGGAGATTTTCAGGTTTATTTTCTCCAGTTTTGAGTTTCACTTATCTTTCAGCTTTGTGGGGATGATCATACAATATTTCCAGAGGAAGTTGTGCGAGTTAGCCAGAATGAAGATCTGGACAACAACTCGACTTCCAGTTGCCAGACATAACTATCAGAGGAAGTGCAAGTTTTCTAGTGTGAGTTGCAAAGAAAGGAAGGGTCCCAACTAAGGACTAGGCTTGAAAGGAGATAGTGGGGCACCAGATCTAGGAGGAGGAGCAGCTTGATACTCTAGTGTGCCAGATTGGGCAGGATCCTTGAGGATACACCTCTTGGATCAATACCTTGTTACTTTGGCCCACAGTATTCAGTGGTATATGGTGGTAGCTTGTGCAGTCTGATGCTAGAGTGACAAATGTAGTGTCTAGTAGCAGTTAGATGTTGGGAAGTGCAATGTAGAGTTGGCAGCAGTCCATAGTTAGCAACAATGTAGACTCTTCAGTGACAACACATAAATTAGTAGTAGTTAGGACTCAGGTGATAGATGCATCATACTGAAGCAGGGTGTATTAATAGAGCACATTCCTCGCTAAGAGCGAGTGTTGATTTGGAGTAGCATCAGATGTGTTCTAAGTCTCAAATTTTGTGGAGAGTCTTAGACACATGTATTTCAGATAACACAAAAATCGTTTATGGAAATTCCACCTGGATTGTATTTTATTAAGAAAAACAATTATTTTAAAGTGACCCTAAGTCTAAACTTAGGAAAATAAAATAATTAAAGTGAATTAATAGAATATAGGTGTGAATGTTATTAAAAAAACGGATCAAGTCAAAAGATAATCTTAGTCATTGATTGGAGTACTAATCAAAGCCGTTGGAGTTTCAACGCGAATATTTTAATAAGGGTTTGAGGGTAATTTAGAAAAACACACTGAGAGGATCAAGAGATTGAAATTTCTGAATTGAGCAGCTCTCAAAAGAAAACTTTGATCGAGATATTCTACGTTGAGAGGGGGAGAGATAGTATCCGAAGAGAAATCTTTCTCGGTCGGAGAATCAATAGCAGAGAGGGCAGAGAGAGATCCAGCGAATCTAGTGTAGAGCTAGAGAGTTTGATGCAGATCCATGCAGGGCTACGTAGAGGCTACACAAGGGCAAGAGGAAACCTGAATAATTTTTTGAAGAATCGATTTCAAAAGTCGAAAGACGAGGTGTGATACTGGGAGGCAGAGATCGAAGATTCTGGGGAGCAGCTCGATCCACGTACTGTGTGATGCAATGTCCAGGAGGTTTGACACTGTGACAAAGTAGTGACTGCGCAGAGGTTGTGCAGAGGCTGTCAGAGGCAGCTCATTTGGTCAGATCAGCTGGGATTTCTAGTGATAGTGTGAGGTAACCTCAATAATATTTCTGTTAGTGATATTCTTTGTAACTTTATTGTTGGGAGAGGCATTCAGAGATGTATTCAAAAATTACTACTGCATAATAATAAAACCCTTAAATGTTGCACCAGTTTTCCTGCATTGGGTTTTTCCAGGGACAATAATCCAAAATAACGATGTCAAATGTGTTAATGATATTCTTGTTTCAGTTTTGTTTCAACACTTGTATTATTTCTGTAGTTTATTTAGTGAACGTTGTAGTGTGTTTAATTTGATGTTGTCGTAACAATAAACTGAATAATTAACATATCAGTTAGAAGAATTAATACCGGTTGTTGCGATAGGGTTCCATATTTTAGGAATTTTCACATTTACCTCTAATGTAAACAATTGATTAGCGTTTCCATTGGTCATATGCAACAATAGTATCAGTTGATCCTCGATTATTGTGTTGGTAATACAACTAATAGATCCAACTTCCAATTCTTGAGTTATTGTGGAAGTATCGATAGACTGAAAAGCCTGATCACGCCCTTCATTTATTATGCAACATAATGGATTTCTCTCACCTAATAGATAGAATAAAATAACCTTATTTCCTACAGTTTCGAAAAAGGATGCTCTACAGGGCCGTCCACAGCAGAAAAGGCAACGCTGGCTGAAATTCATGTTGAGGAAAGGGTGACAACCTCTTGTCTTAAATGGCATAATCGATAAATTTCATTTCACTCATAGTGTCTCCGCACTTCACCTTCGGGATCACACGAAAGAAAATACTGTATTTTCTTGATGACAACGGCGTTGAAACAACCAAATGTCAAAGTCTATTTGAGGTAAGTCTAGGCCTGAACTTGGGAATGAGGTTTCGTAGACGATTGTCAAGTGTTGGAATAATTCTATGGCTTATGAGATAGTTTTTCATAAAATTGAAACTTTCCATGGTTGTTGAATTTTTCCGCAGTAGATGCTCTTTTTACATCGACCTATGAAGTGAGCTTTGTGACCTATTTTCTCTTTTTACATCGAGCTTGTTGTATTTTATTCGATTTCTCTTTCCAATAATGGATTTCACCTTGCCCAACCAAACCCTTGCATTGTTAATCCGGACACTTGCATCGTTACCTCGTTGGATATCATTGATACACAAGACGATATGATCGATCTTGCCTATTAGATTTCTTGAACTTACTAAGAATGTAGAGGTTATGACATAACCAATGATTCCAGAGATGACACTGTTGAGTCTAACTGCTCCAATGAAAAAATGACTCCCCCCTCCCGTTATGGTTATGGTTGCCCCTCTTTTCTTCAATAATTATGAGATTACGCTCTCCAACTGAATTAGAGGAACCAATTTCAAATGTTTGTTGACATCTAAAATTAAATTGGTAACAACTTTGCCCCTTCGGTGACGAGATAAAATGTTTAATTTATATTGTAATCTTCAATATGCTTCGTTCTCTTCCACCATTCTAGATGCTTTTCAAACAAGATACTAGAACTCTTCATTTGATTCATGAATGCGGGAGTAGGGACTCTGCTCCTTGACACGCCAGAGCGAATTTTGTGTAGTTATATTAACCATATTTTTACCATATTTTTCAGAGATTCTAGCATCTACTCACCACAAAGTTTGTACATGTAAGTAAGTTACTCTGTTGCTGACACCATGCATTGGGCTTTGAATTTTTGGTGTTGGTGGCAGGGTAACGTCAACCTGAGAAGCTGCATAACCTAAATTTCAGCTATGTAAAAATATTTTTTCCTAAAAATTTGTTTGTACAGTTCATATTAATACCCAACGTAAAAGTTATATATCATTGTTATCGTAGTGACATTAAAAAAACAAACCATAATGCGATATATATCACTCCACCACATTCTAATCCCTCAAAATAAACATGCCCATTAAGTTTCTAACAACTACTCCATACCACATTATCATGCCTCAAAATAAATGTGCCCATTGGGATTCGAGAAACTTCTCTTCACCACATGTTGAGTTGGAATCTTAGGATAAAGACAAAATTCATTTGGTAAATAAATGATATGATCTAATATAATAATCCAAACCATAAGAAGATCCAATGCTCCACCATATTCTAATCCCTCCGGAATGGCTCTGTCGTTCATATTGATGAGGCCAATATTTTAATTGTGATTCTCATTTATACAACAATTGTTTTAAATGAAACGATTACATATGTTAAAATATATGGGCAATGGCTTGTTTTTCAGGATTCAATGATAAAATTTTGAGTGGTATTGTGATTTTTTGTGATTTAATTTTTATTTTTTTCAATGTATAAATGGATTAAGTGTCTTGAAAAATTTCCGACTCACTTGAGCTTTATAAATTAAATGACCTAAACTTATGATTATTAAAATTCTTTGTTGGATTTTAGGAAAAATTGACCAGAAAAAAAATATTTGGAAAAAGGTCTATTTGTCTACTGGATAATCTATGCTAAGTACATGTATGTAATGTATGAAAATTAATTAAATCTCCATTACTGAAGTGCTATCAGCACACAACAAAGTGGTCCAATTGAAGGCATGGAATGCCATGACATTTTTAGCAACAACCTCAATTACATGCATAATTAAATGAATCCAAAGCAACCATTCAATACTCAAACATAAAATAGGAATATGGTGAAGGCAGGGCTTTTCAAATATGAAAACACCATGGTATGAATCTTCTATGTTTGGCCTTCGTTTGGGCATATTTTGTGAAAAATTTTCCCCAAAACTCGATAAGGATTTTTTGAAATCACAAGTTCGAGTTGTGAAATCTACATAACTCAAGTGTTTTATAGATTTTTCAGGGTGGTGAATCCATTATGGAATTCATTTCAGTGTAATTCTTTTATAAAACTCCACTTATTTGTGTAACAAGGGAAGGTAACCTTGATGCACAATTATTTCAGTGTAAATGCCCTGTCCCTTCCACATTTAAATCAATAATTAAAAAAAAAAGCAACAAATATTCTTAACCATTAAGATAAACTCATAACCAGTTATTAAATTATTCTATATATTAGCAATATTATATACTTACATAAATCAATTTAATAAAAATACTAAATTTATTTTTATTATAAAGTATAATTTATTTTGCTTGGTTTCTTTTGGTAAGATATGCCATTGCAAACACATTATAAACATAAAATGATTTTATGATATTAAAATATAAATGGAAATGAGCAAAGGGGATCGTGATACACACAAAAATACTTCTTATTAAAAAAATAAATGAGAGAAAAGGAAATGAAGACACACACAGATATATATATATATATATATATATATATATATATATATATATATATATATATATATATATATATATATATATATATATATATATATATATATATGTATCCCCAGATAATTGTGTATTTTAAAACGTGAAGGGGAGGGATTGTGTAAAATTTGAGAGAAAATGAGCAACAACATGACTCTTCCTTGATCTTGCAATTATGATTTGAAGTATGAATCAAATATTTAAAGTTTGTCAAGTTCATCAAAGTTTTCTCTCACTCCACTAAATTCAATGCTTATTTGTGCATCCACTACATTAGGCTCTTTAACTTCATCTACATATTTTATTCTTGATAATTCCTTTTGGGGCATACTCATTGTTTTCTCTTCTATATATTTTGAACTTGCAATATCTATAGAAATACTGCAAGAGGACCCATAAATTTTCACATTGCACCCCACTAATTCCACTGCTTGATTGATAGTCGTGGTTTCCTACCTAGCCCTTGTAGCCACAAAAACCACCAGAAGAGAGGAACTCTTTTCATATATCATCTGATCGAAGAGTGATTTCATGTTTGTTGTCATATCCTTCATTTTCTCTTCTGTAATCATTTTTTCCCTATGAAACTTTGTCTTTTCAGATACCAGTTGTTCAACCACTGATTCCAGGTTTGTTGAAATATCCTTCAATTTCTCTTCTCCATTCTCTTTTTCCATCTGAAACTCCATCTTTTCAGATGCCAACTGCTTAGTCATTGATTCTAGGTTTGTTTCCATATCCTCTAATTTCTTTTCTACAATCTCTTTTTCCCTTTGAATCTCCATAAAACATTTTTCTTCAATTGCTGACCTACCACATGCCTCCAATGGAGAAACCCGCCATAAATGGAAGTGAAACTTAGACAAAAGAGACTTAGAATTATCTGTTACAAGATATCCAAAAACATGCTCTTCACACTCTCAATCCAATAGCACCTATGAGGTCATGCATTTGATTTCTCAGAATTTTTTTTGGATAAGAACCACTCCTAACAACATGAAATAACACTTGTAATCAATATGTTTCATCCAAGGCACACATACCGAACACACAACAACACTTCTAAGTAATATGTTTCATCCAAATCGCTCCCAAGATCTCATAGTTGAGGTAAAACCTAGAGAAATCCATCTAATACTCAAACGAGTGACCAACCACTTCGATTTACAAGGCTAGCATACAATAAATCTTGACAATATTTCATAATGGTGATGGTAATCAATGTTTACTAGACTCCTCTGAATGATTGGAAGAGAGGTTCAACATGTTGTGTAGTATACCCACTACTAATATGTTGGAAATAAACATGAAATTTCTGAATTTATATATTTTAGTTCACTGAAGAATATTCACAAGCAGTTTGAGGACTAGGTACTATAGATGGTTCTTTGACAATTTATAATCAGAAATAACAGTATTAAAACCAAGCACAATTGAAGATGATATCTATGAACACTTAATATATATTTTTTCCTTGAAAACAAGTCATACATAGCATTGAAAGTGCATTCCTTCATAATAACAATAAACTAGATAGAAAATACTACTGAAGAGTGAGATAAAGGATGGTTATAGATGAGTGTTACAAGATCAAAATTCCATAAATAACATTCATAATTTTCCATAGTAATTGTATGTGCATATTCAGCCTCAAAATGCAGCGATGAATGATAATTACCACAAATAACTTCCCGCTACACGTTTAACATGATTCAAGCAAAGATAAACTACATATATTTCATTTTCCAATGCCCATTAGTGCTCATAATTAATACATAGGTACAACAACTCGACTTAGATGATAATATCCCAAAAAATGATGGTTTGTGATCTTTATGGATAGAATAAACTCATGTGCAGAAGGAGCTTCCTCAGAGTAAAGCGTACAACCAACAAAGGAGGAATTTTATCCTGATATAACACACACCAACAATTAAAAACTCAGCCTAAAGGAAACCCAAATCTCTTCCTTTGGAATTTCAACCTAGGTAAAGAAATTGTACTCATATTGAGAGCGGAAAGAGAAATTGATGCTTCTTGAGGTGAAAATAATCCTTTCTTCCTTACAAAGAACTCATCTTCCAAGAAAAATATCACTCAACCATTAAGAGAAGAAAATATTGTGTCCAAGGGAATTATCTTGCTCAAAATTTCTAGCCATAGTGGCTTGGAAACTTGATGTCTTCATGTGTATTTCTCAGCTTGTCAACAACGACATAGAAACACAATATAAGAAAATAATTCAACTGATAATACCTCTTCCAGCTCAATATCTCCTACAAATCATCTTCTCCATGAAAGCAGAATGGTGAAATACTAGAGATTTCACTTTTGGAACCACCTAAGGTGTATAGTTTCAACACTGAAGCTAGCTATGGTGACTAGGGTGTCCCAAACCCTAAGTCTCTTCTCCAAAATTCTCCAAGAAATACTTTTCTCAAGATGCAAGATAGAAATGATGAGAATCTCCTACTTTTTCTCTTGTATAAACTCGTGACCACTTTTGCTGCTATGTTACCCTTTTAACTTTTATAAAGTCACCTTATAAAATTAAATTGACTTTTCACTTGCTAGGAAATGTCCTCCTTTTCATCCCTTAGACTTTTATAAAGTCTCATTAGAAAAATAAAGTCCCATTATTAAATTTTTCCCTGCCTTAGCCTATGGCAACAATTTTAGGCTAGTGGACTCTGTTATATGCTTCCTAAATCATCAAGGACATTACAGTCCTCCCTGCCCACAATTGGGGGACATTACTTGAAGAACATTTTGACCACCTACATGGTTAAGTATTTTGATGCTATGGGAAATAAATGAGTGAATTTTGTGAGTCGTTCGATTACTACATATATACAGTATTTGCGATGTGTTAGCGGGAGCCCAGTGATAAAGTCCATGGAAATTCTCTCCCATTTTTTCTTCAAGATAGGGAGTGGTTGTAGTGAACCTAATAGAAGAGTGTGTTTTGTTTTCTTCTGCTAGAAAGTGTTTCATTCCTTTACAAACCTCAACACATCCATCTTGAGGCCCTTCCAAGTGATTTTCAACCTAACTTGTCTATAGGTCTTCATGTACCCTCAGTGTGATGCTAAGGGTGAGTTATGAGTTTCCTGCATAATTTTCTCTTTGAGTTGTGATTTTGGTGCCACGTAAATCTGATTCTTTTAGTAAATGATATTATCTATGTCTTTGTACATGTAATCTTGAATCAACCCCTACATAATTTCACACAAAAATTTATTCCTTGAATACTCCAAAAGCAACAATGACTTCCAATCATCAACCATCACTATGAGTGAAAAAGTGGGTGGCATCCTCAAAAGAGCATCGGACACTATATTGGTTTTTCCTTTGACATATTTTGTCTCAAAGGCATAGGCTTGCAATTTACTTATCCAATTTTTTTTTCTCTTTCACTCAATTCCTTTTGTTCCATGAGGAACCTCGGGTTGCTGTGATCTATCTTTACTTTGAACTTGTTCCCCACCAAATGTTTCCTAAATTCTGCCAATGCATGCATGATGGCCAACATCTCTTTATCATAGATCGAATAGTGTTGCTCATAATCTCTAATTTTTTACTCTCAAATGATATGGGGTAATGACTCTACATGAGAACTGCTCCCATTCCTGTTTCTAAAGTGTCGCATTTCAACACAAATGACTAGGTAAAATATGGTAGTGCAAGCACAGGGAACATACTCATTACCTCCTTCATCTTCTCAAATGTATCATGTTCTTTATATGAATAGCTAAAGGCTCCCTTCTTGGTGAGGCTTGTTAGACGTGTTGTAAACTGTGAGAACCCCTTAAAAAACATCCTATAGTTGGTGCAAAGGCCAAGGAAGCTCGTCAATTCTATTAAGCACTTTGGAGTGGGCCACTCAATGATTTCCCAGAATTTATCTTGGTGGACTTGAACCCTATTATTCCCAATAACATGTCCTAAGTAGAGCATCTCTATTATTCTAAACTCACACTTGGACTCCTTAGCGTATAGATTTGGTAACTCCAAACATTAGGGAAATTTTGAGGTCTAAAATGGGCCTCCTAAGGAAAATATAAAATAATAGTGAAAATAATAAATGAAGATTTGATTACATCATCAAATTTTAGAGGGAAAAAAGAAAAAACTACTTTTTCAACTCGTATTTTCAACTTATCTCCCAAATTTTTTAATCGAATTTTGAGCGGGAGTAATCATTGGATGCAAAATTTAATTCCTCATATAAGGAATACCCATGTTGTATACTTTCGATGGATCCTGCTACATGAAAAATGAAAAATACTTGAAAAATCTGATTGCAATCATGTTTTTTCATGAATTTCTCATTTTTCATGTCGCAGGGTCCATCAAAAGTATGCAACATGGGTACTCCTTGGAAAAGGAATTAAATTTTGCATCCAACGAGTACTCCAGCTCAAAATTTGAGTAAAAATTTGAGGAGATAAGTTGAAAATACGAGTTGAAAAAGTAGTTTTATTATTTTATTAATTTTTAATATTTTACCCTTTTAATTAAAAAATGGTGAATCATCCCCCATGGTTGACATCATCATATTGAATCCTATTGGTTCTCATAAAGTATATTTAAATTGGTTGTACATTTTTCTTAGGAGGCCCATTTTAGACCTCAAAATTCCCCTAATGATCCTGTAAACGTCGTCCAAGTGCATCATATCATCCTCCCAAGTATTTTTTTAGACCAATATATCATCAAAGAAGACCATCAAGTATTTCTGCCACTATTTATTGAAGATGTAGTTCATGCATGATTGTAAAGTTGTGGGCGTGTTGGTTAGCCGAAATGGCATGACCAAGAACTTGTAGTTCCTATAATGGCACTTGAAAGTTGTTTTGGGGATGTATTTCTCCCAAAATCGAATTTGATGGTAGCCTGAGAAAAGGTCAATCTTCAAAAAATATTTGGATCCCTTGAGTTCATCCATCAAATCATCTATACTGGGGATAGGATACCATTTTTTTATTGTTCTTTTGTTAAGATATCGATAATCAATACAAATTTTCAAAGTACTATCCTTATTCTTAGCCATGATTACTAAAGAAGCGAAAGGACTTGAGCTAGGCCAAATGTGACCCAACCTCAACAAATCCTTGATGGCCTTCTCAATTTCATCTTTGAAACCTTGGGATATCGATAGGGGTTAGTAATGAATACATATACACCCTCCTCAAAATTTATAACATGCTTAAAACCCCTATCTGGTGGTCTACTTGGAGGAATGTCAAAAAAAAAAAAAAAAATTATAGTGTTTACGAAGCAATACCTGAATGTTGTCATCATTGGTCCAATTGTCTGTTCTTTGTAATAAGGCACTCAAAAAAAAATAAAAAATAAAAATTAAAAACAAAATATATATATATATATATATATATATATATATATATATATATATATATATATATATATATATATATATATATATATATATATATATATATATATATATATTAGAAAGCTACGACAAATACCTGAATGTTGTCATCATTGGTCTAGTTGTCTGATCTTTGTAATAAGGCACTCAACCACCCACTCAATATCACCCCACATCAATAATTCTTCCATGATGTTGGATGATACTAGTCTCGATGGGTACTGGTGCATGGCCCTCAAAACTATCATTCTACCATCTACTATATCTTTAAATTCCATCTCTATGTTCCATTGAACCATAATATACTTCCCAATGTAGTAGAGCCACTAAGAACCTAACACCACATTGGTGTCTGGCACATCTACCACGAAAAATTCCTCAGTGACTGTGTAGTTCCCCATAAATAGCTGCAGTTTGTGGACATATCTATTGCATACCATAAGATGGTCATCGGGTATGAAAACATTAAAACCATTCATCTCCTTAGTAGGAATCACTCTTCGTTCTACCATGGCCACACCTATGAAACTGTGGGAAGAAACACTATCAATAAATACCATCACCTTGTGACCTACCAGAACCCCTCTGACTCTGAAAGTATGGTACCTGGGAAATCCTGACATGGATGAAATGATAGGTACTTTTCCCTATGTATGTGAAGTCTCACCCCCAACTTTCTGATGTATTTGTCCGTGTGCCTGCCCCTGCACCGACTCTGCATCTCCATCATCACTGTCACTCTCAGAGTACACCTAAATATAGTCAGCCTTGCCCACCTTGTCCTTACCTGTACACCTATACCCTTGTTCCCATGACTCATGACAGTTGAAACAAATCTTCTTCTTTCTTAACTCATTCCGGATCTCCTCATTTGTCTTTGGCTTCCCAATCCATTCCTTATGAAATGGCCTGACCTCCTTACTCTTATGAGGGAAAGAGTGTTTATGAGTGAATTTGTTTTTAGAAGTGGCATATTGCATATCCCTAGTCTTGTTAATTATCACATGAAGAGTAGTGGGTTTAAATCCTTTTGTTAATTTGGAAGCTCAATGACAAATTCCAACCATGGGAAAATATTCCTCTTTTCAAGAGGACCAATTTTGACTATTAAAGTTCTCAAGTTGGACAAGGGAAAGTCTATTTTTGAATTAAATCCCAAATGTGCACATTTGATTAGGCCAGCCCTAAAGAAGATGTGCCCATTGAGATTCGAACGGCTATTATGCACCACATATTGAGTTGGAACCTTAGGATAAAGACAAAATTAATTTGGTAAATAAATTTTATGCTCTAATATAATAAACCAAACCATAAGGACATATAATTCTCCACCATATTCTAATCCCTCAAGAATGGTTGTGCCTTTCATATTGAGGGGGGCAATAGTTTAATTGTGAGTCCCATTTATAGAAAAATTGTTTTAAATGAAGTGAATATATATGTTAAAATAGATTTCCAATGGATTGTTTTGTCAGGACTCAATGATACAATTTTGAGTGATATTGTTATTTCTTGTTATTTAAAATAAGTTTTTCAAAGTATAAATGGATTCAGTGTCTTGAAAAATCCCTGGCGCACTCAAGCTTTATAAATTAAACAAATTAAACTTATGATTATTAAAATTATTTGTGAGATTCTAGGCAAAATTGACTAAAAAAATACTTGTAAAAAGGTCCATTTGTCTAGTGGGGGTTAGCACTACATGGGAAACCTTGATTTTGGTTGTGGTCCCACTTCCTGATACCATCTACATTACTCCCCTTCCACTCATTTAAGCCACATTCATTTCTTTTCCCATCTGGGTCCACATGTGTACACTGGGTCCACATAGGGTTGGCCTCCCCTCCACTTGTCCACACCTTCGGTCGGGCCTAAAACGATAACCCGAAAGTTGATGAAACAAAATAGAAAATAAAAAGCATAACTTAGCCACTCTCAAGAGGAAATGTACCACAAAATATAAAATATGGTTGAGACATACATATTCAACACGTGGGAAAAAACCAAACATGAGCTCTACCCCTTATCCATGGCCATCACCCTAGTTCCTATGGGCCCTAAATGAGCCCCATCCATCATTAAGGAACCCATGATTGTTCAAACCCTCGCTGGGTGATGAGCTATCCCACCTTAAGGTGGTATCCACTGCTACATATCATTCATCATGCTCTAATCCTCTGGAGCCCCGAGAAGTTATGAAGAAAAAAAATCAAAGGAAAAAGGAATATGAAGAAGGGTGGAAAAACAAAGACTCGAGTAACTCATGTACTATGATTTTCTCCCTCCTACACTCACATATATAGGTGTGGACTTCCATCATTATAGCTAACATTGTGCCATGACATGTTGTTTGGATGATTTGTGTGATCTCCACTCTATTCTATTACTACAACATGTACCACCTATCACTTGAGGGATGTACCATGGACATGTCACCCCCTTTAAAGGTTGAAACCACCTAATAGGGTCCTTGATTAACACCATTACTGAGTTTGGAGACACTTGTACATGCCAAAGCCCACTATGGAAGAGCATGCGACCATAAAGTGTCCCATTGGTTCCATGATATGTAACCTCTTTTACTTGATTATTATAAATATTTTATATATTGGAGGGAAAGGGGATGCATTGGATCTTATGCAGGATTGCAGGTGGATATCCATTTACGGCTTGGTCTCCCTATACGGGGTCTTAGCCTTATAGAGGGCTACATTTTAATTTGTAGTGTGAGCATTTCGAACCATGGGCCTCCACCATAGCAGAGAGTACTTCATGGATACCCAAGATCACTCATTGATTTCTCCTGTTCTTGTATGAGGATGATGCACCTAGCTCACTATGCCTAGTCAACCCCACACTTGCACCATGCACTTGGAAGATGTTCCAGGTTCCATAGGATGTCTCCCATTGCAGAGGGAGGGCTCATGTCATCATCTTAGCCCTTACAGATTGTCTAGAGGCATTTTCGATCCACTTGGAGACCCATAAGGATATCCTTGTGCCCCCACACCCACTTGGGAGCACCATAGGTCCATGCTTGGAAAATAAGGAAAACCCCTTGTCCACTATGTATGGAGTCCATTTCTACATCATGGCACCCCTTGGACTTCATTAGGCCTACTTAAAGGCACAACGACTCATTTTATTGATCATTTGACCCTCTTGAGAGGCTTATTCTTGTGTTATTAAGCTATTTAGTGGGATTGTCACCAAAATTATTGTTATTACGCACATTATTTTATTTTAGGGGCTCAATTAGGCTAAATTAGGTAAATCTAACTCATTATACATTGTATAAATAGACAAGAGGTGATTCATTCTCTCATCATCACTAGGATTAGTTAGTATCTCTTGTGATATTTTCGATATCACTTTTGGAGGATGAATTTGGATGATATGAATGAATTTTGATGTTTGTATATTCTTTCTCTTGTCTTAGAACTTCCTTATTGGCATAATATGATGGTTTGAGATACTCTTTTGCACATGTGAGTAACATTTTCATGTCTATTCTTGTTATTTAATTTAATACATAAATGTTTCTAGGATTTTTGGTACACTAGGTCTGAAATTTGTTGCTTTTCTTATGTGAAATTATCGAAATATTGATCTTTTGTAGCGTTTCATAATTTAAGGTATCATGTGTGAATGTTCCTAGAGATTGTTGCTATTGAACACATCTTGATAAGCCATCTATTATTGCAAATTGAAGTATAAATTCTCCTAGCAGCTGCTCTCCTGTCATAATTTCCATGTGAAGTTGTCTAGGAGGCTCCTTGATTGGGTGTAGTTCCTCTAAATCATAAATTTAATCTTGACTCCATATTCCCCAAAGGATACGGAACTGATCATTCCATAGGTGATTATTTTTCAAGGATAATTCCTCACCTTCCCCTCCTTTTATAGGGCTAGCCTTCATGGGTCACCTACGACATCGTTTTTCTCACAATTTGGCCATCAAATAATTCAATATATTTCCCACAACTGCGCTGGTGTGTCCTATATGATCCCTCCAAATTTCATGAAATTCCAACAATGGGATCTTGAGATATTTCAAGCCCTAACTCGAAGATCTATTCTTGCCCTTGGTTTCCCATTGGATAATGACCTCACTAGGATCATAACATTAACTTATCAAAAGAAGATTCTATTTTTTATCCTCTTCCCTTCTCTAATTAGGTCAAGTAAATCCTTGGTTGATTAAATCCATAACCTTGACATAATTTTGGGTCCACTCGGCCCTTTGTGGTCCCACAACTTGTTGCCTCCAATTTCAAAAATATCACTTAGAAGCCAAGAATTTATAATGCATTTTTATTTTAGGGGCTTCCTTGGTAAGACATATTCTCAAACCCTAACCTCAAAATCCCTCTTAGCCCTTCCTAGAGATCCCATCACCTTGTTTTTCAACAAAGAAATCTATAGATTTAAACCTCTCTAAGGAATTTGCCTTAGGAATCCCCTATTTATCTTATCATTGACCATATATTCTGGTGATTCCATCTTACTAGGTCTCCTCCCATCGCTAATATTTTGTAAAGATCAAGGAGCCTTAAATGAGATGACAATGGGCTATCACTCCATTGTTTCCCTTGACCTAGGAGTCACCTAATATGATCCCCTTCCAAGACCCCTACTTGTTTTAGAGATGAAATTTTGGCACCATTAATGAGGAGCAAGCAAGTTTTCCTCCCTAGTGAATCATTGAATAATTGATTCATAACGAAATTTCAAAACATTTCTCTGGCGACTCCATTCATTTTCAAAATCCCTAGTTTGCTTGAAGGTGATAACATTCCTCCTATAACTAGGGCCGCTATAAGAAGGGGAGAACAAACTCTATCACCTGTTAAAACTTCTCTTCTCCCTGAATCTTAAAGGGTTGGTGATCCCACCCAAAATATGGCATCTAATTCTGGCACTGAACCAAGCCAAGACCAACCCAAAATGACTAGAAGTGAAAATCATTTAGTTAGTGTCTTTGCCCCTTTGAACTTGAGTGATGACCCCAAACCTTTACTCGATAAATATTATAAATTTCTAACCAAGTTCAAAGGTGATGCTACCATAAGTCCATGTGACCATATTGAATAGTTATATTGCAACCTTTCCCCTAGGTTGGCATTCGATGAAGATACGATAATGATGTTTTTTGCTTTGTCTCTTGAAGGACAGGAAATGGAATGGTACCTTAGTCTTCCCTCAAGGTGTATTGACAGCTCTGACCAATTTGAGGATATGATCACAAATAAATGGTCATGTGATGTGCTAAGAACCTTCAACATTGAAAATTTCTATCAAATAAGTAGGGGAAGTCACATTGAGTATATGGCCTGCTATGATCTCGACTCAAGGAGGAGGCTCTCCCATTTTCCGTTGGGGTCTTAGCTCTTGTTAAATCATAAGATTTGGTGTATCTAGCTTGCAGGTTGTTGGATATGTTATTGGTGTTATAAGAAAGCCATGAGGATTGATCTTGGGACCTCCCTTAGATCAGTCTAAAGAGTTATCGATTCACCATTGTCGAAAAAAAAAAAGTAGGGGAAGGGAATACATTAGGGAATTAATCCTAAAGTTTGATAGGATAGTTAGGGACATCCACGACCATTTGAGGCCCCCTGATGCTAACATACTTGAAAAAATTATCGATGAAATGGGTGGCCACCTTAACTATGCACTAAGAAATAAGAAACCAAATACCTTAGTCGAGGCCAAGGATATAGCTGTGGAAGTTGAGAAAAACTTATGGATTTCCAAAATGGATGTTGAAGAAATACCACAAGGTTAAAGTTGAGATCAAAAAGGGAAAATATATGGATCAACATGAAGAAATCCTTTTAGTTATTCTCAAGAAAATGGAAAATATCAGTGAAGAAATGAAAACATGGGATAGGAACTACATGAACAAACTCACCTCCTTGGAAATGGCCTAAAAATAAAGCTATATCCCAAAAAGGAAGCCCTTCCATAAGAAGAAAAATGAGGTGGACAAGCCTAACTCATCCCAAGTCCCCAACACTTTGGCCCCCGCAAATTTTGTGAAGCAAGATTCATCATCTGAGGGTGAAAAAAGTGATGAGGATGAAAATGAGGATGGGAGTGAAGATAAGTAAGTCGATGACCAAGCTAACCTTGTAGAATCTGATGTTTTCAACATTTTTCTAGGGCGATCATATAATCATCCTCCCATTAGTAAGGTTTCTATTAAATAATAGAAGAAAGATACAATCCTCAACACTAATGATAGTGAAAGATTCAAAGGGTCCAATATTCAAGGAAGGATATCAATAAAGACCCTGCAACCTCCAAAGAAACCAAAAAAGATGATTTGATTCCCAAGAATGTCCCTTATAAATAACTCTCCCTAAAAATCCCCCTAAAAAGGATCCTTTGAAGAAAGTCCATTCCAAAAAGGATCCTAAAAGGAAAGAAAACACCAAAAAGGATAAAGGTAAAGAGGTCAGACTTGACATGGATATAGAGACTGCTATAGGGAAAATTATTGTGCCAATTCTGCTATAGGAGATTATGAAACTTCCTTGAAAAAAATGAAAAATCAAGAAATACTTGGGCTTTGAAGAGCAAGAATACCTAAAATATTTGAAAAACATTCACCTTCCCGATCTAAACCTAGGGCATGAGCCATTCATGCTTCCTTTAGCCATAAATGACCTTTTATTTCACAATTGTATGTTGGACTCAGGGGCTTCTGCAAACATCATGCCATTAAATGCCATGAATCAATTAGGTCTTAGCCTCGCTTGAAGGTATAAAGGATCCTAAAAGGAAAGAAAACACCAAAAAGGATAAAGGTAAAGAGGTCGGACTTGAAATTGACATAAATACTGCTATAGGGAAAACGATTGTGCTAGTTCTGCTATAGGAGATTATGAAAGTTCCTTGAAAACAATGGAAATCAAGAAATACTTGGGCTTTGAAGAGGAAGAATAACCCAAAGATTTACAAAACATTCATCTTCCCAATCTAAACCTAGGACATGAGCCATTCATGCTTACTCTAGCCATAAATGAACTTCTATTGCACAATTGTATGTTGGACACGGGGGCTTCCACAAACATCGTGCTATTAGAATTCATGAAGCAATTAGGTCTTAACATCACTCGAAGGTATACAAATGTGTGTGGTTTTAGCTCAATGCTTGTAGAAGTAGAAGGCCTCGTAAAATACCTTAAGGTTTCCTTGGCTATGAACCCTGATATATCATTTCTTATGGATGTTGTGGTCATATATATCCCTAATGTGTGAGGGATGTTGCTATTAAGGAAGTGGGGAGCCACTATTGGACTTCATCTCCAAATGGATCTATCATATGCCACCATTTCAGAGTCTGATGGAACCCCCTTCATTCTTTATAGAGAGCATGCATACCATACTCAGGTGGTCAAGCCAGGACCGACTACATATTAAAAAGCACATGAGATATAAAATCATTCCCCCATTCTCCCTGCACAAAATGTTTGTATTCACAAATGACCAAATTAAAAATAAAGCAAAAAATGGAAGCATAATAGAGAATATAAGGTCAGGGATGTGGTCTTGGTAGATAAAAATTCCATACCCATCAATATTCATGGAAAGTATGGGAAGTGTTCATTTTTCATAGAGCTATATTGATAGTTTCATTTCATCATTAACACATTGAGTTCACCCCATATCATCAATACATTATTAAAAGTTACATTATTATTCATCAACATATGCAAGTATGTAGAATGAAAAATAACATCAGCATCAATGCAGCAAAACATAAAGGAACATACGACGAAAATCATGCACACATAGAGATGCCAGGATTGGTCAGAGACCAGGGCAAAACCCACTATGGGAAAACCCTTGCAAATTTTTCTTCTATTAGATTGTCATCAAATAATTCAACAAAAGAGAGTACAATGATTTGTATCTTCACAACAACTAGAATATCCATTAAACACATTTAAACATCTAGACTTTGGTTGAGATGATTGTAATATATTGTTATTTCTCGTAGCATATTGTTGAACACATTTGTCACTAAGTGGAAACTTCAGAGTACTGTAGATTCATATTTGAGGCCCTAGGTACTACGATAACAATTTGTGCCTGTGGCTATGGGTCCATGGCCACTACAATAGCATTATGTGCCTATGGCTATGGGTGAGCACATCTCGATCTGCCTCTAAATCCCTAGCCGCAGGAATACCACTCTGTGCCTACGACTATGTGTCCTTATCCACTACCATGCCCATAGCAAGCATGCGGCTATAACCCGAATCCACCAGTTTTGTGCCTCCGGCCAGAATAGAAACCCTAACTTTTGTCCGAGCTTCAAACTTTTGATTTCAGACCTCCACGCGAAAATATTTCGCCAAACCTTTGTGATCCAAGACAAAATATAAGAGAAGAAGAGACCTTAATCAATGTGACCAAATTATCTTGAGGTCTCTTCTATTTATAGGCTTCCACGGGGGTCCACTTGGGGTTGAGACCAACCTAACCCAATATACATTAGTTAATAAATAAATTCAAAAACAAACTTCTGCTTGTAAAAATAAGGTGATCTTCAGGTCGATTTTGGTCCTTTCGAAAAGATGAATTCAATGCAAACATAATATTTGTCATCTGAGCTATCCAAGGTGGAATTTGACCATAGTTTCTTAATTTTAACACTCCCTCTCAACTAGGGAAAATCCCACTTGCCAATATTTGACCATCGATCAACATGACATATGTACCATCTCAAGTATCTCATCAATGTACATCTCTTGTTGCTTACTTGATTTTCCCTACTCACCCTTTTTGTTTGGGGGAAGGCCTTATATAATTGGTATGTTGAATATTCTCGAATCTAGAAGAAGAAGAATTTTCTTCCGAAGGGGAGCCTAAGCTACCACCCTCTATTCATTGGGCTCCAACCTGGAATCTTTTCTAGCAGACTACTACCCAGAATTTCTATCAATGGGCTACTAACCAGAATCTTTGTCAGCGGGCTACTACCCAAATTATATGTCGGCGGGATACTACCCGAAATATCAGTCGATGAGCTACTACCCAAAATATCTTACAATGGGCTACTACCTAGAAGTATGTCATCAGGCTACTACCTGGAAACATCATTGGGCTACCACTTGAAAATATCAGCAGGGAGTCAAATATATGACCCGCATCATCATTGAAGATCATATCGGGGAGCACAACTCAACCTGAAATCACGTCAGGGAGATACTACTCATCCCAGAATCTCATGGGGGAGCTACTACTATGACCCTGTATCGAGAAATATGTGATATGGGGGAGCTACTACTGAACCCATATTATTTCCTAATTATCTTCCCAACAATTACCCTAAATATTCATGTGGTAGAACACTTGGGTCATAATCTAGCTCCTCCAAGCCTCCTCAACTGTTGGGAAAACAGAGAGGGATAATCCCAACAAGCCCAATCTTGTGGGTATGATGCCAGTTGGGGTATAATATGAAATGACCAAGATAGGGTGAGATAAGTCTACTCCAACCCTATGGGTAACATATAGGGATAACACCCTATTTTTTAGAGTTCTGTCAACCCTAGGAGCTCAAATAGGGGGGAAGAGTATGGCTTAGTGTCCTCAATCAATGTTGCTCTCTTCATACTCATAGAATCATACTTATATCAGGTAATCATCATGTATCAATAGCAGTTGTATACAAGACATCAAATCAGATATCATGTCAAAATATAAATAATCATATAAATCAAAAAAGGATACCATAATCATCCTCCCTCTAAAGGAGGTGACAACCACAAGCCTAAGCTTATTTCGAACAGCTGCACTATCTCAATATATGAGAGTATCTTGGTCCCAACTATATTTATGGGATTCTCTTTTTATCTATGTCATCACAGTGTATCCATGTCATATCCAGATCATGCTCAGACATATCTCTAAGGAGCTTCTTCATCCTGCTCATATTTATTCATGCTAGCAACATCATACTCAACCTCAGTCGTGCTATGAGCCTCTCATCATGGAATATCACATACTCAGGCAACACTCATATGTTCTCATCTCATAAATAATCAACATCAGTATATCCTATAGTCAAATACCATAGGAGGAATATTATAGAACAAGAATAGATCATCTCATGCAAACATCTTGAAGGATTCTAGGTGGAAACTCAGTGTGAATGAAGCGACTCAATCATGAATCAACTCAGGTTCTATGCACATCATTGTAAATATATGAATGGATTTTCTATATGGAACATAAATTCTTCAATCAGTTGTCGGTTGCCATGTTAGGTTCAACAACATCTTGAACTTCAAATAGGAGTGTCCAAGGATTTGTATTTCTATTTTCCAATACTTCTTTAATAGCTTCACAAAATATATTATATTTTCCCATCTTCAAAAATTGATTCATCCTGCCATGATACATCATTTCAAGCTTGAGATTCCATCTCCCTCTAACTTATATTATTAGAGGCTCTTTACCTGAAAATAGTATATCATGAGTAACCAAAATCAAAATCAAATTCATACCTTGGAACAATTATGAAGAGAAGGCATGGATCAATAAAATATCATGGCTTTACCATATAACTTTCAATGTGGAAATATTTGGATTGGGGGAGCTTGCTTCATGCAATGCTCACTGCAACCATAACACTTTACCAAACCATTATGCCCAACCTTTCATAAATCATTATTATGCAATCAAATCAAATAAATCAAATCATCAAACTTTAGAAGCCATATCAATACTAATATCAAAATTCATAAATATCTCAGTGTCAATTCATTGGTCCAGGTGACAGGTAGAGATTTCATCAAGTCAAGAAATCGTCTATTATCATTCCAACAGGTTTCCATCAACCACGCAATATCAATCTATAATTTCATCAAGTCATTAATAATTCCACAATCATAATACAAGTCATAGGAATTCATTATGCTCATATATCATTATCATCAAGACATATCTCAAACATAGAGTCAAAGGTCTAAGTCATTATCAGACATCATACAACTCATTTATATCCGTTAATTCATAATTCATTTCTTCCACTAGATGAAAATGCATATACCAAGGATATATCATGCAGGTTCTAGGCATACAACTGTCAATACTTCAACCAATGTGCTAAGAACGAGAAGGACAATATAAGGCCATTATGAAATACCAAAATAATTTATGTCTGAATTCCCAACACTGCTCAACTATATCAATCAACCAAGTCATGTCAAACCCTCATAATAATGATATATATGTATCCCAATCACCTACAAACACAAGTTCAGTCTACCTATTCATATTGTAGTATACATTCAAACTTCCTTGCTCTTAGATATTTCGGATATCTACTACACATATTTAGAACTGATATCCTTCAACTGATCATCGAATTTCATGCACAAAACTTTGATTTTGTGTTCAACAAACATAGTCGTACCCATAGGCCTTCAGCTGAGAGACTAAGGCTTAGAGTTAGAGAAAACTCTTTTACCTCAGATAAAAACTTAGTTGCATCTCATCAATGTCACATACCCATAGATCATATTTCAATAGTAAAAAATATATATGACATTAGGAGAATGGATCTAATGGAGGGATTCTCCCTATGAATGGGAATCCACTTCAGTCATATTTATTCATGTCATCAACCTGTCTGTAATATTCTCATGCATGAGCAGATTTTTTAGATCATAAGTTCAAACATATACCAATCATGGTTATAACATTCTCACATTAGTTACTTCATTATATCATGACATTAAAATTTCATCGAGGGTTATATTCCCATGATAGGGGCAATGGATAGGTGAGACATCATACTTCAGATACCATGAACACAATATCTATTCTATCAATTCAATCCATCAAGTAGGGGCATTCAATTTTACTAATCATATCAAAAACATAACCACGATTAATAATATATCTAGATTATCAATATCATAGTTCTATCATGGTTACCATGCTTGTCATGATCAATAAGATCAATTCAGACCATTTAATAAAACTTTACCAAAAAAACAAGAGTGACAACATATTTTCATCATACTTATCACAAGAATGATCAATATCATATCAATCAGGTAAACTTCTATAAGAGATCCAACATGTCTTATGCATATCAAGTCACAAAGATTATCATTTACTAGAGTCAAGGTGCTAAACTTCTTCATAAAAAAAAAAGGATGTTAGCCAAACATTAAGTTAGGATACTATATCCAAGATCAACAATAAGTAGCCTCATAGAATCAAGAAGATCATCATGATCCAAATATATTCTCAACATACCATAGGGCTTACCTATCCATCCAATGTTATAGCTTAAACATAACATTAAAACAATATACCATGCATACCTTGTAGTATTCAAATACTTGTGCACCTTCACATAGGCAGATCGTAGTGCTTGTTACCTTTTCATCAGGTGCCTCTTTCCCTTTTCCAGATCTAGCTTTTCTTTCCAACATTTTAAATGATTCTAAATAAGGATCCACTTGTCATATCTCACCAAGGAGGTTAGATACATCCATATACTCAAATATAGATGAGGGAAGAATAAGCATGATCAAATTAATAATAATAATAATAATAATAATAATAAGATCTATAAGTCTATACAAGAGTAAAGACACAAAGAAACATCAAGATTCAAGGAGTACTTATATTCAATGAGAGGTGATCCTCTCCCTCTTGAACTAGTCTTTAAGAGTCATCGCTATCCATAGTCCACATAAGAATGTTGCCTTCAATCAACTTTATCAACAATCAGGTCATCTAAGGCTTCATACATCAAATCTCAAGTCTTTTTCATAAACCAGGGTTTCTCTCAAACCCTAACCATCAAATCCTTATGCACTAACTACCTAGGGTTTTCTTCGTACCCTAGAATTATTTTAGGTCTCCACCATCCTCTTCTTGCATCAATCAAAAGTGTCTCCATGGAGATGATCTCCATGGATTTTCTTCAGCTCAACTCTAAAACCATGTTCATTTTTCATAAATATTTATTGATCTTTGCTTTGATAGTTTAATTTCATCATTAACACATTAATTTCACCCCATAGCATCATAACATAGGAATAAAATCATGCACACATATAGACACCAGGATTGGTCGGAGACAAGGGAAAAACCCACTATGGGGAAAACCCTTGAAAAGTCTTCTTCTAGTAGATTTTCATCAAACGCTTCAAAAAAAGAGAGTACAATGATTTGTATCTTCACAACAACTAGAATATCCATGAAATGTAATTAAACATATAAACTCTGGTTCTGATGACTGTATTATAATGTTACAATGGCCAGAATAGAAACCCTAACATTTGTGCAATATTTGGACTTGTGATTTTGGACCTTCGCGTGATGTGATCCAAGACAAAATACAAGAGAATAAGAGAGCTTAATAAATGTGTCCAAATGAGATTGAGGCCCCTTCTATTTATGGGATTCCATGAGGGTCCAAATAAGGTGATATTTAGGTCGATTTTGGTCCTCTCAAAAAAAGGAATTCAATGCAAACACCATATTTTTCATCTGAATTTTCCAAGGTGGAATTTGAGCACAATTGCCTAATTTTAACAGGAATATTACTACTACATTTCCAAGCTTAACGACGAAATTTGGCCACATCCGGTCAAGTTAAGGCATATCACCCCTTTCCTTGACACTTGCTTGTACCATATGTATTTTAGAGCAAGGTAAATTGAATACTTATTTTCTCATTAAAACTAACATCATATGATATTTCTTATTATATATTAGTTTCATTTAGATTAAATTTCCATTTTACTTTCCTATTCATTTTTACGGCCTAATATTAATCATGGGTGATTATAAGACACCACGAAAAAATGTAGCCCTATGTGTTTGGTATTTGATATGTGTAAGTAACAGGTTTTTGATACCACGAGATTGTTGATGTTCTCATGACCTCCCATTCGAGTAGTTTTGTGCACTTTCCTGAGAGCTCATGTCCTAGTTGGAGCAAGATGTTACCCATCACCTGTGGGTAGTGTATATAGGAGAACAATTTTATCCTAGATGGTCCTGAGCCGAAAACTAGCAGCCCCTTCCAACCACCAGATATCTCAATGTGAAATTATCTCTGCCACCCGAGCCATCCATGTGGTCCCTAAACCACTTGTCATGATTGTATGTTTGAAGGTGGGCTACCGACCTCAAAGGTATAAATTTTCATTGTTATAGTTGAGTAGTTTTCCTTACTTGTCGTGGGAAATTTTGGGCATGGATTGGTGGGGGGATTTGGTGGAAAGAGTGGGTTAGGCTTGTATTCCTATCTCCACTACCCGATATCATGGTTACCCTTTTATCCTAATCCCGTAGGATCTCCTTTACTAGACATTAGCTTTAGGGTTGACACTACATGGGAAACGCCGATATTGGTTGTGTGGTCTCGCTTCCCAATACCATCTACATTACTCACTTTCCAATAATTTAAGCCCATCCCCTTGTTCAAACCTTAGGTCGAGCCTAGAATTATTCCCTAGAGTTTGATGTAGCTAAAAAGAAAAGAAAAAACATAATTTTGCCACTCTCAATAGGAAATGTACCAAAAAATGCAAAATATGGTCAAGACATAAAAATTTAGCACATGGGTTAATTCTAAACATGAACTCTACCCCTTATCCATGCCCATCACCCTGGTTCCTGTGGGCCCTAGATGGTCCCCTTTCGTCATTAAGGAGCCCATGATTATCACAACCCATGGCAGGTGATGAAATTCCCCACCTTAAGGGGGTATCCACTACTACATATCACACATCATAGTCTCATCCCCTAGAGCCCCAAGAAGTTATGAAGAAAAATCAATCAAAGAAAAAAGGCATGTGAATAAGGGCGGAAAAAAAAGGCTGGGGTAACTCATGTACCATGATTTTCTCCCTCCTACACTCATATACCTAGGTGTGCACTTCCCTCATTATAGCTACCCTTGTGCCATGATATGTGGTCTGAATGATTCCCATGATCCCCACTCTGGTCCATTACTATATCATGTACCACCTATCATTTGAGATATGTACCATGGACATTTCACCCACCTAATAGGGTCCTTAATTAACCCTCTTATTGAGCTTGGAGACACTTGTGCATGTCAAATCCCACTATGGAAGGGCATGCCACCATAAAGTGCCTCATTGGTTCCATGAATTTTAAGCTCTTTTACTTAATTATTATAATGATTTGGTATATTGGAGGGAAAGTTGATGCATTGGGTCTTGTGCAGGATTGTAGGTGGGTCTTCATGTTGGGGTCGGTCTCCCTACCCTCTAGAGGGCCACTTTGGCACTTGTAGTGTGAGATTTGAGGGCCATGTCCAGTCATCTCCACACTTGCACCATACACTTGAAAGATGTTACAGGGTCCAGAGGATGTATCCTGCTATAGAGGGAGGGATTATATCATCAACCTAGCCCTCACAAATGGTCTACAGGTGTTTTCGATCCACTTGGAGACCCATGAGGATATCTGTGTGCCCCCATGCCCACTTGGGAGCACCATAGGTTCTTCCTTAGAAAACAGCTGGTCTACCCATTTTCCACTATGTTTGGAGTCCATTTCTACATCATGTCACCCCTTGGACTTCACGAGGCCTACTTAAAGGCCCAAAAAATTATTTTATTGATCATTTGACCCTCTTGAGAGGCTTATTCTTATGTTATTGAGGTATTTGGTGGGTTTGTCACCAAAATTATTGTTATTATGCACATTATATTATTTTATGGGCTCAATTAGGCCGAATTAGTTAAATCAAACTCATTATACATTTATAAATATATGAGAGGTGATTGATTCTCTCATCATCACTTGGATTATTTATTCTCCCTTGTGATATTTTCACTATCCCTTTTCGAGGATGAATTTGGATTATATGAATGAATTTTGATGTTCAGATATTCTTTCTCTTGTATAGGAGCTTCACTACTGGCATATTATGATGGCTGGATATAATATTTTCCACATGTGAGTAATATTTTGATGTAATCCTTTTTTTTTTACTTTAATACATAAATGTTGCTAGCATTTTCTCTACACTAGGTTTGAAATTTACTTCTTTTCTTATGTGAAATTGTGGAAATATTGATATTTTGTAGCATTGCATCATTTCACATATCATGTGTGAATGGGTGAATTTTTATAGAGCTTGTTTCTATTGAACAAATCTTTATAAGCCATTAATTATTGCAAATTTAAGTATAAATTATCCTAGTGGCTCTCATGACCTAATTGTCATGCAAAGTTGTCTAGGAGGCTCTTTGATTGGGTGTAGTTCGTCTAAATCATAAATTTAATCTTGACCCCATCTTCCCCAAAGGGTAAGGCATTGATCCTTCCATAGATGATAATTTTTCAAGGATAATTCCTCTCACCTTCCCCTCCTTTTATATCCCCAACCTCCATAGCTCATATATAGCGAATACATTTTCTCACAATTTATCCATAAAAATAAAATTATCTCATGCCCAAAATTGTGTTGATGTGCCCTCTAGAGTCCCTCCAAATTTCATGGAATTTCGACGGTAGATCTTGAGATATTTCAAGCCCTAGCTCGAAGATCGATTATTTCCCTTAGTTTCGCATTGGATAGTGACCTTACTTGGATCATAGTAGTTAATTATCAAAATAATATTATTTCTTTGGTCCTCTTCCCTTCCCTAATTAGTTCAAGTACATACTTGGTTGATCAAATCCATAACATTGACCTAATTTTGGGTCCACTCGGCCCTTTTTGGTCCCAAAAATTGTTGAATCCAATTTCACAAAGATCACTTAGAATCCAAGCATTTATAATGAATTTTGAGTCTAGGGGGTTCATTGGTAAGACATATTCTCAAACCCTAACCTCAAAATCCCTCATAGTCCTTCCTAGAGATCCCATCACCTTGCTTTTCAAGCAAGAAAGCTATAGATTTGATCCTCTCTTGTGAATAGGCCTTAGGAATCACCAATTTGTCTTATAATTGACCATATATCCTAATGATTCATCTTACCAGGTCTCCTCCCATTCGTGAAGTCCATAAAGAGTAGGGAGACTTATCTGAGGTGATAGTGGGCTATCGCTTCATTGTTGCCTTTGACCTAGTAGTTACCATATAGGATCCCCTTCCAAGACCCTTGCTAGTTTGAGTGGTAACAAGACATACTCATTATTTTCTCTTCTATATCTTTTAAACTTTAGAAATACTATAAGAGGACCCAAAATTTTTAACATTTCACCCTATTAATTACACTGCTTGCTTAATAGTCATGATCTCCTACCTATCCCTTGTAGCCACAAAAACCGTTGAACGATGGGAACTCTTTTTAGATATCAATTTTCTGGTGAGTGATTTTAGGTTTGTTATCATATCCTTCATTTTCTCTTCTGCAATGCTTTTTTCCCTTTAAAACTCTGTATTTTCATATACCATTTGTTCGACCAGTGATTCCAGGAGCCTCCATTCTCTTTTTCCCTCTGAAACTCCATCTTTTCTATGCCAACTTCTCATTTAGTGATTCCAGGTTTGTTTTCATATCCTCCAATTTCTTGAGACAATATCCATAAGGAATCCCTCTACTAGATTGCTATGATTAGTCCCTTGTCTCATGTAAGATTTGAGGCATGATTGGTCTAGGTGTTTTTCTAAATAAGTGTCAATGGCTCTATCTAGTAGTTTTTCCCTAGCTACCCTCTACACTATTAGAACCTTCTCCATTCATTGCTTCCTTTCCATTGGAATCCCCTTTGCTTATCATCCATTTCATCAGATCTACCATCTCCTTTTTTTCTTTAGCCAAATCATTTATTTCTCTAAGCAAACTGCTAAAGGCTTGATCCTCCTTGTCACCAATGTATGGATCTTATATTTCAGGTGTTTCTTCTACCCTTTTTCCTTTCTCTAGTTTTTCTTCACCCTCATCATCTGGAATATCCTCTTCTCTAATAGGATTGGGTTCTCTATTTGATTACTTTCTCCTGTAAGTTATCCCTATGAATGGACTTTCCTTTGTCATGTCATCACTAGAAAGCTACCCTTAAACCCCATAATTATCCATGAACATGAACTGATACCATTGTAGTATACCCACTACGAATATCTTTAAAATAACCACAAAATTTCTGAGTTTATATATTTTAGTTCATTAAAGAATTCACAAAATGTTTGACGACCGGGTATGGTAGATGGTTCTTTGACAATTGATAATCATAAATAACACCAGTAAAACAAAACTCACTTGAAGACAATATCTAGGAACAAATGATATTTTTTTTGCCTTGAAAATACGTCATACATACCACTAAAAGTGCATTCCTTCATAATTACAAGAGGCTAGATGGAAAATACTAGTGAACATTGACATCAAAGATGGTTGTAGATGAGCGTTATAGGATCAAAATTTCATCAGCAACATTCCAAATTCTCCATAGTAATTATATGTACATATTCAACCTAAAAACATAGATATTAATTAAAAGTACCAGAAATAAATTCCATCCATGCATCCAACACGATTCAAGCACAAATAAACTACATATATTTCATTGTGCAATGTCCATAAGTGCTCATAATTAATACATAGGTACAACAACTCAAATCAGTTGATAATAGCCTAGAAAATAATGGTTTGTAGTATTTATGGAGAGAATAAACCCTTTCACAGAAGGAGATTCCTTAGAGAAACACATACAACCAACAAAGGAGGATTTTAGCGCTATACAACTCACATCAATAACTAAAAAATCAACCCAGACTCCACAAATACACAGAAGGAAACCTAGCTCTCTTTCTTTGGATTTTTGACCTAGGTGTAATAACTGAACTTGGCCAGCAAAGAGTAAATAAAATTGACTTGAGATTGGCAATTGAAATTGACCCTTCTTGAGGTGAAAATTTTATTTTCTTCCTTAGGGAGAACTCATCATCCAAGAAAAATATCATTCAACCATTAAGAGAGGAAAATATTTCCTCTAAGGAAATTTTCTTGCTCAACACTTCTACCCATAGTGGCTTGGAAGTTTGATGTCTTCATGGGTATTTCTCAGTCTGTCAAGAATGAGATAGAAACAAAATATAAGAAAATAAATCAACTGATATTACCTCTTCCAACTCAATATCTCCTGCATGGAATCACAATGGTGAAATCTGAGTGATTTCATTCTTGGAATCAAATAGGGTGTCTAGTTTAACCACCAAGGCTAGTTGTGACAACTATTGTTTCCCAAACCCTAAGTCTCTTCTCCAAAACTCTCCAAGAGATCTTTATCTTAAGATACAAGTGAAGGAATGAGGAGATTCTCCTCACTATTTCTCTTTTATAAACTTGTCTTCGATTTTCCCACCATTTTACCCTTTTAAATTTTATAAAGTTACTTTATAAAATTAAATTGACTTTTCACTTGCCTAGGAAATGTCCCCCTTTTCTTATAATGGCTTATTAAATTTTTCCCCACCTTAGCCTACGGGAACCATGTTAGGCTAGTTGAAAATGTCACATGCTTCCAAAGTGGTCAATGACATTATATGTTAGCTACCAAAAAATATCGACTTCACAATATCAGAAAAATGGAATTGATTGCTCTTACTCAAATTCTAAAATTCAAATGAAAGCAGTTTGTAACTGTTGGAACTAATTCTAACTGATTCAACTACTTAGGTCTTCGTCAACTACCTATTACATGTCATCAAAAATGTCTTATTACAATTACATTCTCTTTAAAAGAGGAAAAAACCATGAAACTAAAATCCTAATCTATTTGTTGGATGTGAACTGATGATGTTGCTGCTGAATTTCCTTGACTGCCTGGTTTATCTTTCTTTGAAGTCGAGGGATCCTTTGGTAGATCTGTCATCTAGGCTCTGCATTTCTTCCATATCTCAATGCTTGTCTTAGGTGAATGAACCAGCTTATGATATTCCAATCTAAAGGCAGTGATTATGTTGAATGATGGCCTCTCTGTAAATAAAGTCTTCACTAACCACAACAGCTGAAAATGTTTTTGAAGGAAATTGGTCATTGTTGCTCCTTTAAGAATCCGAGTCTTTTCATGAATATTGTCTACCTTGCTTTTTTCCAACACCAGTAAGGGTTCATAAGAATCCCATGATAAAAGACTACCTCCAAGACCCCAGCATGATGGCAAACCTACTCTTGCTATTTTGTCAAATAATTTATCAAACTGGCTCATTTCTTCCTTAAGCTCGATCAACTTCTTCTTTGTAGACTTCCTGCAATCATTTTTGACAATCATCTTATTAATTTCTACAGCATATAAAATCTTGTCTTTAATCTCATTCTCTTCCAACTCTTGATCAGTTTTGGAATCAATAAAATCAATGAATTTTCTTGCCCAAATGGCCCTGTTAATTGTCTTTTTCTTGTCTGCCATGACTTGTTTTTCAAAATCTTTGATAATGCTTCTTTCCTCTGCTACAACAGTCAGAAAACCCCAATTTTCTTTCATTTCTGCAATGATATCATTCCAGATGATATCCTTAGCCTGTATTAGGGATATATTTCCCTTCAATTTTTCCTTGAGATTTTTAATCTCAGCATCAACAGTCTGGAAATATGTTCTGTATTTACTGACTTCCCCCTCTTTGGCTTGTATGATCTTTATTGCTGTCTCCAAATCAGCTTGTGTGTTATTGCGATCTCTCTCTTCCATCTTCAATTCAGTAGTCAATTGAGATATTTGTGCTACTGGATCTTCATTACCAGATGGAAAAACAAAAGTACAAGTATGAGATTCAATGTGATTCTTCAAGGATAATGAAGTTTTCTTTAATTTATTGATTTCTTCTTCCTTTTGCAAGATCTACTGAAGAAGTTTCTCTTTCTCATTTTCTACTTCTGCAACCTCTGCTACCATGGAGTGCTCTCCTATAGGAGAATTTCAATTTCTTCTTCAGCACAGATATTTCTGATTCAGCACTTTGCAGAAGCTTCTGTACAGCAGAACTGTCATTGGGATCTACCCCAATCTTCATAATAATATTTTTGAGTTCTTCCTTCTGAATTTTAAAAGCCCTGGAATTTTCTTTCTCTAACTTCAATTTCTTGATAACTTTTCCAAGCATGTTTTCAGCCTTGAGTGCCATTTCATTGGTTTTGGTTAAGTCATTCACAATCAGCTGACGTGTTTGCATATGTAGATTTACTTTGTCAAGCAATGGAATTTTCTTTACATCTACAGTTAGATTCACAGTATTAAAATTATTGGATGAACCAATAGACATATTAGAGGGATGTGAAAGGGAAATCTTAAATTGATCATTTTCAAGATCCATTGCAATTAGCAGTCTTGTTTGCTCTGGGGTTATCTAGTACTCAGCTTGAGCCTCCATTCTTGCCTTCATTTTTTGATTTCTTTTTGCAATATGAGCAAACATTTTTTTAATTAAGGGCACTTGTTCTTGAGTGTTTTCATGCCTTCTTGGTGAAGTAGGGACATTTTTCTCATCTCCTAATTGTAGTGAGAAACCAAGTTGAGCATCTACAATATCCTCACTGAGCTTTGTCCTATTTTCAGTCCTCTGTTCTTCATCCTCTGAATGAATCACTGCTTCTTTACCTTTCTTATTTGACTTCTCTGATATGACAGGAGTTTGTACATTTGAGCTCACAGAACCTGCAAAACCCTTATTTGCCATATTTTCTACATTAGGTCTGCTTTCATGAATGAATGCTGAATACCCATTTTCAATTCTCCTATTAGAAATCACACTATGTAGGTCATAAGACCACTTCTCTCCTAACAGTAGGTGCATTTCATCTAACATCTTAGTGACATCATCAGTTTCCTGTCTCATATTAACTATAAAAGGACCAACAATCATTGGAAATTTAAACATATGACCTTTCTTCATAGGCACAAAATGGATTTGATCGACCTTTAAACTTTTCCTAATGAATTCCAAAGCAAATAATATCATGGGCACAAATACTGGAAGCCTATAAGGTTCCACACCAGCTCCATAGAGTCTGCTTTCAGAATAATCTTCAAAGACATACCAATCACCAAACCTACAATTCCCCAGCTGCAAGAATTCTTGAGCCTTTGGCAGGAAGCATGGGGGAGAGATTCCATTCAAAATTCTATATGCAGTAGACATAAAATGACTTGCAAAGTTAAACAAACCTTCCTCATTCTGTTATTTCCTTACTATGTCTGTCCAAAATACCACTGACTTCCTCTTATTATTCATATCCATTATATTTAACCACAGATGCATGAATTCTTCTACATTTTGATATAAAAATAGATAAATAACAATAGAGGGAAACCTAAATGAACCCGTCAGTAATAAACTCATAAGTTGAGAATTGACAGCTTCTTGCCAATAAGAAGGGATATCCAGCACTATTCCTAGCTTCATCGTCAAGGCGAACATTCCAAGAACTGATTTGTCTATTGTATTGTCGTCGTCTTTTCCAAAAATCTTTGAAATGCACCTCAACACAGATCTGACTTCTACATCAAAAACCTCCATGGAGAATTCTTTACTATCAGGTGCAAACTGCTTTGTATCTGGCTTCAGAAAAAAGATGAATTGGTTGAAATCTTGACCTGCAAGACTATCATAATGCTGTTGAATTCTTAGTTAAACTGAGAGGGGGGGTGAATCAGTTTAACACATACATGAGCTTTTTAAATTTTTCATCAACTTATTTACAGCTTACTTTTATAACCAACCTTAATATATGAACAGTCTTAATATGTTTCAGCAAGTATTAAATTAAAGTGATATCAATCTTTTTATGAGAGCAGCAAACATTAATAAGATTTGGTAAATCATATCAGCACATAGGCAACACACATGGAGACAACAGATATAAGTGGAAACCCATAAAGGGAGAAAACCACATCTTATTATTGTTGTGATGCACAGGCAAGCTCCAACTCCCTCTCACCACTGATTTTTTGTAGGCACCAACCTACAGGAGGCTCCAACCTCAATTCTGCAAGCTACAACTTGCAAGGAAGCTCCAACTCTCGTCAATTTTCTGTAGGCACCAACCTACAGGAGGCTTCAACCTCAGTCAGCTACAACTGACATCTATCAAGCTACAACTTGATAGGGAAGTTCCAACTTCCTTACTCTTTCAAAAGAAATGTTTGCTGATTTACCTCAGATATCAGCTCTATTATGTAGCATCTCTTTCTGCTCCTCTCTTCCTTATGTTCTCTGCCTCAATATTATGTATTCTGCATTCTCTATACTTACTCTCTCTCTCTAACCTCTCTATGCATAACTGGATGATATTATATATAGAGTTCATCACATGACTGTTTGTATGCCACAAGGAATTTGGAGTGAACAACCATGACTCTTTGGCTTCTGCCTTCTCATTCCTTTGTCCAACTCATTAAAAAAAATTATAACAATATGTATAAATTTCAATGTTACAGTGGGATTTCTCTTTTCCTTCAGATACTTGCCTTTGCATCACAAACAATATAAAACGATTAAACATTTACATTTTCAATTTCAGAATATAAACGTCACTCAACCCTTTGCTTGTTGATTTTGTCCTTTCTGTAGCAGTCATGCAACTGTCCTACATACTTTGTTCAATGTCTTCTGCATATTCTCTAGTTTTCTGTGCATGTACACCTGTTCTCTGCACTTTTGAATCCCTTTGCAACATATCTCTTCAACTCTGCAATCTCTCTTTACCTCTGTCAGGTCCATATTCACCAAGTTCACTATAGTTGTGTATCTGTTGTATATATATATACCTGTTTTACAATTTTAGTTCTCCAATCCGGGCAATCTCACTACATTATTTTATTCTGAGCTAGCAAATTAAGCAAATAGATCAGAATCCTATAATATCTCACATGGGATATTTGAGATATTAAATTAAAATTATCTCGAAAAAACACCTGCCACACCTTTGTACTTATCCAATTTTAAATCTGACAACTCTTCTTGCGGCGGGAGTTTTCCTTCACAGGTCATAAACCCTCAATACATCTAATATACTCTTTGGTATTTTTATTCCAACGCACACAGACCATATATATATATATATATCTTATATTATATTCTTGGCCTTCTTTATAATGCGCTCGAATTACAATTAAAATCCTCTCCTTGTATACAAACCCACTATATTAAATACCAGCGTAGTATATATATCAACATATATATATATTCCCCAACCAAATGTGAAACCGATGTATTCACTTTAACGTATGCCCAGCACGCACCTCATTTCATATAGGTTTTGACCTTAGCACATATATAAATATATCACCATGTATTCATATTCCCCGAGTCAAGCGTTAAAACTATTAATAAACCGTGGCTTTTATTTAGTGCCCAACATAAGCATGGTCACGGTTTTATAACATTTATAACATCAAACTGTATTGCGTGGAATATCCTCTCAATCAACGACTGTGGTCTTATCGCATTCCCTTCTGGCAGATCAACGGTGGTCACGCAGTTATATCGTACGAAGTTTAGTCCTTCGAACTTAAGCGATGAACTGGGACCCAGTGGTTAACTTCTGCTTTGATTGACATGCGACCACTGTTCGATGGACCCGCCTCATATCGGACGACGTACGTCGATTTCACGTGGAGTGCACAGTCTACAGTTAACGCGTGATGGCACGCGATTAGGGCGGTATTTCCAAACCACTCAAGGCCACATGTCAGCCAATGGCGTTGATCGCGTTCGAATTGGAAATACAACTTTCCTTACAAAATCGGTGTGATGAAAACCGCCGGGTGTTTCAAACCCATTGTCATTGTTCATACCTCATGGTTTCATTCAGTTGCGCTTGAGGTTTCGTTCCTTATTTATAACTTCGATTTCGATTTTTTTCTACTGTGCCATGGCTATACTTACTCCATCGCTCTGCCACCGAAATTTCGCCTTCTACACCATCACTCTTGTTTATTCTTTCCTTGCATGGTTCCAGTTGAGATGTAACAATCCCCCATGATCTCCATTTGGCTGTACGACGTTGGTCCATTACATGAATTGGCCACGCTATTCACTGTTCCATTGTATCGAACAGTTTCAAACCTTTGCCCTTCAATCTCGTGCTACATGTACCTATGGCATTCTACTCTTCAGTGCTTTGTCAAGGCATACATCTGAAATGTATTATTCCCGTTCTAACTTCTTCATTCACCCAAAATCCCAATTATACATAGATATCAAAAGGCCCGCAATTTCATTAAACAGAGAGAAAACCCTCTCTTCATTGGTTACGCAAGTCAATGTGTACTTTACCTCTCAATGAATACTGAATGAAATTACATGGCAGAATGTGCAATCTCCTCTTTCGAATGATCTATAAACCGTGATCTCAAATTGTAACTTAAACCCCGATTCACTGCAAACCATTATAGCGCCTTCTGCACTGCTGCTCGATTGTTTCTCTTTCTCTATATTCTCTACTTCTACCTCTGCCTCTGCCTCCACTGCTTAATCGTTTTATCTCTGCCTCTGTATTCGCTGCCTTTGCCTCTGCTTCTACTACTCGACCTCTGCCTCCACTGCTTAACCTCTTCCTGTCTCTACCTCTGCTGCCTCCTTTGCCATCAATGACAATATTTCCAACAGTCTCCCCCTTTGGCATTGATGCCAATACACTTCCTCTGCTTGCCTGTTAGGACCCTCCCTTCTATTGCTTGCTCTTCCTCCCCCTTTGACATCAATGGCAAGGGGTTACTCATTTTTTCCAGTGTGCTTTGAAATCTCGCCCATGTTGCAATGATCTTGAGGACCTGTTTCATGCTAAATGAACTCCCCCTGGAATGATATTTTCATTTCTGTTCTCCCCCTGAAACTGTGCTTTCTCTTCATATCAGAGAGTAGAATCTACAGATACTACCCCTAGTCTATCTCTCAAATATTCAAATGGTTCTCTAGCAAGAGGTTTGGTAAATATATCTGTTGTCTGTTCTTTTGTTGGTACATATTCCAGCTTTACTACCTTCTAAGCCACTTGTTCTCGGAGAAAGTGATACTTGATTGGGATATGTTTAGTTTTTGAATGAAGCACAATATTTTTTGAAATACTTATAGCACTTTTATTATCACATTTGATTGAGATAGGTTCATCAATGCTTACCTTCATGTCTTGGAGTGTTTGCTTCATACACATGACTTGTGTACAACATGCTGCTACTGCTATATATTCTGCTTCTGCTGTAGATAGAGAGATAGATGTTTGTTTCTTGCTTAACCATGCCACCAGACTTTATCCTAGATAGAATGCACCTCCACTTGTGCTTTTCCTGTCATCCACACAGCTGGCCTAATCTGCATCTGTGTATGTTGTCAAAGTGAAGCTTTTACCTTTAGGATACCAAAGTCCATACTGAGTTGTTCCTTGTAGATATCTGAATATTCTTTTGACTGCAAGAAGGTGATTTTGTTTAGGTGCTGCTTGATATCTAGCCACAAGTCCTACTGCTAGCATGATGTCTGGTCTTGATGCTGTCAGGTACATCAGACTTCCTATCATGGATATGTAGAGTCTTTGATCTATATCAGCAGATCCATCATCAGCACATAGCTTGCATTCCTTGATCATGGGAGTTGACACAAGTTTTCAGTCCTCCATTTTGAACTTTTTCAACATTTCTTTTAAGTATTTTTCTTGTGATATGAAGTACTTGTGTTCTTTTGCTGAATTTGAAGTCCTAAATAGAAACTGAGCTCTCCAATAATAGACATCTCAAACTCTGATTTCATCTCCTCAACAAACCTTTTTGCTAGCTCATCTATGTTGCTTCCAAACATAATGTTATCAACATATACTACAACAACAAGGAGTTCATTTTCATGGGCTTTTATGTATAGATTGATGTCTACTCCTCCTCTCTTGAAGCCTTGTTTTTGCAAGTATTTATCCAGCCTTGTGTACCAAGCACGAGGAGCTTGCTTTTGTCCATATAGAGTCTTCTTTAGTCTGCATACATAGTCTTCTTTTTCTGTTAATGAGAAGCCTTCTGGTTGTTCCATGTAGACTTCTTCTTCTAGATCTCCATTCAGAAATGCAGATTTTACATCCATTTGATATACCTTGAAGTATTGGTAGCATGCAAAGGCCAGAAACATTCTAATAGCTTCCATTTTGGCTACAAGGGCAAATGTTTCATCATAATCAAGTCCTTCGATTTGAGAATATCCTTTGCAGACAAGTCTGGATTTATTTCAGATTACATGTCCTTTCTCATTCATTTTATTTCTGTATACCCATTTTGAGACTATGACATTTTTCTCAGTGGGTCTAGGAACTAGTTCCCAGGTATTGTTCTTCTCAATTTGGTCCAATTCTTCATTCATAGCATTCACCGAAGACTTGTCCTTGCTGGCTTCTTTAAATTCCTTTGGCTCTATTTGTGATAACATGGCCATGTATACCTCTTCTATCTGTTCAGTTAGCTGCCTTCTTGTCTGGACCCCTACTCTCTTGTCTCCAATGATCTGATCTTCTAGATGGTTCTTATGAGTGTATCTTGATGGGGCTTTCGATTTCAGTTCAACATCTTCTGTTGTCTTGCTTTTTTCATCATCATCTTGGTTTTCTTCTTCATGGTTTTCTGATGGACTGTTGCAGTCTGTATCTCTTGTATTGTTTGGAAGTTCTTCATCAAATCTCACGTCAATGCTTTCTACTATTTTTCGAAGAGTCTTGTTGTAGCACCTGTACCCTTTAATTTTGGATGCATATCCTAGAAATATCCCTTCATCTGCTCTTGCATCAAATTTCCCAAGATTTTCATCATTGGTTTCAGGTAACACCGAATTCCAAAGATTTTTAGAAATGCTTTGATTGTGCTGGTTTCCCATGCCACAGTTCATGTGGAGTCTTGCTGCACGTCGTCTTAAGTGAGATTTGTTGCTGAAGTATACCACCGTGTGTAATCGCTTCCTCGCCTGCATAGTTTTCTCGAGAATATTACTTTCGATGCTTTGCTCCGGCAATTTGGTGTATAGATTCATGGTCTCTCTGCTACTCCATTCTACTGTGGTATCCCTGCAATAGTAAATTGTTGCTTTATGCCATGTTCATTGCATAGGTATGCAAAGTCATAATTAGTGAATTCACCTCCTCTATCTGATCTGATGCATTTCAGCTTGCATCCTGTCTGATTTTCTGCTAAGGCTTTGAATATTTTGAATTTTTCCAGAGCTTCAGATTTATTCTTGAGAAATGCAACCCATGTCATTCTGGAGAAATCATCAATTATCAGCATGAAGTAGGATTCTCCACTTGATGTTTTAGTTCTTGCAGGTCCACACAGATCCATGTGCACAAGCTGGAGTGGTCTTCTTGTTGATAACTCATCTTTGGCCTTAAAGGATGTGCGGGTCTGTTTACCCAATTGACAAGATTTGCATATGGTAATAGAAGGCCTTTTTATTTCTGGCATGTCTCTGACAGCTTTCTTCTTGCTTAGTCTGATGATGTGATCGAAGCTGAGATGTCCCAAACTTTTATGCCATAACCATGACTCTTCTAATTTGCTAATATGGCATGCTTCATCTTCCTCTTTCACAATGTAAACATTGCTCTCTGTTCGAACACCTTTGAGCAGAGTTTTACCCGTGGTGCTTGATCTGACTTCACAATCTTGTGCTCTAAAGAGAACTTCACATCCTTTGTCACACATCTGACTGACACTTAGTAAATTTTCTTTCAACCCATCTACAAATAGTACATCTTGGGCCTTTCCTCTGCCATTATCTAAGCTAACTGAGCCCTTTCCCTTGATTTTTCTTGATTTATCATTGCCAAAAGTAACGTTACCATTTTTCTTTTCATCAAAAGTTATAAATTTTCTCCTGTCTCCAGTCATATGTTTTGAGCAGCCACTGTCCATATACCATTGGCTTTTCAGATCTTGAGCAGTTAGAGCCAGGTCACATTTATTCACCTTCTTTTTCCACTGGAGGCATCCTTTTGTTTGGTTTCTTTTGTGAGATGATGAATCACATCCTTTCAGATGAAATTTGGAAGGCATATGTCCAACTTGATTGCATACACAACATTTGATCATATTTTTTGTAGAATTGTGAGTATGAAAAAAAATTTTTCGATTCATAAACCTCTCGAGGGCGTTGAATATCGATTTTTGTCCATACTTTCAAGTACCTAAATATCTATAGTGGTTCTCATAACAAAAAGCACCATAGAAACTATTTCGTACACTCGATGTAAGATTGTCTTCTCCATTTGTTTGTCGGAGATAGTTCTTCACTCGCCATTTTGTCGGTTTGAATTACTCCTCCTTGCATGACAATATGCAGCAATGTGTCCCAACTTGTGGTAGACATAATAGATGGCATTCTTCATAGGAGGGAACAATCTCCTTTAATGGCTTCCAAATTTGACATACTAAGGGGTATATGATCCTTTTTTTGTTGTCTTAGTATTTATTGCATTCTTTGTTACTAGAGGTTTCTTCTGATCTCTGTCTTCCTCATTACATGTTTCTTCTTTTGTAGGAATTGTTTGAGCTGCTTCATCAGCCTTTTCAGCTTTTACAAAAACAATATTTTTGTTTTCCTTTTCTTTGCTTTTACTTGATTCTCCTTCTGTTGGGCTCATTCCGGCTTTTGGTTCGTTAGAGTGATCTTCGAGCATCCGCACTCTGCCTAAATTACTAGAGCTTGTTGTTTGAGAGGAATTTGTAGACACTTTCCTCTGAACATTTTCTAATTTATTCCTCAGACATATAGATTCTTCTTTCAGCTTCTCTTGTTGTTGAGTTTTATCCTTGATTTGTTGAAGTAACATGTCTTCTATCTTCTTGGCTTCTTCAAGCTCTACCTTCAGCTGCATGAGGACTTTTGAATTTTTCTCTTCTCTTACATACTTGAGGAAAATGTTCTTTTTTTTTGCACTTCAATTTGAGTCTGTCAATATCCTCTAGGGCACTTCTTAACTCCCCCTCAAGGTCAAATTCGCCTTCTTCTTCATCTTCTAGTAGGAGTCCTTCAAGTTCTTCTATGGCCATGAGTAAAAATTCTGAGGTTTATTCTTCACTTGAAGGTTCATCTGAGTCTTCAGATCCACTGTTGTCTTGTTTAACATAGAAGGATTTTCTGCTGAACTTCTTTCCTTTCTGCCAGTTCTTTGATGTATTTTTATCTGATTCTTGAGCTTGATTCCTTACTTTCTTGTGAGGACACTTAGCAGAATAGTGTCCAATTCTTCCACATTTAAAGCATTTGAAAGGAAGTTTACCTTTGTATTTACCTGAGCCTCTATCCAGTTTCTTGACAAATTTAGCCTATTCTTCATCCGAGCAAGAGCATATGTCTTCCTTTTCTTCTTTCTTCTTTTTTGTTTTAAAGGTTGCCTCCCTCGTACTTGGCTTCTTTTGTGGGAGCCTCATCTCATATGCTGTTAGATTTCCAAGTACCTGGTTCATGGTCAAGGTTTCCCAATCAGTTGTTTATTCTATTGCAGACACCTTGGGGTTAAAACTGGGTGGAAGAGATCTTAGAATCTTTTGTACAATTACAACTTCTTTTATGGTTTCTCCTAGAGCCTTCATGTTATTTACTATTTCTGCAACCCTTAGAAAGAAGCTAGCAATGTCTTCATCATCATTCATTTTTAGGTTCTCAAAATGGGCTCTATAGACTTGAATTTTGGCAGTATTTACCTTCTTGTCTCCCTCATGGATGTTCTCTAGGGTATCCCACATCTCTTTGGCAGTGTCTTTGTGCATTACTTTGATAAACTTTGCCTCACACAATCCATTTAAGATGGAATTCATGGCTTTTGCATTAGCTACACAATCTTTTTTGGTTTCTTTCTCTGAGTCAGTTTCCTTTGGGGCATATCCTAATTCCATAGCAACCCAAACTTCTATTCCTAGAGACATTATGTATGTCCTCATTCTGATTTTCCAGAAGGCATAATTTGCACAAGTGAAAAAAGGGGCTTTATTGGTTGAGCATCCTTCTTTACTAGCCATCCTGGGAACCTAGGATCTCCTTTCGATTGTTAAGCGTGCAAAGGAACCCCGCTACGATGCAGTTGAATGAATTTAGTTAAGCTGAGAGCATTGGGGGTGAATCATTTTAACACATACATGAGCTTTTTAAGTTTTTCATCAACGTATTTACAGCTTACTTTTATAACCAACCTTAATATATGAACAATATTAATATGTTGCATCAAGTATTAAATTAATGTGATATCAATCTTTTTATGAGAGAAGCAAACATTAAGAAGATTTGGTAAATCATATCAGCACATAGGCAACACACATGGAGACAACAGATATAAGTGGAAACCCATAAAGGGAGAAAACCACATCTTATTATTTTTGTGATGCAAAGGCAAGCTCCAACTCCCTCTCACCACTGATTTTCTGGAGGCACCAACCTACAGGAGGCTCCAACCTCAATTCTGCAAACTACAACTTGCAAGGAAGCTCCAACTCCCGTCAATTTTCTGCAGGCACCAACCTACAGGAGGCTTCAACTGCAGTCAGCTACAACTAAAATCTATCACTATACAACTTGATAGGGAAGTTCCAACTTCCTTACTCTTTCAAAAGAAATTTTTTCTGATTTACCTCGGATATCAGCTCTATTCTATAGCATCTCTTTCTGCTCCTCTCTTCCTTATGTTCTCTGCCTCAATATTTTGTATTCTGCATTCTCTATACTTACTCTCTCTCTCTCTAACCTCTATATGCATATCTGGATGATATTATATATAGAGTTCATCACATGACTGTTTGTATGCCACAGGGAATTTGGAGTGAACAACCATGACTCTTTGGCTTCTTCCTTCTCATTCCTTTGTCCAACTCATTAATTTTTTTTTTAACAATATGTATAAATTTCAATGTTATAGTGGGATTTCTCTTTTCCTTCAGATACTTGCCTTTGCATCACAAACAATGTAAAACAATTAAACATTTACATTTTCAATTTCAGAATATAAACATCACTCAGCCCTTTGCTTGTTGATTTTGTCCTTTCTGTAGCAGTCATGCAACTGTTCTGCATACTTTGTTCACTGTCTTCTGCATATTCTCCAGTTTTTTGTGCTTGTACACCTGTTCTCTGCACTTTTGAATCCCTTTGCTGCACATCTCTTCAACTCTGCAATCTCTGTTTACCTCTGTCAGGTCCATATTCACCAAGTTCACTGTAGTTGTGTATCTTCTGTATATATATACCTATTTTACAATTTTAGTTCCCCAATCCGAGCAATCTCACTACATTATTTTATTTTGAGCTGGCAAATTAAGCAAATAGATCATAATCCTTTAATATCTCACATGGGAGATTTGAGATATTAAATTAAAATTCTCTCAAAAAAACACCTACCACACCTTTGTACGTATCCAATTTTAAATCTGACAACTCTTCTTGGGGCGAGAGTTTTCCTTCACAGGTCATAAACCCTCAATACATCTAATATACTCTTTGGTATTTTTATTCCAACGCACACAGACCATATATATATATATATATATATAAATAAATATATATATATATATATATATATATATATATATATATATTAATCTTGGCCTTCTTTATCATGCGCTCGAATTACAATTAAAATCCTCTCCTTATATACAAACCCACTATATTAAATACTAGTGTAGTACATATATCAGCATATATATATGTTCCCCAACCAAATGTGAAACCCATGTATTCACTTTAACGTATGCCCAACGCGCACCTCATTTCATATAGGTTTCAACTTTAGCACAATATATAAATATATCACCATGTATGCATATTCCCCGAGTCAAGCGTTCAAACTATTAATAAACCGTGGCTTTTATTTAGTGCCCAACATAAGCATGGTCGCAGTTTTATAACCTTTATAACATCAAACTATATTGCGTGGAATCTCCTCTCAATCAATGGTTGTGTTCATATCGTGTTTCCTTCTGGCAGATCAACGGTGGTCGCGCAGTTAGATCGCACGAAGTTTAGTCCTCCGAACTTAAGCGATGAACTGGGACCCAGTGGTTAACTTCCGCTCTGATTGACCTACGACCACCGTTCGATGGACTCGCCTCAGATCGGATGGCGTACGTCGATTTTGCACGGAGTCCACAGTCGATAGTTAACATGCGATGGCACGCGATAAGGGCGGTATTTCCAAACCGCTCAAGGCCACATGTCAACCGATGGCGTTGATCGCGTTCGAATTGGAAATACAACTTTCCTTACAAAAGCGGTGTGATGAAAACCGCCTGGTGTTTCAAACCCGCTGTCACTGTTCATACCTCGTGGTTCCGTTCAGTTGCGCTCGAGGTTTCGTTCATTCTTTATAACTTCGATTTTAATTTTTTTCTACTGTGCCATGGCTATACTTACTCCATCGCTCTGCCACCGAAATTTCGCCTTCTACACCATCGCTCTTGTTTATTCTTTCCTTGCATGGTTCCGTTGAGATGTAACAATCCCCCATGATCTCGATTTGGCTCTATGATGTTGGTCCATTACATGAATTGGCCACGCTATTCACTGTTCCATTGTATCGAACAGTTTCGAACCTTTGCCCTTCAATCTCGTGCTACCTGTACCTATGGCATTCTACTCTTCGGTGCTTCGTCAAGGCATACATTTGAAATGTATTATTCCCATTCTAACTTCTCCATTCACCCAAAATCACGATTATACATAGATATCAAAAGGCCCACAGTTTCATTAAAGAGAGTGCAAACCCTCTCTTCATTGGTTACGCACAACAGCTGTGTACTTTACCTCTCAATGAATATTGAATGAAATTACACGGCAGAATGTGCAATCTCCTCTTTCGAATGCTCTATAAACCGTGATCTCGAATTTTAACTTAAACCCCGATTCACTGCAAACCATTATAGCGCCTTTTGCACTGCTGCTCAATTGTTTCTCTTTCTCTGTATTCTCTGCTTCTTCCTCTGCCTCTGCTAATCGACCTCTGCCTCCACTGCTTAACCGTTTTATCTCTGCCTCTGTATTTGCTGCCTCTGCCTCTGCTTCTACTGCTCGACCTCTTCCTCCTGTTGAAAATGTTGTCATTGATGGCAAAGGACAACAGCAGGACAGCAGCAGAGGCAAAGCAGGATATAGTGACAATATTTGCAGGAGCATGAGGAGAACAAAGTGAGAAAGAGGCAAAGAAGAATACAATGACAGGATGTGTACAAACTTCAGAAGACTATACATGCAGAGCATGAAAGGATAGATGTCTACATTTTGTAGAGAAGCAGATTGCACATACAGGGAATACAGTAAGGGCTTCGAATAATTCGAAATGCAAACCTGGAATGTGCATTGAGTTTCTGATAGAACTGTTAGTTTAGCATGCGAAGGCACCAAGAGTGCAACAAAATTATGTATACTAAACCATTGAAAGGTCAAGACGGAACCTTGAGGATAAGAGGTGGAGTCGAGCTTTGAGCAATGAAAACCTAATGGATTTTGGGGTTAAATCTTATGGTAGCGTTGTATTAAAGTAAGAATGAAACACGTTTTTTATGTTAAGGCCGAAATAAGAAGGAAAATCTTTGAACGGAGTATATATATCTTTGTATATAACGAAGGCATGTTCGGCTTTATGGTGAGATCGAGCCCTGACATGAAATTAAAAACGTAGAGTTTAATGAAGCCTGTGCGGAATGACGATTCAATGGCAGAGCAATGAAGGAAACAGAATAGAAGGTGGAGCTATGTATCAAAGGGAGAAGAACCGAAACGAGAAGTTATAAATCAAATAAATGAATTTTTGATAGTACGCGGGACAGAACCATGTGCAAACCGGAACCATGAGTACTGTGAATAGCGATAGCGGGTTTGCGAAACCAACCCCACCATATCGCACCGCTTTTGTACGAAAAGCTATATTCCCAAGTTGAACGCGATCAATGCCATCGACTGCCGCGTGTCCCTGAGCAAGTTTGTAAAACCACTCTCATCGCGAGTTAAAGTTCATGCGTAATAGTCTGCGCGAGATCTAATTAGGGACGTTGGATCACCGAAGTGAGCACGACAACACCTCCGCCGTCAGATAACAAGGGCGAGACAACCCAAGGTATGTTCGTGTGAGTTGTGGGACCTGGAAGATAATTAGCGCTAGAATCAAATTCAAGACTCGTTATAATTCATTATCGTTAAATGAACCTTTGCAAAGATTACTTATACAAGATTTAAGTATTAAGGGTGTAGGCCATACAAATATGTTATGAAGTTAGGCGGAACCTAGAGTAAGGGGGGCAATCAGAACCATGAGGTATAAACAGTGAACGTGATTTAGAGCTTAGATCTGGCAGTATCGCATGTGATCAAGGGTGGTAAGTTGTATTGAGGGAAACAAAGCGATACAGTTGAGCATTTGACACATGGTTTGAAGTGGTTTTCGAAAACCACGTATTTCGCGTGCTTTTGGGATGTTAAAGCTCAGAATGAAAATTAACGCGAAAATGCGTAGTGATCATCCAATCAACACTTGGAGCGCGACGTCATATGGATCGTTGGCTCCGTTAAATACTTAAGTCAAGGTACGTTATATGGATGTGGGCCCGAAAATTCGTTTAAATGTCGTTGAGTTATTCAATTCGAAGTTCAAGAAGGTTGGGGTTGATATATGTTGCATGGTTCACTTTATAATACAGAGTGTTGTGATATGATTGGTATATATATTATATGATAAGGCGCATATGAATGTTTGATGTAATGTGTGGGCCTGAATACGAAATACACTGATATGGTGAGGTTATAAAAGTATTTGCATATGCGTGCGGCCTAATCAATAGTAGGCTATAGTCGAGTATAGTTATGTTAAGAACTGGGTTCTTAACCAAGGTTTGTTTAAATTAAATATAAATTATGATGAAGAGCGAATGGGCCATCACTTTGAGTGTTATTCCAAAGTTGAGATATTCATTGATGCCTTCATAAAGCAGAGTTCAATATAACTGATTGACCATTGGAGTCAAATTATAAAAACCGAGTATATGCAAAGACTTCTATGTAATGGTTTGGCCAGAATATTCAAATATTAATTCGAAATATTATAAGTTGGGTTTTTTATTATGGTTTAACCACAGTTTTGAAGATGCCGAGATTTGATTAAACCAAAGGTTCTGTAGTAAAACTATTCAAGAGGTGAATTCATTTGGAAATGAATTAAGGAGACCTTGGGTTAAGCGAGTTTCTGCATATATAGAAAATTGTAAAGTTCCAATCACAACAAAGCATTTATTTTCATTTCTATGTTATTCAATCCTTCATCAAGTTTTCAATATTTAGAATACAAAGTACAACACTCTATCTATGATAAGCTTGGTCAACAAGTAGGAGTGCATGGCTCCTAATATTTGTCAACTTACACGACATAATGCTATCACTTGAACATACACATGCATATTTAACATTTTCTCTTGACCTTTCATCACTACACCATCTCTGATACAGAATAATAATGTCCTACTAAAAAGGAATGAGTGAGTGAGATGGTAAGATATGGCAATGAAGCTAGAGATGTGAGAAGCAGCTTCCAAATATATGTACTAAAGGTAGCACAAATTTTGGAATATAAATTTGATCACTGAAAAAGGTATATAGAAAACCTAAGTCAAATGAATTGAAAATGTATTTTAGAGTTTAAGGATGAGAAATTCCAAAAGTACAACTTCAAAACATCCATCTTAAGCCGGGTCAAATTTTAAAATATTCATTTAATCATTGAAAAGGGTATACGAAAAACATATATAGTTTATTGAAAAATATACTTTTAAATTCATATTTTGTAAGAGATTACCGTAAGTTGAAAAGTTAAATTACTCCCCAACATCCCCCACCCAACCCCCGCACTTATAAGACTTGGCCCTCTGGTGAATTGTGTTTTCCTTGAAGTCATTTGAGGTCAATAGGGAAGGATGGAATTTCTTAATGATGTAATTCATGTTTGGTAAATATTCTAGAATCTAAATCCAATTTTCAAAGATCTTAAGCCCCAAATTAATTTGAAAAAATTTGGATTCTACCTCCCACGGTTGGCTAAATTGCTCACCACTATTATAAAACTTGTCTTTTAAGTTTCCTAAAATGTATTCGGAATATTTTACCTCATCATGCGACATCTCTCTCATATTCGAACACTTTCACTATATGAATTTTGAAGAAATTTTAAACTAGAATATGATGATTTTCAACCACAATCTAGAGGGAAGAATAATTTTTTTACCACTCAATTTGTAAGAGTGTTGGTCAAATGTTTTGGCTTTATTCTTAGTTTAAATTTTCTGAGGAAAATTGTGAAGCATTATCTTGATTTGAAGTTCCTTTTTGGAATCATTTACTATTTTGATAGCTATTTACTGGAATAATTTCCCAAGTCCAAATTTTTGTGAGGCTTCTAAGTCAAAGACAAGCAGTGAGCCAAAAAAATTCAAAATGTGTCTACCAAAACATTAGATATCTAAGCATACTTACATAGTTAAAATTTAGCTTGAGAAGGTTATCTTAAATACAAATAATTTAGTTAAATACTTGTTTTTGAATATTTATTATTGGTAAGAAATGAATACTATTTTAAAATATTCTTTTTTGTTGACTAGGCTGCCATGTCATCATTCTGTCATTTGCACAAAAAAAATAGTTGTTTAGGAAAACGGACAGTAGGCTCTATCTTCCTCATACGGAGTCAGTTTTCGATGAAACGAATTGCGCCAGATTCCTAGCGACGAGAACTTCGTGGTCGTTCAAGTTTCGATCAATTCTGAGCACTTCCATTTTTGAGCTTAACACTTAGCTAAGTGAATGTTACATGATCGATGCTTGTTGCTACCCGCTAATGTGCCTCAACCTTCTTCACTTGGGATCTATTGGGAAAGCTAGAATTCACGCAGTAATCTGCTCAAGTGTGGTTACAACCTTTAAATTTTCATGGAGAGTTTGGGCTTCAAAATATCCTATAAGCTTTTGAAGCCCAAACTCTTCATGAAAAACTAAAGGTTGTAATCGCAATTAAGCAGATTACTGCATGAATTATCGCTTTCTCGATAGATCCCAAGTGATCAAGGTCGAGGGGAATTAGTTGGTAACAACAAGCACCCTAGAAGTGATTCGAAAGATTTCTCTAGCTTACATAAAGACCAGTTATCAACACAATCCTTAGATTTCTTCGAACAACCTTCAATATTATCAATACCCAAGTTTGAGCTAATCTCCAAAAAAATACCTTCACTAGTACTTTATGGCAAGCTGCTTCCTATGAAGATATATCTGAGGAAATACCTCCATGAGAAAGTCATCGTTGTTGTAAGTAATTTACTTGTCCATTAGTAAATTGAGCCTAATTTTGAAAGCCAACTTGTTAAGAAACACCTAGTAGTACCTAACCAGTTTGCTTGCTAAAAAAATTTGGCTTCCTAAATTCTAGTTGAAAGCCTTGTTGTTTCCCACATAGTGTCGACTGATAATTCCTTCCTTGAGACATCACATATCGATTAGTCCATTGTGGCATCCCAAATATTTCAGGAGCATTTTGGGAACCACCCCATAGGTGCTTATCATGTTGTTGGATTCTAATATTCTCCATCTTACCGGCCTACAAGAGTTGTACATGGCTAACAAAACTTTAGCACTGATTAGGGGAAGAACTTTGGAATGCTTATCGATAACTTTGAGCACTTGGCATGCCATTTCCTGACCATTCATCGAAAGGCATAGGAATATCATTATGTTGAATAACCTATTATGTTGAACAACCTATGGCTGAGGAGGCATCGCAGAACTCGATGCCATGACCACATTCACTGAATTCTGTGAAGTGGATTCAAGAAGAGACGAGAACTCAGAAGTTACATTCGAAGATAACGATGGGTTAAAGCTACCACAATCCAAGAAAGACAATGGAATGGGATTCAAATCAACATGCATAAGAATATCATTATGTTGAAAAACCTATTATGTTGAACAAACTATGCCTGGGGAGGCATCACAACACTCAAAGCCATGCCCGCATTCACCGAATTCTGTGAAGTGGAATCAAGAAGAGACAAGAAATCAGAAGTTACATTCGAAAATAACGATGGGCTCAAGCTACTGAGATCCATCGAAGACGATTGAATGGGGTTTGAATCAAGCATCAGGAAACTGTTATTGCTTTAACCATCCAGGGTTGAATTGTAGGATTGCTCTGAAGCTCCCATTTGACTTCATAAACGTCATTTTACTTCATAGATTGGGGAGAAGTAATGGGTGACACTGTTGAGATTCGCTTAAATATGACGAATCTCAATAGTGTCACCAACAAGAACTTCAATAATAAAATTCCTATCGGCATAATTATTTTTAATAAAATTTTACCACATCATCATAACTATTAAAATATTATCAAATGTTTACATTTTTAATTAAAATAAAAAACAAATCAAAATCACTAATCACAATTACTTTTATATTTATAAGGAACAATACATAATATATCCAAAATTAGAACGCTCATACCAAATTAGTCATGTAACATTCACATAGCCAAATTTATTGACATTGGTATTTTTGAGGATTATAATAGCGTAGCCCATGACTGGATGACATGATTTGTGTTGTCCCTTCTTGAATCAACTTCAGGTTTTGCCCTAGGTTTGTACAAAGAAAGCAAATATCATACATACAGAGGAAGTAGAATAATTTTGGATGAATTTTACGTGGGATACTTTGTAGATTGAAGAAAACATTAGCTGGATCAATCCTTCTTTTCAACTCAACCAACCATTCAAAATTCCCAAAAAAATACTTTTCTCCCTGATCAGGTGCTAAGTGTTAAGCTAAAAAATGGAAGTGCTCAGAATCAATAAGATCCTAAACAACCACAAACTTCTCGTCGCGAAGAATCCAACGGAATTCGTTTCATCGAAAATTGACTATGTATGAGGAAAATAGAGCTTGTTGTCTGTTTTCCTAAACAATGAAATTTTTTGTTGAAATGACACAATTATGAAATGGTAGCCTAGTCAGAAAAAAATAATATTCCCTCAATTTTCCCAATGACACTATGACAAGTATCACTTCGTGGTTGGTGTCTGAGTTGGGCATTTTTTCACATTTTTATTGGTTGTGGGATGAGCCAGTGGGAAGAAGGCACGTGGCATGCCCGAAGGCCGCCACATGCCCCCTCCCCCCTACTCAAAGGCCCAAATTTTGGTTTAGTTCAAAGGTTGAATTTATATTGTATGTGGAAAAATTTATTGGTGGAAGGGAGCAAGTCATACCAATAGACCGCGTTGAAGTTCTTAACAATGTATGTTGTTTGATTATATTTGTTTTAATACAAGGTTTGCGGCGCGGGTAAAGAGGGCCAGTCCTCGATCCACAGGACCACACACCATGATTTTCGATATGGCCAACAACTAAGTGCAGAATTTAAACCACAATGCGGGTTTTATTAACCCTAACCAATGTTTAATATGTGCTTATCCATATTAATGTGGATTTGGTTAAGAGCGCCTTTAGCGCTAAACCATATCTTATCAACTAATTAAACTCCCACTTACATTATTTAATCTGCTCTTAATTCGGCGGTGAAGTTGGCGAAGTTCGCCATTTTTGGCGGGACTCCAAAATTAGCGGGATTAACAGGAGTTCTCTCCAGTTTTGGAGGAGATTTCTTAGGCCAAACTGATTGTTCCATAAATTCTACAAAATTTGACCAAATTAGGCTCAGAAAGAGTCTATCCTAGTAGATTTGGATATTCTGAGCATGTTGGAGCAGGTTTCAGGAGTAATAAAGGATTGTAATTGACACTTTTTTCCCATTTTGAGCTAATACAAAGGCCCAAGCCATGGAAGTTCGACCAAGGAGATGTAGACCAGGAGGGGTGAACTCATTCTTAAAAACACAGTGTTAATGCATCATTTGATGGCTTGTTGTACATTTTATTGTTGTTTTTCAGCATTTTGTTTTAATGTTAATATGCTCATGAATCTAACATAAAACTCAATACATTTACATGTTAAACACTCACAAACACCTCAAGAAACCTATGCACATGAAGCAAATGATCAACAACTTATTTATAATTCTGAAGATGAAATTAGCACAATGAAACTAACATTCAGATTTAGATCAAGGTGGTATCAGAGCAAAGGTTATTTTCTTGATATTTTCTTGAGTTTTGTGTAAGTAGGATTTTAAGGTTGCAAATTTGTGATGCTTACAAGGTTAAAGTTGCACAGAGGAGAAGGGAAATTGTTGGTTGCTAGTCTTGAGGTTAGGACCAAAAGAGGGAGAGCCACAAGGCCACCACATCCACCCAAAGTTTCACTCTCAACTACACTTGAAGCACCTCAATATTTATCTCTATCTGATATTGAGGAGGTACAAGTTGCCCCAGCTTGAATCCATAGCCATCAGGTCAGGTGTAGGCGTGACTAAAGGTATTTCAGAAGAGGAAGCATAAAATAAGGCTTTTATGACCTAACTGGAAGGGTTATGATCCTCTTTGAATAGAGGAGAACCAATATGGTTGAAGGGAATTCTAAGTCTCCACATGGAGACGAAACCTCAGGAGAAAAAATGGATGAAGAGAAGAATTCAAAGGGAAGTGGAGAAAAACCTCCTCCATCTCCACCATCATCATCACCATCAACACCGTCAACTTCCACAGCCGAAACCACCCTTACTCACTCAAAATCCCCAAAAGGAAAAACTCCCTTACTCAAAATTGATGTCAAATTTAAGCTTCCAATGTATAATGGTGAAGTGAATGCAAAGAAGTTGGATAATTGGATTCATCAATTGGAGGTTTATTGCAGAATTCAGAACCTTCAAGAAGATGACATAAAGATTCAATTGGATTCCTTGATGATGGAGGGATCAACACTTGTATGGTGGGAATCAAGGACTCAAGAAGAGATTAAAAACCACAGTAATATCTCAATGTCTTGGTCAAATTTTATTGTTTCCATTTATAGGAAATTCTGTCCTCTAACTTACATGCAAAAAGCCATTATGGACTGGCAAAATTTTAGATAATTGAAAGGGAAAAGTGTGCAATATTATACTCATGAATTTAGGAGAAGAGCTCTTATTTTTGGTGTCAATTTTTATTCTCAAGAAAATTTGTTAAAGTATATTGGGGGTTTTCAAAGTTACCTTAGACATACTATTCTCGTGCTCAATCCCAAAAACTTAGATGAGGTTTGTGTTCAAGCTACACATCTAGAAGCAAGAGGGAAACAAAGTGTAGATGAGAAAAGTGATAGTTTCCTTGAGTATGGGGGAAAAGGAAAGGGGAATTTTAATGGAAGAGGAAAGAGAAATAGCTCTATCAAAAAAGAGAAAGATAAACTCACATCTAAAGTTGAAGCCAAAAAAACTTAAAGCCAAAGAGAAGGAGAAAATTGTTGCAATCATTGAACATGACTTAGGTTTAGATTCAGGAGATGAAACCAATATTACATCAATGGGTTTGAAAGGTAAGAACATAGAAAACACTAGTTCTTCGTGTTGTTCCAATGTAACTCAAGATGAAGATACAAGAATTGAACTCTTTCATATTATAGTCGTTTCTAAACATACCAAGATAGACACAATATTTGATAGCGGTTCTCAAGCTAATTTGATTTCCGAAGACTTAGTTAAGGAGCTAAACCTTGAAACTGTTATACATCCGAGACCTTATCATTTAGGGTGGATATGCAAGAATTCAAACTTGCGGGTAACAACTTAGATGTAACAGAGAAGTGCATCCTAAGGAGTGCATCCTAACGTTTGCAATCAATTCAAACTTTATTGACGAAGTTGAACTTGATGTAGTTTCGCTTGAGATTTCAGGTATTGTTTTAGGAATTCCTCATCTTTATGATAGGAAATAAGTATTTCATCGCCATGAGAATAAGTATCACTTGTTTAAGGATGGAATTGAGTACATAGTTATAGCACATAAGAAGAAGAGAAGTTTGTCTCTTATGCATGCAGGAGAAACAAAGAGAATAGTGAATGCAAGTCAAAATTTGACTTTGTTAATCATCAAGCATAGAGATGTTTTGAATGAAACCTTTCAAAAAGATGCATCGAATGAACAAGTTGATTTCATTGAATTGTCAATATTTAGAATACAAAGTGCAACACTCTATCTACGATAACCTTGGTCAACAAGTAGGAGAGCATGGCTCCTAATATTTGTCAACTTACACCACATAATGATATCACTTGAACATACACATGCATATTGAAAATTTTCTCTTGACCTTTCATCACTACACCATCTCTGATAAGTTTTATCCACACACGAAATCTTACACCACACAATGTTATCATTTGAAAATGACACATATATTGAGCATGTTCTTTTAAAAATAACATACAAAGAGAACGAAACCACTGATAGTGTTGTTGTGACACATATATAACAAACCATGGTATAATAACAAAATAATCAATAGTTTGTGGCACAATACAGACACCGTGATTGTCGGTAGGGCCAACAACTAAGTGCATAATTTAAACCATAATGCGGATTTTATTAACCCTAACCAATGTTTAATATCTACTTATCCATATTAATGTGGATTTGGTTAAGAGCGCCTTTAGCGCTAAACCATATCTTATCAACTAATTAAAGTCCCACTTACATTATTTAATCTGCTCTTAATTCGGCAGTGGAGTTGGCGAAGTTCGCCATTTTTGGCGGGACCCCAAAATTAGCGGGATTAACAGGAGTTATCTCTAGTCTTGGAGGAGATTTCTTAGGCCAAACTGATTGTGCCATAAATTCTGCAAAATTTGACCAAATTAGGCTCAGAAAGAGTCTATCCTAGTAGATTTGGATATTCTGAGCATGTTGGAGCAGGTTTCAGGAGCAATAGAGGATTGTAATTGATACTTTTTTCCAATTTTGAGCTAATACAGAGGCCCAAGCCATGGAAGTTGGACCAAGTAGATGTAGACCAGGAGGGGTGAACTCATTCTTCAAAACACAGTGTTAATGCATCATTTGATGGCTTGTTGTACATTTTATTTTTGTTTTTCAGCATTTTGTTTTAATGTTAATATGCTCATGAATCTAACATAAAACTCAATATATTTACATGTTAAACACTCACAAACACCTCAAGAAACCTATGCACATGAAGCAAATGATCAACAACTTATTTATAATTCTGAAGATGAAATTAGCACAACGAAACTAACATTCAGATTTAGATCAAGGTTTTATCAGAGAAAAGGTTATTTGCTTGATATTTTCTTGAGTTTTGTGTAAGTAGGATTTTAAGGTTGCAAATTTGTGATGCTTACAAGGTTAAAGTTGCACAGAGGAGAAGGGAAATTGTTGGTTGCTAGTCTTGAGGTTAGGACCAGAAGAGGGATAGCCACAAGGCCACCACATCCACCCAAAGTTTCACTCTCAACTGCACTTGAAGCACCTCAATATTTATCTCTATCTGAGATTGAGGAGGTACAAGTTGCACCAGCTTGAATCCATAGCCATCAGGTCAGGTGTAGGCGTGACTAAAGGTATTTCAGAAGAGGAAGCATAAAATAAGGATTTTATGACCTAACTGGAAGGGTTATGATCCTCTTTGAATAGAGGAGAACCAATATGGTTGAAGGGAATTCTAAGTCTCCACATGGAGACAAAACCTCAGGAGAAAAAATGGATGAAGAGAAGAATTCAAAGGGCAGTGGAGAAAAGCCTCCTCCATCTCCACCATCATCATCACCATCAACACTGTCCACTTCCACAGCCAAAACCACCCTTACTCACTCAAAATCCCAAAAAGGAAAAACTCCCTTACTCAAAATTGATGTCAAATTTAAGCTTCCAATGTATAATGGTGAAGTGAATGCAAAGAAGTTGGATAATTGGATTCGTCAATTAGAGGTTTATTGCAAAATTCAGAACCTTCAAGAAGATGACATAAAGATTCAATTGGATTCCTTGATGATGGAGGGATCAACACTTGTATGGTGGGAAGCAAGGACTCAAGAAGAGATTAAAAACCACAGTAATATCTCAATGTCTTGGTAAAATTTTATTGTTGCCATTAATAGGAAATTCTATCCTCTAACTTACATGCAAAAAGCCATTATGGACTAGCAAAATTTTAGATAATTGAAAGGGAAAAGTGTGCAATATTATACTCATGAATTTAGGAGAAGAGCTCTTATTTTTGGTGTCAATTTTTATTCTCAAGAAAATTTGTTAAAGTATATTGGGGGTTTTCAAAGTTACCTTAGACATACTATTCTCATGTTCAATCCCACAAACTTAGATGAGGTTTGCGTTCAAGCTACACATCTAGAAGAAAGAGGGAAACAAAGTGTAGATGAGAAAAGTGATAGTTTCCTTGAGTATGGGGAAAAAGGAAAGGGGAATTTTAATGGAAGAGGAAAGAGAAATAGCTCTATCAAAAAAGAGAAAGATAAACTCACATCTAGAGTTGAAGCCAAAAAAACTTAAAGCCAAAGAGAAGGAGAAAATTGTTGCAATCATTGAACATGACTTAGGTTCAGATTCAGGAGATGAAACCAATATTAAATCAATGGGTTTGAAAGGTAAGAACATAGAAAACACTAGTTCTTCATGTTGTTCCAATGTAACTCAAGATGAAGATACAAGAATTGAACTCTTTCATATTATAGTCGTTTCTAAACATACCAAGATAGACACAATATTTGATAGCGGTTCTCAAGCTAATTTGATTTCCGAAGACTTAGTTAAGATAAACCATGTTGTTATATAGAGACAACCATCCTTTAGGGTGGATTAGCCCATAAGAATTCAACATGAGTGAGAGATGCATCCTAACGTTTGCAATCAATTCAAACTTTCCTTGTGAAGTTGAACTTGATGTAGTTTCGCTTGAGATTTCAGGTATTGTTTTAGGAATTCCTCATCTTTATGATAGGAAATAAGTATTTCATCGCCATGAGAATAAGTATCACTTGTTTAAGGATGGAATTGAGTACATATTTATAGCACATAAGAAGAAGAGAAGTTTGTCTCTTATGCATGCAGGAGAAATGAGGAGAATAGTGAATGCAAGTCAAAATTTGACTTTGTTAATCATCAAGCATAGAGATGTTTTGAATGAAACCTTTCAAAAAGATGCATCGAATGAACAAGTTGATTTCATTGAATTGTCAATATTTAGAATACAAAGTGCAACACTCTATCTACGATAACCTTGGTCAACAAGTAGGAGAGCATGGCTCCTAATATTTGTCAACTTACACCACATAATGATATCGCTTGAACATACACATGCATATTGAAAATTTTCTCTTGACCTTTCATCACTACACCATCTCTGATAAGTTTTATCCATACACGAAATCTTACACCACCTAATGTTATCATTTTAAAATGACACATATATTGAGCATGTTCTTTTAAAAATAACATACAAAGAGAACGAAACCACTGATAGTGTTGTTGTGACACATATATAACAAACCATGGTATAATAAAAAAATAATCAATAGTTTGTGTACGTCTGAGAATAATAATGTCCTACTAAAGGGAATGAGTGAGTGAGATGGTAAGACATGGAAATGAAATAGTCATGTGAGAAACAACTTCCAAATATGTACTAAAAAGGTATCACAAATTTTGGAATATAAATTTGATCAGCGAAAAAGGTATATAGAAAAACTAAGTCAAATGAATTAGAAAATATATTTTTAGAGTTTAAGGATTAGAAATTCCAAAAGTACAACTAAAACATCCCATCTTAAAAAGTAAAGATTAAATTTCAAAAATTCATTTAATCATTGAAATGGGTATCTGACTTATATCTAGTTTATTGAAAAATAGACTTATAAATTCATATTTTGTAAGAGATTACCGTAAGTTGCAAAGTTAAATTACTCCCCAACATCCCCCACCCAACCCCAGCACTTATAAGCCTTGACCCTCTAGTGAATTGTGTTTTCCTAGAAATCATTTGAGGTCAATAGGGAAGGAGGGAATTTCTTAATGATGTACTTCATGTTTGGTAAAAATTATAGAATCTAAAATCCAATTTTCAAATATCTTAAGCCCCAAATTAATTTGGAAAAAATTGGATTCTACCTCCCACAATATCCAGAATATTTTGCCCCTAAAATCTATCCAAAATATTTTTCCTCGTCATGCGACATCTCTCTCATATTCGAACATTTTCACTATATGAATTTTGAAGAAAATTTAAACTGGAATATGTTGATTTTCAACCACAATCTATAGGGAAGAATAATTTTTTTACCACTCAATTTGTAAGAGTGTTGGTCAAATGTTTTGGCCTTATTCTTAGTTTAAATTTTCTGAGGAAAATTGTGAAGCATTATCTTGATTTGAAGCTCCTTTTTGGAATCATTTACTGTTTTTCTAGCTATTTATTGGAATAATTTCCCAAGTCCATAGTTTTGTGAGACTTCTAAGTCAAAGACAAGTAGCGAGCCAAAAAAAGTCAAAATGTGTCTACCAAAGCATTATATATTTAAACATACTTACATAGTTCAACTTCAGCTTGAGAAGGCTATCTTAAAAACACATAATTTAGTTAAATACTTTTTTTTGAATATTTATTATTTGGAAGAAATGAATACTATTTTAAAATATTCTTTTTTGCTGACTGGGCATGGGCTATGCTATTATAATTCTCAAAAATACCGATGACAATAAATTTGGCTAAGTGAATGTTACATGATGGGTTTGGTATGAGCATTTTACTTTTGGATATATCATGTGTTTTTCCTTATAAATATAATAATAATTATCATTAGTGAGTTTGATTTTTTTGTTATTTTAATTAAAAAATTAAACATTTGATAGTATTTCAATAGTTATGATGATGTGGTAAAATTTTATTAAAAATAATTAAACGGATAGGAATTTTATTGTTGAAGTTCTTATTGGTGACACTGTTGAGATCCGTCGTCTTCAAGAAAATCTCAATAGTGTCACCCATTACTTCTCCCCAATTTATCAAGTCAAACGATGTTTATGGATTCAAACGGAAGCTTCGGAGCAATCCTACAATTCAACCCCAGATGGCTATAAGTAATGATAGTTTCTTGATGCTTGATTCAAACCCCATTCAATAGTCTTCGATGGATCTTAGTAGCTTGAACCCATCGTTATCTTCGAATGTAACTTCTGAGTTCTCATCTCTTGTTGATTCCACTTCACAGAATTCAGTGACTGCGGGCATGGATTTGAGTGTCGCGATGCCTCCCCAGCCATAGTTTTTTAAAAATAATAGGTTGTTCAACATAATGATATTCTGATGTCTACCGATTCGAATCCCATTCCATTGTCTTTGCTGGATCGCGGTAGCTTTAACCCATAGTTATCTTCGAATGTAACTTCTGAGTTCTCGTCTCTTCTTGAATCCACTTCACAGAATTTGGTGAATGTGGGAATAACATCGAGTGTCATGATGCCTCATCAGCCATAGGTTGCTCAACATAATAGTTTATTCAACATAATCATATTATGATGCCTTCCGATGAGTGGTCTAGAAATACCACGCCAAGTGCTCAAAGTTATCGACAGGCATTCCAAATGTATTCCCCTAAATAGTGCCAAAGTTTTGTTAGCCATGTACAACTCTTGCAGGCCAGTAACATGGAGAATAGAAGAATCCAACAATTTGATAAGCACCTATGTGGTGGTTCCCAAAATGCTCATGAAATATTTGGGATGCCACACTAATCGAGACGTGATGTCTCAAGGAAGGAATTATCAGTCGGCGCTATGTGGGAAACAACAAGGCTTCCAACCAGAATAGAGGAAGCCAAATGTTTTTAACAATAAATATGGCTAGGTACTACTTGGTGTTTCTCAACAAGTTGGATTTCAAAATTAGGCTCAGTTTACTAATGGACAAGTAAATTACTAACAAAAATAATGACTTTCTCATGGAGGTAATGCCTCAGATATATCTTCAAAGGAAGCAGCTTCCTAGAAAGTACCAGTGAAGGGATTGTTTTGGAGATTAGCTGAAAATTGGGTATTGATAATATTGAAGGTTTTTCGAAGAAATATGAGGATTGTGTCAATAGCTGGTCTTTATGTCATCCAGAGAAATCTTTCGAATCGCTTCTAGGGTGCTTGTTGCTACCCGCTAATGCACTTCAGCCTTGTTCACTTGGGATCTATCGAGCAACGAAATTCACGCAGAAATCCGCTCAAGTGCAGTTACAACCTTTAGTTTTGCGTGGAAAGTTTGGGCTTCAAAATATCCTCTAAGCTTTTGAAGCTCAAACGCTCCGTGAAAAACTAAAGGTTTTAACCGCACTTGAGCGGATTACTACGTGAATTATCGCTTTCTCGATAGATCCCAAGTGAACAAGGTTGAGGCACATTAGTGGGTAGAAACAAGCACCCTAGAAGTGATTCAAAATATTTCTCTGGCTTACACAAAGACCAGTTATCAAAACAACCCTCAGATTTCTTCGAATAACCTTCAATATTATCAATACCCAATTTTGAGCTAATATCCAAAACAATACCTTCGTTGGTACTTTCTAGGAAGCTGCTTCCTGTGAAGATATATCTGAGGCAATACCTCCATGAGAAATTCATTATTGTTGTAAGTAATTTACTTTTCCATTAGTAAACTGAGCCTAATTTTGAAAGCCAACTTGTTGAGAAACACCTAGTAGTACCTAGCCAGATTGCTTACTAAAAACATTTGGCTTCCTCAATTTTGGTTGGAAGCCTTGTTGTTTCCCACAAAGTGATAATTCCTTCCTTGAGATAATTCATACATGATAATTCCCTCCTTGAGACATCACGTATCGATTAGTCTGTTGTGGCATCCCAAATATTTCAAGAACATTTTGGGAACCACCCCATAGGTGCTTATCATATTGTTGGATTCTAATATTCCCCATGTTACCGGCCTGCAAGAGTTGTACATGGCTAACAAAAATTTGGCACTGATTAGGGGAAGAACTTTTGAATGTCTGTCGAGAAATTTGAGCACTTGGTGTGCCATTTCCAGACCATTCATCAGAAGGCATAAGAATATGATTATGTTGAATACCCTATTATGTTGAACAACCTATGGCTGAGGAGGTATCGTGTAACTCGATGCCATGACCACATTCACTGAATTCTTTGAAGTGGATTCAAGAAGAGACGAGAACTCATAAGTTACATTAGAAGATAACGATGGGTTAAAGCTACCACGATCCAAGAAAGATGATGGAATGGGATTCAAATCGGTAGGCATAAGAATATCATTATGTTGAACAAACTATGGTTGCAGAGGCATCGCGACACTCAAAGCCATGCCCGCATTCACCGAATTCTTTGAAGTGGAATCAAGAAGAGACAAGAACTCAAAAGTTACATTCGAAGATAACGATGGGTTCAAGCTACTGATATCCATCGAAGAAAATTGAATGGGGTTTGAATCAAGCATTAGGAAACTGTCATTGCTTATAGCCATGCAGGAGGTTGGAGTATTAAGTTGCTCAGCTTTACATATTTGAGATTCCTTAGCGTCATTTGACTTCATAAGTGGGGAGAGTAATAAGGTGACACTATTGGAATTCACTTGAATATGAGCGGGCTGTCAACGATTAATGCTAGAACTTCAGCAATAAAATTCTATCGAGAATAATTATTTTTGTAAATTTTACCACATCATCACGTATTAAATATTATCAAATGTTTAATTTTTTAATTAAAATAACAAACAAATCAAAATCACTAATCACAATTATTTTTATATTTATAAGGAACAAAACATGATATATCCAAAATTAAAACACTCATACCAAACCAGTCATGTAACATTCACTAGCCTAATTTATTGATATCGGTATTTTTGAGAATTATAATAGCATAGCCCATGCCTGGATGACATGGTTTATGTTTTCCTTTCCTGAATCAGCTTCAGGTTTTGCCCTAGGTTTGTACAAAGAAATCAAATATCATACATACAGAGGACGTAGAATAATATTCAATGAATTTTATGTGTGATACTTTGTAGATTGATGAACACATTATCTGGATGAATCCTTCTTTTCAACTCAACCAACCATTCAAAATTCCCAAAAAAATACATTTCTCTCTGATCAAGTGCTAAGTGTTTTAGCTCAAAAGTGGAAGTGCTCAAAATTGATCAGATCCTAAACAACTGCGAAGTGCTCATCACCAGGAATCCAACACAACTCGTTTCATCGAAAACTGACTCTGTATGAGGAAGATAGAGCCTGTTGTCTGTTTTCCTAAACAACTAAATTTTTTCCAGAAATGACAAAATGATGACATGGCAACCTAGTTAGCAAAAAATAATAATCCCTCAATTTTCCCAATGACACTATGACAAGGGTCACTTTGTGGCTAGAGGCTGAGTTGGCTATTTTTTCATGTTTTTATTGGTTGTGGGATGGTCTAGTGGGAAGAGGACACTTGGCAAGCCCGGAGGCCGCCACATGCCCCCCCCCCATCAAAGGCGAAAATTTTTGGTTTAGTTCAAAGGTAGAATTTATATTGTATGTGGAAAAATTTATTGGTGGAAGGGCGTGGGTAAAGAGGGCCAACCCTCGATTCACGGGACCACGCACCATGACTGTCGGCAGGGCCAACAACTAAGTGCAGAATTTAAACCATAATACGGGTTTTATTAACCCTAAACAATGTTTAATATGTGCTTATCCATATTAATGTGTATTTGGTTAAGAGATCGTTTAGCGCTAAACCATATCTTATCAATTAATTAAACTCCCATTTACATTATTTAATCTACTCTTAATTCAGCGATGGAGTTGACGAAGTTCGCCATTTTCGGCGGGACTCCAAAATTAGCGGGATTAACTAGAGTTCTCTCCAGTTTTGGAGGAGCTTTCCTAGGCCAAACTGATTGTGCCATAACTTCTGCAAAATTCGACCAAATTAGGCTTAGAAAGAGTCTATCCTAGCAGATTTGGATATTCTGAGCAAGTTGGAGCAGGTTTCAGGAGCAATAGAGGATTATAATTGACACTTTTTTTTTCCATTTTGAGCTAATACAGAGGCCCAAGCCATCGAAGTTGGACCAACGAGATGTAGTCCAGGAGGGGTGAACTCCATTGAATTTTTTAGGGGCTAATAATCGTAGGTGGGCTAATTTTCCATGCTTTTTCCAAAAAAAAGATTCACCAATTTCCATTTTTTTTTAAATTGATTCGCCCAAATTTTATAGTATAAAAATATTTTACCCTAAAAATTGCAAAATTCGATATATACTAATATCAAATGATTAGAAAACTAAATATTTTTACAAAAATAACATAAAAAAATTTACAATTTACATATTGGGGACTACTAAGATTCGATAAGTTTTTAAACTTTAAGATAAATGTCCATCCTTAAAATTTTCCCTAGTGAACTCATTCTTCAAAACACAATGTTAATTCATCATTTGATGGTTTGTTGTACATTTTATTGTTGTTTTTTAGCATTATGTTTTAATGTTAATATGCTCATTAATCTAACATAAAACCCAATACATTTACATGTTTAACACTCACAAACACCTCAAGAAACCTATGCACATGAAACAAATGATCAACAACTTATTTATAATTTTGAAGATGAAATTAGCACAATGCGATTAACATTCATATTTAGATCAAGGTGGTATAGAAGCAAAGGTTATTTGCTTGATATTTTCTTGAGTTTTGTGCAAGTAGGGTTTTGATGCTTACAAGGTTAAAGTTGCAGAGAGGAGAAGGGAAATTGTTGGTTGCTAGTCCTAAGGTTAGAACTAGAAGAGGGAGATCCACAAGAGCACCAAATCCACCCAAAGTTTCACTGCCAGCTACACTTGAAGCACCTCAATTTTTATCTCTATATGAGATTGAGGAGGTACAAGTTGCACCAGCAGTTGAGCTTGAATCCATAGCCATCATGTCAGGTGTAGGCGAGAATGAAGGTCTTTTAGAAGAGGAATTATAAAAGAAGGTTTTCTATGACCTAACTGAAAGGGTTAGGGTCCTCTTTGAATATAGGAGCACCAGGATGGTTGAAGGGAATTCTAAGTCTCCACATGGAGAGGGAACCTCAAGAGACAAAAATGATGAAGAGAAGAATTCAAAGGGAAGTGGAGAAAATCCTCCTCCATCTCCACCATCATCATCATCATCATCCTCATCATCACCATTAACATCATCTTCCACTTCCACAGCCAAAACCACCCATACTCACTCAAAATCCCCAAAAGGAAAAACTCCCTTACTCAAACTTGATGTCAAATTTAAGCTTCCAATGTATAATGGCAAAGTGAATGAGATAAGTTGGATAATTGGATTCGTCAATTGAAGGTTTATTGCAGAATTCATAACCTTCAAGAAGATGACATAAAGATTCAATTAGATTCCTTGAGGATGGAGGGATCAACACTTGTATGGTGGGAAGAAAGGACTCAAGAAGACATTAAAAACCACAGTAATATCTCAATGTCTTGGTCAAATTTTATTGTTGCCATTAAAAGTAAATTCTATCCTCCAACTTACATGCAAAAAGCCATTATGAACTGGAAGAATTTTAGACAATTGAAAGGGCAAAGTGTACAATATTATACTCATGAATTTAGGAGAAGAGCTCTTATTTTGGGTGTCAAATTGTATTCTCAAGAAAATTTGTTAACATATATTGGGGGTTTGCATAGTTACCTTATACATACTATTCTCGTGTTCAATCCCACAAACTTAGATGAGGTTTGTGTTCAAGCTACACATCTAGAAGCAAGAGGGAAACAAAGTAGATGAGAAAAGTGATAGTTTCTTTGAGTATGAGGGTAAAGGAAGGGAGAATTTTAATGGAAGAGGAAAGAGAAATAGCTCTATCAAAAAAGAGAAAGATAAACTCACATGTAAACATTGTTCGAAGAATGGCAATGATGAAGACCATTGTTGGCAACTTCATCTAGAGTTGAAGCCAAACAAACTTAAAGCCAAAGAGAAGGGGAAAATTGTTGCAATCATTGAACATGACTTAGTTTCAGATTCAAGAGATGAAACCAAGATTACGTCAATGGGTTTGAAAGGTAAGAACATAGAAAACACTAGTTCTTCACGTTGTTCCAATGTAACTCAAGATAAAGATACAAGAAATGAACTCTTTCATATTAGAGTCATTTCTAAACATAGCAGGATAGACACACTATTTGATAGCAGTTCTCAAACTAATTTGATTTCCAAAGGCTTAGTTAAGGAGCTAAACCTTGAAACTGTTATACATCCAAGACATTATCCTTTAGGGTGGATATGCAAGAATGAAAAGTTGCAGGTAACAAGGAAGTGCATCCTAAGGTTTGCAATCCATTCAGACTTTCTTGACGAAGTTGAACTTGATGTAGTTCCGCTTGATATTTCAGGAATTGTTTTGGGAATTCCTTATCTTTATGATAGGAAAGCGGTATTTTATCACCATGAGAATAAGTATCACTTGTTTAAGGATGGAATTGAGTACATAGTTATAGTGCATAAGAAGAAGATAAGTTTGTCTCTTATGCATGCAAGAGAAATGAAGATAATAGTGAATGCAAGTCAAAATTTGACTTTGTTAATTATCAAGCATAGAGATGTTTTGAATGAAACCTTTCAAAATGATGCATCAAATGAACAAGTTGATTTCATTGAATTTTCTTACGCTTGTAATAAGATATTTCAAGACTCTAACATGTTGCCTTTGAAATGAGGTAACATAGATGTGAAATATTTTCAGCAATCAACATCAGTGTGGAGCAGTGTTGGAAACAAGATGCTGGTGCAAGAGAGAGAAAAGGTCAAAGAGAAAGCACCAAAGAAATTTGACAAAGAAGGAATAGGTTCCAAAAGTGCTTTTTTTTGTTTCAAAAAGGTACATTGCAATGGCAAAAACACTTGGCCAAAAGTCGACGCAAGTACAAAGCAAGACCCAGCTAAGAATCACCATGACGACAGTGTTTGAGGTGAGACAATTTTCAGGTTTCCTTTGATTGATGACCAAGGTGGGAACAAGTTTGTTTCTGCAAGGACAGCTTGATGCTCTGCAAATTCAGGGAAATCGCAGCATGACGGTGTCTACAACAGCAAGAGAGGGTCTCAAGAGTCACGGAAAAAGATTAGTTTTTGTGAAATGCTGAAATTGACGAAAATGGAAAAATTTCAGTGGATTAAGGCTGGAAGGATGAGGGAACTGTACCCTCATCCACATTTTCATTAATAAAAGAGATTTTGGGTTCCAAAAGGCTTTTAGTGGGGAGGAATGATTAGGTGCTCATTGTTGAGCTCAAAAATGGATGTGCTCGAAATTTATTGGAACCTGAACGACCGTGAAGTGCTCATCGCCAGGAATCTTGTGCAATTTGCTTCATTGAAACTCGACTCCGTATGAGGAAGATAGAGCCTATTGTTCGTTTTCCTAAACAGCTAAAATTTTTGAAGAAATGGCAGAATGATGACATGGCAGCCTAATCAAAAAAAAAAAATATTCTTAGAATATTCCTTCAATTTTCCCAATGAAACTATGATAAGTGTCACTTCATGGTTGGTGGTTGAGTTGGGTGATTTGTCATGTTTTTATTGGTTGTGGGATGAGCCAATGGGAAGACGACATGTGGCAAGCTCAGAGGCCGCCAACCCCCCTCTCTCAAAGGCCAAAATTTTGGGTTAAGTTCAAAGGTCGAATTTTATATTTTAAGTGGCAAAATTTATTGGCGAGAGGGTGGAGGTCGAGGTCGACCCCGTGACCTCCCCCACACAAACCACATGTCATACCAATAGACCGCACAAAATTTCTTAACAATGTATGATGTTTTATTGTATTTGTTTTAATACAAGGTTTGCGGCAGGGGTAAAGAGGGCCAACCCTCAATCCATGAAACCACGCATCGTGAACACCAGCGGGGCCAACAACTAAGTGCGGAATTTAAACCATAATGTGGGTTTTATTAACCCTAACCAATGTTTAATATGCGCTTATCCATATTAATACAGATTTGGTTAAGAGCGTGTTTATCGCTAACCCATATCTTATCAACTAATTAAACTCCCACTTACATTAATTAATTTGCTCTTAATTCAGCGGTGGAGTTGGCGGAGTCTTCCATTTTCAGTGGGACTCCAAAATTAGTAGGATTAACTGGAGTTCTCTCTAGTTTTGGAGGAGATTTCCTAAGCCAAACTATTTGTGCCATAACTTTTGCAAAATTTGACCAAATTAGGCTTAAAAAGAGTCTATCCTAGCATATTTGGATATTTTGAGCATGTTGGAGTAGGCTTCAAGAGCAGTAGAGGATTCTAAACAACACTTTTTCCATTTTGAGCTAATACTGAGGCCCAAGCCATGGAATCTAGACCAAGGAGATGTAGCCCAGGAGGGGTGAACTCCTTCATCAAAAAAATTTGTTAATGGATCACTTGACAGTGTGTTGTACATTTTATTTCTGTTGTTTAGCATTTTGTTTTAATGTTAATATGCTCATGAATTTAACATAAAACTCAATACATTTACCTCTTTAACACTCACAAACACCTCAAGAAACCTATGCACATGAAGCAAATGATCAACAACTTATTTATAATTCCGAAGATGAAATTAGCACAGCAAAACTAACATTCAGATTCGGATCACTCCCCATGCTCTAGCCATCTCCATAAGAGACTTATTCCCATTTAGTAAAGGTGTCATGTAAGTGCCTAGATCAAGCTCCATATAATTCAAATAAGCGACTCTGGGACTTTTTGAGACGCCAGGGGTCATAGAATCATAAAATTTTGATATAAAAGAGATATATAAGTGCTTTACATAGACCTTTCCATCCCATTAAAGGAAATTTCAGCCTAAAAGTGTCCATGTCATAATATTGAAACTAATCAAAATTATTTAAATTTGAAAAGAGGTAAATGTAAATATTTTGGAAGGAAAAGAAAAATGATTCTTTTTAATTGTATTTTTGGCTTATCTCCTTATAGGTTTACTCAAATTTAAAGTGTAGACACTCGTTGGATGCGGAATTAAATTCCACATCCAACGAATACTCAATATGCATACTTTTGAGATGACCTAATTTGGTAAAAAATGAAGATACATTGGTATTTTGAAGATACAATAATGTACCTTAAATTTTTACCAATGTGGGTCTTTTCAAAAGTATGCATAGTGGATATTTTTTGGGTGTGGAGTTTAATTTCACATCCAACGAGTTTCTACACTTGAAATTTGAGTAAACCTATAAGTAGATAAAAAAAATACAATTAAAAAAAGGTAGTGTTTCTTCTTTATTTTAACAATTATTTTATTTTTTTCCCTTAGGAGGCCACTTTTAAGCTGAAATTTCCTTTAATGTCAGACTAAGTCATAATGTAATTGATTCCATATCTGAGGCACAGGAAAAGATGGCTAGTGCAGAAAGAGAAGAGCTAGTGTTGAAGAACGAAAAGAGGCACCTAATGAAAATTTAACAAAGTGCTATGGCTACAAATAAGAAGGTGAACAAGTAAATGAATACTACAAGGTACGTATGGCGTATTGTTTCAATGTTATGTTTCAATTGCAATTTTGGATGGCAAGGTAAACCCTCAGGTATGATGGGGATTTATCCTTCATGAATGACTCATACATATGAATGTAGATTCGATTCATGGTACTCATTATGAGATGGTGCACTTGGTTTTGGACAAATACCTTACATTCTATTAAGTCATGGATAAGCTACCTAGAAACATTGATTTTTGAGATATTTATATATTTGATGTTTGGAAAAGTATCTCTCATTTTAGACATAATGGATTTCCTGATCTTATAAAGAAGGCTAGCACATTGATTCTTATATATGGTAGCTTGATACTATTGATAGTGTCTGTAACAAGCATGTTAACCATGATAATAGAATTATAAAAATAAGATTGATATTCGAGATCTTATAGTTGACCTTGTTTAGATTTTGATGAGCTTAGTGAATTTCACAATGTGATAAATTTGGATGCTTTGTCCTGATGATTGAATAATATAATAAAGAAGTGATTATGATCTTTTAAGTATGATGATAAACCTGTCAACTGCCCTAATCACAAGATTCTAACTCTTGATAAAATTTTGATGTCATGTGATGATGAAGTAGTTGAAGCTAACATTCTATGACCATGATGGATATATGTTATATAAATTGACAAAGTTCTTGACATTATTATGATAGACAGGTTGATTTTTTGAATAATGATGTCTAAAGTGGCTACTTATTTAGAGGGAGAAACTCTCCATAAAATCCCTACATATGTTATCATTTTCATTATATGTATAGAAGACTCTTTATTTTTGAAGTAAGATTTTTTGACATGAATAGAATAGTATTTGATGTTGTTAGTCTACAACAACTAAAAAGAGAGGGTTTCTCTTACTCTAAGCTCCAACCGCATGGAAGAAGGCTTAAGAGTGCAGTTATAGTGTCTCAACCATAAGAAAGAAGGCTTAAGAGTGCGGTTGTAGTGTCTCAACCACATGGAAGAAATCCTATGGGTGCAGTTATGCATGTAGGTCACAAAAACTGAAGCTTTATGCATAAAATCGGGAATGCACCAGGAGTATGAAAATCCTACATATATGGAGCAGACAACAGAAATTTCTACGATTAGGGAAGTTTGAATGTTTGACTTACTTGAAAGAATGTGAATGTATTGACTAAAATTGCGTTTGCAGGTGACCAGAATATTAATATCAATATGTCATTTTGATTTAACCATTAAAGATAGTGCTTCATAATGTTTGATAACAATTGAGAGGGTTTGACAAGATTTGGTTGATTGATGAGAAATGTTTTGATTTTTGACACGATGTTTGATGATTCATAGATATGTTTTTCTATATGGACCGATTGAACTCATTGTGATAAAAAATTAGGCATTTGACTTAATGACTAATGATTTGCCTTGATGATAGTACTATGTGGGCATATTAACTTTTAGTGATAAATGATTGCACTGATTTTGTATTGGCTTCATTGGATTTGATTGAAGTAAAAAAAATTGTGATTCAATATGAAATAATCTCACAATGAATGGATGGAACTTATATGACTTGTCTCTGATGTATGCATTCATATTGAGTGATAGAAATGATTCATGTTATGATCATAAGGATGGCAAGACAAAGTTTGATTAGATAATGCTTGGTAAATAAAAGGTTATTGTAACTTCGTATTTGGATGTGATCTCTACCTCATACTTGATCCAAAGAGTTTGTCATGAGGATATTCTCATAAAATTTTATGACTTTGATACTAATTTTGATTTGGCATCTAAATCTTGATGAAGACGTCTTGGTAAATTTGATTGTACAATATTTATTTGTGTAAGGTTGAGCATGTTATGTTTGCAGAAATCCTTGTATGAAGCAAGCTCCCTAAGTTTGGTATGTCGGCATTGACAGTTATCCGGTAAAGCAAAGAAGATGTGTCAATCCAAAACTCTAATTCAAAATTGGTCCAAGGTATGACTTTTATTTTAGTTTTATATGTTGATAGGCTATTCTTAACATGTAATGAGCCTCTAATTATCAAAGTAAGAGGGAGTTGGCCTCTAAATTTTGAAATGAAGAATCATGGCATGATGAATTAATTTTTGAAGTATCGAAAATAAAATTTATATCATGAAGTTATTAAAGGAAGTGGAAATGTGAATTCTTGGACACTCTGATTAAATTTCAAGAAGTTATGAAGAGATATTACTGAACCTAACTTGGAAACTGATAGTTGATTGAAACATTGATGAACACTCACTTGTATGTGTGTGTGTGTGTGCGCGTGCGTGTGTTTTTCATAAAAACCTGATTGAGTCGCTTCATAAACATTGAGTTCATTAGACGAATTTTGAGGTCTAAAATGGGCCTCCTAAGGGAATTATAAAATAATTGTGGAAATAATAAAATAAGATTTGATTACATCATCAAATTTTAGAGGGAAAAAAGAAAAAAACTAATTTTTCAACTCATATTTTGAACTTATGTCCCAAAGTTTTTACTCAAATTTTGAGCGAGTACTCGTTGGATACAAAATTTAATTCCTCATCCAAGGAGTACTCATGTTGCATACTTTCGATGGGTCCTACTACAGGAAAAATGAGAAATACATGAAAAACGTGATTGCATCCAACGAGTACTCCCGCTCGAAATTTGAATAAAAACTTTGGGAGATAAGTTGAAAATACGAGTTGAAAAAGTAGTTTTATTATTTTATTATTTTTAATCTTTTAACCCTTTTACTTAAAAAATGGTGAATCATCCCCCATGGTTGACATCGTCATCTTGAATCCTATTGGTTCTTAAAAAGTTTATCTTTATTGTACATTTTTCTTAGGAGGCCCATATTAGACCTCAAAATTCCCATAATGGTCGCTAAGACCCTTCGAGAAAGTTACATGAGACAATCAATTTTTTTGGGCTGAGATACTCTTCCTGTGATATATTATTGCATGGATGTACTGATGTTGTTTGGGATTATTATTGATAAGATGAGCACAAATGGGTGTTTCCTTAGTATGTGATCTACCATGATATTTTTGGATGAGAAGTTTGTAGCTTTAAGCACGGTCAAGGTTGAATAAGATGTTGTTGAAATGACTAGTTGTGAGACAGGTTGAAGAATCTCTTTGAAGAGTTGTTTGAGAAGGTTCTGGATATGACATGGATACATTGTGATAATAATCAACGAGATTTGATTGGCAGAGAACCACGTTTATAGATGGGACCAATATATCTTCAACTGGAGTAGTTGTACGAGACAAGATTAGGATTGTGGTTGTTGCCTCTGTGAAAGGGAGAATGAATAAGGTGTCATTTTCTTGATATATGTTTGTTCTAACACAATATGTGATTTGATGTCCTATATGAATAGGAGACTACTGCTATTGAGACATCATGATTGAACTCTTTAGTGATTTGTTCAAGTCGGTAATATGAGCATGATGATATGTTTCTAATCTATAGAGAGAAGGATTGATCGAGAACACTAAGCCAACTCTTCCCCCTTTTCTAAGCTCCCAGGGTGAGAAATTGATATGGAAGTCTTATGGGGTTGAGGGATCTCTAGACAATAGGAACGTAGATGATTCTCCCTTATCTATCACCCATAGGGTGTGTGTGATCCTTGTCCGTTTTGAAAAGTTGAGTATCTCCCCCTATTTTGGTCTATGGAGAGTATACCCCAATTGGGATCACACCCACAAGTTTGGATTGTTGGGGATACTACTCCAAGTCTGGCCAACGGGTTGAGAGAGTGCTTGGAGGTGTACAACCCAAGTTGATTATGATGCAGGTTTTCTACCGCATAACTATTGAGTGTAATTGTTGGGAAGATCAGTGGTAAAAAGGATGGGTTGATATGTGCTCCCCTATATCACCTATTGCTCGATATGGGGTTGAATATGTTTTGCTCCCCCGTGAGACTGAGCTCCCTAATGTAGTTTCAGGTTGAGATGTGCTCCCTGATATGTTTTGGATTGAGATGTGCTCTCCAACGTTATACAGGGTGGTATATTAGGCTCCCCTTCCATATCAAATTCTTCTTCTAGATTCGAGAATGTTCAACATATGAGCAGAGACAATCAAGAGATAAGAAGGAATAAGCAAGAGATGAGCAGTGACGACATTTTATGATGATATATTTGAGATGGGATATGATTTGATGACAAGATTCTTGTGATGATTACTTGATACAGTTGAAATTTCTCCCTAGCTGTGAGGGAGTGTTACTTTTGAAACTCGTTGACAAATTCTAACCATGGGACAAGATTCCTCTTTTCGAGAGAACCAATTTTGACTATTGAAGCGCTCAATTTGGACAATGGAAAGTGTATTTTTGAATTAAATCCCACATGTGCATATTTGATCGAGTCGGCCCTAAAGCAAATTGGTCACCCTTGGAAGGTTATAAATATAAGTGACATCAACCTCATTTGGACATCATCATTATGATCATTCTTCATCTTTCTCTGGCTTGCCTTGCATAGGTCTGAGATGGTTCGTGGAAATTTTGTTTGCACAGGTCCGATATTATAGAGTCTGAAGCTCACATGTGTGTTAGGGTTTTGGTTTCCGACCTCAGGCATGACACAGGAAGTTTTCGGTCATAACCATAAGCATGCAGGCCTATACGTGTGAGTGAAGGGTTTCAACTGCATGGACGACACTCTCTCTATGTGGTTGGGACCTAGGGTTTGGTTTTTCAGTTGAACCAAGTTTATGTCAGGTAACCACAGTGTTCGATAGTTGACCACAGGCATCTGAACCAGGGTTTTGGTTATTAGTTTTGTTTCGTTCATCTTATGGATGTTGATTAGTTTATTTTGTTGGATAGGTTTATGACTGAAAATATGGATTATTGTACTCTCTTTTGTTGAATAATTTAATGGAAATCTAAGAAGATGAAGAATTTGAAAGTATTTCCTCCATAGTGGTTTTTGCCCTGGTCTTTGACCAATCCTAGTGTCTCTATATGTGAATGTTTTTCTTCTATTGTTCCTTTATGTTTCGCTGCATATTGTTCTTTATACATAATTTCATATTTTGTTGAATAATGTTGTAAAACTGAATAAAGATATGATGTTATGGGGTGAATTTAATGTGTAAATGAATAAATGCAATTATCAAAGCAATGAAAAGCATAGCCCTAAGAAAAATTAACACCCATGGTGGGCATTATTATTAATAGCAATTGGTCTCTACATAATATCATGATTGCGAACACATTCCAGAGGCATTTACTTGTTTATGTGTGTGTCGCTACAGTAATTGTAGTTGGTGTAGTCCTTCCTCACACATTTCAAAAGCCCCCATTGCTGCCAGGCCAGTTCTTTGAACTCTTCTTGTTTCCACCATTGCCACACCTTAGTAGCGCATGTTGATTGCAGATAAGAAACCACGCAAGCATCCACATGGAATTATCTGCACGATCTAATGACAGACGTATTGGTCCAATCGATTTTCTCCAAACCCCCTCAAGCGACCCAATTATCCGCATTCCACTGCCGAAATGGACTTTTATTGACTAGTTAAATGGGTACCCTACACCTAGGTCCTCGTAGTTCTTGAACATGTGAGTCAGTAACTCGTCTACAAAAAAATTGCGCAGAAAATATAAACATCACACCAAAGATTTTGTTTTAAATTATATAATTCATTTGCCTAGTCCCTAGTTTAAACAAGAAATAATGGGGATATCATGGGTTCGAATGTAGGGGATTACACAATTTGCTACTTGTTCCATAGCACAGTGTAGGAATGGTAATCCTTGGTGGGGTCGAACCAGAGTTATATGTGATGCTCTATGTCACCCTTCCCACTTGTGTATATGTTGGTCTGAAGAGTGTAGGGTTCACCAGACTTGTTGGCCAAGAATTCAAAGTTTATCTCATCGTGCTCAGTGGTATGAGAGGAAAGTTGCCCACACCAAAACAAAGAAGCACTGAATGACGAAATCACTATGTTGTGATTTTTCTCTTTACGTGACCCCATTTTATTTGATGTTGTTTCTCTCTGTCGTGAATGCAATAGGCCATCTAGCAACACCTAGCCCTAAAATGGAAGAAACACACTAAGAAGCCAACCCCCCAAGCATGGGCATTCATGTAGTGTTTTGTGTGGCATACCCAAAACTCAAATTTCAAATTTCGAATAGAGGAATTGTGTCACGTCTGGAAGGTATCACTCAATGATTTAATTGAGTTGTCTCGATAGGACAATGGCAACGACTCATGTTCGTTGTCAGACCTTGGGAATTATCGATTCACTAGAGATGCAAATGGGTATCGTCAGGAAGAGGAGCTACAGGAAAATTGAAAGACCCCGTAATAATCTCTGCGGTACTCACCTTACCCACATTTAGTGTAAATAAATTGTTGAATAAACACTTTTAAAAATTTGAACATGCATTTCATATCATGCAATGCTTCAGTTTTCATTTTTAAGGTCTTTTTTTGCAATTGTTTTTTTCTTACACATAATTTCGTCATTTATTATTTTTATTTTTGGAAAATGTTTTTTTTTTAATTAAAAAATTATTGAATTAAAATATTTCAAAATATGTAATATTTAACCTAAAGTTTATTTAATTTTTTTAAATTTAATTTATCTTTTACACTTCAAATAATATATTTCAAGTTCATGAAGGAGAATGTATAAAGTAGTACCTTTCAATGAACATGTGCTATATCTCGGTGTAGTAATGGATTAGAATGGTTACTATTAGTAATGTTTTTTGCGGAAATGTATATATATTCTTTTGTGTATTGTTGAGTGAAAGGATAGGAAAGATAAAGAGAGTTGGTTGAATTAGATTTTCGCAAAATACAAAGTGAATACATGTAAATAGTCAACTTTGAATGGATAGTGTCCATCTTGTTTATGAATCTATATACATATCAAAGTTTGCAAAGAGAGATTAGAAAATAAAAATTATAAATTCAATGAGAATAAAAACTGCAACCAAAGTTTGCATACCATAAGCCATTAATAAGAAAAGAAAACCTCGTTAGCCTGCTAAAAGCATGTAATCCTTGTTTGTAATAATAGACCTTTAAGTAAAAACCCAGAAACCCATGATAGGAGTGTACCAAACTTGAGAGCCTATACAAGCCTACAAACTTATTCTTTAAGTAATATATTACATATATTGTCTATGCATGTACATTATCCATAACTATTTTACATTGAAGAAACAACATAATCAAATCTTTGTGCATGTAGAGAGAAACTTCAGGAAAATTAATCATATTACGCATAGAAAAAACAAAGAAAACTAATATCCAACATTTTACCATAATTCTATATGGTAAGATATGCAATAGAGTAAAAATTAAATTCATAATAGGCGTTGTACATTTTCGTCATATGGTCATAAAAATTCTCGGATGTCGCCAAAAATAAAAGATGTGGAGTATTCTTGTCTGCGTAACCCATCTTGCAAGAATTTTATAACCATTTTGGCTACACGGTTCACGCCCGGTGTCTTGTATCCAAACAAATTTCCCAAAGAAATTACACAAATCAAATGGAAAAATTCTTTAATCAATTAAAGCTTTATGTTCCGAAACCCTCACATAGATAATTTGGCTCAACGAGACACATTGAAATTGTTGGAATCTCAATGGGCACATTTATTTTGAGGGATTATAATGTGTTGAAGTGATGGATATGGCATTATGGTTTTATTTATTAAATATTAGAGCATAATGTTCATTTACAAAATTAATGTTATGTTTTATCCAATGATTTTAACTCAAAATATGGTGCGGAGCACTTGTTGGAGTCGCGGTCATTATGAGGGATTAAAAAGTGGTGGAGCATCCGTTCTAGCATTATGGTTTTTCTTAGAAGGGGAAACATTAGAAACTAGATTTTCCCTACTCTCATTTAGACATTTTTATATGTGAAAATATTTTGCTTTAATCATGTCCTTGTTATAAGTTAGACTCTGAATTAGCTGGTTACTTATCATAATCCTTCCTTTTTTAAAATAAGGAAATTAATTTAATAAAATATATTTAATCAAACCCATAATATGATAATAAAGTTTATACTAACATTTGCATCAAAAGAGTGCAAAGACATGCCGATAGAAGTGAACTGTAGATGAATGTAGAATGAAACAGAGGTAGCATTGAAGGAAACGAAGATGTAAACGTAGAAGGCATGAGGAATTAAGAGGCTAAAGTCTTGGTAAAGTAGAGCTTTCCAAGTGGATAAAAGTGCATTATAGAATCTACAATATATCAGATTTTTATCACCAAAATAAAAATTAGAAACACATTACCTTGACTAGTTTAAATAAATAAATATTTACTCTCTTAAAAAACAAAAAACATAGGAGATCCAATATTTACTCTTGATACTCTTTATTGGGGAAATCAAGGCCTAATATATACAAATAACAAAAATAGTAAATGCAATATTTATTCTCGAAACCCTTTATTGGGAAAATCAACGCCAAATAGATACATATTATTTCCTTGGCTACTTGGCCAATCTAGCCACATTGATAACAACTCTTGTTCTATGTTCCAACATCATTCTCTTCCAAAAGGCGCTTCACAAACCAGCTAGCTCTACATTAAACCATAGATACATTTATAGCAAAGTCACTTCACGAACGAGCTCTACATTAAACCATAGCTACATATATAGAAAATTGTAAAGTTCCAATCACAACAAAGCATTTATTTTCATCTCTATGTTATTCAATCCTTCATCAAGTTTTCAATATTTAGAATACAAAGTACAACACTCTATTTATGATAAGCTTGGTCAACAAGTAGGAGTGCATGGCTCCTAATATTTGTCAACTTACACCACATAATGCTATAACTTGAACATACACATGCATATTGAACATTTTCTCTTGACCTTTCATCACTACACCATCTCTGATACAGAATAATAATGTCCTACTAAAAAGGAATGAGTGAGTGAGATGGTAAGATATGGCAATGAAGCTAGAGATGTAAGAAGCAACTTCCAAATATCTGTACTAAAGGTAGCACAAATTTTGGAATATAAATTTGATCACTGAAAAAGGTATATAGAAAACCTAAGTCAAATGAATTGAAAATGTATTTTAGAGTTTAAGGATGAGAAATTCCAAAAGTACAACTTCAAAACATCCATCTTAAGCCGGGTCAAATTTTAAAATATTCATTTAATCATTGAAAAGGGTATACGAAAAACATATATAGTTTATTGAAAAATATACTTTTAAATTCATATTTTGTAAGAGATTACCGTAAGTTGAAAAGCTAAATTACTCCCCAACATCCCCCACCCAACCCCCGCACTTATAAGCCTTGGCCCTCTGGTGAATTGTGTTTTCCTAGAAGTCATTTGAGGTCAATAGGGAAGGATGGAATTTCTTAATGATGTAATTCATGTTTGGTAAATATTCTAGAATCTAAATCCAATTTTCAAAGATCTTAAGCCCCAAATTAATTTGGAAAAATTTGGATTCTACCTCCCACGGTTGGTTAAATTGCTCACCACTATTATAAAACTTGTCTTTTAAGTTTCCTAAAATGTATCCGGAATATTTCGCCTCATCATGCGACATCTCTCTCATATTCGAACACTTTCACTATATGAATTTTGAAGAAATTTTAAACTAGAATATGATGATTTTCAACCACAATCTAGAGGGAAGAATAATTTTTTTACCACTCAATTTGTAAGAGTGTTGGTCAAATGCTTTGGCTTTATTCTTAGTTTAAATTTTCTAAGGAAAATTGTGAAGCATTATCTTGATTTGAAGTTCCTTTTTGGAATCATTTACTATTTTGATAGCTATTTACCGGAATAATTTCCCAAGTCCATATTTTTGTGAGGCTTCTAAGTCAAAGACAAACAGCGAGCCAAAAAAATTCAAAATGTGTCTACCAAAACATTAGATATCTAAGCATACTTACATAGTTCAAATTTAGCTTGAGAAGGTTATCTTAAAAACAAATAATTTAGTTAAATACTTGTTTTTGAATATTTATTATTGGTAAGAAATGAATACTATTTTAAAATATTCTTTTTTGTTGACTAGGCTGCCATGTCATCATTCTGTCATTTGCGCAAAAAAAATAGTTGTTTAGGAAAACGGACAGTAAGCTTTATCTTCCTCATACGGAGTCAGTTTTCAATGAAACGAATTGCGCCAGATTCCTGGCGACGAGAACTTCGTGGTCGTTCAAGTTTCGATCAATTCTGAGCACTTCCATTTTTGAGCTTAACACTTAGCAAAGTGAATGTTACATGATCGATGCTTGTTGCTACCCGATAATGTGCCTCAACCTTCTTCACTTGGGATCTATCGGGCAAGCCAGAATTCACGCAGTAATCTGCTCAAGTGTAGTTACAACCTTTAGTTTTGCACAGAGAGTTTGGGCTTCAAAATATCCTATAAGCTTTTGAAGCCCAAACTCTTCGTGCAAAACTAAAGGTTGTAATCACAATTAAGCGTATTACCGCATGAATTATCGCTTTCTCGATAGATCCCAAGTGATCAAGGTCGAGGCGCATTAGTTGGTAACAACAAGCACCCTAGAAGTGATTCGAAAGATTTCTCTGGCTTACATAAAGACCAGTTATCGACACAATCCTCAAATTTCTTCGAACAACCTTCAATATTATCAATACCCAATTTTGAGCTAATCTCCAAAAAAATACCTTCGCTGGTACTTTATGGCAAGCTGCTTCCTGTGAAGATATATCTGAGGAAATACCTCCATGAGAAAGTCATCGTTGTTGTAAGTAATTTACTTGTCCATTAGTAAACTGAGCCTAATTTTGAAAGCCAACTTGTTAAGAAACACCTAGTAGTACCTAACCAGTTTGCTTGCTAAAAAAATTTGGCTTCCTAAATTCTAGTTGAAAGCCTTGTTGTTTCCCACATAGTGTCGACTGATAATTCCTTCCTTGAGACATCACATATCGATTAGTCCATTGTGGCATCCCAAATATTTCAGGAGCATTTTGGGAACCACCCCATAGGTGCTTATCATGTTGTTGGATTCTAATATTCTCCATGTTACCGGCCTACAAGAGTTGTACATGGCTAACAAAACTTTGGCACTGATTAGGGGAAGAAATTTGGAATGCTTATCGATAACTTTGAGCACTTGGCATGCCATTTCCTGACCATTCATCGAAAGGCATAGGAATATCATTATTTTGAATAACCTATTATGTTGAACAATTTATGGCTGAGGAGGCATCGCGAAACTCGATGCCATGACCACATTCACTGAATTTTGTGAAGTGGATTCAAGAAGAGACGAGAACTCAGAAGTTACATTCGAAGATAACGATGGGTTAAAGCTACCACAATCCAAGAAAGACAACGGAATGGGATTCAAATCGGCATGGATAAGAATATCATTATGTTGAAAAACCTATTATGTTGAACAAACTATGGCTAGGGAGGCATCACGACACTCAAAACCATGCCCGCATTCACTGAATTCTGTGAAGTGGAATTAAGAAGAGACAAGAAATTAGAAGTTACATTCGATAATAACGATGGGCTCAAGCTACTGAGATCCATCGAAGACGATTGAATGGGGTTTGAATCAAGCATCAGGAAACTGTTATTGCTTTAGGCATCCAAGGTTGAATTGTAGGATTGCTCTGAAGCTCCCATTTGACTTCATAAACGTCATTTTACTTCATAGATTGGGGAGAAGTAATGGGTGACACTGTTGAGATTCGCTTAAAGATGACGAATCTCAATAGTGTCACCAACAAGAACTTCAATAATAAAATTCCTATCGGCATAATTATTTTTAATAAAATTTTACCACATCATCATAACTATTAAAATATTATCAAATGTTTACTTTTTTAATTAAAATAAAAAACAAATCAAAATCACTAATCACAATTAATTTTATATTTATAAGGAACAATACATAATATATCCAAAATTAGAACGCTCATACCAAATTAGTCATGTAACATTCACATAGCCAAATTTATTGACATTGGTATTTTTGAGGATTATAATAGCGTAGCCCATGACTGGATGACATGATTTGTGTTGTCCCTTCCTGAATCAACTTCAGGTTTTGCCCTAGGTTTGTACAAAGAAAGCAAATATCATACATACAGAGGAAGTAGAATAATTTTGGATGAATTTTATGTGGGATACTTTGTAGATTGAAGAAAACATTATCTGGATCAATCCTTCTTTTCAACTCAACCAACCATTCAAAATTCCCAAAAAAATACTTTTCTCCCTGATCAGGTGCTAAGTGTTAAGCTAAAAAATGGAAGTGCTCAGAATCGATAAGATCCTAAACAACCACAAACTACTCGTCGCCAAGAATCCAATGGAATTCGTTTCATCGAAAATTGACTCTGTATGAGGAAAATAGAGCTTGTTGTCTGTTTTCCTAAACAACGAAATTTTTTGTTGAAATGATACAATGATGAAATGGTAACCTAGTGAGAAAAAAATAATATTCCCTCAATTTTCCCAATGACACTATGACAAGTATCACTTCGTGGTTGGTGTCTGAGTTGGGAATTTTTTCACATTTTTATTGGTTGTGGGATGAGCCAGTGGTAAGAAGGCACGTGGCATGCCCGAAGGCCGCCACGTGCCCCCCCCCCCCCCCAAAGGCCCAAATTTTGGTTTAGTTCAAAGGTCGAATTTATATTGTATGTGGAAAAATTTATTGGTGGAAGCGAGCAAGTCGGGGTCGACCTCGCAACCTCCCCTGCATAAACCACATGTCATACCAATAAATCGCGCTGAAGTTCTTGACAATGTATGTTGTTTGATTGTATTTGTTTTAATACAAGGTTTGCGGCGCGGGTAAAGAGGGCCAGTCCTCGGTCCACAGGACCACACACCGTGATTGTCGGTAGGGCCAACAACTAAGTGCAGAATTTAAACCATAATGCGGGTTTTATTAACCCTAACCAATGTTTAATATGTGCTTATCCATATTAATGTGGATTTGGTTAAGAGCGCCTTTAGCGCTAAACCATATCTTATCAACTACTTAAACTCCCACTTACATTATTTAATCTGCTCTTAATTCAGCAGTGGAGTTGGCGAAGTTCGCCATTTTTTGCGGGACTCCAAAATTAGCGGGATTAACAGGAGTTCTCTCCAGTTTTGAGGAGATTTCTTAGGCCAAACTGATTGTGCCATAAATTCTGCAAAATTTGACCAAATTAGGCTCAGAAAGAGTATATCCTAGTAGATTTGGATATTTTGAGCATGTTGGAGCAGGTTTCAGGAGCAATAGAGGATTGTAATTGATACTTTTTTCCCATTTTGAGCTAATACAGAGGCCCAAGCCATGGAAGTTGGACCAAGGAGATGTAGACCAGGAGGGGTGAACTCATTCTTCAAAACACAGTGTTAATGCATCATTTGATGGCTTGTTGTACATTTTATTGTTGTTTTTCAGCATTTTGTTTTAATGTTAATATGCTCATGAATCTAACATAAAACTCAATACATTTACATGTTAAACACTCAAAAACACCTCAAGAAACCTATGCACATGAAGCAAATGATCAACAACTTATTTATAATTCTGAAGATGAAATTAGCACAACGAAACTAACATTCAGATTTAGATCAAGGTGGTATCAGAGCAAAGGTTATTTGCTTGATATTTTCTTGAGTTTTGTGTAAGTAGGATTTTAAGGTTGCAAATTTGTGATGCTTACAAGGTTAAAGTTGCACAGAGGAGAAGGGAAATTGTTGGTTGCTAGTCTTGAGGTTAGGACCAGAAGAAGGAGAGCCACAAGGCCACCACATCCACCCAAAGTTTCACTCTCAACTGCACTTGAAGCACCTCAATATTTATCTCTATCTGAGATTGAGGAGGTACAAGTTGCACCAGCTTGAATCCATAGCCATCAGGTCAGGTGTAGGTGTGACTAAAGGTATTTCAGAAGAGGAAGCATGAAACAAGGCTTTTATGACCTAACTGGAAGGGTTATGATCCTCTTTGAATAGAGGAGAACCAATATGGTTGAAGGGAATTCTAAGTCTCCACATGGAGACGAAACTTCAGGAGAAAAAATGGATCAAGAGAAGAATTCAAAGGGCAGTGGAGAAAAGCCTCCTCCATCTCCACCATCATCATCACCATCAACACCATCCACTTCCACAGCCAAAACCACCCTTACTCACTCAAAATCCCCAAAAGAAAAAACTCCCTTACTCAAAATTGATGTCAAATTTAAGCTTCCAATGTATAATGGTGAAGTGAATGCAAAGAAGTTGGATAATTGGATTCGTCAATTGGAGGTTTATTGCAAAATTCAGAACCTTCAAGAAGATGACATAAAGATTCAATTGGATTCCTTGATGATGGAGGGATCAACACTTGTATGGTGGGAAGCAAGGACTCAAGAAGAGATTAAAAACCACAGTAATATCTCAATGTCTTGGTAAAATTTTATTGTTGCCATTAATAGGAAATTCTATCCTCTAACTTACATGCAAAAAGCCATTATGGACTGGGAAAATTTTAGATAATTGAAAGGGAAAAGTGTGCAATATTATACTCATGAATTTAGGAGAAGCGCTCTTATTTTTGGTGTCAATTTTTATTCTCAAGAAAAAATTTTAAAGTATATTGGGGGTTTTCAAAGTTACCTTAGAAATACTATTCTCGTGTTCAATCCCACAAACTTAGATGAGGTTTGCGTTCAAGCTACACATCTAGAAGCAAGAGGGAAACAAAGTGTAGATGAGAAAAGTGATAGTTTCCTTGAGTATGGGGGAAAAGGAAAGGGGAATTTTAATGGAAGAGGGAAGAGAAATAGCTCTATCAATAAAGAGAAAGATAAACTCACATCTAGAGTTGAAGCCAAAAAAACTTAAAGCCAAAGGGAAGGAGAAAATTGTTGCAATCATTGAACATGACTTAGGTTCAGATTCAGGAGATGAAACCAATATTACATCAATGGGTTTGAAAGGTAAGAACATAGAAAACACTAGTTCTTCGCGTTGTTCCAATGTAACTCAAGATGAAGATGCAAGAATTGAACTCTTTCATATTATAGTCATTTCTAAACATACCAATATAGACACAATATTTGATAGCGGTTCTCAAGCTAATTTGATTTCCGAAGACTTAGTTAAGGAGCTAAACCTTGAAACTGTTATACATCCGAGACCTTATCCTTTAGGGTGGATATGCAAGAATTCAAACTTGCAGGTAACAAGGAAGTGCATCCTAACGTTTGCAATCAATTCAAACTTTCTTGACGAAGTTGAACTTGATGTAGTTTCGCTTGAGATTTCAGGTATTGTTTTAGGAATTCCTCATCTTTATGATAGGAAATAAGTATTTCATCGCCATGAGAATAAGTATCACTTGTTTAAGGATGGAATTGAGTACATAGTTATAGCACATAAGAAGAAGAGAAGTTTGTCTCTTATGCATGCAGGAGAAATGAAGAGAATAGTGAATGCAAGTCAAAATTTGACTTTTTTAATCATCAAGCATAGAGATGTTTTGAATGAAACCTTTCAAAAAGATGCATCGAATGAACAAGTTGATTTCATTGAATTGTCAATATTTAGAATACAAAGTGCAACACTCTATCTACGATAACCTTGGTCAACAAGTAGGAGAGCATGGCTCCTAATATTTGTCAACTTACACCACATAATGATATCACTTGAACATACACATGCATATTGAAAATTTTCTCTTGACCTTTCATCACTACACCATCTCTGATAAGTTTTATCCACACACGAAATCTTACACCACACAATGTTATCATTTTAAAATGACACATATATTGAGCATGTTCTTTTAAAAATAACATATAAAGAGAATGAAACCACTGATAGTGTTGTTGTGACACATATATAACAAACCATGGTATAATAAAAAAATAATCAATAGTTTGTGGCACGATACAAAATAATAATGTCCTACTAAAAAGGAATGAGTGAGTGAGATGGTAAGACATGGAAATGAAGCTAGTGATGTGAGAAGCAACTTCCAAATATATGTACTAAAGGTAGCACAAATTTTGGAATATAAATTTGATCACTGAAAAAGGTATATAGAAAAACTAAGTCAAATGAATTGAAAATATATTTTAGAGTTTAAGGATGAGAAATTCCAAAAGTACAACTTCAAAACATCCATCTTAAGCCGGGTCAAATTTTAAAAAATTCATTTAATCATTGAAAAGGGTATACGAAAAACATATCTAGTTTATTGAAAAATAGACTTATAAATTCATATTTTGTAAGAGATTACCGTAAGTTGCAAAGTTAAATTACTCCCCAACATCCCCCACCCAACCCCAGCACTTATAAGCCTTGACCCTCTAGTGAATTGTGTTTTCCTAGAAATCATTTGAGGTCAATAGGGAAGGAGGGAATTTCTTAATGATGTACTTCATGTTTGGTAAAAATTATAGAATCTAAAATCCAATTTTCAAATATCTTAAGCCCCAAATTAATTTGGAAAAAATTGGATTCTACCTCCCACAATATCCAGAATATTTTGCCCCTAAAATCTATCCAAAATATTTTTCCTCGTCATGCGACATCTCTCTCATATTCGAACATTTTCACTATATGAATTTTGAAGAAAATTTAAACTGGAATATGTTGATTTTCAACCACAATCTATAGGGAAGAATACTTTTTTTACCACTCAATTTGTAAGAGTGTTGGTCAAATGTTTTGGCCTTATTCTTAGTTTAAATTTTTTGAGGAAAATTGTGAAGCATTATCTTGATTTGAAGCTCCTTTTTGGAATCATTTACTGTTTTTCTAGCTATTTACTGGAATAATTTCCCAAGTCCATAGTTTTGTGAGACTTCTAAGTCAAAGACAAGTAGCGAGCCAAAAAAAGTCAAAATGTGTCTACCAAAGCATTATATATTTAAACATACTTACATAGTTCAACTTCAGCTTGAGAAGGCTATCTTAAACACATAATTTAGTTAAATACTTGTTTTTGAATATTTATTATTGGGAAGAAATGAATACTGTTTTAAAATATTCTTTTTTGCTGACTGGGCATGGGCTATGCTATTATAATTCTCAAAAATTCCAATGACAATAAATTTGGCTAAGTGAATGTTACATGATGGGTTTGGTATGAGCGTTTTACTTTTGGATATATCATGTGTTTTTTCTTATAAATATAATAATAATTGTCATTAGTGATTTTGATTTTTTTGTTATTTTAATTAAAAAATTAAACATTTGATAGTATTTCAATAATTATGATGATGTGGTAAAATTTTATTAAAAATAATTAAACGGATAGGCATTTTATTGTTGAAGTTCTTATTGGTGACACTGTTGAGATCCATTGTCTTCAAGAAAATCTCAATAGTGTCACCCATTACTTCTCCCCAATTTATCAAGTCAAATGATGTTTATGGATTCAAACGGAAGCTTCGAAGCAATCCTACAATTCAACCCCAGATGGCTATAAGTAATGATAGTTTCTTGATGCTTGATTCGAACCCCATTCAATAGTCTTCGATGGATCTTAGTAGCTTGAACCCATCGTTATCTTCGAATGTAACTTCTAAGTTCTCATCTCTTGTTGATTCCACTTCACAGAATTCAGTGACTGCGGGCATGGATTTGAGTGTCGCGATGCCTCCCCAGCCATAGTTTTTTAAAAATAATAGGTTGTTCAACATAATGATATTCTGATGTCTGCCGATTCGAATCCCATTCCATTGTCTTTGCTGGATCGCGGTAGTTTTAACCCATAGTTATCTTCGAATGTAACTTCTGAGTTCTCGTCTCTTCTTGAATCCACTTCACAGAATTCGGGGAATCGTGATGCCTCGTCGGCCATAGGTTGCTCAACATAATATGTTATTCAACATAATCATATTATGATGCCTTCCGATGAGTGGTCTAGAAATACCACGCCAAGTGCTCAAAGTTCTCGACATGCATTCCAAATCTATTCCCCTAAATAGTGCCAAAGTTTTGTTAGCCATGTACAACTCTTGCAGGCCAGTAACATGGAGAATAGAAGAATCCAACAATATGATAAACAACTATGTGGCGGTTCCCAAAATGCTCATGAAATATTTGGGATGCCACACTAATCGAGACGTGATGTCTCAAGGAAGGAATTATCAGTCGGCGCTATGTGGGAAACAACAAGGCTTCCAACCAGAATAGAGGAAGCCAAATGTTTTTAACAATAAATATGGCTAGGTACTACTTGGTGTTTCTCAACAAGTTGGATTTCAAAATTAGGCTCAGTTTACTAATGGACAAGTAAATTACTAACAAAAACAATGACTTTCTCATGGAGGTAATGCCTCAGATATATCTTCAAAGGAAGTAGCTTCCCAGAAAGTACCAGCGAAGGGATTTTTTTGGAGATTAGCTGAAAATTGGGTATTGATAATATTGAAGGTTTTTCGAAGAAATCTGAGGATTGTGTCAATAGTTGGTCTTTATGTCATCCAGAGAAATCTTTCGAATCACTTCTAGGGTGCTTGTTACTACCCGCTAATGCGCTTCAACCTTGTTCACTTGGGATCTATCGAGCAACGAAATTCACGCAATAATCCGCTCAAGTGCAGTTACAACCTTTAGTTTTGCGTGGAAAGTTTGGGCTTCAAAATATCCTCTAAGCTTTTGAAGCTCAAACGCTCCGTGAAAAACTAAAGGTTGTAACCGCACTTGAGCGGATTACTACGTGAATTATCGCTTTCTCGATAGATCCCAAGTGAACAAGGTTGAGGCACATTAGTGGGTAGAAACAAGCACCCTAGAAGTGATTCAAAATATTTCTCTGGCTTACACAAAGACCAGTTATCAACACAACCCTCAGATTTCTTCGAACAACCTTCAATATTATCAATACCCAATTTTGAGCTAATATCCAAAACAATACCTTCATTGGTACTTTCTAGGAAGTTGCTTCCTGTGAAGATATATCTGAGGCAATACCTCCATGAGAAATTCATTATTGTTGTAAGTAATTTACTTTTCCATTATTAAACTAAGCCTAATTTTGAAAGCCAACTTGTTGAGAAACACCTAGTAGTACCTAGCCAGATTGCTTACTAAAAACATTTGGCTTCCTCAATTTTGGTTGGAAGCCTTGTTGTTTCCCACAAAGTGATAATTCCTTCCTTGAGATAATTCATACATGATAATTCCCTCCTTGAGACATCACGTATCGATTAGTCTGTTGTGGCATCCCAAATATTTCAAGAGCATTTTAGGAACCACCCCATAGGTGCTTATCATATTGTTGGATTCTAATATTCCCCATGTTACCGGCCTGCAAGAGTTGTACATGGCTAACAAAAATTTGGCACTGATTAGGGGAAGAACTTTTGAATGCCTGTCGAGAAATTTGAGCACTTGGCGTGCCATTTCCAGACCATTCATCAAAAGGCATAAGAATATGATTATGTTGAATACCCTATTATGTTGAACAACCTATGGCTGAGGAGGCATCGTGTAACTCGATGCCATGACCACATTCACCGAATTCTTTGAAGTGGATTCAAGAAGAGACGAGAACTCAGAAGTTACATTAGAAGATAACGATGGGTTAAAGCTACCACGATCCAAGAAAGATGATGGAATGGGATTCAAATTGGTAGGCATAAGAATATCATTATGTTGAACAAACTATGGTTGCAGAGGCATCGCGACACTCAAAGCCATGCCCGCATTCACCGAATTCTTTGAAGTGGAATCAATAAGAGACAAGAACTCAGAAGTTACATTCGAAGATAACGATGGGTTCAAGCTACTGATATCCATCGAAGAAAATTGAATGGGGTTTGAATCAAGCATTAGGAAACTGTCATTGCTTATAGCCATCTGGGGTTGAATTGTAGGATTGCTCCGAACCTGCTATTTGAATTCATAAACGTCATTTGACTTCATAAATTGGGGAGAAGTAATGGGTGACACTATTGAGATTCGCTTCACTTGAATATGACGAATCTCAACAGTGTCACCAACAAGAACTTCAACAATAAAATTCCTATCGGAATAATTATTTTTAATAAAATTTTACCACATCATCATAACTACTAAAATATTATCAAATGTTTAATTTTTTAATTAAAATAACAAACAAATCAAAATCACTAATCACAATTATTTTTATATTTATAAGGAACAAAACATGATATATCCAAAATTAAAACGCTCATACCAAACCAGTCATGTAACATTCACTAGCCTAATTTATTGATATCGGTATTTTTGAGAATTATAATAGCGTAGCCCATGCCTGGATGACATGGTTTATGTTTTCCTTTCCTGAATCAGCTTCAGGTTTTGCCCTAGGTTTGTACAAAGAAATCAAATATCATACATACAAAGGACGTAGAATAATATTCAATGAATTTTATGTGTGATACTTTGTAGATTGATGAACACATTATCTGGATGAATCCTTCTTTTCAACTCAACCAACCATTCAAAATTCCCAAAAAAATACTTTTCTCTCTGATCAAGTGCTAAGTGTTTAGCTCAAAAGTGGAAGTGCTCAAAATTGATCAGATCCTAAACAACTACGAAGTGCTCATCACCAGGAATCCAACACAACTCGTTTCATCGAAAACTGACTCTGTATGAGGAAGATAGAGCCTGTTGTCTGTTTTCCTAAACAACTAAATTTTTTCCAGAAATGACAGAATGATGACATGGAAACCTAGTTAGCAAAAAATAATAATCCCTCAATTTTCCCAATGACACTATGACAAGAGTCACTTCGTGGCTGGAGGCTGATTTGGTTGTTTTTTCATGTTTTTATTGGTTGTGGGATGGTCTAGTGGGAAGAGGACACTTGGCAAGCCCGGAGGCCGCCACATGCCCCCCCCCCCCCCTCAAAGGCGAAAATTTTTGGTTTAGTTCAAAGGTCGAATTTATATTGTATGTGGAAAAATTTATTGGTGGAAGGGCGTGGGTAAAGAGGGCCAACCCTCGGTTCACGGGACCACGCACCATGACTGTCGGCAGGGCCAACAACTAAGTGCAGAATTTAAACCATAATACGGGTTTTATTAACCCTGACCAATGTTTAATATGTGCTTATCCATATTAATGTGTATTTGGTTAAGAGATCGTTTAGCGCTAAACCATATATTATCAATTAATTAAACTCCCATTTACATTATTTAATCTACTCTTAATTCAGCGATGGAGCTGGCGAAGTTCGCCATTTTCGGCGGGACTCCAAAATTAGCGGGATTAACTAGAGTTCTCTCTAGTTTTGGAGGAGCTTTCCTAGGCCAAACTGATTGTGCCATAAATTCTGCAAAATTCGACCAAATTAGGCTTAGAAAGAGTCTATCCTAGCAGATTTGGATATTCTAAGCAAGTTGGAGCAGGTTTCAGGAGCAATAGAGGATTGTAATTGACACTTTTTTTTCCATTTTGAGCTAATACAGAGGCCCAAGCCATGGAAGTTGGACCAACGAGATGTAGTCCAGGAGGGGTGAACTCCATTGAATTTTTTAGGGGCTAATAATCGTAGGTGGGCTAATTTTCCATGCTTTTTCCAAAAAAAAGATTCGCCAATTTCCATTTTTTTTTAAATTGATTCGCCCAAATTTTATAGTATAAAAATATTTTACCCTAAAAATTGCAAAATTCGATATATACTAATATCAAATGATTAGAAAGCTAAATATTTTTACAAAAATAACATAAAAAAATTTACAATTTACATATTGGGGACTTCTAAGATTCGATAAGTTTTGAAACTTTAAGATAAACGTCCATCCTTAAAATTTTCCCTAGTGAACTCATTCTTCAAAACACAATGTTAATTCATCATTTGATGGTTTGTTGTACATTTTATTGTTGTTTTTTAGCATTATGTTTTAATGTTAATATGCTCATTAATCTAACATAAAACCCAATACATTTACATGTTTAAACACTCACAAACACCTCAAGAAACCTATGCACATGAAACAAATGATCAACAACTTATTTATAATTATGAAGATGAAATTAGCACAATGCGATTAACATTCATATTTAGATCAAGGTGGTATAGAAGCAAAGGTTATTTGCTTGATATTTTCTTGAGTTTTGTGCAAGTAGGGTTTTGATGCTTACAAGGTTAAAGTTGCAGAGAGGAGAAGGGAAATTGTTGGTTGCTAGTCCTAAGGTTAGGACCAGAAGAGGGAGATCCACAAGAGCACCATATCCACCCAAAGTTTCACTCCTAGCTACACTTGAAGCACCTCAAGTTTTATCTCTATATGAGATTGAGGAGGTACAAGTTGCACCAGCAGTTGAGCTTGAATCCATAGCCATCATGTCAGGTGTAGGCAAGAATGAAGGTCTTTTAGAAGAGGAATCATAAAATAAGGTTTTCTATGACCTAACTGAAAGGGTTAGGGTCCTCTTTGAATAGAGGAGCACCAGGATGGTTGAAGGGAATTCTAATTCTCCACATGGAGAGGGAACCTCAAGAGACAAAAATGATGAAGAGAAGAATTCAAAGGGAAGTGGATAAAAGCCTCCTCCATCTCCACCATCATCATCATCATCCTCATCATCACCATTAACATCATATTCCACTTCCACAGCCAAAACCACCCATACTCACTCAAAATCCCCAAAAGAAAAAACTCCCTTACTCAAACTTGATGTCAAATTTAAGCTTCCAATGTATAATGGCAAAGTGAATGAGATAAGTTGGATAATTGGATTCGTCAATTGAAGGTTTATTGCAGAATTCAGAACCTTCAAGAAGATGACATAAAGATTCAATTGGATTCCTTGAGGATGGAGGGATCAACACTTGTATGGTGGGAAGAAAGGACTCAAGAAGATATTAAAAACCACAGTAATATCTCAATGTCTTGGTCAAATTTTGTTGTTGCCATTAGAAGTAAATTCTATCCTCCAACTTACATGCAAAAAGCCATTATGAACTGGAAGAATTTTAGACAATTGAAAGGGCAAAGTGTACAATATTATACTCATGAATTTAGGAGAAGAGCTCTTATTTTGGGTGTCAAATTGTATTCTCAAGAAAATTTGTTAACATATATTGGGGGTTTTCATAGTTACCTTATACATACTATTCTCGTGTTCAATACCACAAACTTAGATGAGGTTTGTGTTCAAGCTACACATCTAGAAGCAAGAGGGAAACAAAGTAGATGAGAAAAGTGATAGTTTCTTTGAGTATGAGGGTAAAGGAAGGGATAATTTTAATGGAAGAGGAAAGAGAAATAGCTCTATCAAAAAAGAGAAAGATAAACTCACATGTAAACATTGTTCGAAGAATGGCCATGATGAAGACCATTGTTGGCAACTTCATCTAGAGTTGAATCCAAACAAACTTAAAGCCAAAGAGAAGGGGAAAATTGTTGCAATCATTGAACATGATTAGTTTCAGATTCAAGAGATGAAACCAAGATTACATCAATGGGTTTGAAAGGTAAGAACATAGAAAACACTAGTTCTTCACGTTGTTCCAATGTAACTCAAGATAAAGATACAAGAAATGAACTCTTTCATATTAGAGTCATTTCTAAACATAGCAGGATATACACACTATTTGAAAGCAGTTCTCAAGCTAATTTGATTTCCAAAGGCTTAGTTAAGGAGCTAAACCTTGAAACTGTTATGCATACAAGACCTTATCCTTTAGGGTGGATATGCAAGAATGAAAAGTTGCAGGTAACAAGGAAGTGCATCCTAAGGTTTGCAATCCATTCAGACTTTCTTGACGAAGTTGAACTTGATGTAGTTCCGCTTGATATTTCAGGAATTGTTTTGGGAATTCCTTATCTTTATGATAGGAAAGCGGTATTTTATCACCATGAGAATAAGTATCACTTGTTTAAGGATGGAATTGAGTACATAGTTATAGTGCATAAGAAGAAGATAAGTTTGTCTCTTATGCATGCAAGAGAAATGAAGATAATAGTGAATGCAAGTCAAAATTTGACTTTGTTAATTATCAAGCATAGAGATGTTTTGAATGAAACCTTTCAAAATGATGCATCGAATGAACAAGTTGATTTCATTGAATTTTCTTACGCTTGTAATAAGATATTTCAAGACTCTAACATGTTGCCTTTGAAATGAGGTAACATAGATGTGAAATATTTTCAGCAGTCAACATCAGTGTGGAGCAGTGTTGGAAACAAGATGCTGGTGCAAGAGAGAGAAAAGGTCAAAGAGAAAGCACCAAAGCAATTTGACAAAGAAGGCATAGGTTCCACAAGTGCTTATTTTTGGTTTCAAAAAGGTACATTGCAATGGCAAAAACACTTGGCCAAAAGTCGACGCAAGTACAAAGCAAGACCCAGCTAAGAATCACCATGAAGACAGTGTTTGAGGTGAGACAATTTTCAGGTTTCCTTTGATTGACAACCAAGGTGGGAACAATTTTGTTTCTGCAAGGACAGCTTGATGCTCTGCAAATTCAGGGAAATCGCAGCATGACGGTGTCTACAATAGTAAGAGAGGGTCTCAAGAGTCAAGGAAAAAGATTAGTTTTTGTGAAATGCTGAAATTGATGAAAATGGAAAAAATTCAGTGGATTAAGGCTGGAAGGATGAGGGAACTGTACCCTCATCCACATGTTCATTAATAAAAGAGATTTTGGGTTCCAAAAGGCTTTTAGTGGGGAGGAATGATTAGGTGCTCATTGTTGAGCTCAAAAATGGATGTGCTCGGAATTTATTGGAACCTGAACGACCGTGAAGTGCTCATCGCCAGGAATCTTGTGCAATTTGCTTCATCGAAACCCGACTCCGTATGAGGAAGATAGAGCCTATTGTTCGTTTTCCTAAACAGCTAAAATTTTTGAAGAAATGACAGAATGATGACATGGCAGCCTAATCAACAAAAAAAAATATTCTTAGAATATTCCTTCAATTTTCCCAATGAAACTATGATAAGTGTCACTTCATGGTTGGTGGTTGAGTTGGGTGATTTGTCATGTTTTTATTGGTTGTGGGATGAGCCAATGGGAAGAGGACATGTGGCAAGCTTAGAGGCCGCCAACCCCCCTCTCTCAAAAGCCAAAATTTTGGGTTAAGTTCAAAGGTCGAATTTTATATTTTAAGTGGCAAAATTTATTGGCGAGAGGGTGGAGGTCGAGGTCGACCCCGTGACCTCCCCCACACAAACCACATGTCATACCAATAGACCGCGCAAAATTTCTTAACAATGTATGATGTTTTATTGTATTTGTTTTAATACAAGGTTTGTGGCAGGGGTAAAGAGGGCCAACCCTCAGTCCATGAGACCACGCATCATGAACACCAGCGAGGCCAACAACTAAGTGCGGAATTTAAACCATAATGTGGGTTTTATTAACCCTAACCAATGTTTAATATGCGCTTATCCATATTAATACAGCTTTGGTTAAGAGCGTGTTTATCGCTAACCCATATCTTATCAACTAATTAAACTCCCACTTACATTAATTAATTCGCTCTTAATTCGGCGGTGGAGTTGGCGGAGTCTTCCATTTTCAGTGGGACTCCAAAATTAGCGGGATTAACTGGAGTTCTCTCTAGTTTTGGAGGAGATTTCCTAAGCCAAACTATTTGTGCCATAACTTTTGCAAAATTTGACCAAATTAGGCTTAAAAAGAGTCTATCATAGCATATTTGGATATTTTGAGCATGTTGGAGTAGGTTTCAAGAGCAGTAGAGGATTCTAAACAACACTTTTTTCCATTTTGAGCTAATACCTAGGCCCAAGCCATGGAATCTAGACCAAGGAGATGTAGCCCAGGAGGGGTGAACTCCTTCATCAAAAAAATTTGTTAATGGATCACTTGACAGTTTGTTGTACATTTTATTTCTGTTGTTTAGCATTTTGTTTTAATGTTAATATGCTCATGAATTTAACATAAAACGCAATACATTTACCTCTTTAACACTCACAAACACCTCAAGAAACCTATGCACATGAAGCAAATGATCAGCAACTTATTTATAATTCCGAAGATGAAATTAGCACAGCAAAACTAACATTCAGATTCGGATCACTCCCCATGCCCTAGCCATCTCCATAAGAGACTTATTCCCATTTAGTAAAGGTGTCATGTAAGTGCCTAGATCAAGCTCCATATAATTCAAATAAGTGACTCTGGGACTTTTTGAGACGCCAGGGGTCATAGAATCATAAAATTTTGATATAAAAGAGATATATAAGTGCTTTACATAGACCTTTCCATCCCATTAAAGGAAATTTCAGCCTAAAAGTGTCCATGTCATAATATTGAAACTAATCAAAATTATTTAAATTTGAAAAGAGGTAAATGTAAATATTTTGGAAGGAAAAGAAAAATGATTCTTTTTAATTGTATTTTTGGCTTATCTCCTTATAGGTTTACTCAAATTTAAAGTGTAGACACTCGTTGGATGCGGAATTAAATTCCACATCCAACGAATACTCAATATGCATACTTTTGAGATGACCTAATTTGGTAAAAAATGAAGATACATTGGTATTTTGAAGATACAATAATGTACCTTAAATTTTTATAAATGTGGGTCTTTTCAAAAGTATGCATAATGGGTACTTCTTGGATGTGGAATTTAATTCCACATCCAATGAGTGTGTACACTTGATATTTGAGTAAACTTCCAAGGAGATAAAAAAAATACAATTAAAAAAAGTAGTTTTTCTTGTTTATTTTAACAATTATTTTATTTTTTTTTCCCTTGGAGGTACTTTTAAGTTTGAAATTTCCTTTAATGAGACTTCAGACTAAGTCATAATGTAATTGATTCCATATCACGAGGCGAGGAAAAGATGGCTAGTGCGAGAAAGAGAAGAGCTAGTGTTGAAGAATGAAAAGAGGCACCTAATGAAAATTTAACAAAGTACTGTAGCTACAAGCAAGAAGGTGAGCAGGTAAATAAATACTACAAGGTACATATGAGCGTATTGTTTCAATGTTATGTTTCAATTGCAATTTTGGATGGCAAGGTCAACCCTCGGTATGATAAGGATTGTACATGAATGACTCATACATATGAATGTAGATTCGATTCATGGTACTCATTATGAGATGGTGCACTTGGTTTTGGACAAATACCTTACATTCTATTAAGTCATGGATAAGCTACCTAGAAACATTGATTTTGAGATATTTATATATTTGATGTTTAGAAAAGTATCTCTCATTTTAGACATAATGGATTTCCTGATCTTATAAAGAAGGCTAGCACATTGATTCTTATATATGGTAGCTTGATACTATTGATAGTGTCTGTAACAAGCATGTTAACCATGATAATAGAATTATAACAATAAGATTGATATTCAAGATCTTATAGTTGACCTTGTTTAGATTTTGATGAGCTTAGTGAATTTCACAATGTGATAAATCTGGATGCTTTGTCCTGATGATTGAATAATATAATAAAGAAGTGATTATGATCTTTTAAGTATGATGATAAACCTGTCAACTACCCTAATCACAAGATTCTAACTCTTGATGAAATTTTGATGTCATGTGATGATGAAGTAGTTGAAGCTAACATTCTATGACCATGATGGATATATGTTATAGAACTTGACAAAGTTCTTGACATTATTATGATAGACAGGTTGATTTTTTGAATAATGATGTCTAAAGTGGCTACTTATTTAGAGGGAGAAACTCTCCATAAAATCCCTACATATGTTATCATTTTCATTATATGTATAGAAGACTCTTTATTGTTGAAGTAAGATTTTTTGACATGACTAGAATAGTATTTGATGTTGTTAGTCTACAACAACTAAAAAGAGAGGGTTTCTCTTACTCTAAGCTCCAACCGCATGGAAGAAGGCTTAAGAGTGCAGTTATAGTGTCTCAACCATAAGAAAGAAGGCTTAAGAGTGCAGTTGTAGTGTCTCAACCGCATGGAAGAAATCCTATGGGTGCAGTTATGCATGTAGGTCACAAAAACTGAAGCTTTATGCATAAAATCGGGAATGCACTAGGAGTATGAAAATCCTACATATATGGAGAAGACAACAGAAATTTCTACAATTAGGGAAGTTTGAATGTTTGACTTACTTGAAAGAATGTGAATGTATTGACTAAAATTGTGTTTGCAGGTGAACAGAATATTAATATCAATATGTCATTTTGATTTAACCATTAAAGATAGTGTTTCATAATGCTTGATAACAATTGATAGGGTTTGACAAGATTTGGTTGATTGATGATAAATGTTTCGATTTTTGACACGATGTTTGATGATTCATAGATATGTTTTTCTATATGGATCGATTGAACTCATTGTGATAAAAAATTAGGCATTTGACTTAATGACTAATGATTTGCCTTGATGATAGTACTATGTGGGCATAGTAAATTTCAGTGATAAATGATTGCATTGATTTTGTATTGGCTTCATTGGATTTGATTGAAGTAAAAAAAATTGTGATTCAATATGAAATAATCTCACAATGAATGGATGGAACTTATATGACTTGTCTCTGATGTATGCATTCATATTAAGTGATAGAAATGATTCATGTTATGATCATAAGGATGGCAAGACAAAGTTTGATTAGATAATGCTTGGTAAATAAAAGGTTATTTTAACTTCGTATTTGGATGTGATCTCTACCTCATACTTGATCCAAAGAGTTTGTCATGAGGATATTCTCATAAAATTTTATGACTTTGATACTAATTTTGATTTGGCATCTAAAGCTTGATGAAGACGTCTTGGTAAATTTGATTGTACAATATTTGTTTGTGTAAGGTTGAGCATGTTATGTTTGCAGAAATCCTTGTATGAAGCAAGCTCCCTAAGTCTGGTATGTCGGCATTGACAGTTATCCCGTAAAGCAAAGAAGATGTGTCAATCCAAAACTCTAATTCAAAATTGGTCCAACGTATGACTTTGATTTTAGTTTTATATGTTGATAGGCTATTCTTAACAGGTAATGAGCCTCTAATTATCAAAGTAAGAGGGAGTTGGCCTCTAAAGTTCGAAATGAAGAATCATGGCATGATGAATTAATTTTTGAAGTATCGAAAATAAAATTTATATCATGAAGTTATTAAAGGAAGTGGAAATGTGAATTCTTAGACACTCTGATTAAATTTCAAGAAGTTATGAAGAGATATTACTGAACCTGACTTGGAAAATGATAGTTGATTGAAACATTGATGAACACTCACTTGTATATGTGTGTGTGTGTGCGTGCGTGTGTTTTTCATAAAAACCTAATTGAGTCGCTTCATAAACATTGAGTTCATTAGACGAATTTTGAGGTCTAAAATGGGCCTCCTAAGGGAATTATAAAATAATTGTGGAAATAATAAAATCAGATTTGATTACATCATCAAATTTTAGAGGGAAAAAAGAAAAAAACTAATTTTTCAACTCATATTTTGAACTTATCTCCCAAAGTTTTTACTCAAATTTTGAGCGAGTACTCGTTGGATGCAAAATTTAATTCCTCATTCAAGGAGTACCCATGTTGCATACTTTCGATGGGTCCTACGACAGGAAAAATGAGAAATACATGAAAAACGTGATTGCATCCAACGAGTACTCCTGCTCGAAATTTGAATAAAAACTTTGGGAGATAAGTTGAAAATACGAGTTGAAAAAGTAGTTTTATTATTTTATTATTTTTAATCTTTTAACCCTTTCACTTAAAAAATGGTGAATCATCCCCCATGGTTGACATCGTCATCTTGAATCCTATTGGTTCTTAAAAAGTTTATCTTTATTGTACATTTTTCTTAGGAGGCCCATATTAGACCTCAAAATTCCCCTAATGGTTGCTAAGACCCTTCGAGATAGTTACATGAGACAATCAATTTTTTTGGGCTGAGATACTCTTCCTGTGATATATTATTGCATGGATGTACTGATGTTGTTTGGGATTATTATTGATAAGATGAGCACAAATGGGTGTTTCCTTAGTATGTGATCTACCATGATATTTTTGGATGGGAAGTTTGTAGCTTTAAGCACGGTCAAGGTTGAATAAGATGTTGTTGAAATGACTAGTTGTGAGACAGGTTGAAGAATCTCTTTGAAGAGTTGTTTGAGAAGGTTCTGAATATGACATGGATACATTGTGATAATAATCAACGAGATTTGATTGGCAGAGAACCACGTTTATAGATGGGACCAAGATATCTTCAACTGGAGTAGTTGTACGAGACAAGATTAGGATTGTGGTTGTTGCCTCTGTGAAAGGGAGAATGAATAAGGTGTCATTTTCTTGATATATGTTTGTTCTAACACAATATGTGATTTGATGTCCTATATGAATAGGAGACTACTGCTATTGAGACATCATGATTGAACTCTTTAGTGATTTGTTCAAGTCGGTAATATGAGCATGATGATATGTTTCTAATCTACAGAGAGAAGGATTGATCGAGAACACTAAGCCAACTCTTCCCCCTTTTCTAAGCTCCCAGGGTGAGAAATTGATATGGAAGGCTTATGGGGTTGAGGGATCTCTAGACAATAGGGACGTAGATGATTCTCCCTTATCTATCACCCATAGGGTGTGTGTGATCCTTGTCTGTTTTGAAAAGTTGAGTATCTCCCCCTATTTTGGTCTATGGAGAGTATACCCCAATTGGGATCATACCCACAAGTTTGGATTTTTGGGGATACTACTCCAAGTTTGGCCAACGGGTTGAGAGAGTGCTTGGAGGTGTACAACCCAAGTTGATTATGATGCAGGTTTTCTACCACATAACTATTGAGTGTAATTGTTGGGAAGATCAGTGGTAAAAAGGATGGGTTGATATGTGCTCCCCTATATCACCTATTGCTCGATATGGGGTTGAATATGTTTTGCTCCCCCGTGAGACTGAGCTCCCTAATGTAGTTTCAGGTTGAGATGTGCTCCCTGATATTGTTTTGGATTGAGATGTGCTCTCCAACGTTATACAGGGTGGTATATTAGGCTCCCCTTCCATATCAAATTCTTCTTCTATATTCGAGAATGTTCAACATATGAGCAGAGACAATCAAGTGATAAGAAGGAATAAGAAAGAGATGAGCAGTGATGACATTTTATGATGATATATTTGAGATGGGATATGATTTGATGACAAGATTCTTGTGATGATTACTTGATACAGTTGAAATTTCTCCCTAGCTGTGAGGGAGTGTTACTTTTGAAACTCGTTGACAAATTCTAACCATGGGACAAGATTCCTCTTTTCAAGAGAACCAATTTTGACTATTGAAGCGCTCAATTTGGACAATGGAAAGTGTATTTTTGAATTAAATCCCCCATGTGCATATTTGATCGGGTTGGCCCTAAAGCAAATTGGTCACCCTTGGAAAGTTATAAATATAAGTGACATCAACCTCATTTGGACATCATCATTATGATCATTCTTCATCTTTCTCTGGCTTGCCTTGCATAGGTCTGAGATGGTTCGTGGAAATTTTGTTTGCACAGGTCCAATATTATAGAGTCTGAAGCTCACATGTGTGTTAGGGTTTTGGTTTCCGACCTCAGGCATGACACAGGAAGTTTTCGGTCATAAACATAAGCATGCAGGCCTATACGTGTGAGTGAAGGGTTTCAACTGCATGGACGACACTCTCTCTATGTGGTTGGGACCTAGGGTTTGGTTTTTCAGTTGAACCAAGTTTATGTCAGGTAACCACAGTGTTCGATAGTTGACCACAGGCATCTGAACCAGGGTTTTGGTTATTAGTTTTGTTTCGTTCATCTTATGGATGTTGATTAGTTTATTTTTTTGGATAGGTTTATGACTGAAAATATGGATTATTGTACTCTCTTTTGTTGAATCATTTAATGGAAATCTAAGAAGAAGAAGAATTTGAAAGGATTTCCCCCATAGTGGTTTTTGCCCTGGTCTCTGACCAATCCTAGTGTCTCTATATGTGAATGTTTTTCTTCTATTGTTCCTTTATGTTTCGCTGCATATTGTTCTTTATACATAATTTCATATCTTGTTGAATAATGTTGTAAAACTGAATAATGATATGATGTTATGGGGTGAATTTAATGTGTAAATGAATAAATGCAATTATCAAAGCAATGAAAAACATAGCCCTAAGAAAAATTAACACCCATGGTGGGCATTATTATTAATAGCAATTGGTCTCTACATAATATCATGATTGCGAACACATTCCAGAGGCATTTACTTGTTTATGTGTGTGTCGCTACAGTAATTGTAGTTGGTGTAGTCCTTCCTCATACATTTCAAAAGCCCCCATTGCTGCTAGGCCAGTTCTTTGAACTCTTCTTGTTTCCACCATTGCCACACCTTAGTAGCGCATGTTGATTGCAGATAAGAAACCACGCAAGTATCCACATGGAATTATCTGCATGATCTAATGACAGACGTATTGGTCCAATCGATTTTCTCCAAACCCCCTCAAGCGACCCAATTATCTGCATTCCACTGCCGAAATGGAATTGTATTGACTAGTTAAATGGGTACCCTACACCTAGGTCCTCGTAGTTCTTGAACATGTGAGTCAGAAACTCATCTACAAAAAAATTGCGCAGAAAATATAAACATCACACCAAAGATTTTGTTTTAAATTATATAATTCATTTGCCTAGTCCCTAGTTTAAACAAGAAATAATGGGGATATCATGGGTTCGAATGTAGGGGATTACACAATTTGCTACTTGTTCCATAGCACAGTGTAGGAATGGTAATCCTTGGTGGGGTCGAACCAGAGTTATATGTGATGCTCTATGTCACCCTTCCCACTTGTGTATATGTTGGTCTGAAGAGTGTAGGGTTCACCAGACTTGTTGGCCAAGAATTCAAAGTTTATCTCATCGTGCTCAGTGGTATGAGAGGAAAGTTGCCCACACCAAAACAAAGAAGCACTGAATGACGAAATCACTATGTTGTGATTTTTCTCTTTACATGACCCCATTTTATTTGATGTTGTTTCTCTCTGTCGTGAATGCAATAGGCCATCTAGCAACACCTAGCCCTAAAATGGAAGAAACACACTAAGAAGCCAACCCCCCAAGCATGGGCATTCATGTAGTGTTTTGCGTGGTGTACCCAAAACTCAAATTTCAAATTTCAAATAGAGGAATTGTGTCACGTCTGGAAGGTATCACTCAATGATTAAATTGAGTTGTCTCGATAGGACAATGGCAGCGACTCATGTTCGTTGTCAGACCTTAGGAATTATCGATTCACTAGAGATGCAAATGGGTATCGTCAGGAAGAGGAGCTACAGGAAAATTGAAAGACCCCGTAATAATCTTTGCGGTACTCACCTTACCCACATTTAGTGTAAATAAATTGTTGAATAAACACTTTTAAAAATTTGAACATGCATTTCATATCATGCGATGCTTCAGTTTTCATTTTTAAGGTCTTTTTTTGCAATTGTTTTTTTCTTACACATTATTTCGTCATTTATTATTTTTATTTTTGGAAAATGTTTTTTTTTAATTAAAAAATTATTGAATTAAAATATTTCAAAATATGTAATATTTAACCTAAAGTTTATTTAATTTTTTAAAATTTAATTTATCTTTTACACTTCAAATAATATATTTCAAGTTCATGAAGGAGAATGTATAAAGTAGTACCTTTCAATGAACCTGTGCTATATCTCGGTGTAGTAATGGATTAGAATGGTTACTATTAGTAATGTTTTTTGCGGAAATGTATATATATTCTTTTGTGTATTGTTGAGTGAAAGGATAGGAAAGATAAAGAGAGTTGGTTGAATTAGATTTTCGCAAAAATACAAAGTGAATACATGTAAATAGTCAACTTTGAATGGATAGTGTCCATCTTGTTTATGAATCTATATACATATCAAAGTTTGCAGAGAGAGATTAGAAAATAAAAACTATAAATTCAATGAGAATAAAAACTGCAACCAAAGTTTGCATACCATAAGCCATTAATAAGAAAAGAAAACCTCGTTGGCCTGCTAAAAGCATGTAATCCTTGTTTGTAATACTAGACCTTTAAGTAAAAACCCAGAAACCCATGATAGGAGTGTAACTATTTTACATTAAAGAAACAACATAATCAAATCTTTGTGCATGTAGAGAGAAACATCAGGAAAATTAATCATATTACGCATAGAAAAAACAAAGAAAACTAATATCCAACATTTTACCATAATTCTATATGGTAAGATAAGCAATAGAGTAAAAATTAAATTCATAATAGGCGTTGTACATACAAGGGTTTCGTCATATGGTCATAAAAATTCTCGGATGTCGCCAAAAATAAAAGATGTGGAGTATTCTTGTCTGCGTAACCCATCTTGCAAGAATTTTATAACCATTTTGGCTACACGGTTCACGCCCTGTGTCTTGTATCCAAACAAATTTCCCAAAGAAATTACACAAATCAAATGGAAAAATTCTTTAATCAATTAAAGCTTTATGTTCCGAAACCCTCACATAGATAATTTGGCTCAACGAGACACAGCCCGGAGCCCGAATGTTTGAGGAACTTACTTCGAGACTCGTGAAAAGCACGAAAAGGAATGAGTACCTGGAAGTGCCAGAACAAAAACCAGTAACCCTCGCTAGCAATGAACCACGAACCAGCAGGAATTGTAATCCTTGGTTAGATGTTGGAGCGAGGAGGAATTTATACAAGAATAAAACAAGTAAAAATTTTGTATAGAACAAGTGTTTTATATTGAAAGGGTAAGCGAAATCCCCAAATCACTACGAAGACATAATAAAGTTGCATGATAAAAGAAAAAGAAAAACCCCACTCGCAAGAAAACAGGGCAAGGTTTAAAGATTAATGTTTTTAGCCAAAGCATTTACCTCCAAGAAGCCATGAGAGGGGAGGGCGACGCTAGAATGCCATGGAAAATTTGGTGGCCACAACCAAGGTCTTGGAAAAGGAGTCCACATTCCTAGGAAAATAAAAAACAATTGGAACTAAGGGTTAAATCTATCCTTTTGCAAAAAACAAAAAACTTCAAGGAAATCTAGAGAGTGAATGAGTGAATGAGGGAAGGACAAAGGCTCAATAACCTTCGAAAAAAAACGCTCTACATATGCTACAAAAGCACTTCCAACATTTAAAAATACATAAATGTACAATCAATACATGGAGTGGAACAAATAAATGGTATAGTCATTATAATGGTTAGTTATGTTGAATAATAAACTCAAATTTGAAAGAGAGACTGTGGCACGTCTAGAAGGTATCACTCACTCGATGCTTAAATTGAGTCGTTATATTGAGAGAATCGAGAGCACCTAGTTGAATTCGCCAGCAAGGCTTATTTTCCAGCTATCTAGTCATAAATACTTCAGTCAGTATATGATACTCGGGCAGTATATGTTTATTGTTGGATGGTGTATATGTTTTAATTTTATTGTGGGCATATATGTATATATATATTTATGGATGGATAATCTGGAAAATAAGTCTTGCTGAATTTGGCCACGCTTGTTCAGATGCGAGGCAGTATATGTCCACCGCTAGATAGTGTACTTGCTTTAATTCTAAGGTGGGCATATATTGCCTCACGTATTTATATTTATCACTGGATAGCCTAGGAAATAAGCCTTGCCGAATTTTCCCACGCTCCTTCGGATGCGTGTTGAGCCATCACTGCAAGGTAACCATAAGATGAATGTTGAGCCATCGTTACAGACGCGACAAGAGCCAAGATAGAGTATGGTTGCTGGGGTCGAGCCTTAATTTGGATTTTTTCATGTTTTTTTATTTATTTTTTGAGAATATATATATATATATATATAAAGTCAAATATATGAAAATATGTATATTTGTATATTGATAAATCCAATCTCTTATGTTGCTTTGTGGACTTTAGAAAGGCTTTCGATATGGTTCCTAGAAACAACTTCTGGAATAGATTAGAAGAGCTAAATGTTCCTTTCGAACTAAGATCGGTCGTTATAAGATTATACGAGAATGTAATTGCCAAGTTAAAGAGCAATGAGGGGTGGTCGAAAAATATTAAGTGTAATATCAGAGTTAAATAAGGTTGCCCCCTCTCCCCTACCCTATTTGGCATTTACATCGACAAGCTAGAAGGTTGTTTAGAGGAAGCAGGATGTGTTGGCACGATCTTAGCTGGAATATGCTGACGATATTGTTCTTCTCGTAAGGTGCCCATCTGATCTTGATAAGCAACTTAGACTTCTTAAGGATTTTTGCTCTACCATGGGTATGTCTGTTAACACTGACAAAACAAAAGTTATGATTATCAAATCCAAGGACACTTACGCTAATTTTATGTATGACAATAGTAACTTGGAGGAAGTGTCTTCTTTCCAAGTACCTAGGAATTGATAGTCACCACAAGCTCAACTGGAACTATAGCATTCAGAAAAGGATTAATGGGGGTGGAAAGCTTATTTTGGTTTTGAAAATAATTGTAAAACGACAAACCTCGTAATGTGGGATAGAAAGAAGTTCCTCTTTGAAACTTTAGTCACTCCTGTTATCTTATATGGATGTGAGGTTTGGGGTTGCAGCATCTCTAGAGAACCCTGGAGAAAGATTGAGAAAATCCATAAGTGTTTTATAATGTATAACCTTAAAATTAAAAGCAATACACCCTATCCTATTCTCCTTATAGAAGTGGGTATTTCCCCTATCAAGAGCCTAGCTATGACTAGGCTTCTATTATACAAGCACAAGCTCAATAGCATAGGAGACCATAGACTTCCTAAGCTAGCTTTAAATTCTAGCCAAAACCATCTAAGGCTTGAACGAGGTTGGTATAAAGACACCAGAGCCTGGTTAAACTATTGGGAGATCAACGAGAATGTTGCATTGCAAAACATTAATAACATTAAAAAATTGTAAATGCTAAGTTCAAAGAAAAAATGTGGTGTGAGAAAGATCTAGCAGCTAAAAGAAAATTAAGACATTATAAGGAGGTCATCAACCCCACCCTAGAAGATCAAAAGTATCTCTCTGTTTTAACTAGCTCAAAGAAGAAAACCACCACCACCAGCATCATCATCATCAAAATTATTTTAAATACTTTAATGTGTTTTTAAAATAGTTTAAAATATTTTTAAAATATTTTGAAGTGCTTTCAAAATGTTTTAAATTGGTTTAAAATGTTTTAAAGTAATTTTAAAATAAATTAATTGTTTTCCCTGTAGTTCTACAACATTTAATTTAACAGTATACGAAAATTTGAGGTAATCTGGTAATTTAAAAAATTTAATTTAATTTAATGGAGTATTTGGTAATCTGAAAATTTTGAGGTGAAATGTGTTATTTAAACTGATTTTTTTAGTGTTGGGTATATGAATTCAGCACCTGAAAAACTCTCTAAACACTTTGATCGTATAAAAGTTACCAATCAAACTTGTGATTTCAATGAATTCCTGCCTGATTTTTAAAAATTTTAATGACAAAATTCACTAACTGTGGAGCAGCCGTGGTTGCTTGGAGCGAGGTCACTGAAAATACAGTCGGAGGTCCTATCTACGAGAAGAGGTCCTAGGCGGGATTGGCGGGGTAGTACCAAGAATGATGGAATTCATAGTCACACCATACGATACCTATATCTATGATTATGAATATATTGATTTTGATTAACAGAAAAACTATTCCAGATCAGTAAACCAAGAATGATGGAATTTCTACTTACACAGCGAGTATAATAGAGAGATGACAAAATTTGGACCTACAGAGATATGAGCAAATTTGCATGTACCTCAGGCCCGATAAGTTCCAACGGCAGTTGTGTGGAGATTTGGTTTCCAAAAATCTTAGTAACTAATCCTGGGCAAAACTAACTATGTATTTATGAAAGATTGAAAAAAAAATGATGTAAATTATTAAAAAAAATTGTACCTCAAAACCGATTGCAAACGAAGACGAAGGCTGACATAGAGTATTCAAGACAGTGAATAAAAAATACTGATCCTCTCTCCTTCTCCACATGCGTGTCATCTCATCTCCTCTGCTCCACGAGATCAGAAAATACCCTATGAGTTAGATAGTAGGGAGCATAGAGTCAAATAAAATTAGGCAAGGGTATACCGAAAGCCAAAAAACAAACCCGTCGACTCGGTTACCAACTTCGGTTAAAACAATAATATAATAACGCTCGTCTCTTCATCTCCTGTGATGGCGAAACTTCTTTTAACAATATGTAAAAATAGTTTTTTTATTTTATTTGTATGAACGTCAAAATATTATTCATTCATTTTTTAAAATAAAATTGGCCAAAAAATAATTATATATCAGCAGAGAAAATATGTTATCATTAATTACATAAAAATCTCAAGAAAATATCCTCATATGCATTAACCAACCAAACTATGAAAACACAAATGGCAAAAATGAAAATAAAATAAAGAAACCAGAATGAAAAGTAAATAAAATTAAAAATAAAAACTCTGAAGAAAGCATGCATGGCCATGAAGAAAATAAAAAAACATCAATAAAGAGGAGATGAAACCAACAACATATTTACTATGTGGGAATGTCATCTATAATCTTTTTTTGGTTTAAATGGTAACCAGAGTTTTTGGAGCAGTTCACAGATTTACATGGTTTATATAATTTTATTTGAGATTGAATGATGAAATTGTGAGACCAAAAAATTAGGTTACATTCTTGCAATCATATGGCTGGTAGCAAAACTCATACTTTGGGATGGATCTATTCCTTTGGAGAGAATAACAGGAAAAACATTTATCTGCTAACCGGTAGTTTATAGAGTGACTCATCCCACTAACTGCAATTTTGTTTGCAAGAAAGATCTAGTCGTTGAAAGACCAGCGAGCGTTCCAGAAGGAAGTTTTCCTTCTACTGCAACCTCTTCTACTACCAATTCATTAACAAATGCATTTCAAAGCTGCAACAAAGTTTGTATTTGGTTCCTCCTTGTTATTGTAATGGCTCTAAGCTAGGTTTATTACAAACAGTCTATGCAGAGTTCTCTAAGCAGCACAGCACTTTGTGCCATCCATGCCCCTGTAAAGCTCCAGATCGTGCCCAAAGCTTTCAGTTGCTCGACGTTCTGAATCAGGAGCTAGATAGGCAGAAACCCTTTTAACAGCTTAAATCCACGGCAACTCCTAATTCTTGGCTGCGACTGGTGACAGCCTCACATTGCATTACCACTTTTTTTTTCACTGGATCTGCTCTACTTTTTCAGAAATCGGGTAGACTTAAAAGAGGCTTTGCGCGTTCTGTGCTTAATGGACTACGAAGACCGTTGTGCAGGCAATCAACAGTACCCATAAATTACTTGGTTTTCTCAGTTTTCAGAGGAAGGAAGGCGGCAAGAGCTTCACAGACAGCGACTCGGGCATGCGGCAATAGCAGCGGCCAAAGAAATGGCAGTTGAGCCAATTTTGACAAACAGGATACAAGTGACCCTGCCGTTTGTATTTCAGGCATTTTAGAGATATTTCGGTTGCCACAGAAAAATCGACGAATTGACAGAACGCCTTCTCTGTAGCCGCTGATTACACTTGCGGAGGATCGTATGGGCTTTCCATTGCAGGAAAGGTTACAACATCTTTATTACAGGGCAGCGAACAGCGAATAAAGAGCAAAGGGGAAGACCAAGATACGAAGAGAACTGCAACGTGTTTTTGGGCATCTTTATTACAGGGCAGCGAACAGCGAATAAAGAGCAAAGGGGCAGACCAAGATAGGAAGAGAACTGCAACGTGTTTTTGGGATGCACGTTAAGTGTTTGACAAAAACCACGAATCAGCTGTATAACAATTCAAGGAACAACTCTTGTCTTTGCCGTATTTTTTACAGGACGTGCGATGGACTTAGACATGGGCGTCAAACAATGTCTTGAAATCATGTCAGAGCCCCCGACTTCACCTGAACTTGCAATAATAGTGGTTGTGGGTCAAGCGGTAACTAGGGAAGTCGTCTTTCTAGGTGACTTCAATGCTCGTACTAGAGATTTCCAGATCACTCAAAATTGATCAAAGGATGTGTTTTGTACCCAGGGGATAGACCCAGATTCTGGGCTTCACCGGATGTCAGATGATGCTTTGGGGTCCACTACAATTTATGGTAAGCATCTATTGCAGTTGGGGGAATCACAAGAGTTGTTGATTTTAAATGGTCTCTCGTGTTTCCCATAATCCCGCTTCTTCACATGTCGGCCATATGGTGGGGGTGCGAGTGTAGTTGATTATGTCCTCAATAGCCAAAACTTGCTCTCTTTTATTCGCCATCTCTCGGTCTCCCCCATCCCCCTTGTTGATCATGCACTTTTTTCCTTCTCTCTCCGATTTGACCCTTCGCTTCCACCCCATCCTTCTCCTCGGGGCCCACCCCGAACCACTTTTTGATTTGACGAAGGTGACCCTGACATCTTCTCCTCTACCCTACGCAAGATGCTCCCATCGAAGACTTAATTCTCCTTGCTTGATTCTGCTTCCACTAAATACACGGGGTCCGTCTTTCATTTGCCATTTGGGAAGCAACACTCAAATCCTTGCCCCACTCCACTCGTTCCACTCCCATCTCCCCAAAAGTTGGATCTTGTCCCATGAAAAAATAGTACGATGACGAATGCAAGTCTCTACATCGAGAACTTTGATATGCTTTCACCCACTCTCAACCCCTCTACCCCGACCTCAAAGCTACTTATCATTGTCTCCTCCGTCGTAAGAAACGACTCTTTGTCTCTCATAGAAGACGTGAACTTTCTTCTCTCCTTGCCCACTCCCCCAAGCAATTTTGGCATACACCCTTCCTTGATGCTCCCCTCTTCCCTCTAACCTCAACCCTACATCCATGTTCTCTCACACTTTCAACCTTTATGATATTATAGGGCAAGCCCAAATTCATGTAACCTCCCCACCCTCTTCATGTTACCTATTCTCGGACAAAGATATTTGAGAGGCCATTTGGGTGATGAACAGCAGCAAAGCAGCTGATGAGGAAGGCTACCAAGCAGAGTTCTTTAAGCACGATTTTCATGCTTTGGTTAGCTACTTGAAAGATCTCTTCAACCATGTAGTCTGTGAAGGTTTTCCACCGGCATGGTCACACCACATGATCCATCTGATCCACAAATCAGGCTCCAACTCAATCCCAATAACTACAAAATGATCGTAGTGGGCCACACGTTCTCGAAGTTGTATGCTATTGTTCTACATAGGAAGCTCTCCAATGACCTTGAGCAGATGCAACTCAGAGCTAGGGGATATGCAGGTTTTCGACTGGCTCATCAGACCATTAACCACATCTTCACCCTCCGCACTGTGATTAAGGAGGCACGACACCACTCTTCGGAAGTCCACTGTGATTTCGTAGATTTTCAGAAAGCTTCTGACTTTGTTCTAAGGGAAGCCTTACACTAGAGGCTCAGAGATATTGGCATCTCGGCGACCCTATTGGTAGCTATTACGCGTCTGTATGAGTTCGTCCTTGGTCGTCTTCGCATGGCTCATGGGATGTCTGATTTTATCCAAAGCACTATTGGGGTTAAACAGGGTTGTCCACTATTCCCTACGCTATTTGGGATCTATATTGATGAGTTGGAGGCATTTCTACACGAGCATATCCAGGACACTGATGGATACCTTCTTCACAGGGTTCTGATATCTATTCTACTCTTTGCTGATGATGTGGTCCTCCTCTCCTGATCTCCAGAAGGATTATAGAGGCAATTGGATGCCTTAGGTCTGTTTCGCGATCTTCGATAGTTGACGATCAACCTAGGTAAAACCAGGTTATGATCTTCAATGGGGTGATGAAAACTTTGGACCTTCACTTCCTATTCAGAGGGGAGGAGGTTGAGATCACTAGCACATACACTTACATGGGGGTGCAATTCTCAAGTCCCCACTTCAGTTTGCAACCAACGCTTCAACCTCAAATTAACAAAGGATATGGATCCTTAGCCCTTCTCGATAGATAGTGCTTTCGACATCACTTCCAGGCATCTCGTCCAAGATGAGCCTCATGGACACCTTGGTCCATCCCACTCTTCTATATGGCTCAAAGATTTGGGGACCGTCTTTACTTGAGTCGGATTGGGCTTGAGTTGAGAGAGTCCAGACTCTTCTTCTACGCTGCATCATGAGATGCAAACAGACAGTACCTCAACACATCATCCTTGCAGAGTTTGGAGCTCAGCCTTTTTAGCTTGAGACGGTTTTCAGTTTGGTCTCATTCTTGAATCGTGTTCGAAGCTTTGGGACTTGATACAAAGTAGGGACCGATATCCTTACTTGGCATATTGCTCTTCTGAGACTATTTCTCATTCTGCTCCCTCGGGCCAAGCCAGATGTTGGTTTAGAGAATTTTTAGATCTCTTAGAATCAGTGGGCATCCAGTTGGATCATCTCTCTCCTTTGTGATATTCCTTAGATGCTCCTAGTCACATTTTACCTACTAGACAAGAGTTGAACAAGATCATTAGGGATGACATCTACAGGCAGTTCGTCCAGGTCACCTGGGTCATCCTCTAGGAGGGTTGCGCCCAAAGATGGCCTTCTATGCTAAGCACTTCTTGGAGTTAAGAGACAGGCTCATTTTTCGACCCCAGTACATGTTTCACCATTGGATGCATGCTCTTCGCTTTCCACTAGGCCAGTTCAGAGTAGGCTCTCATATAATTTGAGTAGAGATAGACCACCAGATTGATAAACTAGACAAAATTTTCTAGGTATGTCATTTATAGAATGTGGAGATCGAAGTGCACCTCATTTTTGGATGCCCTGTCTACTTTGAGATCATAGGAAGGTTCCAATGTTTTTTCATAGATTTTGAGACCCTCGCCGACTTTTTCAGGTATCCCGATCAGAGATGTTTAGCCCTATATATGCAGGAGGCTCTCAAGTTTCGAGTGCATATTCTTCAACCTCCCATCATACCATACCCCACAGATAGGATCACGACATTTTTCAGGGTACCTACCTTCAAACAGTGGCACTAAGAGACCCATTGATACGAGTTCATATCCATGCTCTAGATCAATGAGGATCCGTGGAACCTCACCCCGCCACATGAGATTTCAACAACAAATACGACTCATATCCGTTCCTGGGAGACAAACTAGGTCCTCTAGACCTTAGCAGTGCACAAACTCCCCCAAGCAATAATCTAGAGGACAGTTTGCACTTTCCACCGGCCCTTCATCAGGCCAACAGACTTTGTGGAGTTTCTTCAGTGTTCATTCAACCTCAGTTGTTAGGAGAAATGGGTTTGATCCTCAGACCCATTAGCTCCTCAATCTTCTCCGCGAGGGCATTCCATACATTGTATTTTTATGTTCCTTCATTGTACATTTTATATTCATGCATTGTATTTTTATAGGAGACCGTTTGGTTCTCTCGCATTGTATGGACATCATTGTACCCAACAATGCCTTTGACTTACTTTGTGGTCATTAGTTGGACATAAATATAATTATCTTATCTTATCTCATTTTTACTTATTCCACGTCCCTCAACTTTTATCTCATTTTTTCGTTCATTATTAAAATCCTCTTAAGCTTTCTAAATAAATAAAAAAGGCAATGAGTGGAAAGATGTCTCATCGGTGCGAAAAGCGGGCATTTCGTGACTTCTGTTCAAAAGTTTAATAAAAGGATTTGAAGGACAAATAACTCAAAGATTTGGCTACCTCTTGTTTGATACGTCCTTGTCTTCAATCAACAGTTGTGCATTTAACCTCAATAAATAACTCATAGCTTTTTTCTAAAATTTCTGAAATTATAATTTTAATTATTTAAATAATAATTTTGAATAATAATATCAATAACTAATTTATTTATATATATATATATAAAAATTGAGTAAAAAATAATATATATACATATATATATTAAAAATAATAATAATAATAATAATAATTTTATAAAACCTAATATATATAATTTAGAAAAAAAATTGTTAATAATAAAATTAAGAGTATTAATAGCATATAAAATGGCCACCATATAATAGTATTAGTTATCTAACATTGGCTATTTGTTGGAGGGCTATGGTGTTTGAAAACACAGAAATTAGCGTGGCATAGAAGATTACTTGATGAACAAGTATAATGGTATCTGTGATAGTAACTATTCGTGGTGTTTGAAAACACAGAAATTAGCGTGGCATAGAAGATTACTTGATGAACAAGTATAATGGTATCTGTGATAGTAACTATTCGTGGTCAGTGAGGGTGCAATAGGCACAAGTAGTAACGGGTCGCAGACCAAAAAGGGGAAGAGTAAAGGACCCGAAGGACTATAGGCGTATAAGCCATCGATGCCCATTTTACGGGAAGAGTGTTTCATATGGACAGTACCTCTTGCATTAAGTTCTCACTTCTGATACTCGATAGCGGATTGATAGAACAATACTTGTAGAAAGAAAGACCCAACAATCCTTCGCCTCGAGATAGGAAAGCTTGATGAAAAAATCCTGAATTCAGGCAACAAAGACACTAAAAGTACCTGAAATAGAGCTTAATGATTCCAATTTCCCTAACGTTACACAAGCACAAAATGAACAAAAGGGATAACTTATCCATAGTGAAGATATATAATTCTTACAGGCTTAACAACTTCAGTGAAAGAGATATATGAGGGACTCCATCTCTGAGAAACCTTCAGCCGAAACGCACAATATTTAGACAAAACTGACCCTCAGCCAAAACGACGAGCAAGATTCAGACATTATCAGATACTCGTTCAAACTTCAGATGTTCCGATACCAAAAAGGCATAAATAAATGAACACCTGGTAAATACACTCACATACCAAAAAAGGTGTAAATATAATTATAATACATGTAAGCTATGCATTTGATTTTTTAGTTTCATAGGTCAGTGAGTGGAATCACAATTGTCCTTAGTTGGAAAAAAAAGATTCACGTTCTCCACGTTGTGTTTTCCATGGGAATACGCATGTCGTCACCTCGTAGATGAGCCCATTAATGCATTTGACACCTCTCCTTCTAGAGAAATGTTTGATGGCCATTGGCAGGGTTTTTTATTCTCATTTATTTCCGGGAATAACCTCAAGCTTTTAAACTGCATATCAAACTCTGGTCGTTTCCATTAATTTGCGCAGGGTCAGGATAACCTCCAGCGTTTCAACAGAGGATCAAAATCTGGTCGCTTCAATGAATTTGATTTGCTCCCAGTGACAGGAATTTGTCTAGGTGATGTCATTTTTTTAGGAATTCGATGAATTTAAGGAAATTGGGGTTGTTGGAGGAGTAGATAAAGGAAGACATGAACAGCTCTTGCAAGCCCATGGCCTCTTAGCCCTCAGACCCGACACACCACGATTCAAATTTCAAGCAATCTTTGTGTGAAACCATTCTTTGTGACATGGGTAGTGAGAAGAAGCATCCATTACAACCGAGTAATAGTGCGCCCAACAGCAATAATTTCAAGAGAAAAACCATCGAAGAAACATGCCAGAAGAATACTCAGTTGGAGCACATCCTCCTTCGTCCAGACACCTATGTCGGCTCAATTGAGAAGCACACCCATTCCCTCGGGGTTTATGAGGGAAATCAGATGGTTGACCGAAGCATATCATATGTGCCCGGTCTCTACAAGATCTTCGATGAGATCCTTGTCAATGTTGCAGATAACAAGCAAAGGGATCCCTCCATGGACTCTGTGAAGGTGAACATCAGCGTGGAAGATAAATGCATTAGTGTTTACAATAATGGAGATGGTGTTCCCGTGGAAATTCACCAGGAGGAGGGTGTGTATTTTCCGGATATGATATTTGGTCATATTTTAACGAGCAGTAATTATGATGATTCTGAGAAGACCACCAGTGGAAGGAATGGGTATGGTGCCAATATTGCTAATATATTTTCTACTGAGTTCATTATTGAGCCCACCAATGGGAGGAGGCGGAAAAAGTATAAGCAGGTTTTCAGGAGTAATATGGACATTAGGTCAGACCCGGTCATTACCAAGTGCAAGCCGAGAGAGAATTGGACCAAGGTCACATTTAAGGCTGATTTGATTAAATTTAATATGACCTATCTGGAAGATGATGTTGTTTCCTTCATGGGGAAGAAAGTTGTCAATATAGATGGGTGCCTTGGGAAGACAGTTAAGGTTGAGCTGAATGGACAACGTTTGTGGGAAGACAGTTAAGTTGAGCTGAATGAACAATGTTTTCCTCTCAAGACTTTTCAAGACTATATTGGCCTATACCTGCAAGCACGTTCCAAATCCAAGCCAAAGCCTCTTCCAAGAATATATGAAAAAGATAAAGGAAGCTCAGTTGCCAAAGCCTCTTCCAAGAATATATGAAAAAGATAAAGGAAGCTCATAACTCACAGTTGGTTATGGTGTGGAACAAGGAAGCCGCCAAATCAAAGTTGGTTATGCTGGTATGTATTTAAAGAACAAACAATTTCTCTTAATTTAGCTTAACCCCATTCTAATTTTTATGGGCAATTATAATTTTTGTGGGCAATGTAGATGGGAGGTACGAGTTTATTTGGTTCAACAATCTGGTTTTATGGATCTTCCCCTCCTAGGCACAGTCTAAGGATCTATGATATCCCACCATCACTAGTCTCGTAAAGAATCTACTGATCACCACGTAAAGCTCGGTAAATCCATGATGCAAGCGTAAAGCTGGTTTTAGTATTTACAGATGTAATAGCATATGAGCTAGGTTGAAAGCACAATAGTTACTAAAATCATATATTATGCTCCTACATACCAGGGAAGGACATTGGAAGATAGGAATAGTCCTCTACCTATGTATCCCTCTTCCAAATGTGCACTTATAAATGTAATGTCCAACTCAAATGTAATTTCTGACTATGGTTGGAAGGAATGCCTTACTGTTACGCAATATTTTTTCACATTCCCTATTCCCTATCTAGAGTGTCATCCTTTGTGTCACTCATGCCACAAATATCGCAAAGCGACAAAAACTATGAAAACATGTTCACCATGAATAACAAGCTCAAAACAACCCTAAAGAAATGGAGATTGAGTGCATTACAACAATTCTGGAGAAAGCTTGTAAAAAACCCTAAATTACAACCCTAGTGCGATTCTCTCTTGTATAGCCTCGCATCTATCACCATGTGTGTAACTTGTAAACAATGTTGGCAGTGTGAGAATTAAACTGAAAAGTTGCGTTGCTCCTCTTCAGACAGGTTCTCCAAAAATGGAGCAGAACCTTCTGCCTCTAGAAGTCTCAAGAATGGAAGTCTGGTATCAGTTAGCTGGAGATTGAGTCAAGTTCTCACATTTTGAGTCCTTGATCCTACCTTTAAGGATTTTCCCCTTAAGTTGTGGACCTTCCTCCCTCTTTTGTGGATCCTTAACCTCTTCAACTTCCCTATAAATGAATTCCATGCCTTCCCCAAATGGTTGGTCATTGCTGGTTACCTTTCTAGTGCTCAAATGCGCCTAAACGTTATCAAAATTCCAAGGAGAAGGAGTGCTTGAAGTCTTTGGCTTGGACTTGGAAACTAGTCGTGAAGGAGGTCTCCAACATCAAGGCACTGGTTGTATACTTCCCTCTTTAATTTATCAATAATACAAAGCATGTTCTACTTTCCATAAGCTTGTTTATGATTTCTTTCTTAGTATGATGCTCCTTGATCTATCATATGGTTTAAATTAGAATGAAATATAATATGTTTTCTTTGTTTGTCGTCGTTTGATCTCTCTTGCAGGTATTCATGCGTAAAGGAATAGTGAGGAGGGAGCTTGGAAGTAAGGAGATCAAGATTAACATCAACAAGAAACCGCATAGGAGCGAGGTATGCCATCTTCCTCTCTCATGCCATTCTGATTTAAGCTAGGAAAGTTTACTTGCTTTTGTCTCATTTGTTACTAGACCCACTCATTGGGCTAGAGGAATCGCTTCTATCTGTAGAAGGGATTACTTGGATAAAAAAATGGCGACTCCACTGAGGAGCCTATAGCCTTTTTAGTCCTCCTTTTGTATTTTTCCTTCTTGTTTAGTTTGGCCAACCGTTGAATGACCCTTTTTTTGGATTGATTTTCAGTCTGTACTATGATTTGAAGGTGTCCTAAGGTATCAGATCTAGAGTTTATTCTTGATATTTGCTTGTTTTTCCCCTATTTACCTCCATCAGCGTGTTTTTTATTGGTTACAATCGCTCTGCCAGCGCACATTTTATCTGAAACAGTCACGTTGCAGACCTCTGGTGCCAACTGGAAGTCCGCGCTGGTCTTTGAATGTGGAAATTTTTAGAGTCTATGTTGGAAACTTAAGGTTCTTTCTCTGTTTTTTCTACATCAAGTTTTGATTGATTGTTTTCAATTTCTTGGTGGAATGAAAAATTTGTCCCATACTTAAAGTGGGAAATTGATATTTCTGATTGGGTATTTCGTGTTTTGAGTTGATTGGAAGTTTTGTTTACTGCTTGTATGATTTAGGAAATAATAAATTTATTTCCATGGAATAGTAGTGGTTCTTTTGCATTCATAAGAAATTGACTTTTGCATTTAGTTAGTTTTCATTTAAAAAAAAATCTTTTCTTTAAGTGCATTTGCATGGAAAAGTTATTTTTGGAATTCATTATTGAAAATAGATCACATTTTTTGGTAATGGAAAACTAGAGAAGTGTGTTTAAGTGCATTGGATTACTTGCATTGAAAAGTTATTTTTTGGAATTCATTATTGAAAATAGATCACATTTTTCGGTAATTGAAAACCAAAGAAGTGCATTTAAGTGCATCAGATCATTCAAAACGAAAAGAAAGTGAAAGATCATAAATGTGCATCTTAGTAAAAGTGAAAATATGTTTATTTTTTAAAATTTGCATTTGGGATAGGGAAAGTGAAAATCGTCTTTTTACTTTTTAGAATTGCATTTTTGAAAAGTGAAAAGAGAAAAGCTAGTTAAGGGCATTGTGTTTGCTGCATTATTTGTGTGATGCATCATTGTTTGAAATCTCTTCCCTTATTAATTTAGCTTTCATCGAATGGAAAATGTATTTTTCTCATATAGTTGCATCTTAGGCATTTAGGGGACATTGCTTTGAGCCCCAAAATTGAAACTTAATTTCATATAAACATTAAAATTTACCTCAATTAACCTAAGGAGCATTTGGAACTTAATGCAAACATTTAGGGGTCTAGGATAGAGATGTGTTCTAGCATCATAAAACATAAGAGTTGTCGCTAACTGCCTGTGTTGCATCCCGAGGGTGATATCTCGTTCCACGTGTGGAAGTATATGGGACCATTCTCCAGTACTCTCGGGTATATCAGAGGCATTCCACGTATGAAAGTATATAGGAATTCTCTCATTGAACGGTTACACATTAGACAACATTTCTATGGATTTGCAGTCCCACATACCGTCATGTATATTTTGGGAGTCCCCACTAGGTTTTTATCCTGACATAGGTAACCGAGTTGGCCGCCTTGTAGACGTGATACACTGAACATAACATTCAGCGAGATCGTCTACCTGTACTTCTTGGTTCTCCAGGTGGTATTCTACAGTTCATGGATACTTGGTAAACCCTTTTGCCTAGATTACCCTTTTTTATTTGCTTTTTATTTGTTAAATTCTAAAATTTATTGCCCACAGTATAACATCCTACCCAAACATTTCTTCTTGACCTCATTATAACTGGTTAATTGAAAATTTGTTTTAAAGCCAAAAGTACTCACATGTATCCTTTTTTTATTTTGTGAAAATACAACGTGGCAGAACCTCCAAGTCCTTAGTCACGCCATGCACAGAGTTCACGTTCCACCTCCCCTTCACTTTCTCAAGTCGAAAGGTCTCATCAAAGAGTCCAAAGTGAGATTCCTCATATTGTTTCTAAACCTCTTGAGAACCAGGGTGTTGAACTTGGTATTATTCTGAGTATCCATCCCCTTTCATCCCGACCACCTCCATCTGAGTCGGTTGCTTCATCCCAGGCCTCTCCTCCAGATAGTCCTGAGCCTCCTTCCAGGTTCTTACATTTTCCTGAGAATCCGCTCTTTGATCCTAAAGACAACCCTATCTACTTGTCACCTCTGCATGAGTACAGTCCTTTTGATACTCCAGTGTTTCGTTGGTCACTTCTCCTAGTGTGTCTCAGGTTCCCGCTCAAGAATTATTTTCGTCCACCATGGCAACTAATTGTGATGATCCTCCATTCGAGGGCACTCCTCAGAGTAATCCTTTGGAGACATATGCTACTCATATCCTGGAATTAGGCCCTAAAGAAAAATTCCCTCCTAAGGGATTTCCTTATGCAGGTCCATTGCACCCACTGGTCATAGTGCAACTTCAGTTCCACCAAGTTACACTTCTCTCGGTGACCTTGTCTCAGGTGCTTCTTTTCTGACTTCGTTATATCATAATCCTATATGGTCAACTGGTGTCACTCCCACAACTGGTTATTTCGCTCCAAATGTAATATTCTTGTTTTAAAGATATTAATAAAATACAGCAAATGCTACAATAGTGGAATGACTCTATGAGCACACATTCAATAACATGTAAAAAAAATAGGAACCGTGTACGCAACAGATATACGTTAAACTGAGAAATCGCTAAGCCATTATATTATGCGGGGAATTACAGCGATTACAAAGATGCCCAGATGATAGCGCTCAACAGGTGCGGGCGAGATAAAAGATATGCTCAAGAAACAAGGTACAACGGTCCTCTTGTGGGTGGGAACGGCTGGAAACACTATTGCGTGCTGCTAATAAGCTGCGGCTGGAAAATGGGCACGACTGTCTCTGCTTCGAACTCCTAACCCGAAACCTCCAAATGATACAACACAGAGCTCCCACTGGACAGTCTGCGGTCTTCCCACACAGACTGCGTCGCCACTCCTGAACGCTGCTCTGTAACAAGCTCCAAACCCGATCCTCTGACAAAACAATGATAGAACGGCCTCACCCGAGCAGGCACTCGAAGTCCCTCGGGGCTGAGGTTGAGATCTCCGCTCGGAGACACTCGGCGCACTGAACAGTGCTGCAGACCTGCTAAACAGCCGGTGTGCTCAAGTCTTAGCGACTAGTTTCAATATCATAAATATTCAACAATAGTCCAAAAACGAGGAAGCTGTCTCCCTTATGTATGCGGCCTTCCTCTCGAACACTGGACTCCCTCCTTTCCCGCGCAACCGAGATCCTCCTTTCCCGCGCAGCCCTTCTCGGCCCCCACGCTGCCAACTCAGCCCGTGTACTTGCCTTTGCGCGCACGGGTGAGTCCATGACCCGCTTACTGATATTTACATTTAACTATGAGCAGCAAAATTGGCCCGAACTAATATTCCAATTAGCTTATTGCTAATTAGGAATATTACAGTCTCCCCCGGCAAAATGTTGCTTGACCCCAAGCAACTGTAGTGATGGGTGCTGCAAGATCTTTTCTCGCTCTCCCAAGTGGCATCCTCATCTGACAAAATTTGCTTGTCCTCAGGTAATGCCTGGACAAGCTCTAGCTGATGCTCCTTACTGCCACTGCAAAATGTGCCTGGGTCCGAGATGTGCCACTGAAACCTCTTTGACCTCCGCAACGCCCTGATATGAAGGGATCTCTCAATGCCAGGATCCCAAACTTGTTGGAATGTAATTTCCAACTGCCCGAACGAGTTGCAGGCGGCAGCATGGTTGAATAGCGCAGAGATAGAAGGCGGCAGCACGACGGCAATGAGATCACGGTTGGCTATGTGATCAACGGTTAGCGGCAGGATAACCGGCTCGGAGGTTAACGAGGAGCGATGCCCCGCTGTTGACTCATCAAACACACGTTGACCGGCAATCAACGGTTGTAATTTAGTGCGGGGCCATATTGTGTCCGTACTGAACCAACAGAATGCAGCCCCCGCAACCACCAATATGTGGTGTCTCCGCCAGCACACCCCCAAAGCACCGCCATTTCTCTCACAGTACCAGCCAACCAATAATCCTCCCAGATCCCATCGCCACCATGGCCAATAATCGCCCAAGTCCCATGGCTCGGACTGCGCACTATCTCTAGCTATGACTGATGCTCTAAGAGGTGAAGACCACCAACAAGCATCAATGCTCCCGGGCTCCTGCAGTGCTGTACATGTAACTGCGTATGCTACCCCTCCAACTGCGTACCAACTCATCACCTCTATCCAATCCAAGTCCTGACTCAATCCCATGCTGATCCTGCTCTCCTGAAATCGGGATGGAGTGCTAAAGGAGACATGACCTGTGCCGCCATGCCTGCCGGGATCTGTGACCTCTGCTATGTCCAAGGGCCCCTGCTCTGTTGTGCTCCCCACAAAGAATATCGTACCATCAAGAGGGTACCAACTCATGATCTCCCGCCAGTCCATCCTGGAAGACGGGTCCGATGTAGCAACAACAACTGCATATGGAGCATGCCTGGAATGTCACCGCCCGCCTATGATCAACTCCCGTTGCTTTGCCCTATCTGCCAAAGAAAGTTGCCTGAGGAAGGAAGCCCCTCTCTCTGTCATGGGCCAAAGTGGGAAGGATATGCTGCAAGCCCCAACGATGTACTCCTGGAGAGGGCTACTCACTAAAAACACTGCAGCTCTGCTGACTGCGGTTATATCTATCTGCACCTCATCCCTGTGTCCATCCACAGGTAGATGCTCCACCATATCCAACAGCTCTTCCCACTCCTGATCAGGAATATCATACTCCCGCTGTCTACTCGTCCCCTGCAGAGCAATCCCACCAACCTGCAGTACCTCTAGAAGATATGGATCCGCAACTGCCGTTACCCTACTCAATGGCAGTGCGTCTGACTGCTCCACCTCGATGGCTGACCCCGCAGTTAGCCGCATATCCATCACAGACTCTATGTGAGCCTCCATCTGGCTCTCCCCCGAAGGACTACCATGCATGATGTGCATAGCATCCTCCTCTACCGACTCAGGCTCCAGCAAATACAACTCTGGCTGGATCGTCACAAGTGTCTCTCCATCTAGAGTATCTCCCGCAGAGTCCCGTGACTGCTCACCCTGGACACCGGAATGCAGCTCCGGTCTACTGTCACCATCTCTGCATGACGACTCTTGCTCCCCAAGAGCATCCTCAACTGATCCCATGGACTCATATGAAAAAGAGTTCTCACCCTGGCATATAGAAGGAATGCCCCCCTGTTCTACCTCCGCCATATCTCCACTGGGTCTGCCATCCACCTCAAGCTTCGGTAATGAAGGTGGGTTGTAAATCTGAACTTGGCAAGCATCATAGCTTACCCCGTGATGTCCTTCTCTCCACTCATGACAAGTGTAGAGTATATGCTGGTCCTGGGCTGCAAAATTATTGCCCCCCCATGGCAAAGTGAAGAACAATCCTCCAGAGAAGGTTCCTCCCACAATGAAGAATAGGCTGGCCCAAAACATTCCATCCAAGAAGAATAGGACATGGTCATCATGGATTAGCCTAATGAGAGTTTTTCTAAAGTTTTTACATGATGATATATGACGCAAACAATCTCTCACAAGGATACAACGCAGTCTCATCCACTGCAACTTCAGAAAATTACTTGGCAAGCAATGTCCATGATTCATCACATATACTAAAGGATAGTAAATCGCTGAATGTAGCAAAAATAATACATGATCAGGTACCTGCCCATGGTTGTACAAGGGATGAATATCAATCTTATGGCCCACCTCAAAAGAGAACAAACATTTAGCTGTGGTGGCCATATCTCCCCTCATGCTCCCATTAGAACATGTAGTGCATAAATTGTGAGAATTTTTCCCACTCACGGACACATCCAGCTCATGTGTCTCCCTCATGATCAAGCCTCTCGTACAAATCTGATCTATATCAGCAAATTTAGGCATGATCAACAATAATACGAAGAGAATGCTGAAGGTTTCATGTTGTGCAAGAAGGTACCGACAGCTCCCCAGACAAGTACAGCGCAATTTTACAAGTTGCTGCTTGATGAAAATACAAGGGAAAATGTTAATCATGCATGTCTTTATATGATACATGCGATAGTGCAACAACTGAACATACATGTGGTGATAAAACATTTTCCCAAGGCCACAAAAGAGATGGTTGCCTCCATCATGTAGATTGGCCCAATACCACTCATGGAGCAATGTGACAAGCTTGCCCCCTTGTGAAGCAATGCACTGCATAGGAATGGCAAGAGTGTGCAAATAAATGAATGTAAAAACAAATCCCTCACCATATGCGGGAAGTAAGATGGTACATGGGTCCATACATGAGCCCTTCATAGTGTGTTGGCAAGCTATGAAGAAGAATGACCCATATGCTGCAAGAAGATAATCCTCCTTATGCTTGGGAACCCAAGTCACGAAGAATATGTCATAGTGATAGATGTCTCTTCCATCGTTACCTCCTCTTTGTTTATCAAGTGCAATAGATATGAATTGATCCTGGGACCTATGGGTTATAGATCCACTATATCTCTGCCGGGCACACTTCATCCATAAACCTCTGCTCCAAGGTGTCAACGCTATGAGCTCATGCAAATAAGCTCCTGTTAATATAAAGCTTCGTTATTTGACATGATCCTTGTCAAAGACTCCTCTAACAATGCTACAACAAATGTGGAACACCTCCCAAGTTGGAAGTGCTTCCAAGCCATCATCGAAGACCAAGGAGATAGTGCCATCTCTTCCTCCTGCAACATCATACAAAGTGTGAGATCAAATCTGCCCTTGCTCTCCCAAGCAAAGCAACAAGACATTTTGCTGCCTCCCCATACTTCCATCATACAACTTATGTGATGAAGACATAATGAATGATATGAGTATCATATCAACACCATGCATCCATACTCTCTGTTGCTCAATGATTTAAGTATCCAGCCATCTTCTCCCGTCCTCCTACCCTTAGGCAGAGTGTTTTCCAAGTGATGGCCAAACTATTTCAAGAGTAACCAGCACAGCCAAGCGTCTTGTTGCCCGGTATCATAGATCTGCAAGTAGCTCCCTAGCTCCTTGCTCATCATCCACATCCACTCAATCACTTGTGGATGCCTCCTTCTTTTCCTCATCCTGGTACTCCTCCCATGAGGGTTACCATCCTCCCAAATCGAATTTCCGACTTTGCACTTCATGGGATTCTGAAATGTAAATTTCTCAAGGATCAATGAGACCCTATCAAGAACCAAATAGGTGGTAGGTAAAAACCTCCCATCATGATGTGTATGGCTCAAGGGATGTCCAAAACAAGCATGAGAAATGTTATCCCTCCTAAGATGTCCTCCATCTTCTGTCTGCTCTTGTGAGAAGTGAAGAAAAGCATCGCACCCCATAGTGTGTCGAAGCGCATCTCCAGTGAGATCCCCCCTTGAGACCTGCAAAAGTGAATCTCCACAATTTTCTAAAGAAGTTACCGCAACAATAGTTTGTGGGAATTCTTTTATACCTTGATGTGCAGTTGGAACTTCTTGTAACGCTGCAAGAGTCCCATCCTCAAAAGCGTTGGCTGCCCCAACTGTCGATGCACGTGGCTGCTCCTCCATGAGTGTGACAGCGTTTTCACAAGCCTCCTCAAGAGGTGATGTGATCTCTTCTTGATGAGAATTGGAGGCGCATGGTACTTCCTCTTGTTTCTCTTCAATCTTCTTGACCTCTTCTACGGTGGATGTATTTCCTCTGGATCTGAAAAGAGATGAGAATAAACTCACCTTTTTCACCGTTCCGGTCTTCTTGGGCTTAGACTCACAGGGACTAGTGGATCCCTCATGCATGGGGAAAGGTGATATCCCAAAGGTACGCTGCAACTCTGAACTCTGTATGCTAGAAACTCCTCTGTCACCACTATACCTTCCTCCTTCATCCTGCCTAAGCTGACAGTAATCTTTGAAGGGCAAAGCTGCTTTGAAGTCTTCCCCCTTGGACTGCCATTCTCGGAAATAATCTCCAAAGGGTAAATGATCTTGCTGCCTCTCTTCCTTACTCGGCACTGGAGGTAAAAATGTAGGCATTGTGATAATGTCCACAGGCTGAGCCAGAACCATGCTCTGATACCACTGTAATATTCCTGTTTTAAAGATATTAATAAAACACAGCAAATGCTACAATAGTGGAATGACTCTATGAGCACACATTCAATAACATGTAAAAAAAATAGGAACCGTGTACGCAAATGTGACATACGTTAAACCGAGAAATCGCTAAGCCATTATATTATGCGTGGAATTCCAAAATTACAACGATTACAAAGATGCCTGTGATGATAGCGCTACCGTGCGCCGGCGAGATGATAAAAGATATGCTCAAGAACAAGGTACAGCAGTAGCAGCCCCTCCCCGTGGGTGGGAACGCCGGAAACACTATCGCGTGGCCGCTAATAAGCCGCGGGCCGGAAAGGGCACGACTGTCTCTGCGTCGAACTCCTAACCCGAAACCTCCAAATGATACAACACACAGAGCTCCCACTGATAGTCCGCGGTCTTCCCACACAGACTGCGTGCCACTCCTGAACGCTGCTCTGTAACAAGCTCCAAACCTGATCCTCTGACAAAACAATGATATAATGGCCTCACCCGAGTAGGCACTCGAAGTCCCTCGGGGCTGAGGTTGAGATCTCCGCTCGGAGACACTCGGCGCACTGAACAGTGCTGTAGACCTGCTAAAAAGCCGGCGTGCTCAAGTCTTAGCGACTAGTTTCAATATCATAAATATTCAACAATAGTCCAAAAACGAGGAAGTTGTCTCCCTTATGTATGCGGCCTTCCTCTCGAACACTGGACTCCCTCCTTTCCCGCGCAGCCCTTCTCGGCCCCCACGCTGCCAACTCAGCCCGTGTACTTGCCTTTGCGCGCACGGGTGAGTCCATGACCCGCTTACTGATATTTACATTTAACTATGAGCAGCAAAATTGGCCCGAACTAATATTCCAATTAGCTTATTGCTAATTAGGAATATTACACCAAACGTGTCAATGCCTACTACCCAACCTACAGTGGTTATATTTCAGATACAAGTTACTCTTGGATCGCCTGCTCCATTGTCCCTATCTATGGTAACTGCAGTTCACCCCCTCATTGGTCAACCTGCGGGTTCATCTATTCTACAGTCTGGAGTGGAACCCTATATGCCTATTGGTTCCACTAGGAACTACATGAACTATGGACCCACATCAAGGGTATTCCAACCCACTAGTGTTATCCCTAACACGTGTGGAACGTTAGTTTCATCTATGGCCATTTCTATCATAGGGGCACCTTTCCAAGGTCCTCAAATCCCTTCTACTCAATAGCCTTATGTTCAACAATTGTATGTTAAACAACCTCATGTTGGATATTCGTATGTTCAACAACCTCACATTCAACAAACATCTGTTCAACATCCATATTTTTGACAAGCACAAATCCCATTGTCGGGAGCTTTTACCAACCCACAAGCAGGTCCCCAACTACAATATGGTCCCAATCCCTCATTAGGACAATCTGGAACTTATCCTCTCATAATTGGTATCCCTTACCAACAACCCCAACAAGGCCCTTATCATCAGCTGCAACAGGGACCCAATCTTTAGTTGTAGCAAGGACCATACCAACATCTCAAACAGAGACCTAACCCTCAATTTAAACAAGGGACTAACCTTAAGTTGCAACAAGGATAATTTCAACACCTACAACAGGGGCCTAATAAACCACTACAGTAGGGCCCCTATCATCACCTGCAACAGGGGCCTAACCAACCACTGTAGTAGGGGCTTGATCAACAACTGCAGTAGGGTCCTTACCAGCAACTGCAACAAACACCCCTTTACCAACAGTATGGCCAATTTGGTCCATATGATCAAAACCAACCCCAATGGGGGCAGAACCAATTCCAACGAGGTTGGAATACTCATTTTGGTGCTTATCAAAGAGCATATACCTCGTACAAACCTTAGTTTTTATTTTTGGCACCGTTGGAATTATCGGACATGTCAAGGCTTACAAATGACCAAATACTCCATTCTCCGTATTGGCCTCTGGTTCTGACAAAAATTCCTGTAGATTGTCCTAAATTTGAAGGAAAGACTGAAGAAGACCCTCAAGCACACATCATGACCTACCACCTTTAGTGTTCATCCAACTCTTGGGTCAACGATTCTATCTGTCTTCGCCTTTTCCAGCGTACTCTCACGGGTGTTGCTGCAAAATGGTACATCGAGCTTCCTCAAGGTGCCTTCCAAGACTTTAAATCTTTAACCATGGATTTTCTTACCCATTTTCAATTTTGTTAAATTTAGATAACCATGTTGTTCTATGCTTGATGCACTTTTACTTCAATCTTTCTTAGGCCCAATACAAAATAGCAATCACATAAACTTGAAAGTAAAATGCTAATAGAACACAATAATAGATCAATAGAAGACAAGCCTAATATAGATTAGATTTACAATTCATTTCGTCCAACAAAGATATGAGATATTGTGGCGTTACGACAATCAGCAGGATGCTTCAACTAGCAAAGTCTTTCTTGGTCATCCAGCACATTCATGTGTCACACCCACAACCCTCAAAGACAGCTCATCACAAGTCAACGCAAGTCAAACCAGGGACAATGCAGGCAGCTTCAGAAAATTCAACACAGCAAACTAGGGCTTCGGTCAAACAACCCGGAATTCATCGATTTTAGTGCCCAGTTGTACGACCTCCTAAAATCAAAATTTCTACAGAAGATAGAGGTCAAATGACCAAGGGTTGACCACGGTCAACGCTGGACAACGCTGCAGCAGAAAAGCCCTAAAAAAATCAGCGCAGAAAAAAGAAAGCCCTAAACAGATAAGTGCAGAAAACAACAGCTTCGCTCCACACGTGTGAGGGGAAAAGGCCTCCAGAGGCTATCGAACCAATCATATCACAATGAGATAATGTGTGATGAGATGATGATAAAATGACCTCCATGTCTCTCCAATTTATATTCATCAATGAGGGTGTGTGACACATCTCTTAGGCATGTGGGATAAATCTGGGCGACCTTGCACATGTGGAAAATAAATTCAAAATCAATGTTCTGCGAATCCAATCAAAATGACCTTTAGATAAATCTTGCACCTCTCTGAAAGAGGAATCCAACAAAAATATGACCATCGCCATATGAGCAGTGAAACATGGAGTTTGTACCTAGTTGCCCAAAATTAACACTCCCTCTCAACTAGGGAGAACTCCATCTCAGTGTCCACAGCTGTCATCCATCATGTACCAAACCAAACATCGTGTGTCATCTCGTCGTAACTTGCTTTGCTGGCTCTTTATTTCAGAACAAAGGGTGAGTCACAAAGACATCACACACAGCTGACCCGAAGTCAGCTTATAGGTAAAAACCTCTCTCGGACTCAAAAGAGTCTCATACTAACCCGAAGTTAGTTTACTGACCTGAAGTCAGATTAGAGGATAAATCCTCATCATACTTGATCCCAGATCAAGGTGTTGGACACGTGCCATCCTAGACATAGAGAGTACAACAATATATGATGCATCCATCGGTCTTTCTATATTCTTTATCCACATTTCCCACCTCATTGGCCAAATGAGAGGTACTTCCCATGAGTCTAAAACTCCATGGGTAGGATGTGTGTGGGGCACAGATCAGAGAGAGGCGAACCAGCTCAATATCATAATGATGGGGAAAAAGCACCAAAAGGTTCGGAAATCCTAGCCTCGTGAGTGCTTATAGCTCCAAGAAGCTATCCCCAAGCCCCCTAGCTCTCAGAGCTCATATTCCAACTCAAGCAGGACCCTCAGAATAGGGTCTTTCCCCGATTCCAAGCTTCTCACGGAAGGTTAGGAACTTGACCTTCCCTAGGGGCTTCATGAGAATATCCGAGAACTGCTCATCAGTTCCTATATTATTGAACCTTACAGTGCCTCGATGTACCATATTCCGGATAATGTGGTACCTGATATTAATACGCTTTGAATTGGGGAATTCATAATCTCCACAGTATCCATTTTTTAGTCTACGTTTCGGGTCTAAAGCAAGACCCATCATTAGGGGAATTTTGATGTCTAAAATAGGCCTCCTAAGGAAAATGTACAATCAAAATTCACTTTATGAGAACCAATCACATTTTAGGAGATGACATCATCCCCAATGGTTGAGGTGGCATTGCTTGAGTTAAAATTACTTACTTGTTACATTCTCAATGGTGGATAAAAACTCATGGTTAACCATGGTAGTGCTTTAAGTACTTTTAAAGTCATAAAGTAAAGTACTAATAATAAAAAGTAAAGTACTAATAATGAATATCATTTCACATTATTTTAATAAAATATTATTATTGTCATTTCATATTTTTTGAAAGAAACAATGCATATCCTTACATATTCTTTATGTCTTTACACATTTTTCAATAAATATTGTATTTGTATATTTTCATATATTTAAATAATATAAATTTTAATCAATAGTATATTATACAATTAAGATTTTATGAATTTATATTTATAATTTATTTTAAGTTATTGAAGTACACAAGACAAATGCTTTAGTTGTTCAATGATAATGACATTTTCTTGAAAAATCATTCTTATTTATAGTCAAATCAATGCAATTTTTTTATTAATTTTATTTTGGTACATTTTTTCAATTGAATTTAACCATAGTTACATGGATTGTGGTGCAAAACGTAAAATGCAAATTCATAAATATTATTTTATTGGTTTAGCTATTATTTTATTATTTCCTTAGGAGGCCCATTTAGACCTCAAAATTCCCCTAATGCATCGGGAGATTCTGAATTTCCCAATTCAAAACTCACACCACATAAATCTTCAAAGTATTATCAATATGCTTCTATCGATCGTGGAAGACGGGATTCTCATAAAGACGAATCCCACTCTGGTTATCACAAAGGATAACGACGGTATCTAACACATGCACGAACAACTCACTGAAGAGCTTTCGCAACCAAACAAATTCACACCATGCCATACTCATTGCAATGTATTCGGCCTCAGCGGTGCTCAAAGCCACTGACTTCTACTTCCATCTCATCCAATATATCGAAGCAGAACCCAAGTTGAAGCAACATCCAGATGTGGTCTTGCGATCCACCACACTGCCATCCTAATCGGCATCAGTATATCCATGGAGTCTCAAACTTCTGACAGTGTATCCCAACACATGGTTGATTGTGCCCAAAAGATATCCCAACATATTCTTCACACCAATACAGTGAATGTGATGAGGATCAACCATATGTTGACTCAAAGAGTTCACTGCAAAACATACGTTCGAACGGGAGTTCACTAAGAACATCAGGGCCCCTACAAGTTGTCGATACTCGGTAGGATTTGCGAGCACGGGCCCAGCAATGATTCCACTCAACTTCTTAAATTTGAGTTCCATCGATGTCGACACAGACTTACAGTCAACCATACCAAATCTCTCCAGCAGCTTCACGACATATTTTCCTTGAGAAAGGAAAATCTCGACTGGCCTCTGCCAGACCTCCAAGCCTAGGAAGTAGTGCATCAGTCTTAGGTCTTTCATCTCAAACTCGGAAGCTAGATCCCTCTTACATTGATGAATGAGAGGGTTAGCACCTGTTAGGAAGAGATCGTCCACATAGAGAACCAAAATGAGAGGCCTTTCTCTATCAACCTTAAAATAAAGGTTTGGATCAGCATTACTTCAAGTGAAGCCCGACTTCATCAAGTAGCTATCTATCCTCTCGTACCAAGCCCTGGGGTCTTGCTTCAACCCATAGAGGGATTTTTTCAACTTGCATACATGGGTGTATCTATCTCAGACTTCGAACCCCAGAGGTTGCTCCACATACAACTCTTCCTTTATAGATCCATGCAAAAAAGCGGTCTTCACATCCATCTAATGTAGACTCCATCCTTGTGTAGCAGCAAGGGAAATAATATATCAGATGGTGATGTAGTAGGACATAGGCACAAATATATTATCATAATCTATGCCTTCTTTTTGAGAGAAGCCTCGGGAAACAAATCTTTCCTTGTACTTTTTAGCACTTCCATCAAATCCATGCTTGATCTTATAAAGCCATTTTGAGGTGAAAACAAATATGTCCTCCGGTCTTGGGACCACTTGCCAGACATCATTCTTCATAATGGACTCATATTCGTCGTGCATATCATCCTTCCAAATTTTATGCTTTACGACTTCTTCAAATTTTACAGGCTCAGATTGTATTATCGTACTCATGGCTACTAGATACCCTTGGTATCTCTTCGACTTCTTGCTTTCACAGAATTTCCCCCTTAGGGAAATATGTTTCTCAGAATCTTTGAGGGTATCCCTAACCCATGAGGGTCTTATATTATTTGAAGGAGGTGGATCAATGGGATCCATAGGTCCTTAAACATCAGGCATCAGGTCATCCTTTAGCTCTTCCAACTTCCCTGCTTCTTCATCTTCTTTGTCTTCCTTGGAGCTAGGAAGATTTCTTACTTTCTAGAGGGTAGCATCTTCATCGAAGGTGACAACGTGGCATATCTCCACTTATCTTTTACCAGGAACATAGATTATATATGCCTTATAAGTTTCATTGTAGCCCACAAACATTCCCTTCTTTCCAGAAGCATCCATCTTTCTTCTCTTTTCTTTCGGCACATGAAAGTAAACAGGACAACCAAAAACTCTAAAATGAGAAACATCAGGTTTATTACCATAGAATACTTCTTCGGGAGTTTTGGAGTCCATAGCGAAATGCGAGCATCTATTTTGAACATACACAGCAGTGTTCGCAGCTTCTCTCCATAGAAACTTCGGAAGACCTTGGTCACATAACATGGCGCGGGAAGCTTCCATAATGGTCTTGTTCTTTCTTTCAACAACACCATTTTTCTCAGGAGTGTACGCAGTTGTGGTCTCCTTCTTAATGCCAACTTCTCTACAAACATCATTAACTCATTTGACTCATACTCGGTCCCATTGTCGGTCCTCAAAAATTTGATTTTCTTCTTGGTTTGATTTTCCACCATGGCTTTGAAGGTACGAAACCATTTGAATGCTTCGTCCTTCTTCTTAAAAAAAATATCCAGGTCTTGCGAGAGAATTCATCTGTAAAAGTCATGTAATAGGACCATCCTCCCAAGGATGTCACAGGAGGCATACCAGATAAGTCAGAATGTATAAACTGTGAGATATCAGTTGTCTTTGTGACACTTGAGGGGAATGGTCCCCTTGTATGCTTCCCTTTTGCACAACCCTGACATATGCCTTCATGGTCATCTCTAAATTCGGGTATCCATGTCACCACCTTCCTTTATTCGGGAAGGGGTTTGTAATGAAGGTGAGAAAACCTCCGGTGCCATAACTCTGTTTGAAGAGTTGTATCACATGACATAGCCCCCAATGGACTTCCTCCAACCTGGTAGAGTGTATCAACTCTAAAACCAATAGAAAGAGCTTCCTTGTATTTCTTCTTCCAGATAAGCACCTTTCCATCAATGAATGCCACCTTGAACCCTTTGTCTTCCATTGCCGAAATGGACACAAGGTTCTTCTTTAAATCAGGTACATACACACACATCATGTAATCGGATGACTTGACCTTGAGATAAATGAAGGGTCACATTCCCTGTCCCTTTCACGGGATAGGTGGTGTTATTTCAAAGGATAATTTCCAGGTTAGTATCCTTCTCAACCAAAGTAGAAAGGGCTTATTTATAACCAGTGAGGTGCCTTGAAGCACCACTATCAATTAAGCAGACATCCAGGGTGTACGGTGGAGATGCAGCAGAGAGGGTAGATACAAGAATAAAAGCACTTCTCTTATTATCAACAAAATTAGACTCATCATACCTGGAATTTCTTGACCTCTTGAAAGGTTTCCCATTTCCATTATGATCAGAGGGAGCCTTCCTTTTTCCTTGGAATCTGTTGTTCCTACCATTTCTTCTTGAGTTGTTGTTGTCATCATCCCTGGGAGAGTACCTTCTATTAGGGCACTCTCTTGCATAGTGACCAGTCTTGTTACAAGTGTAACATCTTCCCTTCCTTCCTTTGGGCCCCGTTCTACCATGGTTTTGATTTCTAGAGCCACCATGGTTCTTCTTCTTTTCATGAACGACGAAGGGAGTAGGGTCACTTCCATTACCATTAGAGGCATACTCCTTGTTTCCTCTTGAGTGCATATTTTCAATATTTCATCAAAATCAAGAGTCACATTATTATTTAGAATAGTGGTATTGAATACATGCCAATCACAGGGGAGACCTCCAAGTGAAATAAGAAGCATCTCTCGATCAGATATTGCTTCCCCAATATCTAGGAATTATTCCTAATTTCAGCGAATCTCATAAAATATGATTGAATAGATTCATCCTTACCCTTCTTGATAGTCTTCAATTGATTCTTGAAGAAGAGGATTTTATTAGCATTGCTAGCCCTAAACATGCTCACCAGCTTATCATACATCTCCTTAGATGTCTTCAGCACAGAAATGTAAGCAACCAAGTGCTTATGAATAGAATCCTAGATAATCATCTTTGCTTTGATTTCCCATTTTATATACTTCGTCTTCGTGGCAACAACTGCATTTGATGGAGGCTCTTGAATATTCCCTTGTACATAGTCCATGACATCTTGATCTTCTAGCGCCAAATCTAGTGACATATTCCATGCATGATAATCAGACTTATCAGTCAATTTATCATCAACCTTGAAACCCTTGTAGTTTGAGGAGGTCATTTGTCTTTGATATGATTTATTCCTTTAGATATATCTTCTAACACCAGCTTGGACTCTTGGACTTTGTCTTCAACTCAGCTCTAATACCATGTTAAATTTAGATAACCATGGTGTTATAAGGCCTGATGCATTTTTACTTCAATATTTCTTAGGCCCAATACAAAATAGAAATCACATAAAATTGAAAGTAAAATGCTAATAGAACACAATAATAGATCAATAGAAGACAAACCTAATATATATCATATTTACAATTCCTTTTGTCCAGCAAAGATATGAGATATTGTGGCGTTGCAGCGGTCAGCAGGATGCTTCAACCAGCAAAGTATTTCTCAGTTAGCCAGCACTTTCATGTGTCACACCCACAGCCCTCAAAGACATCTCATCACAATTCAACGCAAGTCAAACCAGGGACAGCGTAGAAAATTCAATGCAGGCGGCTTCAGAAAAGTCAACTCAGCAAACTAGGGCTTCAGTCAAACAACACGAAATTCCTCGATTTTAGTTCCCAGTTGTATGGCCACCTAAATCGGAATTTTTACAGAAAATTGAGGTCAAACGACCAAGGGTTTACCACGTTCAACACTGGTCAACGCTGCATCAGAAAATCCCTAAAAAATCAACGCAAAAAATAGAAAGCCCTAAACAGATCAGTGCAGAAAACAACAGCTTCACTCCACACGTGTGAGGGAAAAAGACCTCTAAAGGCTATCGAACCAATCATACCACAATGAGAGGATTTGTGATGAGATGATGAGAAAATGACCTCCAAGTCTCTCCAATTTATATTCATTAATGAGGGTGTGTGACACATCTCTTAGGCATGTGGGACAAATCTGGCTGACCTTGCACATGTGGAAAATAAATTCAAAATCAATGTTGTGCTCATCTAATAAAGATGATATTTAGATCAATCTTGCACTTCTCCAAAAGAGGAATCCAACAAAAATATGACCATCATCATATGAGAAGTGCAACATGGATTTTTGACCTAGTTTCCCAAAATTAACAAATTTCCTATCTGATATGAGACTGGGACTCATATTATAACATTGTTGGAACAATCGACGTCCACTCATATCTCTGATCACATTCATGAATGGAGACGCAAATGTCGTCTCATTAAATTCAAAATCCAGGACCAACTCTTGACCGAATGGTTTACTAAATCATTCATTCCTAAAATAGCCAAGGACATAGCCATGGGAGGTTGTGTTACCGAAGAACAAGCTATTGATCGTGATCAATACTTAGACTTAGCCTATTCACAATCTGGCACTTTGTATGAGTTTATTCCCGACACCCCACGTCCTTCAATGAATCCCTCATCTTCTAGGACTACCGATTCAAAACCCATTGATGGTGTTATTGGATCTGTTACTTAGCAACCTAGTGTTGTGACCAGCAACAACCCCCCTTTTTTATTTAATATTAGTAATAATACTAAATAAATGGGGACCCTTAGTTAAAAAATCCAAAAAAATCAATCATTATTTGTTTCCCTTTTCAAATAAAACTTTCTATCATAACTTAGGGAAATTCCTTAGAAAATCCTTAAGAAACACTTAAGGTTATCATAGATTACAATAAAATCTTTCTTTGAGCGAAATAGCGCATCCATCGCAAATGGTAGATATCTTTTGTAAAATTGAATCTTTTAAACTGCGACTTTGCGATATTGCGATAATGCGATCCCAAAAATCCTATACATTAAAATACTGGTCGCAAATCGCATATCGCAGAAAAATGTTAAACGAATACTTTTTATATGTGATATTTGCGATTTGTGATTTTGCGATATTTGCGATTTTGCGATTTTGCGATATTTGCGATTTGCGATATTTGTGATTTTGCGATTTTGCAATGGTTACGCTTTGAGAAAATTGTGATTTGCGATATTGCGCAGCAAATCGCAGATCGCAATGTCGCATATTCATAAAAGCGCGTTGTCCAAAGAAAATCCTTCCATAAATCAATGTACATTTTGCGCTTTAATGATTGAATTAAATGAATGGATTGTCAATTAATGATAAATGGGATTTTGTTTTGATTGAAAGGTCGTTTCACGTTAAAATAATATATTTCATCCACCTTTTGCATTTAAAACTATCTCATCACCTTTCTCATGTCATTACTCTCACTTAACTCGTAAAATCACAGGCGCGAAGGAACAGAAGACTATACAAAGCATTCACAGAGTATTATGGGTAAGAAGGAGAGGATTTCAAATTCTGAAAATTAAGAAATGGCTTCACTGTATGCGGATACTGCTTGCAATAAGGATGTCGATTGTTAGGTCTCTGTAATTTATTAGCAAGATTGGGAGAGTCCAATCACAGAGTTAACATCGTTTCAACCAAATTTGGGATTCTAGGATCTAGCCCTCCTTAATCCGGAGAGGGATCTCTCCAATATGTACAAAGATGGATATTGTCTTTGAAAAGCTTAAGGTAATGATATTAGGCTAGTTATGAAGGCCAAAGGTTTTGTTTTGTTTTGGATGGTTGAGCATGAAATGTTACTTGAGGGGAAAGTCCTAAGTGAAAAAAGTTTCAAAAGTGAGAAGTTGCAAGCAAATAGAACAGTTTTGGCAGATAGATAGATATAACGCTGTTTTTTAGTCCATTGGGCTATGGAGTCATATCTGGGCTTTAATTGAGCAACAACATCAAGAGTGATCCAAGGGGCAAGTCATCTATACCACAAGATTGTTGAGTTTAAAATGATGGAATGGAAACATTAGAGTGTTGGAGGGGTGGAAACTGATAATAATTTCTCAGAGGATTTATAGTCAGTCCAAACAAGAAAATCCTCTTAAGTAACTGTTTAAAACCAACCAAGGACAGGGCTAACCATAGACTTCTTGGGCAAGTTCTTATTAAAGTAGCTTAATTGACAAACAATCCAGTGATCCACATAATCACCTTCAGAAAGTATGAAAACATATCAGAGAAACGAAGTGTAACTTAAGATCAGATAAAGTACTTTTAAACCTAGTCTGCTTTCAGTCAACACCAAGGGAAACTTTCAGAATCTGCCTTTGGAGAAAAAGATCTAGGAATCAGGGCAAACCATATCTTCTCTAGTCTAACTTTAATAGCAAATAATGGAAATAACATTCGAGAACAATGTTTAAGCAAACAGAAGGACGAGGGAACGCCAACATTCCTAACTGTTTAAACTGTATTGAATCATTCTTAAATAAACAAATTTGAAGAAAACATCAAGATAAATATTTCTCAGCCAGAGAAGGTTACTGATATACAGTAGGTCCTAACCCTGTTTATACTGTTCTTTACAGTAGAATATGAACAATATGGCATACGTAGAAGGAAAAACAATTAACAAAGAAAGAGGCACTTCACCAGTAATATAGACCAGGATCCCAAGAAACAACTTGTTATTGATGTCAAACCAGTTACAGTCTTCAAGTCCAATGTTTCAGTTCAACAATCATCTTCACTATTCAGCCTAACTACTCTATCACAAACAGAGCTTCAAGGGCCAGTGAACACTATGTACAAATATAAGTTTCCAGCGCAAGTGTATTTCAAAGTTCTGCAACCAACAATTTCTCATCTTCTTCTGAGGTATTTATAGAAGAATGAGGAGGTGATCTGAGTAAATATCTCTCAGGATAATTAATACAGGTTCAAGACTTCTCGGCCTTTTGAGGGGCTCGAGGGAGAAATTTACAGGTGGATCACTGTATTAACTTTTTTACAATAAATATCAAATCTCAGTGGGAACTTTATTTGACTTTGAGGCTCTGTACGCTGTGTGGAGTAACTCCTTGACTGCGCTGGAGGCGAATATCAGATTTTCTTCAATAACTTCGGCCTCTGTTTGAAAGCTTTGAGGCAACAGGTGGCTCGGTGGTAGCTGAGGAATCAATTTGCCTCAGATGTGGCGGTGGAGGCTTTCTGTCTGATAAAACACTTTTAGGTTTTCTTTTAAACTGTGTCTTAGATTGGGGATTAGGCTTTTGATAACTGTCTTAGCCGTAATCCCCGTAAAAACTATCTTCGATCTTCATCTGCTGTGCTTTGTCTTCAAAAACTGATACTCTTTAACTGCTCTCTTGAATAAAACAGTGTCTTGTCGATGTGCAGGGCCGCGCAGGGCTCTTTAGGTTATCAATGCTCATGAAACATCGATAAATCATTTGATACAGAGCCCGTGAATGGTTCTTTTAGATAGCTTGAAGGCACAGGAAACGTCTTTCCCAACCCTCGGCTCTCCTTCATTCTATAATGGAAAACCATTAAAACACCTGCAAAACACAAAAACAGTTAAGAAATCCTGCGGAAATAGGTTTAAACTGCTTCAGATGGCGGGTGAGGAGCGTAGCCGTCGGATAAAAATATCCAACGGTGGAGATCGGCGCAGAACAGGCAAAGGAGAGCGGGGAGAAGAAATAAGGCGGGGTGGTTTTGGACCGTCCGATCTGGACACGTGGACGGTCCAGATCTAATCGGAGGAGTGCAACTGGGGGTTAAAAAAAAATGCATGCGATTGAAACATTGCAATGCGATTTTGCGTGGACCGTTGGATCAAGGATTAGATCAAGAGTCGGGATTGAATCGGGAATCGGCAATCGGGGGTGAAACATTGCGATTGCGATTGAAACATTGCGATGTGATTTAGCGATAACCGTTGATTCAAGAACGAAATCAACGGTGGAGAATGGATTGGGGATGGCCGATTGGGTGAACAAAACAAATGCATCGAAAGAAAAACTCCGATGCGATTTTGCGCGGACCGTTGGATTTGGCATACGATCAATGGTGGAGATGAGCCGGGGGAAAAACCCTTGTATATTTTTATGAAACCCAAACTTTTGGAATAATCAAAGGTTTTTATGGATCGGGCGGAAGAATATATATATAAAGCGGACAGGCACCCGACTGCGGGGCCTTCGGATATATGGAATGTAATATGCTCAAGAGACAAAAAGGGTCAATTGTAACCGCCATCTGCCTGGCTATCTGACAACTTATTTGAAACGGCAAGCAGGACAGAGCCACACCCGGTCCTTAAATACTTGGTCCCGGGAAGTCATATGAAACAGGCTGGGAAACTTTGAATATACGAGACCCAATCACATCGGAACTTTGATGCGGTCTTTTGATCCACCCATTTGATTTCCTCCGATTGCGATTGCGCGATCGGTCTTTCAATCAACCCCATTAAAATATTAAACACGTGACTTCAAGTTTTTAAGTTGAAAGTTTGATAAGCGGGTTTGGGGCTTTGGTGTTAGGGTCAGGTTTGGGAATGAAATATTCATAAGGTCTAAGCGCCGAGGGCGGGCTCCGGGTTACATGAAAATAATATGATCGGGGGTTTTTAGGCAGCAAGGCTAATCACAATCGGAGTTCTTCGGAGTATGGCGAAGACTTGTACATTTGATTCTTTCCGATGCGATTAGCGCCTTAACCCAAGGAAAATGGCTCCAGCTCCAAAGCATATGGTGGGGAAGTGGTTTAGGACTTAGCCCAAAGGGGCTCAAATCCATAGTCATAATACTTGTATTTTTATGAATTTTTCATCATTTTCAATGGAATTTGATGGTTTCGGGATAGTAAAAAAAATGGGTTTTTAACTATGGGAAAGTGATTCTCATAAATGGAAGAAGAGGATTTATGAAAACAAGGAATTTTTTGGAGAAAAAGGGGAGCAGATGAAGGTTTAAGAAGGGGGAAAATGAAGGTCTTTCAGCAGTCTTCTACTTGGAATCAGCAGAATTAAGAGGAACAGTAATGAGGATTTTGGACAGAGGCATGAGGCCTACAAGGAGTCTTCAAGAGCCAACAATTTTTAGTGATAAAATTTGTTCCTTGGAGGCTCAAAAAGATTTAGCCACCTTTTGGTATAACAAAATATTACAGGTGGCTAACAGTGGCTCCACTTGGAGATGGTGCCTTATTGAAGGCATCAAGAATTCAGACTTGATTTCTCTGGGACGCTAACTTGTGCCTGACCTATTGCTTGCTCTTGTTTTTCTTTGACAAATAATATCAGTCATGAAAGAAAAATGAATTTCATAAATACAACTTCTACCTACCCAATCCTACTCATCTAACATTTTTTTCTTCATCAGAGTGCACTTGGATTGGAAAACTCTATTCACAACATTTTATTCTTTTGAAAGCAGGAAACCTAATCTATTTCTACTCCTTATTTCTCCCTGAACTCAGATTAAACAGTTGAGCTCAGATGTTTCTCTACCTAATCTATTGTCTGTTGGGATTAAACTGTCCAACAGACTTTCATTCTCTAAATTCTACAACAAAAATTTGAAAACAGTCAAGTCAAGATTAAGCTGTTTGACTTGCTATGATCTATGGCATAAAAACAAGTTGCACATCGATTATTATTTGCAGAAATCTAACATCAAAAATTGAAGGCTTAAGATCTGAAAGCTTCTTATTATGGCCTTCTCTCTTCTTTTCATAGCTCTGATTTTTCTTTTTTCTGTGAGCTATCTCTTCCTTGATACCTGATTCATATTTTGGGCAAATTAGAACCAGTTTTTCTCTTTTATGACTTAGAAAATAAAACAATTTTGAGTCATCTCTCTTTGGAAACTTTGTTTCAGATTTTGAGTTTGTTTGAACCTTAATTTCTATCATAATCTATCTACTGATGAGCCAAGGTTAAACGGTTTGGCAAATCAAATTCGCTACCCTATCAGCAGAAAATTGAAAGCTAATTAGTCAAGATTAAACAATTTGACTAATTAGAAGTGTGTTTTGAGGAGTGGCATTTGAGCTTGCACACTTTCAGATTTATTTCTCTTTTTGGCATGGGGCTATGCCTTTCTTGTTTTCATTTCTGCCCTCTTTTCATTTTTTCTCTGTTTTTGTATTTTTTGATTTTTCACAACTTTGAATGCAATGGTGGATGAAATATTCACAATGGAAAAAGAAAAATAAAAAGGCTGCAGAACACAAAATGGTTTTAAGAAAGGTAATGCTTAAGCATCTTGCCATTGACAGGACCCCCAAAAAATTATGTTCCATTCAGCTCTTGTAAGAAGAATGCATTGTTTCCAGCGACTGAATGAATAGAGTAAGGGCCCAGCCATAGATTTTCAAATTTACCATGCTTTCCCTTGTCTTCCCTCTTTGAGTCCCACTTTAAAACTTTGTCCCCAATTTTGAAATTGTTGGCCTTTGTTCTTCTATCAAATATCTTCTTGATATTGTCTTGCTTCTGCAATGCTTTGTTGTACACTTCCTCTCTAGTTTGCTGAAGATGAATGGTTTGATTTATTCTTCTGATTATGTCATTTTCGTCAGTCTGCAACTCTTGAATTAACTTCATAACTAGTACATCAAGGCTGTTAGGAAAAATTGCATCTGTACCATACACAAGCTGGAAGGGTGACATACCAATGGATTTCTTCAATGTTAATCTGTCAGCCCAGAGTGCATGGATCAGCTTTGTGTGCCAAGAATTCTTGTTGTCCTCCAACAGTTTCTTGATTATGTTCACTAAGCTTTTGTTGGAAGATTCTGCAAGTCCATTACCTTGAGGGTAATAGGTTGTGGAGTGTCCCAATTTTATCTGATACTTGTGACAGAATTCAACCATTTTCTTGCTTCTAAATGTTGCTGTATTATCTGTGATGATCTTGGTAGGACAGCCAAATCTGGAAAGGATATTGGTTTCTATGAATTTTATGATAACCGAATCATTGGCCTGCCTACAAGGAATGGCTTCTATCCACTTAGTGAAATAGTCTGTGGCGGTAAGAATCCACCTATGCTGGGTAGAGGATGGTGGATGAATCTCTCCTATGAATTCAAGACCCCACTGTTGAAAAGGAGCTTCAACAGTGATTGGATGTAGAGGAAGGGGTAATAATTTTCTCTTGCCCTCAAACAATTGGCATTTATGGCAAGTAGTTGTCATTTTTTGAACATCAGGAAAAAGGGTGGGCCAATAGAAACCAGCCCTCAAAATTTTGTTGGCTGTTGACTTCCAGTACAAATGGCCTCCACACTCTCCTTCATGGAATTCCTGCTTAATCTTTTCTGCATCAAACTCAGGCAAACATTTAAGCAATACACCACTTGTATTTTTCCAATAAAGACATTTATCAATAATGCAATAGTTTACAGCTTTTAACTTTAGGAATCTTGCCTTTGTTTTTGATTAACCAGGAGGTGTATTTAGATTAAGCAAAACATAAATGATATCAGCATACCAAGGAGAATTCATAACATGGTTTTCAACAATAGGAGTTGAGAATTCTTCTTGGTTATCCAAAGCATTAATCATGTTAATATCAAGAACTTTACAATTTGATTCAGCCATTAATTTAGCTAGAACTTGGCCTTTGATGAGCTTAGTGGGTTTTATCTCTAAATCATATTCAAGAATAACAGCAATCCACTTACCTCTCTTACCATCTGGGTCCTGTGTTAGAATTTCTTTAACAACTGAATTAGGGACAAAGGCAATGATGTGTGAGTGAAGGATGTATACTCTGAAGTCTTTCAATGCTTTAACCAAAGCAAAAGCTTGCTTTTCCATAATGCTATACTTCAAAAGGGCATCCCTCAATGCCTTGCTAAAGAATGCAATAGGTTGCTCTTGTCCTTGTGGATTTTTCTGTAAAAGGACAGCAACAATAATATGTTCTGATGCAAATGAGAAGATATAAAAATCTTTTGAAAAATCAGGGCTTATGAGAACCGGTGTTTTGGTTAATGCTTGTTTCACCAGCTCAAAAGATGTCTTTGTTTCCAAGGTCCATTTTATCCCTTGCTCCTTCTTCAGCATGTTTGTGATATTTCTAAGGAGCTCAACTAGGTTAGGGATGAACCTTCTCAAAAAGTTAATCTTTCCAATGAAAGACTGCAGCTCCTTGATATTTCGAGGATGAGAGATTTGCAATATAGCCTCAATCCTCTTTGGATCTATCTTTATACCCTCTTCTGAAATAATGTGTCCAAGAAGCTTACCTTCTTGGAGACCAAACAGTGTCTTCTTAGGGTTTAAAGATATTCCAAACCTTCTGCACTTCTCGAAAACTTTTCTTAAATGTTATAAATGTTCTTCATCTGTTTTTTAAAACACAGTGACACCATCTAGATAGATAATGATGAAGAAGCCCAATTCTTCCGAGAATGCTATGTCCATGGCTCTCTGAAAGGTTGCTCCAGCGTTCATTAGACCAAAAGGCATCTTCACATACAGGAAAGTGCCCCATGGAGTAGTGAAAGCTGTCTTTAATTGATCAGCAGGGTGAACTAAAATCTGATTATACCCTGAATAGCCATCAAGCAACGAAATCCTCTTAGACCCTACCACCCTTTGTAAAATGTGATCCATTTTTGGTAAAGGGTAGTTGTCTTTTAACGAAGCTTTGTTTAAGTCTCTAAAGTCTATACAAAGCCTGATTTCCCCAGTCTTCTTCCTAACGGACACCAGATTAGATACCCACTCAAAATATCTAATAGGGACAATAATGCCAGCCTCATACATTTTTATGATCTCCTTATGAACCAATGGCAACTGGACGGGGTTTATTCTGCGCAGTTTCTGTTTAAATGGTTTTTGGTTCTCTTTAAGAGGAATTTTGTGTTGTATTATTTCAGTGTCATAGGATTTAAGATCTTCATAACTCCACGCAAAAACATCAGAAAACTCTTTGAATAGCTCTATGTATTTGAGTTTAATGTGAGCTGGCAAAGTTTTGGACAGTTTGATCATTTTCGGTTTCTCTTTACTGCCAATATTGCATTCTTCCACTTCAGCCTCTACGGGCTCCAGTTTTGGCTTATTTTCCACATCGTTAAAATCGAACAACTCCTCTAAAGGTGTTAGACCACTCGGCAAACTTTCATCTTCAGAATGCAGAGTTTGTAATTCTTTTGTTTCTAACTCTGCACTCAATTCTGTTTTGTTTCTAAGTTTGCTAGACAATAGGTTAATATTGGCAGGTTGAGGAGACGATTCTTCTTCACCAAGAAAGTTTTCTTCACTGCAGTCTGTATCATAATCTGAATCTGAACTGTGCAGTTCGAACTCATTTATGAATTGCATAAAGTCTTCTATTTGTTTGTCATTGTCAAACACTTGCCAATATTTTTCGTTATCAGGCACTGCTGGTCTAAATTTTATCGGAGTTGTGTTGTCTCCAGTCTCATATGGCATTAGACATGTCCGGGCCACAAAAGCTAAATTGTGGGCCGAAATGTTCTTTTTCCTTGGGATGAAACTCAGGTTTGACTCCTCAAATGTTGTCAAAAGATCCATGACATCATTCCGATAGGCTCTAAGTCTGGGATGATTTGTATTTATATTTCATTGACTGCTTAACGAACTGAATCCCTATTAATTTTAATCTTTCTCGATCCTAATTTCTTCAAGAGATGCAAGCCTGTATAGTTGGATTCATTCTGCTACATGTTGGAACACTCCAAAGTTTAATTTGCATGAGATGACGGTGGTTGAGCTATATTAGTGATTCAAACACCTGCACTAACATAGACATTTAGTGCATGACCCATCAAATTATTGAGATATGGCTCTATAAAGACTGCTTTCTAAGCCATCTGCTTACATTGCCCTTAATCATTTGGTGTTTCCTGATCATTTCATGATTAGCAACAACGACCAATTTGTTTTGACTCAAATTTTCCATTGAGGATGACACCAGTTAGGGTATTTTTGCCATTGATGAAAATAATGGACTCATGAGCGGTAAATCAAGACCTATGCTTTGTTTACTAATGTTTTCACATGTAGCAAACTGTTTGGACACTTCTGCGTTATTATACTCTTCTTCCCTGTCGGCCTTTAATTCTGTTAAAGTGACTTGCTCACTAAGAGTTTCATTGTTAAATATGATAAAAGAATCAAGGCCTGTATTGATAGAATATATAGGAGAGTTTCGTGGTCTGTCTTGACTTGTAACCGTGTATTGCATATGATACTCCCTGTAAAGTCTTCTGGTCTGATTGAAAACCGGGATGGTCGCATATGTCATGTCCATCTGCATATTCCCCTGTAACTTAGCTCCCCAGGATCTCGATAATAACATTCCATAATTTGGGGGGACATCAGCCACAACAATGTCCATGAGTAAACATTTGGCTGAAATCTGGGCTAGGTTAACACAGAGGTCTTTGATCAATCCTAGACATTTTACTCTACTTGAGTCAAAGGAGTATAGGTCTTTGTAGGGTCTGCAATGTTCAAGGCTCTATACTAGCCTTAGGCATTAAATTTATGAGAAGCCCCCCGAATCATGCATAGCGTTGTAGAATTTTGTCATGAATGTCTAAACTTACATAAAAGGAGAACTGGTCCTCTTGGAAACTTCCTCAATCAATGAAACAAACTCATATTTCAAGTTACCAGATATTAACTGATTCCATTTTCTCTATATTTAAAGCTCTCAAAATTCTGTTCCTATATACATGGAATGAATCCCGCACTTAATGAGATATTGATTTGTAGATTGCTGCTCAGGCTGAAAGGAGTTTGATTCTTTGAAGCACTTGTTTCAACCTTATTAGCTGTCACTCTATCAACAATTACAGATTGCTGATTTGTTTTATTTGAAACAACTGTTGTAGAAGGAGTACTAGCTGAAGTGTTAGTACTGCTGATGTCTGCACTCTGTTTTTCAGAATTTTGAGTGTTTTTCTCTTTATCCTTACCAGAATTATCAGCCACTGTTTTTTCTTTTTGTTTGGCTATTTTGGGCTTGGCTGCAGTGCTGCTTTGAGAGGATTTGTCAGAGGTTTTGGTGTTGGGAGCTTGTTGACTGGTCTTGCTTCTAAGGTCATATTGTCTTTGAGGTTCTATGACGACATTTTCCATGTCTTGATAATCATTTTCATTACCATCTCTTTTGTCATCATAAGGAGTGTAAAGACCTTGTTTTCTATCATAATGAACTTCCAAGTCATCATCCTCTTCCCCAAACATGTTGATATCCTCTTCCTCTGTTATGTCTTCTGTTTCTTCAACCTCACTTACATAGTTTTGATGAAAGTGAGGGGTGATCTGCTGATCATCTTCCCTGGGTCTGTTTGGAGGTTGGTTCCTTCTAACATTCTGATTCTGGTTCTGGTTTCTATTTTGAGGAGCAGTTTGATTTTGATTTGCTTGTGCTCTCTTAATTATGCTCATCTCTTTCATCATTTCTTCCATCATTCTCTCCATTTTTGAGTTGGAAGTAGAAGGTGTGGATTTCTCTCTAAAAGATACTCTCTTTTCAGATTTCATTCTTGCTCTCTTCTCCATTAGGTTGACTTCCACAGAAAGAGCACCCCTTTGCATATCTTCGAGAGTCGCAAAATCTCTTTCTCTTAAAGAATAGGTCATGTCAGCGTCAAACCCTTCAAGAAATTTGTTTAAAGCAGAGCCTTGTGGAGGTTTTAGTTCCGGGGAGAGTGCATTATATACACTGTTAAATCTGGTACAATAAGCTTGTACACTTTCCCCCGGATTCCTACGAAGGTTGTTGTAATCAGCAAGAACTTGGAGAGGATTCTTCTTCACTTCCCATTTGTTCAGGAAAGTTTGATGAAAGGCCTGAAGATCATTAATAGTACGGGGGGCCAAACCTTTAAACCATTTTCTCACTTCTCCCCCTAAGCTCTGAGCAAATAATCTAAGTTTGACAGAATCATCATCAATTTCATTTTGGTCAAAATAGTCATTCATCTTATCCACATGCTGTGATGCAGTTGTAGCATTGTTAGCATCATACAATGGAATTTTGGACTGGTAGTCCTGTGGGAGATTGACTAATGGTGCGGGAAGAACTAGGGGAGCATACCATGCAGCCATGGCAGGAGGTGGAGGTGGATTTACAGAAGGGAAAGTGGGCTGATGTGTAGTGGTTTGAACAGTGGATGTAGGTTGAGTAGAAGTGGATGGACCAGGAGTAGACTGTTGAGATGATCTTGGATGAGAGACACCTAAATTGTGAAGGAAATGTAAATCAGGAGGTGTTGTTTCTCTGCCACCAGGATGTTCACTTGTTTCAGGAGATGAAAGTGAAGACTCAGATTCTAACTGGATTATATCATCAAATGACCTAGTCCTAAATGGATTCACTAAGTCAGCTTGTGATTGTTGCAGAGCTGAAAGATTTTCAAGGACTGAATTAGCTCTCAAGGGTGATCTGAAAACAGTTAATAATTTAACCTTAGGAGACTTCCAAAGGATACTTTCTGGATTATCAACTATCTCAGGTGGGTTAGGGTCTGGATGGGCTCTAGTGTGAATATTTTTAGAAGCCACTATGCTATGTTGTTTAGACCCAAATAAACAAGAAAAGTTCAACCAGATATGACAATCTTGGAGAGGTTAACTAATCTGTTTTCACAATTTTAATCCTACAGTCCTCTAACTGAATTTGAATGATACTATAATGATAAGGGTTCTTCCCATTGGAGTCTTAAGGTCTGTTTAAGGATTGTGGAGTCGCCAAGTGGAAATTTTTAGCTCTTTTCAGAGGTAAAAGGTCTTATGGTCCACCACCATGTTTATTTAATTCCAATCTGAAATATTTTTAGGTTTTTCTAAGTCATTTTTCAGTTTTGTGGTTGTTAAGAATATCCTAACTTTGTTTCAAAACTTAGCTAAGGTTGCGAGACAAAGGCAGTCTACTCTTATGGCTAAGCAAGCTGATTTTTCAAGGTTAGACGAAGTCTTAAGAGGAACCTAGGGTTTACCTAGTTTGTCACTGATTCAAACAAGTTTCATCATAATTACCTATCTTAGGCAGTGCTTGAAAAGGTTGCTTTTTACTCTCAAAGTGTTCTTGAATAAAGGGTTTTCTGAGGTATTAAAAACACTCAGTCCCCAGTGGAGTCGCCAGAAATGTTAGGTCTCTGTAATTTATTAGCAAGATTGGGAGAGTCCAATCACAGAGTTAACATCATTTCAACCAAACTTTGGGATTCTAGGATCTAGCCCTCCTGAATCCGGAGAGGGATCTCTCCAATATGTACAAAGATGGATATTGTCTTTGAAAAGCTTAAGGTAATGATATTAGGTTAGTTATGAAGGCCAAGGGTTTTGTTTTGTTTTGGATGGTTGAGCATGAAATGTTACTTGAGGGGAAAGTCCTAAGTGCAAAAAGTTTCAAAAGTGAGAAGTTGCAAGAAAATAGAACAGTTTTGGCAGATAGATATATATAACGCTGGTTTTTAGTCCATTGGGCTATGGAGTCATATCTGGGCTTTAATTGAGCAAAAACATCAAGAGTGATCCAAGGGGCAAGTCATCTATACCACAAGATTGTTGAGTTTAAAATGATGGAATGGAACAATAAAGTGTTAGAGGGATGGAAACTGATGATAATTTCTCAGAGGATTTATAGTCAGTCCAAACAAGAAAAGCCTCTTAAGTAACTCTTTAAAACCAACCAAGGACAGTGCTAACCATAGACTTCTTGGGAAATTTCTTATTAAAGCAGCTTAATTGACAAACAATCCAGTGATCCACATAATCACCTTCAGAAAGTATGAAAACACATAAGAGAAACGAAGTGTAACTTAAGATCAGATAAAGTACTTTTAAACCTAGTCTGCTTTCAGTCAACACCAAGGGAAACTTTCAGAATCTGCCTTTGGAGAAAAGAATCTAGGAATCAGGGCGAACCATATCTTCTCTAGTCTAACTTAAATAGCAAATAATGGAAATAACATTCGAGAACAATGTTTGAGCAAACAGAAGGACGAGGGAACGCTAACATTCCTAACTGTTTAAACTGTATTGAATCATTCTTGAATAAACAAATCTGAAGAAAACATTAAGATAAAGATTTCTCAGCCAGAGAAGGTTACTGCTATACAGAAAATCCTAACCCTGTTTAAACTGTTCTTTATAGAGGAATATGAACAATATGGCGTACATAGAAGGAAAACAATTTAACAAAGAAAGAAGCACTTCACCGGTGATATAGACCAGGATCCCAAGAAACAGCTTTTATATTGATGTCAAACCAGTTACAATCTTTAGGTCCAATGTTTCAGTTCAGCAATCATCTTCACTATTCAGCCTAACTACTCTATCACAAATAGAGCTTCAAGGGCCAGTGAACACTATGTACAAATATAAGTCTCCAGCGCAAGTGTATTTCAAAGTTCTGCAACCAACCATTTCTCATCTTCTTCTGAGGTATTTATAGAAGAATGAGGAGGTGATCTGAGAAAATATCTCTCAGGATAATTAATACAGGTTCAAGACTTCTCGGCCTTTTGAGGGGCTCGAGGGAGAAATTTACAGGTGGATCACTGTCTTAAATTTTTACAATAAATATCAAAGCTCAGTGGGAACTTTATTTGACTTTGAGGCTCTGTACGCTGTGTGGAGTAACTCCTTCGCTGCGCTGGAGGCGAATATCAGATTTTCTTCAATAACTTCGGCCTCTGTTTGAAAACTTTGAGGCAACAGGTGGCTCGGTGGTAGCTGAGGAATCAATTTGCCTCAGATGTGGCGGTGGAGGCTTTCTGTCTGATAAAACACTTTTAGGTTTTCTTTTAAACTGTGTCTTAGATTGGGGATTAGGCTTTTGATAATTGTCTTAGCCGTAATCCCCGTAAAAACTGTCTTCGATCTTCATCTGCTGTGATTTGTCTTCAAAAAATGATACTCTTTAACTGCTTTCTTGAATAAAACAGTGTCTTGTCGATGTGCAGGGCCGCGCAGGGCTCTTTAGGTTATCAATGCTCATGAAACATCGATAAATCATTTGATACAGAGCCCGTGAATGGTTCTTTTGGATAGCCTGAAGGCACAGGAAACGTCTTTCCCAACCCTCGGCTCTCCTTCATTGTATAATGGAAAACCATTAAAACACCTGCAAAACACAAAAACAGTTAAGAAATCCTGCGGAAATAGGTTTAAACTGCTTCAGATGGTGGGGGAGGAGCGTAGCCGTCGGATAAAAATATCTAACGGTGGAGATCAGCGTAGAACAGGCAAAGGAGAGCGGGGAGAAGAAATAAGGCGGGGTGGTTTTGGACCGTCCGATCTGGACACGTGGACGGTCCAGATCTAATCGGAGGAGCGCAATCGGGGGTAAAACAAAAACGCATGCGATTGAAACATTGCGATGCGATTTTGCGCGGACCGTTGGATCAAGGATTAGATCAACGGTCGGGATTGAATCGGGGATCGGCAATCGGGGGTGAAACATTGTGATTGTGATTAAAACATTGCGATGCGATTTAGCGATAACCGTTGATTCAAGAACGAGATCAACGGTGGAGAAACAATCGGGGAAGTCACGATCGGGGGCGAAACAAAACGCATGCGATTGAGCGCAGGCCGTCGATCTAAGAACGAGATCAACGGTGGAGAATGGATCGAGGATGGCCGATTGGGGGAACAAAACAAATGCATCGAAAGAAAAAACTCCGATGCGATTTTGCGCGGACCGTTGGATTTGGCATACGATCAATGGTGGAGATGAGCCGGGGGAAAAACCCTTGTATATTTTTATGAAATCCAAACTTTTGGAATAATCAAAGGTTTTTATGGATCGGGCGAAAGAATATATATATAAAGCGGACAGGCGCCCGACTGCGGGGCCTTCGGATATATGGAATGTAATATGCCCGGGGCGTATTTAAAACAAAGGGGTCAATCGCAATCGGGCCATCGGGCCTGGTCATTCCGATCAACCTATTTGAAACGTTGCGATGCGATTGGCACCCGGGGTCCTTAACACTTGGTCCCGGGGGAAGTCATATGAAACAGGGGCAGGGGAAACTTTTAACATACGAGACCCAATCGCATTGGAACTTTGATGCGGGTCTTTTTGATCTACCCATTTGATTTCTCCGATTGCAATTGCGCGATCGGTCTTTCAATCAACCCATTAAAATATTAAACACGTGACTTCAAGTTTTTAAGTTGAAAGTTTGGATAAGCGGGTTTTGGGTTTTATAAAGAAAAATGGGTTTGGGAATGAAATATTCACAAGGTCTAAGTGCCGAGGGCGGACTCCGGGTTACATGAAAATAATATGATCGGGGGTTTTAGGCAGCAAGGCTAATCGCAATCGGAGTTCTTCGGAGTATGGCGAAGACTTGTACATTTGATTCTTTCCGATGTGATTAGCGCCTTAACCCAAGGCAAATGGCTCCAGCTCCAAAGCGTATGGTGGGGAAGTGGTTTAGGAATTAGCCCAAAGGGGCTTAAATCCATAGTCATAATACTTGTATTTTTATGAATTTTTCATAATTTTCAATGGAATTTGATGGTTTCGGGATAGTAAAAAAAAATGGGTTTTTAACTATGGGAAAGTGATTTTCATAAATGGAAGAAGAGGATTTATGAAGACAAGGAAGTTTGTGGAGAAAAAGGGGAGCAGATGAAGGTTTAAGAAGGGGGAAAATGAAGGTCTTTCAGCAGTCTTCTACTTGGAATCAACAGAATTAAGAGGAACAATAATGAGGATTTTGGACAGAGGCATGAGGCCTACAAGGAGTCTTCAAGAGCTAACAATTTTTAGTGATAAAATTTGTTCCTTGGAGGCTCAAAAAGATTTAGCCACCTTTTGGTATAACAAAATATTACAGGTGGCTAACACCGGTATCACCACCTGGGAAGGAATGTATAATTTGCTCGAAGAAGAAAATCCCAGGGTAATGCAAGTCGCGGCTACTGCAGGCTCAAGTAATTCATCTGAGGCAACCCTTAAAGAACTGGCTTGTTCATTTCTGCACCGGATAGCGGCAAGACCAAGAATTCTTCCGTATACAGACATGGTAAAATGGGTGTTGGACAGCACCGATATTTCAGACAGGCAATTTAGAACTCCAGATCAAGAGCTCATCGGGTCGTTCACTGCGGAAGATTTGAGGCTGATGTATCATTTTCCAGAACCTCGGGCAACTTATAATAAACAATTTATGGGGGATTTTGCCAAAGAACATACAAATTTGGCAGAATGCACAAAGGAGT